>CM054057.1:61395766-61995766 GCA_028641055.1 Alopecurus myosuroides | reverse complement strand
GCATGATCCTATTTTATATGCATGACATGCGGGGATGCAACTCAACCAATTTAAGTTCGGACAAAATCCCAACATTTAATTAGGAAGGTTTAAGTTATTTATCTAACCATCAATTTAAATGTTGATTAGCATGGAAAACAAATAATAGATGAGCTAAACCAAATTAAATGGAATAGGGACCAATTTAATTGAGCACCCCAACACATTCCATGTTTGTTATTTAGGTGAACATGCATAACCCTAGTAAAATGCAATATGGAGGATGCAAACAAAGGCATGGATGGCATATTAATATTCCTTGCATTTTTCTGGTTGGAAAACATATTTTACATGTTGGAATTGGATTTGAATTGCCCAAGTTATGAATTTTTCAATTTAAAAGGTTTAATTAAAGCGTTGAATTATTGCACCACTTTTAATTAGGAAAAACAGTAAACAAATTATATTGACAAGGTTGAAAACATGTATAAAATGTTTCAATGAACAGTTTAAGCTATTAAACATAATTTTTGGATCATTATTGAATTTATTATGCAATTTTCCATAAGCATTTTTATTCTGCCCCTTTTAGTAAACAGAAGGAAACATGTTCAAATTTAATTCAATTGTGACCAAATAAAATACCACTGTGTAGAGTTTGTTAAGACAAATTTTTAGAGCTCAAGTTTGCTCAATTTGGTTGAACAGAACTCAAGTTATGAATTTCCAAAGTTTCAAATTTTAATAGCCTTTGCTGTATTTAATTATTTAGTGCAAAATTTATTACAGAAACATGTTGCAACTTTATTACTAACAGAAAGAGCACAAGATGCTGAATCCATGGAAATTTGAATCATTGAAATTGTAGCATCTATGAATATATGGTGGATTTTACAAATTAAGATCTGATCTGTTTTGGGGCTGAGCTGCAGGAAAAATAAAACCAAAAGAGAGAAAAAAAATTCTTGGGGGTGGACTCGAACCCACGCCCTGCTGTGTGCGCGCGAGAGGGCTTGTGCCACTGGGCTGTGGATGCGTTTGATGCTTACAACTGGGCGTGACCGAATAAGAAGCATACGGGCCACGTTTTTAACTGACGAAACTGAAGGAGTTTTCAGTCTGTGCGTTCCGATGCAGAGCAGCGATGGACGGGGAACTCGCTGGGGAAACGACGCCGTGCAGCGCGACGGCTGGCACGCACAGAGCACGGAGGTGAGGGGGGCCTAGGCCGGGAGAACGGTCCTCACCACGGGTGTTTGGAGGGAGGCGGGCATGCGGAAGACGGTGAGGACCCCGTGGTCGATCTCGTTCCCACCGGCCTGAAGAACTCGGACGGAGACGAGGAAGATGACCTTGGCGGCAGCTGCCTAGATGATTTTGGCCCCTGGAATTCGGCGAGGAGGAAGAGGATGATGGCGCGAATCCATTCCCGCAGCTAGCCTCGCTCGAGGGAGAACATGGCGACGGGGCCACGACGAGGACCTCCGGTGTCTTTTCTCGGTTCAGAGAAGTTCAGAGAAAGCAGGTACAGGGGAGGAAGAGGAGAGGGGGATCGGCGGCGGCAGGGAGGAAGAAAGGAGGGGAGAAGGGCTAGGGTTAGGGTTTGGAGGGGAGGCTGGGGCGAATGGAGGTAGATAAAGGAGGGGGTAGCACGTGATGGTGGTGGAGGTGATGTCTCCCTCCTGTCCGTACGAAGAAGAAAGGGGAGGTCGGCTCGAGGCAGAGATGGGTGGGCTCGGTGGAGAGGAGATGGGATGGGCTGCTCTCCCTCTCCCTTAAACATTTTTTTTTCTTTGGGTTTGTTTTATTAGTTCCAGAGATTGTGTTTGGCATTATTAAGAATTGATTTATGCAATCAAATAAAACCTAGAAAGCTTTAGGAAACGAGATTTGATGGGTTTCAAATAGTTTGCAAATTTTAAATGCATGAGGATGCATGATGCCATGCCATGAAAAAGAAAAACAACACACAATTTTATTTGGGGGAAAAACCCCGGGTGTTACAGCCGACACCACTAACGAGGGATTGCGCCCTCGCAATCCACCAACGCCAAGAGAGAGGAAGAAGCCGGACTATCGAGTCTTCGGTCACCTTGTTGATATCCTCGACACCACTAACAAAACTTCTCGACACCACTAACAAGGGAACCTTGTTCGGGTTGATGACGATCTTCTCCCACCAGGAATCTTCCGATGATCGAACCTATTAGGTTAACGGCTCAGAAAACGTCCACCCACGTAGGATCCTAACACTTTGAAAGATAGGTACGAGAGTAGACTCCAAAACAAATGGGATAGAAGGAGAAGTAGAATAGAGGAAAGGAATAAACAAGAATCCTATCGAGAGGTTTCCAAAACAGATTTTGCACAAATAGTTTTGACACTCTAAGAACACGACCATTAGCGAGGTTATCCTACAGGCTTTGCGGACCCGTTGCTTCGATAACCATTCGTATCGAAACAACTTTGGGAATCGGAAACCATGCTCTGATACCATTTGTGACGCCCCGAGATCGGGCACTATGCAGATTTCAGCATTTCCGCCAAAATCCACATAATAACAGATTCCAGGTTGCCACTTGTGATAACATTACAACAGTTCACGAATATT
Source organism: Alopecurus myosuroides (assembly GCA_028641055.1). Taxonomy (NCBI): domain Eukaryota; kingdom Viridiplantae; phylum Streptophyta; class Magnoliopsida; order Poales; family Poaceae; genus Alopecurus; species Alopecurus myosuroides. Next base: position 61,993,176 of record CM054057.1, on the reverse strand, counting down.
CCGCAACAACAGAAAAGATATATACAAGACGACTCAAACGAGTCAAGGATACAACTGATACAATACAAAGATCCAAATAACAGCGGAAGAAGCACATAGTGTCCGACTACGGACAAGATACAAATTGGACTAAGAGTCCTGAAGATAACCGATGGCGTCCAATCCCTACCCAGGCCAAGCCGGAGGGATTCCCAAGCTAACGTCGTCAGACTTCAAACCTGTTGACTGCAATGTGGAATATGCAGCCACGAAATGGATTCGTGGGTCAGTACGGTTAAGTACTGGCAAGTGGATAAACCATACTCACAAGATACCAGCGTAACCAATCATCACAAGATACAAATACTTTGGGGTACAACGGAAGGAAGGGGTTATTGCAAAGAAGCGGCAGCGAGCAGCACTAACACACTAAAGAGACGCGCTACAACTTCCGGCTAAAAGAAAGGGATAAGATAGCGCGACAAAACCAACTACAACTACTCACCAAACAATACCCATCCAATGTTACCCCCTACTAAGGAAGCAACCCAAGGAAACTCACACTGTTGAATAATGAAGGTTCAGCTTATTGGGACAATATGCCTATTACTAGTCAAGTTATTATCAATTAGGTGTAAGTTGTCTGAGTACTTGTTAGCCAGCACTTTCACCAAGTCGTCACATAACCGCGGACAACACGGCTTCTCGAGAAGATTCATCCCTGCAGGGTGCGCTACAGTACCCGTACACACTCAAGCCACCAACTAAAACTCAGGTTGGCTCGACACGACCCAAACCGTCTCTACAACCCATCCTAGGAGCCACGGAGCTATAAGGTCCCGGCCAGTCCGACCTAACCTAAGCGCAAGGGTGAAAACCACACCCCCCGGCACCATAGGCCTCGCCCTATATGCATCATCATTATCATCAACAGTAACCATGGGGGCGCCTCCCATTATGCATATGCGCAAATGGAACGCCCGAACTAAGTGTGGCTCTTCGGACAAGCTGCAAATCAGGTCTAAGTCGAGGGGGGTCCCATACTACCTCCCGGATGCGGTTAGCGCGCTCATCATGGATCAATGGACAAGACCCTTTTCCTAGTTTCGACACCAGCAGGCTCCAAAACCACGTCGGGCCTCCTGCCGGTGCCTTATCATCAAATTATTATTACCCCAAACATTAACATATTGTTGATTAAATTGAAACCCAACTATCAACTAAACAAATGATAAGATAAATGACAACAAGACTCGAGCACAAACAAACCTAAGCATGGTACTACGACACAGGCTAACAAACAACAAGGTTGTAGGTGTGGGGGTGAGGCTATATCGTGGCAGCAGGGTAAACATGTGATGGGATCGGAACACAAGCATCGAAAATACTAGGCTAGCATAAAGACAACGGAAAGAATCGGTAACAAGTGAGGAAAGGCAACATAGGTAGCAAGTGAGTATACTTGCCTGAGATCCAGCAAGTAGAGGTACATCCGCAGAACTTGTCGTTGCTCACATCATCTCAACGTCCTATCCGCGAAGAAGCAACGAACTAGAACAAACACCGGATGCAACAATTACTACTACGGCAAAAGATCCAGCATGATCCTATTTTATATGCATGACATGCGGGGATGCAACTCAACCAATTTAAGTTGAGACAAAAGCCCAACATTTAATTAGGAAGGTTTAAGTTATTTATCTAACCATCAATTTAAATGTTGATTAGCATGGAAAACAAATAATAGATGAGCTAAACCAAATTAAATGGAATAGGGACCAATTTAATTGAGCACCCCAACACATTCCATGTTTGTTATTTAGGTGAACATGCATAACCCTAGTAAAATGCAATATTGAGGATGCAAACAAAGGCATGGATGGAATATTGATATTCCTTGCATTTTTCTGGTTGGAAAACATATTTTACATGTTGGAATTGGATTTGAATTGCCCAAGTTATGAATTTTTCAATTTAAAAGGTTTAATTAAAGCATTGAATTATTGCACTACTTTTAATTAGGAAAAACAGTAAACAAATTATATTGACAAGGTTGAAAACATGTATAAAATGTTTCAATGAACAATTTAAGCTATTAAACATAATTTTTGGATCATTATTGAATTTATTATGCAATTTTCCATAAGCATTTTTATTCTGCCCCTTTTAGTAAACAGAAGGAAACATGTTCAAATTTAATTCAATTGTGACCAAATAAAATACCACTGTGTAGAGTTTGTTAAGAACAATTTTTAGAGCTCAAGTTTGCTCAATTTGGTTGAACAGAACTCAAGTTATGAATTTCCAAAGTTTCAAATTTTAATAGCCTTTGCTGTATTTAATTATTTAGTGCAAAATTTATTACAGAAACATGTTGCAACTTTATTACTAACAGAAAGAGCACAAGATGCTGAATCCATGGAAATTTGAATCATTGAAATTGTAGCATCTATGAATATATGGTGGATTTTACAAATTAAGATCTGATCTGTTTTGGGGCTGAGCTGCAGGAAAAATAAAACCAAAAGAGAGAAAAAAAATTCTTGGGGGTGGACTCGAACCCACGCCCTGCTGTGTGCGCGCGAGAGGGCTTGTGCCACTGAGCTGTGGATGCGTTTGATGCTTACAACTGGGCGTGACCGAATAAGAAGCATACGGGCCACGTTTTTAACTGACGAAACTGAAGGAGTTTTCAGTCTGTGCGTTCCGATGCAGAGCAGCGATGGACGGGGAACTCGCTGGGGAAACGACGCCGTGCAGCGCGACGGCTGGCACGCACAGAGCACAGAGGTGAGGGGGGCCTAGGCCGGGAGAAAGGTGCTCACCACGGGTGTTTGGAGGGAGGCGGGCATGCGGAAGACGGCGAGGACCCCGTGGTCGATCTCGTTCCCACCGGCCTGAAGAACTCGGACGGTGACGAGGAAGATGACCTTGGCGGCAGCTGCCTAGATGGTTTTGACCCCTGGAATTCGGCGAGGAGGAAGAGGATGATGGCGGGAATCCATTCCCGCAGCTAGCCTCGCTCGAGGGAGAACATGGCGACGGGGAAACGACGAGGACCTCCGGTGTCTTTTCTCGGTTCAGAGAAGTTCAGAGAAAGCAGGTACATGGGAGGAAGAGGAGAGGGGGATCGGCGGCGGCAGGGAGGAAGAAAGGAGGGGAGAAGGTCTAGGGTTAGGGTTTGGAGGGGAGGCTGGGGCGGATGGAGGTAGATAAAGGAGGGGGGAGCACGTGATGGTGGTGGAGGTGACGTCTCCCTCCTGTCCGTACGAAGAAGAAAGGGGAGGTGGGCTCGAGGCAGAGATGGGTGGGCTCGGTGGAGAGGAGATGAGCTGGGCTGCTCTCCCTCTCCCTTAAACATATTTTTTTTCTTTGGGTTTGTTTTATTAGTTCCAGAGATTGTGTTCGGCATTGTCAAGAATTGATTTATGCAATCAAATAAAACCTAGAAAGCTTTAGCAAACGAGATTTGATGGGTTTCAAATAGTTTGCAAATTTTAAATGCATGAGGATGCATGATGCCATGCCATGAAAAAGAAAAACAACACACAATTTTATTTGGGGGAAAAACCCAGGGTGTTACATCGTAGCAGTGGATAAGTATACCAAATGGGTGGAGGCCAAACCCATCAAAAAGCTTGACGGTGTAACTGCCAGAAATTTCATCATTGACATAGTCATGAGATATGGCGTTCCACACGGCATAATAACCGACAACGGGACAAATTTCTCTATTGGAGAGTTGGCAAGATATTACCGACAAACGGGAATTCGCCTAGATCTCGCATCTGTGGCACACCCGCAATCCAATGGACAGGTTGAGAGAATGAATAGCTCAATCCTGCAAGGAATACGCCCAAGACTCGAATCTCCTCTTCACAGAGCAGCTGGAGCATGGGTAGAAGAGCTACCTTCCGTGCTTTGGAGTATTCGAACGACGCCAAATAGGTCAACTGGGCAAACCCCGTTTTTCCTAGTTTATGGTGCAGAAGCTATTCTTCCAACGGACATGATCCATGATAGCCCAAGAGTGCAGGATTTTGACGACTCGGATGCCGAACAAGCACGACAGGATGCCGTCGATCTCTTAGAAGAGGAACGAGAGCTTGTGCTTCAAAGATCCGCCATCTACCAGCAAGGTTTACGACGTTATCATAGTCGGAAAATTAGGCATCGTTCTTTTAAAGAAGGTGACCTAGTGCTGAGATTGGTACAGCAAAGAAAGCACAAATTGGCCCCAGTATGGGAAGGACCATATGTCATTAGTAAAGCCATGAAGAATGGGTCATACTATCTTGTCGATATTCGAGATACGGAAGACGATCCCGAGAAGCCGAATCGCAAAAGAAAGAGAAAGATAGATGATGAACTAGGAGAGACAAAGAGGCCTTGGAGTATCCAGCAGTTACGTCCCTTCTATACTTAGTTCAATTTCTATGTAAACATCTTTTGAGATCATGAAATAAAGTTGTCGGAATTCTGATATCCATGATTTTACAAGTTCATTATAGTACAAAGCTTCCACCTTATCTATTTCCCAATGATCTTACAAAATACTCAATGTTAACCCGAATTGTGCCTGCGTGCTCGGTGTTTAAAAACTGAATGATTTTCAGCCTGCTAACGGCTAAAGGAAACTCGGATTGTGCCTGCGTGCCCAAGTTTCAAAAAGTTCCTTACTTTTCTCTAAGTATTATCTGATTGTTTATGTGTTGGGTCACTGGAGCTAGTTAGTAAAAATGCCTTTAGTATGATCCATGTTTCCGAGTTCAATCTGATTGGTTATACCCAGTTACTCGGCATGATGATTCATAGTACTATTGAGCCATTTCAAACACTAAGGACAGTTAAAACACACAAGCCAGAGAACTTAGAAGATAAAGGAATACTAAAACCCGAAAAACCTTGCAAAGAATTTCATAAGTTAAAGCTGCAAAAGGCGGAATTCTTGTTTATACAAAAGGAATAGAAGCATTACAATATGGATTACATTTATAAAGTGCAGTAATGCTCCTATTATCTACTTTCACCATCCAGGTTCAAGGTAGCCCTTCAAGCATCCGAGTCTTCCTCGCTGCTGTCGTTCTCGGGGGCTTCAGGGATCTCCTCTTCTGGATAAGTGATGGAGATGTTCACCATGGAGGCGATCTTGGTGGCTTGGCCTTTGATTTCATCAAAGATTGTAGATCGCTGCGTTTCCGTGTATCCTTGAGGGATACCGGACGCCACACGCCAAGACTTTGCACCAGGGTAGTGCATACGCATAAGGCCGAGTGCCAAGCGTGCACCACCCCGTGCAGCGGAGCGTAGGATGGATTCCCTGGACTCCGCCACCTCCAAGATGGCACCCGGGAGTTTTTCAACTTCCGAGAACTCCCCAGTCCTTGCGGGAAGGAACTTGTTGACCAGCTGCATGCCAGCAGCTCTGATCGCAGTCCACGTCTTCCCAAAGGCTCGGATTCCATCAATCCGAGTGAGATCTGGGTTATCTCCTGTTTTTTCAGACCAAACAGCCAAAAAGGTTAAGTGAAAAAGCAAAGAAAGAAAGCAAGACAGGGAAACATGGTAAATGAAGTAAAACTTACCGATGAGCTTGTCGATTTCGGAGACTTCCTCCAGGCAAAGGTTTAGAGCATTTTCCAAGTCCCGGATGGTGGACTTATTCTTCTCCGCCTGTTCGGAAGCCTTGGAATTAGCAATTCCAAGGGCCAGATTACTGGCTTCCAGATTCTTTTGGGCCTTCACAAGTTGCTTATGAAGGTCCAGATTCTCCTCACGGAGACTGGCAGCATTGCTGGCATCTTCAGCTACTTGTTTGGCCTTAGCCAAAGCATCTGGAAAGCAAGGAAAAATTCCGAGTCAAGAAAAGTCCTGGAAAAGTACTTAGACAAAAATCTGAGTCAAAAACTTCAGAGAGAAAAAGTTTACCTGTTGTTTCATTCAGCTGCAGCTGAGACGATGCCAATTCCGTCTTTTTCCCCTCAAGAATAGAAAGAAGATTTCTAACTTCTTTATTCTTGACGGATAGCTTCTTGAAAACTTCCATGTTAATGGATTCAGCGCTTTGCTGGAACATGACAAGGAAAAGAGTAATTAAAAAGCATCAAGGCAAAAAAGTATACATTTTGTTTAATGCTTGGGGGCTAGAGTTAAATACCTGGCTCATTCGCTGCAAACCCGCCAAGTTTTCATTGAACTCTTTTGCGTACTCCGCAAAAAGAATTCCGGCCGCGTTTAGGCCGTCGTTGAGATTCTTGAAGTCCTTGTCGAAGGTGGGAATCTCCTCATCGATTGTCCGAGAAGAATTTCCCACCTCTGGAGCCTCCCTTTCCCTTGTGTCCGTGTCCGGCACAACGGGCTCGCTGGGCTCCAACGACTCGGTGGTGGGGGCTGTCGCATGCTCTTCCGCCATCGTGGACGGCGTGTCCCGTGCGATGACGGGAGAAGGTTGAGCGCCTCTGTTGGTCACAACCTTATGCCTTTTTAGCTTCTTTGGATTTAAGGTGGAGGGAGGCAGGCTAAAGGCAAGAAACAAAAACCCGAAAGAGTTAAAACTCCGAAGACAAAAGAAAACTTCGACAAAAGAAATAAACCCGGATGTACTAACCTGGAGGTTGCGACAGGAATACCGTCAAGATCGATGATTTCCTCAGAGGAGGAAATCTTCTTGCGCTTGCGCCCACCTGCAAAGCTAGCGTGCAACGCCTCCAGATCAGCTTCGGAGGCAAGCTCCGAGTCTGGAAGTTCAGCAAGTTGTCGAAAAGAAAAATCAGGGTTAGAAGTGAAAAATCCGAGAAAGCATGGCAAAGAACCACCCAAATGACAGAAAAAATACCTTGGGAGCCGGATTGTCGGCTGTATACATTGGCCGACTCGCTTCATATTGGTCACGTGATGCGACCAACTGGTTTACGCGCCGCCGCAGATCCTTCGCGGCCAGGTCTTTGCTGGTTGTCCGCATTTGGTCGTTGGCGCCCGTGTACTCGCAGAGGAGACGGCCGCCATGATTGGCTAATGGCTGGATCCGCCTGTCCAACCAGCAAAGGACCGTGTCCATGCCGGTTAGAGGTGGATCTGAGGAAGTGAGCTTGGCGATGCGCCGCTTGATCCTTAGAAGATCAGGCGGCAGAATTTGGACGGCTTCTGTTCCCCAATTCTCTTGGGGAACAGCAGCGGTGTTTGTGAAAGGTGGAACCCCGATGGCCTTTTTTGGGAAAGGGACATCGGGATGATAGAAGAAGGAACCCGTCCAGAATTTGACGGATTCCGAGGTTCTAATCTTGGGGAACCATTCCTCCCTAAATCTCCTAAGAGTGAAGGAGATGGTCCCGCAAGTCGGGAGTGCGCCCTCCGAAGAGTTCCGCTTAACCCCGAAGCAGTATAACCAAAAGTCTAACCTAGGTTCTATGCCTAGGAAACCCTCAAAGAGGGCCTGAATCCCGGCCATATAGAGAATGGAATTGGGTGGCAGGTTATGAGGCTGGATGTTATAGTGGGAAAGAACTTGGAGAAAAAAGGCGGAAGGGGGCAACCCCATACCTCTTAGGAGATGGGAGGAGAGAAGAACCCGTTCGCCGTCGTTTGGCAGGGGTTCGTTCTCGTCCTCAGGGAGCCGCCATTTCCCTTTGAGCACCAACCCCTCCTTTTCCATGTTTGGAAGGAGGGATGGGGAATGCTGCAGGTAACCCAGTTGCCGGCAATTTCCACTTCTTTGTCCGCTCCGGCGGCGGCGAACGCGGCGGCCTCCACGGCGCCAAGCTCATCGCCAAGGAGCGTGATCTTCTCCTCCGCTGTCTCGGGAGCAAACGGAGGGGAGGGCGCGGCACTTGAGCCCGCAAGATCCGCGGTGGCGGAAGGATTACCTCCGTCCACCGCGGAATCCGCAGTCTTCGCCGTCTCGCCGCCGGCGCTATCGGGGAATCCAATTGAGGATCCATCTGGTTGATTATGTCCTTGATGTCCTGCGCGACGGTGTGCGCGGGCGAAGGCGGCGAGGATGCCATTGGGTGGCGGCGTGGCTCGTCTCCGGTGATGTTCTGGGCGCAGTGTGCGTTTCAGTGTTCTCTCTCTGCTCGGGAGCTTGGGCGCTGTAATGGCGTTCGAATGGTTGCGGAAGGTTTTCCGGGAGGACGACGAAGGCTATTTATGGCCGGAAATCCGTCATGATGCGTGCTAACGGCTCTTTTGACCGTTGGATGATCAACGCGTGTCACTCGCCGGAAAATCCGGGAAATGAATCGACAGGGTGATTATGGTTATCTCCTCGTTTCCCGCGAGAATCTGTCAGAGATATGTTTCGGGGTTTCCCACTCAAAACCCAAACGTCCCTTACGTCAGCAGGATTAAAGTGCTGACGTAGGAGATTCCTTCTCCGCGAAGGATCGTGTGAGAAAAGCCGGATTTTAAGGATTCCGAGTTTTACGTTACCATCTCTTTCCAAAGAAGAATAAGAAGAATCAAGACTACTGACCAATATTTCTCGGACAAAATACATTTGGCGGAAGACGGCAAATCAGAGTTTTAATCCTTCTTGGGGGCTACTGTCGGATATATACTAAATAGGGGTATATAAGATGGTAGTCTAAACTGCCGGATTACTAGGGTGGCCCAAGTGGTAGTGGGTTGTGGTCCATTGGGCGGCCCAGTAAGCTGACGCACAGAAGCCGGATTCTAGAAGGACCCGGATCACGGCCCACGTGATCTGGCTTGGAGGAGAAGACGGATTCCTTACTTTCCAAGTTAGAAGTTACAGTAGTCTTCTAGGTTTCCTATTTTGTATGCCCTAACCCGGCTATTATATAAAGCCGGACGGGAGATGAGATAACAGGAGACACGAAGCCACAAGCTACTCGCCGAGAAGTTGATCCTCTACGAATAGCTAAACCTAACCTCACATTGTAATTGTTTGCACAGGCTTTAGTCCTGATTAGTGAGATTGAAGGAGTAGGAACGCCGTATAATTTCGACGTACCGAACCTGGGTAAATCCTGTGTCTTTGTCACCAACGCGATCCCGTTTCCCCACGACTCTACCGGTAGTCTCATGGCACCCCCGTCTATGAAAACTACTACGATGTCTCGACATCATACATGCCTGTTATCTCTGCTCCATCCGATTGATGAATCAGGGTTACGAAATAATCTAGTATGGCAGGAAGTAGTGGTAAACTAAGAGATACTTTATTAAGATGACTTAACAGGTGTGGATGATGAGACCACAAAGGGTCTGTGGTTTTTGTCTCGTTCATGCCCCTAGGAGCGAGTTCTCGTCTTCGAGCCAAGACTGAGCGTGCATCCACACGGGGCTTAGATTCCCCTCGATCTCAACTTGCCTAGTTTGTTCCATGAGTCGCCTAGTTCGGGCTTTCCATTTGGATCTGCGGGGATGTTAAAAACGTTTACAAAACTAGGACGTGGCGGTGTAACAGCCTGTGGCGAGACAGTAGTTGAAGCACCGCTCACAACGATAGAGACCCGGCAGGAGATGGCCACTCCCTATTGGCGGACCATCTCTACTCGGAGCGACTCATGGAATAGGCGAAGTAAGGTAAAGGTCATGGTCAACCAACCTCTGCCGGAACTTCCCGGATAGTGCTAACCCGGTGGCACTAAGAGTCGGTTGATACGTGTGGTTAAAGTTGTACACCCCTGCAGGGTTAAATCATTTCGAAAAGCCGTGTCCGCGGTTAAGGACGACTTGGTGACGGATTCTGTGATCATAGACAAGTTAAACGGAATGATTAAAACTTGCTGATAACGAATGAAGGATGCCTCCTCGGAGATTCCGAGAGGGGTTACCTTGTAGCATGAGTTACCGAAACAACTTGAGGTGGTGATCTTTGAAGCACGAGGTGCTGAAATGATTTGGTGGATTAAAAGATGATGATATCAGCAGTTGAGTAGCTTTCTCATCTGTTTTCAAAATACTCCATGAGACGTGCTACTCCTTCCTCAACTTGGAAAACAAAGATGGCTTTACGCAAAATAACCTTCATAACTCTTTCTAAAAGAAGCAGATATATAATAGGTTAACTAAGTCTTGTTGAGTACCTCCCGTACTCATGTTTGCTTCAACTTGGTTCAGGTGGAGTTCCTCTCTTCGGTGGTGTTTCAACGTGGACATCAACGGGTAGTTTGGGGTTCCCAGGTAGCAGCCTGGAATCTATGGTCTAGGACGTCTCCTTATGTTGCGGCCTCTTAGGCCTTTTTGGTTCTTGTTGGTTAGCAACATAATTTTCCTTCCGTTGTCTGATGTAATGTTGGGTCATGTGACCTCTGCTTGTAAGCTTTACTCTAGTAACACTTGTTTAATACAACTTTCATGTCTAGAGTGCTGCTTTGATCGGTTGTTGGTTTCGAGCCCGTTGTTATACAGTTTTGGCTATGCCTGCATAGTTTTCGCAGTCGAGGGGTTGTGGAGCCGATGATCCATGTCCGAGCCCGCCTGCCGATGTGATTCGGCCTGGGGAGAGGTAACCCCAGTAACCCTCGATTCTTGTTGCACTTTCTGGACACATAGCAGCTCTGTATAACTTTGGTCCCGTTCCTTCGGTTTCATCCGACTCATGGACGCTTGGGTATGCATATCTGGTTATGACTAGCATGGACACAAGAGTAGTAGACTGGGGATCCGGACTACTTGCCGATGAATCCGGTCTGCCTGCTGTTGTTTGTTGCGGCCGGGGCTGGTAACCCTGAAGCCCTTGTGAGTCCATTGCTAGGAGCACATAACAGTTTGTATATCTCTGGGTCCGGGGTCTGACACCTACCAAGACTCGGCCTTCAGAACCTTCGACGATTCCTCTTGGGTTCCGGGTTAGCTCCGCCGGCTGTGGATTGTAGTGTCGGTTCTTTGGCCTTTCGCCTAGGCCGCAGCTCTGTTGGTACTTGTTGGTCTTAGCCGGTCTCAACCTCGGCACAGTCCTTCCTAGGCTTTCGATTCCATGCGTTGTAATCCGGTTCTTCCTCTCCTACATGTTCTGGACATAAACCGACAATTCATTTATAAACCAGATTCTACCAAATCCAGCTTAGGGATGAGAACCTTGGTATACCCCCTTAATCTTTCCCTCAAGATTATCCCCTAGGTTAACATTAACGCTAGACTGTGGCTTTCTTGGTTCATGTTAAGCTCCTGAAAGAAAAACAAACATAAACTTGCTCTGTGGAAGAAATAATCCAGGTCTTGATTGTCACCTTGATTTTGTGAACCGACAATTTATTCTCACGAGCCTTTGATCTTGATTTGATGAATATTCTATCATCCTTTTTCTTCACTCTTTACTTACCCATTTTAAACCGATCACGTTTAATTAGGCAGTTATGTTTTTAGAGGAACAGAAAAATCTCTAGTTTATCCCGTAACTTACTCTGTGTTTTTAATGTACCGGATCCAATCTTAGATAATCTCGAAAAATAATGATTGTTGGGGTTCTTTTGCAAAATTTCCGCAAAAATCCTAGGGTTTAGCCCTCTCTATAAATAGTGACCGAGCGGTAAACACTGGGTCATTCCATCCTCATGTCCTCCACTTCGTCTTCTTCCTCCGGCGCCGCTCGGAAGCTTGATCCCAATTCCCAGCACCGCCGCGGCCGGAGCTTTGCCGCCGATCATAAGAAGAATATGAAAGAGAAAACCATGGCCAGCAAGAGTACTGGAACTGGAAAGAAGAAGAAAGCCGGAAATGTTTACGGTTCTTCTTCCAGAAGCAAGAAGGAGATGACTGTGAATTGGTGTAAGTATGTGATTACACATGACCGGATCCAGGAGATGCAAAATTCCGGTTTACTGCCGGATAACATCTCCTGGCGCCAGCCTGGTAGTGAGATCCGGCCTAGTCCAGGTCCGGACGAGGTAATTGTCTTTGAAGCTCACGTGACCCTGGGTTTCCGTCCTCCCGGGTCTCATTTTTTCCGCCGTATCTTGTCTTTTTACGGGTTACACTATCAAGATCTACCTCCAAACTCCATACTCATGTCAGCAATTTTGTAGTCCTCTGCGAATATTATCGCCAGGTTGAGCCTAGTCTAGATCCGTTCTTGGAATATTTCTACTGTAATAAGCACCCAGAAGTTGTTGGGGTTGAGCTGATCTGTTGTGGGGTTGTTTCTTTCCAGAGTCGGAAATATATAGTTTATCCGGGTCTTGCCTTAGCTAGCCATCCTAAACTGTGGCAGAAAACCTTTTTTCTACTGCAAAGAACATCCCAGAGGGCGAGTCTTCTTTGCTGGGTTATCACGCCGAGCGCCTACTTTATACTGATAAGATGAAATATTTTACTGAACCGGCAGCTCGTTCCAAAACTCATTCCACACCTCAAACGCATCAAGTCCTTGATTGTCCACGGACTGACCGGTTTAGATCTAACCCAAACCCGGGGGTCTTGGCATATTTAGCCCCTCAGCATTTGGAACCGGCTCTTCCAACATTATACCGGTTCTCCTACTAACACTATGAGATATTCTGTCGTTGTCCCTACCAAAGTTGAACTAACAAAAATGTTCAAGGACTTGGTTGGTGAGAAGAGGAAGAGACACAATGATGTTGGTCTTCCAGATTTCTCCATGGTGAACCCGACGCCTCTGGTGAGCTACCTTTATGTTTCCTTATAAACTGTTTTTGTCTCATGAACTAGAACTTGTGTTTCTACGACCCAGGAACTCGCTTTATATAGCATACAAGTTCAGGAGGTTACAGTAGAATCCGGTTCACGCTCGTCCTCAGATTCCTACCAAGACTCGGCCTTCAGAACCTTCGACGGTTCCTCTTGGGGTCCGGGTTAGCTCCGCCGGTTCTGGATTGTTGTGTCGGGTCTTTGGCCTTTCTCCTAGGCCGCATCTCTGTTGGGCCTTGTTGGTCTTAGCCGGTCTCAACCTCGGCACAGTCCTTCCTAGGCTTTCGATTCCTTGCATCGTAATCTGGTTCTTCCTCTCCTACATGTTCTCGACATAAACCGAAAATTCATTTATAAACCAGATTCTACCAAATCCAACTTAGGGATGAGAACCTTGGAATAACCCCTTAATCATTCCCTCAACATTAGCCCCTAGGTTAACATGAACGCTAGACTGCGGCTTTCTTGGTTCACGTTAAGCTCCTGAAATAAAAACAAACATAAACTTGCTCTGTGGGAGAAGTAATCCAGGTCTTGATTTTCACCTTGATTTTGTGAACCGGCAATTTCTTCTCACGAGGCTTTGATCTTGATTTGATGAATATTTTCTCTTCCTTTTTCTTCACTCTTTACTTACCCATTTTAAATCGATCAGGTTTAATCAGGCAGTTATGTTTTGTGAGGAACAGAAAAATCTCTAGTTTATCCCATAACTTACTCAGTGTTTTTAATGTACCAAATTCGGGATTTTTATCTTCGCATCTTGTGGATCCAATCTTAGATAATCTCGAAAAATAATGATTGTTGGGTTTCTTTTTGCAAAATTACCGCAAAAATCCTAGGGTTTAGCCCTCTCTATAAATAGTGACCGAGGGGTAAACACTGGGTCATTCCATCCTCCTGTCCTCCACTTCGTCTGCTTCCTCTAGCGCCGCTCGGGAGCTTGATCCCAACTTCCAGCGCCGCTGCGGCCGGAGCTTTTCTGCTGATGATAAGAAGAATATGAAAGAGAAAACCATGGCCAGCAAGAGTACTGGAACCAGAAAAAAGAAGAAAGCCAGGAATGTTGACGGTTCTTCTTCGAAAAGCAAGAAGGAGATGACTGTGAACTGGTGTAAGTCCGTGATTACACATGACCGGATCCAGGAGATGCAAAATTCCGTTTTACTGCCGGATAACATCTCCTGGCGCGCGCTTGGTAGTGAGATCCGGCCTACTCCAGGTCCGGACGAGGTAATTGTCTTCGAAGCTCACGTGACCCGGGGTTTCTGTCCTCCCGAGTCTCATATTTGCCGTCGTATCTTGTCTTTTTACGGGTTACAGCATCAAGATCTACCTCCAAACTCCATCCTCAATGTCAGCAATTTCGTAGTCCCCTGCGAAGATTATCTCCAGGTTGTGCCTAGTCTAGATCCGTTCTTGGAACATTTCTACTGTAATAAGCACCCGGAAGTTGTTGGGGTTGAGCTGATCTGGTGTGGGGTTGTTTCTTTCTAGAGTCGGAAAGATATAGTTTATTCCAGTGTTGCCTTAGGTAGCCATCCTAAACTGTGGCAGAAAACCTTTTTCTACTGCAAAGAACATCCCATAGGGCGAGTCTCCTTTACTGGGTTATCGCGTTGAGCGTCTAGTTTATACTGATAAGATGAAATATTTTGCTCAACCGACAGCTCGTTCCAAACTCATTCCACACCTCAAACGCATCAAGTCCTTGATTGTCCACGAACTGACCGGTTTAGATCTAACCCAAACCCGGGGGTCTTGGCATATTCAGCCCATCTGCATTTGGAGCCGGCTCTTCCACCATTATACCGGTTCTCCTACTGACACTATGAGATATTCTGTCGTTGTCCCTACCAAAGTTGAACTAACAAAAATGTTCAAGGACTTGGTTGGTGTGAAGAGGAAGAGACACAATTATGTTGGTCTTCCAGCTTTCTCCATGGTGAACCCGACGCCTCTGGTGATATACCTTTATGTTTCCTTATAAACTGTTTTTTGTCTCATGAACTCAAGATTCAATGTTTCTAACCCGGTGTTCTTTTTTGTTTTATAGCCCTCAGATGCATTTTGGATTACCAACGAGGAACCACCTACGTCTCTGGAGGAAAATTAATACCGGGAGCAAGGCAAAAAAGAGGAACAGATTTCTGAACTTGACTCCCTTGGTCGCCTGCATAACCAATTTGCCGACCCCAGGATGAGCAGGAGGAAGTCGTCCTTGACCCAGAGTAGGAAAGACCAGTTCAGAATATTCCGGTTCATGAAATGCCGGATCTCAAACCCACCACTCCGGTTACTAGTTCAAATACAGATTTTGACAAAGAGTCACCAATGACTACAAATAGGACCGTATAGGCCGTTGCAAAGGTGCCCTTATCTAGACTATCAAAATCACCTTTGAATCCTTATCTCTAAAGAAAACGCAGGATGATGAAGATGCTAGCAAGAAGAGGAGAACCCGAAGCTCCATTTCAAGTGACTTGGAAGCAGGTTTTCCTGACAAACCTTCTTCTCGCAAGGTCTCAAAGCCTCTGCATTCTCCTAAAAATTTATATCCTTTAGCGGGAAGGATCCGGCCTAAGTTAAGCCGTACAAATCACACGGATTCGCCAAATTCTAGGACTTCTCACTTTAGTCGTACAAGTGACTTTTCCATCAATTCTGGGTAAGCAGGATTTTGTTACAACAATAATGAAAATGAAATCTGTATTTCTTTTAATTTGTCATACAAACTTGTATTTCTCATTTTGCAGGGCTCAAGATGTGACCAAGATTATGCCAATTTCAGTGTCTACTCCGGCCAACGACGTGTAGAAAGATACCCTCGATGAAGAAGAGGACAAAGCAGCAGGTTCATTGCTGGTTGAAAAAGATATTGATTACTCTACAGCGGATGCACCGATGGATGTGGACCCGGAAGTTTCTGAGCCTGTTCATGTCTCTCCTGATCATGACCCAAAACTCCAGATTACCAGTTCAGAGTTTGTGAAAAATATAGGTACTTCCACAGTTTTGTCCAAAATTGTTGAATATGTAATCCAGCCTCTGGTTCCAAAACTGAAACTCCTAGCATGGGATCTGTTGAGGGCGAGAATTTTGAGTCTCGAATTCATGAGTTTCCTCAGAAACGGCTACATGAAGATTGTATTATAGCCATGTTGAAGAACAAATATGAGGTAAACTTGTACCAAAATATATACATAGTCTCTAGCCCCCAATCTGTCAATTTATATTGTAAGACAGACTTAGATATTTCTACTTTTGTTCTTGAGCTGAAACTATAGCCCCCAAGTGTCGGTTTATGAGTTTACTATAAATCGGAACTTATCTTTTGCATTTATCATGGACAAAAACTTTAACTTGTGTAGCCCCCAAGTGCCGAGTTGTATGCCTGCAGCTACTCGGGACATGAAAAATTGTCTTTCTAATTTATAGATTGAAATAGTGTAGCCCCTAAGTGTCGGGTTATCTTTGCTTGTGGTAACCTAGGACTTATTCATACTTGTGAACTGATTCTCAACCTATAAACTTGTAAAATCCAGAACTGAATTTTCATCTATTTATCGTTGCATGCTTTGGAAGCTGGTTCTCAAAAGGAGCTTATGAACTTGAAAAATCTGTTGGCTCAAGAAGCTATGAAGACTGAAGAGGCTAGAAAACTCCAAGCTGAAATGGAGGAAACCATGGACTCGGATGCTAAAAACTTGTCCATTATACACCATGATTTTGAGACTAGAGATAAATTTCTTACTGCTAGATCTAAGAAAGCTAAGAAAAATTGGAGGAAGTTGAATCCGGCTTTGAAAATTTGAAGAAGCTGCTTGGTGAAATTACCAGCTGTGTTTTTGGTAAGCCGGTTTTTCTTCCGTTCATACTTCCGTTGGTCCTACGTTATGTGCTTTTTATAAACCAGTTTTTTCTAACACGGTTCTTCTCCTATTTTGTAGGAAAAAGATACTCAAATAAGCTGGAGCTCCCAGATCCTAAAATGAAGGCAATATTCACCCTGATCCGACAGCTATATTTTGGGGGAGGTGAATGTATCAAATCTCGAGTGGCTGGGACATTGCTCCACAAAAACTCCATGGTTTCATCATCGAGCTCTCCATTGTGCCTTAGTAGATCGAGGAGCACAAGTTATCATCCTGGCGCAAAGGAGCTATCAAGGTTATGACTCTGGCGATAGCTTATCACCCGGAACTGAATCCAGATCTTCTAGTTGGTGGGTTTCCTCAGTTCAACCTGGATGGCACCAAGTATGATAGAAAAGATTTCGCCAAGATCCAATAAGAGTGCCGGTTCCTAGCATCCACTATTGCAGATAAGATGAAGTTAAAGGATCTTGTGGCTGGTTCTTCCCTTCGGGTGAGCGTAAACTGGATTTATGTCCCCAGATTGTGGCTGTTGTGGTCAAGTTTTGCCCAAGAGTCAGATTTGTATTCAGCCCTTAGCTTATCCCTTTGTGCTCCCCAGTTGGTAACTCTAGCGCTTTCTGCTCCTCCACATCCTATGTATGAAACGAATGATATATATGATGCCTTGGCGCAATTGGAGTGGAGTTATATTCCTGGGTCAGATTTAGCAGAACCGACTGGCACCTCGGGCCTTGGTGATGCTACCAAGGATGATGCTGCTGCGAAGACCCCAGAAATTCAAGACTCGGTAGCTGGAGAAGCCGGTTTGAACACTTCAGACCCAGCACAGGAAAAGGGCAAGTCTGTTGTGTAAACAAAACAACTTTTCATTCTGAGAAAAATTCGGCCCCATGGGCTTGTAATAGGCTAGATAAACTGTTTCATTTCTAGTCCTATTTATTTTGATAGTGCGAGTGTGCACTTTATGATACATTTGGTTCATGTAATAAACTGAAATTTTGTGAGATTTGCAAAAATTTATCAGATTTGCATGTTTAAGAAACTTCTGCTGGGTTCTCAAAAAATCTCTCTGTTTGGCTTGTATAGCCCTTTCGGTTAATCTTTGCTATCTACCACAGCCGATTTATCGCGTGACTTGTTCTAGTGTGTTTAACTCTAAAAAAAATCAGGGTATGAATAAATCCGTTTTTCAGGATGATAAACTGATTGACTTTTCAGGTCACACATCTAGGTCACAAAATTGTGTGTAACCACTGACTGGGAGGCAAGTATAACTAAGATAATTTGTGGCACATGCCTGGTTCTTGAGATATAAGCTGACCTCTAGCATCAGCCACCAAGCAACCATATAAACAATGATAGAAGATGGCCGTATTAAGTTGGTGAAATGACAGTGATCTGCCATTTAAATCATGCCCGCTTTATTCCATTGATCATGATAATGACATAGTCATTACAATGATCCTATGTGTAGTATGGTCGTAACTGAGCTATATTCCATGGTCCTGGAATTTTTTCCTCAGCTAGTCGTGACTTATCAGTACCACGCATATCAATGAGGTAATATGACCCATTGTGCATGTTTTTACTAACTACAAACGTTCCTTCCCATGGTAGACTCAGTTTATGCATACCGTCTTTCTTATGAATCAGACGTAGAACTAAATCTCATTCCTGGAAATTGCGAGTCCGGACTCTGCGGATGTGACAGCAACGCAGGTCTTACTGATATATGGCTGATATGGATGCTGCGAGTTCACGTGCTTCTTCCAAAGCATCAAGTGAGTTCTGACGTCTCATTTTTAGTTTCCACATAAACAGCTACTTTTGGTGAGTCATGGCAAATATCAATTGGCAATACATCCTCTACACCATAAACGGGAAAAAACAGTGGGTAACATGTTGATCTATTTTGAGTGGCTCGTATGCTCCATAACACAGCAGGCAATTCTTCTACCTAGCAACCTGCAATTCGTTCTAGGGGAACCTAGAGTCTAGGCTTGATACCCCTTAGTAATTCCTGGTTAGCTTGTTCTGGCTGCCCATTGGATTGTGGGTGTGCAACTGAAGTGAGGTCAAGTTTGATATGATTCAGTTCACAAAATTTCTATATTGCCCCTTCAGACAGGTTTCTCCCATTGTCTGTGATTATATTGTGTGAGTATCCAAACCTGAAAATCAATTTTTTCAGGAACTTGACGGCTGTAGCTGTGTCACATATGCTAACAGGCTCTGCTTCTACCCATTTTGTGAATTTGTCGTCTGCCACCAAAAGTTGAGTTTTCTTTCATGACGACATCTTGAAGGGTCTGACCATGTCAAGTCCCCTTACTGCAAAAGGCCAATTTATCATAATCATACGTAGATCTTGAGCTGGCATATGTTCCTATCTTGCATACTTCTGGCAACCCTCGCAAGTTTGTACGGTCATCTCTGCATCTGCCATTGTTGTAAGCCAGAAAAATCTATGTCTGAATGCTTTAGCAACCAATGATCTGGAACTCGCATGGCTGCCACAATCCCCCTGAGTGGATCTCGTTTAAGATCTTATACCCTTCTTCCGAGGACACACACCTTTGAAAAATTACAATTGTGCTTCTTTTGTACAATTCACCTGTCGTGGTGTGGAGAAGACAGATGCCGTAGGGTGGCTTAAGTTTGGGGCCGATGGACGCTACAGGTATTCGGGGAGGAATCGCACGCCGAATAGGTGTAACATCCCTGATTTTTGGGAAACTCAAAAATCACAAAAAATTGAAACTTTTTGCTTTCTATTAATGCAAGTCACCAAAAACCAAATGAGCTGCAAGAAACCAAAGGGAATAACACATATGTCAATGAATTTGGAATTACCAATCCAGTTATGCCCTTGTTCCTTAAACCCTAAAACCTTTTTTGGAAAATATGTTTCTTTCTATAAAGGGAATATGTTTTTATTAACACACCTTTACCCAAAATATTTACAACTCCAATATTAAATTTGAAGATATTTTATGGCAACAAAAATCAAAGATTTATAACCCTTAATAAACTTCTAAGCCTCAAAAGTATTTGATGAGAATAAAATTTCTGAATAATAACTTTTAGTTGTTATTCCAAGTTTTAAACATAAAGGTGTGAAAATAAAATACATTGCTTGAAAATAACATAAAATAGGGTTTTGAAAATAATATTATGACTTGTGGTGTTATTCTAAATTTTATTGATCAACAATATTAATTATTTGATATGAAATAATTAAATAGCATTAAGTTACTATTAGTAAAATCCTTCATATCCTAAAATTATAAAATGTGAAATTGGTTTACAAATGGCCTTCCAAAAATAATTTATGACATGTAAAATGTCTTTGAAATTTTATTTAGATAATAACATCAATTTATTATTTTCTATATTTTAAAATGGCCTTAAAGTATTATTAGTGTTTTATTTATTTTTTCAAAAAAAAATTGTGAAAACAAGATGAAATGACCTTCAATATTATGTTTTCAACATTTAGAATGTCACTAAAATTTTAATTGACCAATAACTATGTTTTGTAAATGTTTAAATTAAAAATCACATTAAGTAACTATTAAGGAATTATTCAAATTTCCAAATTTCAAAAATAAAATATGTTGATTTGTTTTCAAAAATGGTACTGTTGGAAAGTATTTGAAAATTTAATAATTTAGAATTTTGTTTAATGTCATTTGGATACTTAAAACAGAAGTTATGATTTAATTAAATAAACAGAAATAAAAAGAAAAGAATGGATGACGTCACCCATGACATCATCATCTTCTTCCTCGGTTTGGAAAGAACCATGTCACGGCCGAAATCTTCGCCGCACGATTAAGGGCCATTAAGGCCATGATTCTCTTCCTTCTCCGCGCCTATAAAGAGCCAAGGACTCCCTCCGCATTTCCCCTATCCCCTCTCTTTGCATCTCGCAACCATGCCAGAGAATTTCCTCGACGGAGTTCGTACTGCAGCCGCCGTCTCTCCTTGATTCCGGTGAGGTGAGCCACTCTAGGCACCCGAGACCACCACCATTCGCTCTCTGGTGACCGTGCGCTCCTCATTGACCCATCTGTCACCCTTTTTGCGCAGCGAAAGCACCACGTCGTCCACAAACGTGGCGCACCGGAGTTGCGCCGTCTCCGATCACGTGTCGTCGTCTAGGAGCTCCAGAAAGCACGGCGTCGTCACCAACGTGCTCCCCACGTCGTGCAGCAGCTCGTAGTCGCCTCCGTTGAGCCCGAGGGCAACCAGTTCGACAGGACCATCGATTTCCCGTGAGCAGGGCCACCGCGCGCACCATCTCCGGCGACCTAGCTCCAGTAAGCCACTGTCTCTCTCTGTGGCCATTAGATCTAGGGGAGGGCCCAGATTAGATCCACCCCGGAGCGGTATGCTATCATTGGATCTGGATCTGACGGCCCAGATCCAATGACTTATCCACGTCAGCCCACCTCGTCAGCACGCCACGCTAGCACCTAGTTAGCACAAGCAACCAATCAGGAGCTCCCACATGGCCTAGCCCTTATTTGAATTTTTCTCCCGCTGAAATGAATTAGCAGTTTTGCAGAAAAGTCCCTGAATCTTAGATCTATCATATATTTTTATCCATAAGCCCAAATTTAGAAATCTTGGGCTTTTTGAAATCCCCTGAATCTGTAGAATCTATTAGCACTTTTCAAATTCAAATTTGACAAACTTAAATTGGTTAAAATTTAAATATGCTTGTTTGATGAATTTTGGCATAATTCAAATTCTACAAATCCAAAAAATTGTAAATAAAATATATTTGGAAACCTTAGGATGTGTACTTTCATATCCTCTGTCCCAAAATAAAAATTGAACAGATTAAAATTGATTTTATAATTAATTGGTACATTTGAGTATTTTTGACATAGATTTAATTCTATAAATAATTTCAATATAGTTCCTTTTGCAAAATTGCTCCATTTGATAAACTTGAACCAGAAACAACCTTGTTCAACCATTTTGGACATCCTTGGACCATGGCCATGAGTATTTGACCAAAAACCCAACATAGTGATACATCCATTTTTCACCATGTCTTAGGAATTGTTTTCAACTGTTATTCCTTGATGTTATGTCTATTTGGAGCCAAGCCAAGTCCTTAGAATGTGTCAATCACATGTAGTACCAAGTAGTGAACTTTATTTTTCTATCTGCTTCTCCACTCCCCTTTCATGCTTCAAGAAATCATCAAGTTTGCAAATTGGAGATCAAGACTCAAGCACCAGAAGAAAACTTCATCTTCAACTTAGTGGCAACATGAAGAGCTACAAGGAAGATCAATGAAAAAGTTTTGAATAAAAGACTTGGACTCCACACCTATAAGAAACTCAGGAAGTACAAGTGTGAAGAAATTCAGAAGAAAACGTTTCCCTCTCTCTTTCTATCTTTCTTCTTATTTTCTTTCTAATTGACTTAGTGGTATTTTTGCCCATCCCATACCCAAACCAATTAATGAAGTGAAAGCCATGAAGGTTTATCAAGTTCAAGAGAAGATTAAAAATAAGGAGGAAACTAGAATAGAAGCATGAAGATGAACTTCAAGAAGACAAGCATGTGAAGACTTGGAGCCATCCACACAAGTTCAAGAATAACAAGTTGTTTTTGTCCAGCCCTTGACCCAAATGGAAAAGACCAAAACTTTAACTTGTTATATCCTTTGTTATGAAGTTAGTTGAACCTAGACTTAGCCTAAACAAAAATGGAAGGAATAACTTAGACCACTCAAATTTTTTGATGAAAACAACTAAGTGTTACACTTTGTATTGTGATACTTCAGTTAAAATAGTGAGATCACCTTGGTGAACTCTTGGAACATCTTAGATAAATATGTTTTCAATAAAGTTTGATCACTACAAACTCAACCTAGACATCCTTAGTTAACTCTTGGAAACCCATTAACAAGTATTGAATAATTAGGGAATGAATCTTTCAAACTCAAACATTGAACTTGTCCTAGCCAACTTGGTCCAACTCCTTTGTTATGTTATTTGCTCTGTTTGTTTTCTCCACTTATGTGTTTGATTGCAAGGATGCCTGTTTATTTTGTTATTGTGTTTTCAATGAATATATTGTACGGAGAGCAACGATCTTTTGTGAAGAGAGTGTGAATATCTTCACCAACTTCAACAAGGCAAGTAACACATCATCAACTACCCATTATTTTCTATATGCATTAGTTGATTTTGAGTAGTATGCATGATAGGAAATTTTACTAAGTTATACTATGCTATGCTATTATCCTAGTAGTGTCACTACAAGAGAACCGGTCTCTTGCAACGAAATCTGTAGCTACGTTTTTTTTTCGTTGCGATATAATCACAAATTACCACGACCTCTCAGGTTGTGGTGATAGGGCACTCGTATTTCCACGACTCATTTTGGTGGCGATAAATTGTCGTTTTGTTGCGGTAGAGGCCTCCTATTGCCACGATTTGTACTGCTGTTGGAATACAGCCGCGTTTTTGCGACAGAGTATTTTCGTTGCGCGAGGCACTCCTTTTGTTGCCTTAGAGACATGGTATTCCAACGAAATAAGCATTCGTGGTGATATTTAGTCATTTATTGCAACATCTTTATTTGTGTTGCGGTAGTTATAAATATTGTTGCAAAAAAAAAAGCTAACTATTGCAACCAAATTTTTTGTGTGGCAATACCATATGTTTTTTGCCTCAAATTTACACTGCGGCAATACCTATTGTTTACTTCGACAATTTGGGTCGTATGGTAATAGGTTAACGGTAAAGCAACAATCACCGTACTGTTGCGAAAATGAACAAGTTATTTTGCAACGACCATTCATAGACTAGCTTAACGGGCCTCATGGGCCGTGCCCTTGATCACTGTTGCAATTTTCTTAGGACTACACTTCATTTTTGGTCCAGTATCTCAGTTTGGTGAGCACATTTTTTTTTAATATTGTTTGCAACTGAATTTCTACAGCACTTAGCATTTTACTAATGTTGTAACTAGTGACAGTACTTAATAATCAATCAAGAACTCATATAAGACGCAATTTCACTAGTACATTTATCATGGAAATTCAAAATTTCTAAACACTGGAACTTTGGAATCTTTAAACAAAAATTATGTTATTACACGATCTTTCATCCATGCATGTTCATGGCAAAACCTTTAAGGCAAACAGTGCAGAGACAGCCTACACAAAGAATCCATGGTCATCATCCAATTCATCTTCTACCAAAGGAGCAACATGACCATCATTTATGTAAGCCTCATCATCATCAGTATCAGCATCATATTCGACTTGGTCTTCGTCAAAATCAGCGGGTCTTAAATTATTTATGACTGAAACATCAACGCTGGTTCCTTCATCATCATTTCTGCACCAACTAGTAATATCGTCAGGTAAAGTAAATTCTGGAACTGTAATTCCTGCATCGACGACATCCTGTACATCTGCATCACCACGTTCATCTCCTTCTGCAAGATCATCTAGGTCTGCACCATTTAAAACCGAAGGAGCAAACAAATTGCGTGGATTCATTTTTATAGCACTTGCCCAATTAGGGCTCTTCACATCTCTCACATAGAAAACCTGTGCAGCTTGGATGCCTAGAATGTAAGGGTCTTCCGTGAATCGGTGTACACTAGTGTCGAGGTCAATAATTCCATACTTGTCCCTCCTATACCCCTTACTATGATTTCTATTGGCAGGAGGCACGTCGAACCAGTCGCACTGCAATAGAACAACCTCCTTATCAGGAGGAAAGTCAAGAAATATGATTTTCTTTATCACCCCATAATAATCAGTACTGCTGGTGCTTCCTTGCGCGTTGACTACGACGCCACTATTTTGGGTACTCAAGCCAAGCTCTATTTGGGTATTACGAAAGTAATATCCATTCAGTACTGTACGGTTGAACACACGAGCAATTTGATCAGGCCCTTTAGCTAGTGTATACAACAGACTGTTGACCTTCCCATCTTTATGGAGTTGTGTGATCTGTTTCATGGAATAGAATATGTGTGAGTGTACTATACACCATTGTTTTTTTTATTACGAGAAACATTTATGAAAATGCTAAAGTAACTTACCCGTCTTTCGAACCAGCCAACAAAATCTTCCTTGTGTTTCTTTTTAGGATTAGGACAATTGTTCTTTTTGAGCTCGTCAATATGTTCCCTTCAAAAAGAAATGATATATGGTTACTTCATAACCAAAGTGTTAATGCATATCATGATATGAAACAAATACATAAGTTTCCTTACTGAATCCATGGCTCGGTTTCCTCGCAGTTTGTTATTATGTAGTGCCTCATTTTATTAAGAGCTTCCAAAGACAGTGATTCACGGGCAAAACCTTTCTTGGAGTAATCAACTGCACTCATTATGCTAATCCCTGTTGGTGCCTCATCTGTAGCTCCATCTGCATGGCGTTCGGACTGACTTATTTTTGTAGGCGAGCCTTTAACGAATCGACTGCAGAACGTCATGCACTCTTCAAGTATGTACCCCTCTGCAATTGAACCTTCTGGATGAGCCTTGTTACGTACATATCCCTTCAACGTACGCAGGTATCTCTCAACCGGATACATCCATCTATACTGTACAGGCCCTGCAAACCATGCTTCTCGAGCTAGATGAATTGGGAGATGCATCATAATATCAAAGAAAGCTGGTGGATATATAATCTCTAGCTGACATAGAATTACTGCAATTTGTTCGTCCAAATTCAACAGATCGTCATCCCTTAACTCCTTGGATCATAAATCGGAAAAGAATTTACTGAGCTGAAGCAATGGGGTAAGGACATTCTCTGGCAGAAGCTTGCGCAACGCAATAGGAAGAAGTTTCTGTAATATAGCATGGCAGTCGTGAGTTTTGAGTCCACTAAACTTGCACTGCTCGAGGACCACACATCGCTTAATGTGTGAAGCATAGCCATCAGGCATCCGTATGCTCTGCAGAAACCTGAGCAGCATTATCTTCTCTTCCTTTTTTAAAGCATACACGCCTTTCTTAAGTTTGTACTTATCCTTACCGGCGGGCTTTGCGTGCTGATCCTCCCTAATTTTCAAAAACTCCAAATCTAGGCGAGCCTTCGTACCATCCTTTGTTTTCCCATCCATCTCAAGCAAAGTACCCAGAATGCTGTCACAAATGTTCTTCTCGATGTGCATAACATCCAAATTGTGCCTCACGAGCAAGTGCTGCCAATACGGGAGCTGGAAGAACACACTTTTCTTCCGCCAATTGTGCCAGGGATTAGTTTCCGGTCGCTTTCTCTTATTTGACCGCCCAAATGGTTCATGCTGAATGCTATCAAGCTCCTTTAGAACTTCATTGCCTGTAAGTGGCACCGGGGCGTCTCTATGGTCTGGCTTGTTGTTGAACATAACCTTGTTTCGACGCCATTTGTGTTGTTTCCGTAGAAAACGTCAGTGTCCCATGTAGCAATGCTTTCTACCATACCGGAGCCATAAAAAGTCTGTATGCTTGTGGCAGTAAGGGCATGCTAGCTTGCCTTTTGTGCTCCAACCACTCAGCATTGCGTAAACCGGGTAGTCATTGATGGTCCACAACACGCATGCATACAACTTGAAATTTTGTTTAGTTGCAGCATCATATGCTTCAACACCATCCTCCCATAGAACTAACAGTTCATCAATCAAAGGCTGTAAGTACACATCAATGTTATTTCCTGCCGACTTTGGTCCTGGAATAATCATTGACATTATCGAGTTCTCTTGTTTCATACACATCCATGGTGGCAAGTTATATGGGATCAGAATGACAGGCCATGTAGTGTGTGATATACTCATGAGCCCAAAGGGGTTGAATCCATCTGAAGCAAGGCCAAGCCAAACACTGCGAGCATCTTTTGCGAATTCTTTCTGACTATATCTTTCATCAAGGCTTTTCCAGGCCTTCGAATCTGCAGGATGCCTCATTATGCCATCATCTTTACGTTTCTCCTTATGCCATTTCATATCAGTTGACATATCTTCTGTCATGTACAGCCTTTGCAGTCTTTGAATGAGTGGGAAATACCATAGAACTTTCTGTGGCACTTGCTTCTTTGATTTACGGATCGATGAATCAGCTTTGTCTACGGTTGGACTTGATTTCCATCGAGACGTATGACAGACAGGGCATTCTTGGGCATCAGCATGCTCATTACGGAATAGCACACAATCATTATATCACGCGTGTATCTTCTTGTAATCCAGTCCAAACTCTCGAATGACCTTCCTTACTTGTGCGAGATTAGTAGGAATGCAGTGACCCTTTGGCAGCACCTCCGTGAACATCCGCAGCATTAAGTCACATGCTCTGTTGGTCATCCCAGACACGCACTTGATTTGGTAAAGCTTCACAATGAAAGATATCTTTGTGACCTCCTCACAACCTGGGTACAACGATGTTTTTTCCTCTTCCAATAGTTTGTAGAACGCCTTTGCAGATGCATTTGGCTCCTGTTTCATTCCATCACCGCTCGTGTCTCCTGCATTACTTCCCACTTTTGTGGCCCTTATCAGAGTATCGAGCATGTCACATATCCCTTCACCACCACCTGCATCGTCTTCATCATCAGAATCTTCAGACATGTTGTCCTCCTCGGGTTCACAATGGAATACCCATTTTTTGTAGGACGGATCCATCCCATTCTTAAGCAAGTGCATATGGATCTCCTTTTTAGTTTTCTGAGCATTATTCAGACATTTCGTACACGGGCAAAAGTTTCTTGCGTCTGGTTCAGCACCATCAAAACTAAGTTCCAAGAAACTCTCGATGCCACTTTGCCACTCCACAGAATCTCTATCCTTCTCCATCCAGCTCTTGTCTTGTGACATTTTGCGTTATCTCCGTTTAGCCGGTCTTGTAAAAAAGAAGGAGCAGCATTAGTTCACACAAAAGTATTTCGAAACAACAAATACATCAGAGAGACAGGCATACTGGTCTTTCAAGTAAGTAAGAATTGCAGGGGATTACATTAGACATTACTTCACAACACAGCGTTCGATTGAAACTAACACTTACACCTGAAACTGACATGGCTATGAAAATATAAAACCTAGTTCGTACCTGAATTCCTGACATTGCTATGAATATTAAACTAACACTTACAACTGAAACTGATAAAACAGACACGCATATGTGAACACAAGCAGCTAGTCTATCTGACAGCAATTGCAATCGCCATTAACTTCATCGAACCGGCAGGATGGAAACCAAGGATTTCATCAGTATTGGTACAAACCTTGTAATTGCGTCTGACGAGCGGCGGAAGCAGCGGTTGAGTACAAGTCGGCGGGGCAGCGTTGGCGGCAGTTCAATAGTTTACGCTAATCGAGTTTGGATGGCGGCGAGGTAATAGTGGCGGATTGATCGGTCGCGCAGGGCCGATACGGCGGCGAAGTCGCCTGAGAACGGATAGAGCGGCGTTGTCGTGCGGGGGCAGGGCAGTTTGGAGGAGACCGGGCGGACAAACGTAGCCCTTTCGCTCGCCCAATGGCCCAACCGGAGTATGAGCCTATTAATTGTACAATTTGTCTTCACAGCCCATTTGCCTTGTGAACAATATGTTTTTCCCTTGGCAATAACGTTCAAGTATTATAAATGCTCTATTAAGTTTTACTAGTTTCATTTTATGATTAAATTAATTCATTTCGAAATGCATTGTTGTGTTAATATTCAACACTAGTCGGAAAAGCCCTGTTATTGGTGTGGTTTTTCTTCAGTTCTGGCATGAAACTCGTACGCCCCTGCTATCTAGGTGTCCACTGGCGTGTTTCTGGAATCGACACAGGTTATACTACATGATCATTGGCGTTGATGTCATAGTCCACATCACTATCCTATAGAAATCGGTAAATAAAAAGGGTATGTAATATTGACTAGAAGCGCACAAATGGTATTCAATTATGAGATAACATAACAAGCATTAAAAAAAACCGCATAAACATTCAAAGATTCAACCAGATAGTACTCAACATTAACATGTAATCTAAAAGTCCGCATAAAGCTAGAACTCTCAGCTACAACCACGATACCTACTCATCATCTGACTGAATAATGACAACATGTGTATCCTCAGTAGGGAGCTATGGGAACATCATCTTCGGTGTCTTCAGCATCGTCAGGTCGATCGTAGAGGAAGTAGGTGGACACATCACCTTCATCGAGATAGAATGTCAATCTCCCTGTTGGATCCATCTCGTAGCGTTCCACAAGCTGGCCCCATTGCTGACCACTGAAGTATGTTTTTCCATCCTCACGTGTGACTACAACTTTGTGCTGGTGCTCTGGCACTCTCCAGCTCACCAAGTTCACCTCGAGAGTTCTAGGGTGGTCCCAAATTGCAACTTGAATATGCTCCAAAAAGTCACGCCTGAATCTGCAAGGTATGATCTGTAAAAAAAAAAGTACACATTTTTAGTACAAATTTATTGTCAGTTTTCAAAAACTAGATTGACCTAAAGTATATACCAATCTGTTTTCAAACCCCTCTGGTAGAACAATGGTAAATTTCTTGTTCATGCACTCCTTGTAGCCACACTGTTCACATACATCCATTGCCTGCGGTGGTGCGTTCCATACACTGAATTCAGATACACATCTAACCATTTACCATTCAAAAACCAACTTAAATCTAACAATGTACATCTAATTTTGGTGGCTGAATAAACTTAAATCTAACAATGAAAATCTAATTTCTAAGTCGATCTACATCTAAAATCACAATAGGGCTCCTTTGATTCATATGATAGGAAAAGTGTAGGGATAGGAAACTTGTAGGATTGGTATGGTATGGCCAAATGATTCCTATGAGAAGAGTATTTTCCTTTGATTGTGTGAAGGAATTTTTCCATGAGGTTGGACCTAATGTTCTTTTCCTATAGGATTTGTACTACAAGATTTCTACGGGAATATTTCCTATAGGATATGATCCTGTGAATCAAACAAGCAATATAGGAAAAATTCCTATAGGATCTAATCCTACAAAATTCCTATGGCATTCCTATGAATCAAAGAGGCCTCATCTAACATATAACTCAATCTACATCTAAACCTAACAATGAAAGGTACGGCGGCCGGGGAAACTTACCTGCGGCGCGACGGCTGGACGGCGCGAGGACGACGGTGGCGGTTGCGGCGGCGTTTGTCGTGGCGTCGTTCCGCCGGGTGTCGGTGGGGGATCTGGGGGCGGAGAGGGCTAGCCGTGGCGGCGGTGGGGAATCGGGGGGTGGAGAGGGAGAGGACTC
Source organism: Alopecurus myosuroides (assembly GCA_028641055.1). Classification (NCBI taxonomy): domain Eukaryota; kingdom Viridiplantae; phylum Streptophyta; class Magnoliopsida; order Poales; family Poaceae; genus Alopecurus; species Alopecurus myosuroides. Next base: position 61,963,451 of record CM054057.1, on the reverse strand, counting down.
GAGTTCGTGTGTGTGTAGCAGTTGGTGTGCGTGTAGCAATCGATTAAATTAGAGTATAAACGGTTTTCCTCAAAATTTTCATCATGTGAACGTGCCTCCACATTTGATCTTTCGTAAATTGGTCCTTAATGATGAAGCCAATGATAAACCGTGCCCAACACATTTGATTCCCTCATCCTGGTTAAATGTTGTCGCACCGTGGTGTCGCATGCTGGTGGTCGGTTCGTCCGGTCGTTGCGAGGCACCTAGGCGACGGATCGTCAAGGATGGTGGTGAGGGTGTGTTTGGGAGAAATCCTTGTCGGAGTACCGATATTAGAGCGGTGTCGCCATCGGGTGGCATCCTCCCTTCATGAAGGGCATCGCGTCTACCCTGCATCCGCCGCCCCGATGTGCCGGGGGAAACCCTAGAAGCGCGACTATCCATGTTGAAGGTGTTGATTGGTATTTGACGTCCCGGTGCTAGCAGCTTGGTTGTAGTTTGTAGGTGGGCGCAGTGGTCGTTTCGTCGATCCACTTGCGTCTCCTTTTCTTTTCTTCTTTTGCGTTTATTGGTTGTCGCCTCAGCCGGCGTTGTATCAAAACTGTTGCACCGGGTGGTTGCTATATTAATATAGCGGTGGTTCAGCCTATTTCGCCAGAGCATGGGGAGAATATCCTGTGATACTAGCCCTCTTGCATGCTACCATGGTACCGTTTCGAATAAATGAAGTTTTGGTGATTCAAAAAAATCTAGGAAAAATCACGAGTAGAGTTACAACAATGTGTAATAATTTTATGTCCAGATACGAAAGTAATATTGGCTAACCAAAAAGACAAATCCAAATGTGAATATATAGTGCATATTTGCTGATTTGTACTTTAAGTTTCTCAATGTGTAGGTCGAATTTGGACCTGGTTATTTTTTACATTATGTACACAAATTCTTTGGGAACATTAATAATTTTTTCCGGAATTTTATGAAACATCTATAGTTGATTTTTTAAAATGGTAGCATGCATGGGAGAACAAGGGGCTAGTATCACTGGATATTTTTTCCATTGAGCATGTGTGGTTTGCACCCTTGTTTACATTTTTATGAGTCATAAAATCCAATATGGTAAAGCAAAAATGGTAAAGCTCAGCATAAAAATCAAAATGACATCATGAAAGTAGTAAAACTAAAAGAACATAACATTTAAATTGTGTGAGAATTCAACAATCTAATATAGAGTCTTAACACGGTTTTTATATTGTAGCAACGGGGCTGCATGCATATAGTTGCACACAGAAACCATCAATATCACTGCATTCCTATTACAGACCAACTTCAGGGACATGGGTAGCAAACAAGTAGAGCCCTTCAGCGCACTGGTATAGCAATAACAGCATCTTGTCACCCTGTTTGAGATGACTTTCCTTCGCCATGAACTCTTTCCAACCGCTGACGCACAAGCGACCATCAAGATCAGAAATTGAATATGTCGATGTCACCTCAGTTCTCGGGTAGCAAACAATAGTGATTGTACCATTTCTTGCCATATGTGCAGGAATCAGACGGCTTGGGATTTTCTGTTGCATGCAAAGACTTATAGTCAAGAAAAAAGCTATCGGGAAATAATCATGTTAAAAGAAAGGAAAATAGAACAAGTGTACACTTATTACTTTGCGCATAAGAGAAGATGTGTTCTTAAAGATTTACCACATGTTTATTGAAGTTCTCGCTGTTTGTCCAATTCAGAGTATGCAGCACCCCGACAACCAATTCTGCTTCCTCATACTCTCCAGCTCTGTGGAATAGAACAGTGTAATCCAAGTTTTCAACAGCGTCGATCACCGTCTCCATCATCCTCCAGTTAATCATGGTCCCATCAGTGCTAGAGAGTGAGTCAACAATGTGACGCCTCTCAGGGGACATGTGGTAGTATGCTGTAAAAATGTAATACGCCTGAAATTAGTGGATTACACATGCCGCAACCAAGTAATATATTAATGTTTATGTGCACAACATAATTTTTTTGTATTAAGTAAGAACTTACACGGATGGATGATTGGGTCATTTCCGGTTATGACCTCAGTTTGGCCTCTTTGTGTGTCGGACTTGAAAACAAGCTCCATACCAACTTCAAGTTTGTAAACCCTACTAAATTCTTTCCAGTAATTTCCCTTCAGAAAGGTTATCCCGTCGATGTTGCTAAGCTCAACTATAAACGAGAATCCTTCCTTGGTAATCAGTGTGGCTTGAAAATTTCTGTCCTCCATAGGGAAAACAGCATGCATTCTTAAGAAATATTGTCTGATGTAGCAGGGGATCACCTAAATAAGAGCATGTATTTTATTAAATTATGAGCCAGTAGTAAATTGTACTTACTAAAAGTAGATATATCCTACAAGAGTAGCTATTTGTACTTTTTCCTATAATTGGACATTGAAGCAATAGTCCTGTACTGCAAATAACTGAACATGCACTCATAGTTTCAGAATGGTACCCTTCAAGTATTGAAATTGCATGTAGGTAGTTCATAAAAAAAAACACGTCCATAACTACTAGAGATCACAGTCCCAAAAAATTTGCTAGCTAGATCAGCTACGTATATTACATCAATGATTAACACATGACAGAATGACTACTAGCTAGGACCGGTAGATATGCTACGTATATTACATGTGAATAATCACGAAAAATCCAAATCCAATTTGTACATGAGTAGATTAGAATCCTTACCGTCTTCTCCTCAAATTCCTCTACAAGGGTTATGACGAAATAATCAGTCGTCATGTCATCACTGCAACACATCCCTAGTTTGTCAAAACAAACTGGACACTGCGAGAAAAAACGAACAAAAACGATCAGATCTGGTGTGATAATCACGATCAAAGATGCAAAATGATGCGTAAGATCAAGTTGGCACGTCTTTGGTTGTCTTCATGATCGAAGTGGAGGGTGCGCCGGCCGGTAGACTAAAAATTCTAGGTCAAACTTGTGCGGAAGGGCAGGCGGCGGCGAACACGTGGCGCGGGAGGCGTGTGAAGTCGGCGGTTTTCTGTGGGAGAATGATTACACGCACGCTGCCTTAGGTCAGGCCGTAGACTAGCTGTTTTGATGGGACAAATCGTGGGCCGCGCTGGCCATTGTGTAGGTTTAGTAGATTAAAAATATGCTTATTAGTTTGGGCCCACAAACAAGTGAGTACTATGGGACAAATCGTGGGCCGCGCTGGCCATTGTGTAGGTTTAGTAGGTCTATGTACACACACGGCACAGGTGCTTCCCAATTTTTTTCTATCGATTTCACACGGAAACCACTTCGAGTCTGCTCCGTACAGAATTAATATTAATACTCCCCTGTGCTTCCATTCGTATTCACCACTGCATCTCTTCCAACCGCTGCACTCCAGTCTCTTCTTCTTCCATCCTCTCCCCTCTCTTCTTCTTCCAAGAATGGACGAACAGAAGTATTTCTGCCGCACGATTAAGGTCCCCATCCATGGCGAGGAAAGCATCGACGTCACGTACACCAACGACCCTGCCGAGGTGCAGCGTGTCGTAGACATGTACGAGCAGTGGATTGATAGCGGAGAAGAAAGGTTCATGGGGCTCGATTTCGAGTACACATCCCACAAGGTTGATATCGAGAAGAAGGTCGCCGTCCTTCAGCTTGCATTACGCCGCCACGTCCTGGTGTACCATCACTCCAGGTTAAAGTCATTTTTCCTCTTGTTTTCTGCAACTAGTACTCATCTGCTCCGCCGCCATGTTCTTGTGATTGCTATTTGGTTATTCCTGGTTCTTGTGATTGGTGTTACTACTACTTTTTTCCTCTTTTTTTCGGCAACTAGTACTCATCTAGATTTTCTGCAACTAGTACTCATCCAGACATGCATGCGTAACAGTTTTCTCACGCACTTTTTTCGGATCGGAGGGAGTAGTACTTTTCTAAACTCTTGTTACTTGTGTACTTCAGTGGTGACTCGTGGCAATCTGCGACGCTGGCTGATCTTTTTCGTTTTGGCGGCGTCAAATTTGCAAGTGTTGACACCAACAACGACAAGAAAATGTTTGCGAGAACCTGGAATTTTTCTATTCCAAAAGAAAATTATGAGGATATCCAAGATTTATACTTTCATGTGTTCAAAGAAAAGAAAGTTGGAATGGCTACCATGGCAGCAAAATTTATTGATCCCGTCTACAAAAACATGAAGAAGAACGATTACCGGTGGCACAGCTACTGGGACAACCAAATGCTAGACATGGAACACATCACCTATGCTGCAATTGATGGGTTCCTCTCCCTAGAGTTGTACCGTAAGCTCAAACCCATGAGTGACGCCAAGAAGGCCGAGGAGGGAGGCAGATCAAGGAGGGCGAGGGCGACCCACACTTGGCACTAGATCACCTGCTGCGGCGTAGTATATATGCTACTTTTGTTCTTTGTAATTAGAGTATATGTAAATTTATTCGAGTAGTACATATGCTACTTTTGAGCTATGGATTAATCTTGGTACTTTTGTTCATATTGCAAGTGCTATATCTAACTAGTAGTGCAAATTATGCTACGTGAAGTCTGGTTTGAACTCAATGACAACTCTCCTCGCTGGCGGTGTTCGAGTAGTTCCCTCCTCGAGGCAGAACTAGTCCTGCCGCCATTCTCCTTTGGGTGGTTCGACGACTAGGGATGTCAAGATGGAGTTTGTTATTCCTAAGAGGCACCAGCATCTGTGGCGACGCGGCTCTGATCTTTGTTTAGGAAAGGCCTTCTCTTGTGTTTGGTTTTTGAGTCTGTGGGACAGTTCTCGGACTAGCCGGTGTGGAGTGGTGTAAGTGATAGTGTTGCTCGCAACGAACTGTCAAGTTCATGTACTCAAACCACTATCTCCTATAAAAATCAGGTGCCAATTGCGTGCCCTCCAAAAAAGAAACAACTCTTTAACAATATTAATAAGCTCTGCTAAACGATAACATAAAAAGGACATAATGTTTCACATAGTGCATCATGCATGAGTACTGGAAGCAACACATAGTTTAAACAAAAGAAACATTGTCTTCACAGGCACAACTTAGAAGATCTTGTGAACTGGGCCAACTTCCATGGGATCAGGTATGAGTGGAATGAGTCTATTCACCTTACGGAAGGTGACTTGTTCTCCCTCCCACTCGTACCTCTTCCCGTGACACCTTAGCACATCCTGTCTACGCATCTTGATGTAAAGATACGCGGAGTCTCCCTCTTCGTGAGACTGGACAATGCGCCAGTTGGTAGTACCCAACTTGCTGAGGAGTACACGCGAAACCATGAAAGACGATGGTCGCTGGTTCGGCTTTACCACAGCTTGAAGAACAAAGTCGGTGTGCACCCCCTTTTGCTCCTTTAGCTGAAGTATCACCAGATTGGAGACATGGACGTTGCAAGCTGATTTTTCATCAACATTTGGTGATGTTGGAGGTACTTCTTCAAAATCTTCATCATCTTCTCCAGAGCCTCCATCCCCAGAACCATGACCATCTGACAAGGCCAGTCTGCCATCAGATGACTCTTCTTCAACTCTCGGCTCCTAAAATGCAATAAGCCAATATGTTAACTGAAAACTGAAGTTGCTCATTCGTTTTTAACTTTTATATCATTTATTGCCGAAGAATTCAAATGGATATGAAATGTGCAACCTATACTAAACCTAGTATATCATAACCTCTGATAATTAGAATCCATGTAGGCATGCACGTTTAATTAACCTAAAAGCTACTGTGATCAATTCTTACAGAATGAGATATGAAATTGCAGATGAAATAATTTGAAGATTAACCCAAAAAAGGTTGTAACACCATAAATAGGAGAATCTAGGATGATAACACGCTACACAATTATTTCAACATTAGATATGAAGTTGCAGTTGTAATTATTACATGATGAGATATAAAATGGCATTCGAACTAATGTAAATAACACTTGAGAAATAAAACAATAAAATTAAAAAGCAAAATCGATCTACTCCCTCTTTCTTTGAATAAAAGACCACTATCAAAAATAAAATTTCTATGTATGCAAGACCGCTATCTCTTCCAAAGAGGAATTTATTTCGATTCTACCACATAGAATGGTGCTAATTGATGTCAATGTGCCATGCAACCATAGAGTAATATGCCCCAGTATTTCATAACAAAAACAGATAATTAAAATCTTGCGGATCAAATTACCCAAGCTATATTCATTGAATTTTAATTAAACAAAGTACAGAGTGTACAATTATTACAAAATGAGATATGAAATTGAAGTTGAAATAATGTGAAGATTACTGCAACCCAAAAAAAGGTTGTAACACCATAAATAGGAGAATCTAGGATGATAACACACTATACAATTATTTCAACATTAGATATGAAGTTGCAGTTGTAATTATTACATGATGAGATATAAAATGGCATTTGAACTAATGTAAATAACAGTTGAGAAATAACAGAATAATATTTGAAAGCAAAATCGATCTACTCTCTCTTTCTTTGAATACAAGGCCACTATCAAAAATACAATTTCTATGTATGCTAGACCGCTAACTCTTGCAATGAGGAATTTTTTTCGATTCTACCACATAGAATGGTGCTCATTGATGTCAATGTGCCATGCAACCATAGAGTAATATGCCCCAGTATTTCATAACAAAAACAGATACTCCCTCCGATCCATACTAATAGTCGCTAAATCGGATGTATCTAGCACTAAAATATGTCTAGATACATCCGATTTAGCGACCATTAATATGGATCGGAGGGAGTAACTAAAATCTTGCGCATCAAATTACCCAAGCTATATTAATTGAATTTTATTAAAACATAGTACAGAGTGTACAATTATTAGAAAATGAGATATGAAATTGAAGTTGAAATAATGTGAAGATTATTGCAACCCAAAATAGGTTGTAACATCATAAATAGGAGAATCTAGGATGATAACACACTGTACAATTATTTGAACATTACATATGAAGTTGCAGTTGTAATTATTACATGATGAGATATACAATGGCATTTGAACTAATGTAAATAACAGGTGAGAAATAAAATTGCCTAGGCACACACGTGCATATATACCAGGTTGTGCTCCAATCCATCAAAAAATAAAAGAAATTTCCTAGGCACACACGTGCATGCAATACCATCAGGTTGTGCTCCAATCCACCATAGAACAAAATAAATTTCCTAGGCACACACACGGTACCATCAGGTTGTGCTCCAATCCACCATAGAACAAAATAAATTTCCTAGGCACACACACGGTACCATCAGGTTGTGCTCCAATCCACCATAGAACAAAATAAATTTCCTAGGCACACACATAGAGGTTTCTATCTTAGTTCTCTCAACTCACAGAAGTCACAACTCACAACCAAAATAAGTGGCAAACATGAACAACCACATAGTGCAAAGCAAAATCGATCTACTACCAGTCTATGAATACAAGGGCATTATCAAAAATACATGGCAAGTTCACTAAAAATAGATCTACTACCTCAGTCGGTGCGCGGCGCGGCGTTCGGAGCGTTGGTCAGCTTAGCGGAGATGGCCCCCCACATGGCGTATTCAGCTGATTGGTCGTGGCTTTCGTCAATCTCCGTGTACGCAGCCTCGAGGTCAGATGGCACGGCGGCGTGGGATGGGCCATCTTCGCCGGAAGCAGCAGCCACTGTACCAGAGCTGGCCGCGGCTGGGACGACAGCAGAAGATGGCTCGCCGACGACGGACGCCACCTCATTACCTTCCTCGGCGTCGAAGCTTTCGCGTGATCTCTTCATGGCGGATGGGAAGGGCAGGGGAACCGTCGAGGGTTTTGCGGTGGAAGTTGAGGGAGGATGCGTTTTTTGGGGAAAAGTTGATGCAGAGACGGAGGAAGGAAGGAAGTGGATATGCGTCAAACCGTGTATTTATGGAGTTTCCCTTTTGCTCTCCCTCTGACGCAATGTGCACGCGTGAATCTAGGGTTTCTTTTTGTATAGTTGTTTTTCCATATTTTTTGCACAAAAATGGTTAAAATTGAAGACTAAAATTGAAGACAAAAATGGCTTACATTCTCATCTCTGCTGTTTTTCAGGCATCTTAGGTGGAAGGGAACACTGTTCCGGACCGAAAGTGCCCGGAAACGGCTACGACATAAGATTGGTAGGCAACTTGAGAATGGAAGCGGCTTTTTGAGATCCCACACGTGCAATGTTGCTGAAATGAAGCGAGGTTCTTGGAATGCATCATGATTTCGACTTTGGGCATGGGAAACAACAAGTTGGCCAAGGAAATCCCCGTTTTCGGCCGTTCCTTCCGCTTTCGAAGGCAATATAAAACCAGATCACGCATCGCCCACTCATGGGCAGGGGTAACAAGGTGCAGTGTTGCATGTTGAGTGAGTTGCTTGGAGTGGGTTGTAAGGATGCCCCAGGTGTCGAGGCTGGCATGCAAGAGCGAGAAGCGGCGAGAATAGTCCCGGTTAACGTCCGGTGCTTCGACGCCACCCAGCGCAACGACGGCACCATACAAGTCCTGCAATGGGGTTCAAGCATTTTGTGTGGGCCCACATTCTCATCTCTGCTGTTTTCCAGGCATCCTAGGTGGAAGGGAACACTGTTCTGGACCGAAAGTGCCCGGAAACGGCTACGACATAAGATTGGTAGGCAACTTGAGAATGGAAGCGTCTTTCTGAGATCCCACACGTGCAATGTTGCTGAAATGAAGCGAGGTTCTTGGAATGCATCATGATTTCGACTTTGGGCATGGGAAACAACAAGTTGGCCAAGGAAATCCCCGTTTTCGGCCGTTCCTTCCGCTTTCGAAGGCAATATAAAACCAGATCACGCATCGCCCACTCATGGGCAGGGGTAACAAGGTGCAGTGTTGCATGTCGAGTGAGTTTCTTGGAGTGGGTTGTAAGGATGCCCCAGGTGTCGAGGCTGGCATGCAAGAGCGAGAAGCGGCGAGAATCGTCCCGATTAACCTCAGGTGCTTCGACGCCACCCAGCGCAACGACGGCACCATACAAGTCCTGCAATGGGGTTCAAGCATTTTGTGTGGGCCCACATTGCCAAGTGTGGCTTACATTCTCATCTCTGCTGTATTCCAGGCATCGTAGGTGGAAGGGAACAATGTTCTGGACCGAAAGTGCCCGGAAACGGCTTCGACATAAGATTGGTAGGCAACTTGAGAATGGAAGCGGCTTTTTGAGATCCCACACGTGCAATGTTGCTGAAATGAAGCGAGGTTCTTGGAATGCATCATGATTTCGACTTTGGGCATGGGAAACAACAAGTTGGCCAAGGAAATCCCCGTTTTCGGCCGTTCCTTCCGCTTTCGAAGGCAATATAAAACCAGATCACGCATCGCCCACTCATGGGCAGGGGTAACAAGGTGAAGTGTTGCATGTGGAGTGAGTTGCTTGGAGTGGGTTGTAAGGATGCCCCAGGTGTCGAGGCTGGCATGCAAGAGCGAGAAGCGGCGAGAATCGTCCGGGTTAACGTCCGGTGCTTCGACGCCACCCAGCGCAACGGCGGCACCATACAAGTCCTGCAATGGGGTTCAAGCATTTTGTGTGGGCCCACATTGCCAAGTGTGGCTTACATTCTCATCTCTGATGTATTCCAGGCATCGTAGGTGGAAGGGAACAATGTTCTGGACCGGAAGTGCCCGGAAACGGCTTCGACATAAGATTGGTAGGCAACTTGAGAATGGAAGCGGCTTTTTGAGATCCCACACGTGCAATGTTGCTGAAATGAAGCGAGGTTCTTGGAATGCATCATGATTTCGACTTTGGGCATGGGAAACAACAAGTTGGCCAAGGAAATCCCCGTTTTCGGCCGTTCCTTCTGCTTTCGAAGGCAATATAAAACCAGATCACGCATCGCCCACTCATGGGCAGGGGTAACAAGGTGCAGTGTTGCATGTGGAGTGAGTTGCTTGGAGTGGGTTGTAAGGATGCCCCAGGTGTCGAGGCTGGCATGCAACAGCGAGAAGCGGCGAGAATCGTCTGGGTTAACGTCCGGTGCTTCGACGCCACCCAGCGCAACGGCGGCACCATACAAGTCCTGCAATGGGGTTCAAGCATTTTGTGTGGGCCCACATTGCCAAGTGTGGCTTACATTCTCATCTCTGCTGTATTCCAGGCATCGTAGGTGGAAGGGAACAATGTTCTGGACCGAAAGTGCCTAGAAACGGCTTCGACATAAGATTGGTAGGCAACTTGAGAATGGAAGCGGCTTTTTGAGATCCCACACGTGCAATGTTGCTGAAATGAAGCGAGGTTCTTGGAATGCATCATGGTTTCGACTTTGGGCATGGAAACAACAAGTTGGCCAAGGAAATCCCCGTTTTCGGTCGTTCCTTCCGCTTTCGAAGGCAATATAAAACCAGATCACGCATCGCCCACTCATGGGCAGGGGTAACAAGGTGCAGTGTTGCATGTGGAGTGAGTTGCTTGAAGTGGGTTGTAAGGATGCCCCAGGTGTCGAGGCTGGCATGCAAGAGCGAGAAGCGGCGAGAATCGTCCGGGTTAACGTCCGGTGCTTCGACGCCACCCAGCGCAACGGCGGCACTATACAAGTCCTGCAATGGGGTTCAAGCATTTTGTGTGGGCCCACATTGCCAAGTGTGGCTTACATTCTCATCTCTGCTGTATTCCAGGCATCGTAGGTGGAAGGGAACAATGTTCTGGACCGAAAGTCCCCGGAAACGGCTTCGACATAAGATTGGTAGGCAACTTGAGAATGGAAGCGGCTTTTTGAGATCCCACACGTGCAATGTTGCTGAAATGAAGCGAGGTTCTTGGAATGCATCATGATTTCGACTTTGGGCATGGGAAACAACAAGTTGGCCAAGGAAATCCCCGTTTTCGGCCGTTCCTTCCGCTTTCGAAGGCAATATAAAACCAGATCACGCATCGCCCACTCATGGGAAGGGGTAACAAGGTGCAGTGTTGCATGTGGAGTGGGTTGTAAGGATGCCCCAGGTGTCGAGGTTGGCATGCAAGAGCAAGAAGCGGCGAGAATCGTCCGGGTTAACGTCCGGTGCTTCGACGCCACCCAGCGCAACGGCGACACCATACAAGTCCTGCAATGGGGTTCAAGCATTTTGTGTGGGCCCACATTGCCAAGTGTGGCTTACATTCTCATCTCTGCTGTATTCCAGGCATCGTAGGTGGAAGGGAACAATGTTCTGGACCGAAAGTCCCCGGAAACGGCTTCGACATAAGATTGGTAGGCAACTTGAGAATGGAAGCGGCTTTTTGAGATCCCACACGTGCAATGTTGCTGAAATGAAGCGAGGTTCTTGGAATGCATCATGATTTCGACTTTGGGCATGGGAAACAACAAGTTGGCCAAGGAAATCCCCGTTTTCGGCCGTTCCTTCCGCTTTCGAAGGCAATATAAAACCAGATCAGGCATCGCCCACTCATGGGCAGGGGTAACAAGGTGCAGTTTTGCATGTGGAGTGAGTTGCTTGGAGTGGGTTGTAAGGATGCCCCAGGTGTCGAGGCTGGCATGCAAGAGCGAGAAGCGACGAGAATCGTCCGGGTTAACGTCCGGTGCTTCGACGCCACCCAGCGCAACGGCGGCACCATACAAGTCCTGCAATGGGGTTCAAGCATTTTGTGTGGGCCCACATTGCCAAGTGTGGCTTACATTCTCATCTCTGCTGTATTCCAGGCATCGTAGGTGGAAGGGAACAATGTTCTGGACCGAACGTCCCCGGAAACGGCTACGACATAAGATTGGTAGGCAACTTGAGAATGGAAGCGGCTTTTTGAGATCCCACACGTGCAATGTTGCTGAAATGAAGCGAGGGGAGGGGAGACGCTCGGTGGCACTTCAGATAGGAACCATAAAAATGGCAACTGCCCCGCGGAAATGTACCCACCATTTGTGGTAACAGACTTACAGGTGGGCCCAAGTATCATCTTCCTCTCGTATTGTCACGTCAAGTTCGCACTCCTCCTCTTTGTGTATCTACAGTTATTTGCTCCGAGAAAACCCTTATTCCGTAGTTCACCGACACCGTCGCCGCCGCCGCCATCCATCTCTCGACCTCGCCGCCCCTCGATCAGCATCCCTCTCTGGGCCGCCGCATTCTCGTGACCGCCGTCGTCGCCAGTCTCTTCATCGCGCTGTAGATTGACCCACGGCGCGTCGATTCACCACTGATCCATCGCGGGCGACACTCAGGTTAGAACTTCACCTCTTGTGGATGCATTGCAGAACGATTTAAGTTCAAACACTCATTTTCTATAAGGTAACTAGTGTCCTACTTGTCTAGACAGGAAAGAAATGTGAAATCTTGTGCTACATATAGATGGTAGCACGTATTTATGTTCGATGTCATTCATGATTGATTTGTCTTTTACACGCTTATGACTAAAGTAAATGGTACTTACATGCATCTGATTGAGATGTTGCACTATACCTTCATGTTAATTTTGATAGTTCCAGGTGCCCAATTGATGTTGGTAGCTGTTGTTGTGTGTGTGCCTTTTTCTAGGTAGGTAATTAGTGATGTTGAAAGTAAGACCTCTGGTACTCACACTGGCATATCTAGGACCAGTACCTACTTTTAGTAATTTCCCTTTTTACTATTCACAAGTACAGTTGACTTTACCCCTTTTTAGGTTCACTAGCTATTTTTAGTAATTTCCATTTTTAATCTTCAGCAGGACAATAGATGTGAGCCATTTTTTAGGACCAGTAGCTATTTCAATTAATTTGCTAAAGCAGTACAATTGATTGTCGGCACACCATTTCCTTAACATACTAGTAGATTTTCTTTTCTGAAGTTCCGTACTTCCATGAAATTCTTGAATGCATGTCAAATTTAAATTGCACCTGTGTATGAATGTCTCTGAACCATGATGCTGCTAGACTGCATTTACTCCTAAATTTGTAGTGAACCTTCATGTTTCTTAACCTCTGCTGTTTTGGCACGTCTGCTAAATGTAACTGAAGTCATACTTTTTAGTACGATCTACAGGCGGGTTTGCATACAATGGACTACGAGTTCCTCGCTTACCTAGATGATGCTTCATCGGACAAACAGGTATTGTACTAATTTTACTTGTCATTTTAGTCAGATAGGTGGAATGATGTCCATGGTTTGCTCTATCCTCTGCTGCACTCACTGCCTAAGAAGTTCGCAGAGTTGCTAGGGGACCGTAAACCCCGTGCACTGAAGCTGCTTGAGGTCGGCCATCGGCGTAGCACCACGTGGGACGTTGATGTGTGGTTCGACAGCACTGGCCGCATGTTCCTCAAGCGCGGCTGGGAGTGTTTCGCCCGGACCTACAAACTGCAGAGAGGCTTTATTCTAATCTGCAATTACGACGGACGCAATGTCATCACAGTAAAGATGTTCGACCTAAGCAGTTGCCGCTTGCAATACAACGCGGCATTCAGTACGTGGACTGTATCACCAAAATGTTAATTCCCGATTATATATGTAGCCGGAAATTGATTTGCATTTCTATTATATGATGAACAGAGGGATCTGTTAAGATGGAGTTGGCACACTTTGAGTTCTACTCCCTCGTAGTAGACGCTACATCGGACAAACTGGTACGCTTCATCGACCCACACCACCACTTCAGTTATTTAGTCTGACATAGTGTCTGAGCTATGATCCTGTAGCTAGTTAAATTTGTGAATCAAATTAAGGTCTAGTAGATGGGTTGTAGTAGCTCAATTGCTCTACGTGAATATGTTCACTCGATATGGTACATTTCAGCTCCCACTGAAAGTTCATCTTTTTGAATTAATGTGGCAAACACCCTCATTGCTCAACTAAGATTTAGTATAACTGATTACTAGGTACGACTTGTTTACATTTTTATAGTACTCATCCATCATCAAACAGTAAACTTATTTCTAGTAAGCACTCTTTTCTATCCATTTAACTTTCATATTGCTGCAGGTGCTGCCTAAGAAGTTTGTGGAGTTGCTGAAGGGCCGTGAACCACGTGAACTTAAGCTGCATGAGGCGGACGATCCGAGTAGCAAGAACTGGGACATGGATGTGCTTTTCGATGAAGCTGGCCGCATTTTCCTCGGGCACGGCTGGGACAAGTTCGCCCAATATTACTTCCTGCAGCGCGGCATGTTCCTCCTCTTCAGTTACGACGGCGACGCCTTGCTCACCGTCAAGGTGTTCAAGTTCGACATGTGCCGCAGGCACTACTTGTACGACCACGACGCTACTACAAGCAATGAAACTGACCCAGATCCCAGGACTGTTGAGGAGTCCACGGATGAGGAGTCCACGGATCAGCAGTCCATGGATGAGGATGACCCATTCGACTCTTCCATCATCTTCTCCCAGAGAGCTGATCTTGATGACGATGAGAAGGACCACGTTCGTGAGCTTCTAACCACAATAGATGAATACATTGGAGTGCCATACGTGACTCGTTTGACGTGGACAAATGTGGCCAGATATGAGATGGTACGTAAGGTGCCAATGATATTTATGTTTTTCAACACAATTTATGCTTACAACGTGTGCCTTACTATGACCTACTTCTTTTTGTATGTCATCCACACGCTCGAAATCCAGAAACTACCTCAGTCCGTAGCGGACAGTGCTGGCATTCCGTCTTCAGGCCATGCTGGGCTATGCCTCGGATCATCAGAGGCGTTCACCACCTTTCCATACAACACGGACAGGGACGGCCGCATTATGTTTGGCAGGAATGCATGGCAGGAATTCCTTGAAGGCAAGCATTTATATGAAAAGCAAGCTATTCTCATTACACTTAGGAGCACCCGTAACTGCCACTTGGACGTGAAGATCGTGATGCGGGCGGTGTCGCCCTGGTTGTAGTACGTACGTAGTCTGCAAACTTGGACATTCTCATCGGATCATGAACGTATGGATGTATGTAATTATCGTACTGCCATCAGCGATGTGCTTCAGTGGTTTGATCACCCAAACCTTCATCTGCAGTGAAGATTACTTGTCCTGTTTATATTTTCAGTGGCAATTTCAAGTTTGCAGAAATAAACAAGGCGGCGGCAGCTAATAAGTTGCATGAAATAATTGTTCAGTGACATTACATGACTCATGCGAGACTTCCACATGTTTTCAATCCTACGTTGTAAGCGCTAGGGAATAAATCCGATTAGTTTTCCCTCGATAGTTAAGAGCCTCACGCCTTGAAACTCAATGCAAAATATGCCTTCTAGGCAGCCTGCGATTGCATGCATTGTTTAACTGCTCTATTAGCGCCTATATTGTCGACAAGGCGTTGTGGTTGCTCGAATACGATGTCCCACCAAAAAAAATTAAATCCTCCCGCTAAAACGCCAAGTGTAGCGAAATTTTGTGTTCCCACCAAAAAATAAAAGCAGTCACTTTAAATTTCCCGCTAAAGTGTATGTAGAAGTGCACGATGCCCCCTCCTGTTTCGCCATAGCATAATCTGCGGGCCACCTCTTTCGCCATTGCAGATTAGATCTCATCTCGCCCTCATCACGTTCAGAGCTCTACACATGTCGATGTCGCGATCGGACTCCATGGAACGCGAATCCTCTCAGGTTTTCCTGTCTAATCTGCTTCTCTCGTCCATCTCTGTGATCTCGCCGTCTCTTATATGGTCTCGATATTGGTTGTTATTCTCTGTTCTTCCTCTGGTTGAAGCGTTAATCCGTGTATGAACACCTAGTCGATCATATGTGTATCTGGTTTTCTATGTGAATAATGCCATGTAACTATTTTTTTATTTCAGATCTGCTAACTCACTGATTATTTGGGTTCTCATTTTTTCCTTCTATCTAATTGTAGACGACCGAACCCATTTGGAAAGTTAGACTTTTCTATGAGGAAGGTGATAAAAACAAAAAAGTTGTGGAAGCAGCCATGGAACCGGAGGAAATCTGCTATATGGAGTTCATCAATTTGATTGAAAACGTTGGCTTCAGTGGCGCGCGTGATTACCTGTACTGCAGGCTTAATAATGGCCCTGGCAAAGGAAAACTTGTTCCAATAGACCATGGTAGTGATTTGGAGCAATTGAAACACATACACTCTAATGATAAGAAGATCTCCCTGTGTGTGTTTAGGGAGAAGGCCAGGGCGGTTGATATTGCAACAATAGAGTCTCTGCTTGATGATGCAACTGGATCCACCAGAAAAAAGCGACAAATCAGTATCACAGGTTATACTTTCATGCCAAATCTCCAACTCGCAACTCCTTCAATACATACTTTAATAAATATTTTCCCCGGTAACTATTTTATGCATTCCTTACCTAATCCACAATTTTGATAAACATGCAGTTAGGGATGCAACCGAAGAGGAACAAGCTTCAAACGAAGAAGAAGATACAGATTACTCCTTTGGGAATGGTACACAAGTTCATTAATTCTTAATCAGCTTTCTGAATTATGCACAATGATAATGCTTTGTCCATTTATTGTTAACATTTTCAGTAATAAAGAAAGGATCTGTCTGCATGACAAGGGTTGAAAGTATACTACAATATAAAAAAAGTCAGGGAAAACGTAGACGTGGTAATTTATTTTTGACATTTAAGCTCTGTCTAATATTTGTTTTAATGGATAAAATCTACGATTGCTGATTCAGTACAAATATTAACCCTGAAACAGGAACTGAACCTAACACTGATGTGTCTGAAACTGACATGTGTTCCGTTGATGATTGGCCTTCCCATGCACGCTGCTATCGCCCGAAGCTACAACTACAAGAAGGTACTAGCTATTTTTTTACCGCTGTGTCCTAATTTCTTTCAATCAACTACAAAATAAATTGCTTCTTTGTGTGTGTTTTGGGATGTAGGTGATGACATACCGAAGAAGAAAGGGCGAGGTGTTGTGAAAGGTTTGAAAGCCAATAAGAAGCGTCATGCCAATGGAGCTGGAAAGCTAGGTGTTGATTTCTCTGAAACATTGGGTGGTCCAGTAGGAATGAACAACCGTTCATTCAAGGATGACTTGGTAATCACAATGAAAAGAAGGTTACCAATTATTGGAGTGAGGAGGTGGACAGACATTCACCCTAACATCCATCGCATGATCGTCACAGATATGTTGGTGCGTACAACCTTTCTCACATGTGTTGTCTGCTTTTTTCGTCCATAATTAATGTACTACTACTAAACTAAGTCTATCTGTTTGTTCTACGCATTACAGGACAGATATGATATGCCAGATACAGACGAAACACACGAAAAAATTCTTAAAATTGCAAAAGAACGCTACAGAGGCTGGCGAGGAAACCTAAGCAGCACTTACAAGGCATACAGAACAGATGATGCCAGAAGGGCAGTTGTCCCAGAAGATTTACAAAAAGAAGAGTGGGAATGGTTGATCGAGTACTTTGACACTGATCCGAAATTCCTGGTTATTTCTATACTACCTGTTTGTGAATTTTGTACTATCATCAAATGGCTTCTCTGACAAGTTTTTTTTTTGTAATTGAATGAGCAGGAACTCAGCCAAAAGAACAAGGATAACCGTTCGCAGATGAAGACAAAACACAGAGTAGGATCAAAATCCTACTCTCAACTCAGTTTTGAGAATGTATGGGCCTACTCACTATGCATGCGTCGGTGTTCACTTTGCTTTAATGTTTATAGTATCTAATTGTTGCACTACTTGCAGAGGGATTCGGAAACTGGAGAAGAGCCAGACTGTGTTGCTCTCTGGAGACTGACCCACACAAAGAATGGAACATGGACTACAGAAGAGTCCAAGGATGTTTACGTGAGTTAACTGACTTAGAAGCTACTCTAAACATATATATTGTTCTCCATCTTGGATGTTTCTTCATCTGATTTGAGATTTTTTTTCGTAATCAGGAAACAGCATGTAAAGAGATTGAAAACAGATTAGAGGAAACTGGTGTTCCATTGTCAGCTGAACAAAGAATCAATAGTTTCAAGAAAGCATATAAATCTAAAGTTCAATGCAAGTCATCGCAGCCTCGTGGGTTCGGATACATGGCCCAGGTGCAAACTAGTTCTCAGCGGTCTAAGTTGCTGTTAGAGGAGCAAGCTCGGGCTACGGCAGAGACCCAAAAAGTTAACTCCCAGTTCACCACGAAGGTCACTACTTTAGAACAGAAGTTACTAGATGAACGTGCAAGCATGGAAGAGAAGATTAATGTAGAGCGGGCTGAGAGAGAAAATCTTGAGAAGAGATTAATGGAAGAGCTTGCTCAAAGGGAACAACTGATGGAGGCGGAGAGAAACTCAAGAAAAGAATTTGAAAATAACTTGGTTGCACAGTTTAACTCACGGTTCCAGGCAAAGTTTGACGAGCTCTCCGCACAGATGGAAAAGCAGAAGACGACTACACCTCAGGTGATGATAGTCATACAATCGCAAACTAGTAAGATTTAGTTGTTTACTTGCGTTGCTAACAGTGCACTTTGTTTTTGCAGACGTCTAAGAAGTCGAACCAGCAACCATCACTTACCAACAGTCCTGCTAAGAAAATAGTTCCTCTGCACAGCACGATACAGAAAAGTCGAATGTTTAAGTCATATGTAAGTCACAATCTTGTACAATTCGGTAGTAGTACATTCTGTTTTTGCTTCACCCACACTATAGCGTTGCTGCACCCACCCTATACTTGCTGCAGTTTATGTTTCACTATGGGTTGTGGCTTCGTTGAGTTACAACAACTGTTTTTGCTTCATCCATACACTATAGTCTGTTGTTTCTTATGTTTCAGCATGTGCTATTGCTGACTAGACTCACACCTTTTTTTTACAGTTGATTGCAGGACGTCAATCAAACTTCTGATGGAAACAAATAGCTGTACTGGATATTTCAGTTTGATTTTATCTTGATTTGATCCATGTTGTACGAGAATTTCATTTGTATATATTAAAAATAGCTATGAGAACTATTATTTTTTGTAAATAAACATATTTTACGTACCCTTTTGAACATTTTAATTCAATGCCCGTATTTTTTGTTTCCTTATTTTTTTTTCTATAACGTGGCAATAGGTAGTTTACCACGATAATTGTAGTGTTGCGTGAAGCCTCAGTCGCCACAACAAAGTGTTTTGTTGAAATAGACTCTCACCACCATGAGGGAGACATCGTCGCAATATTTTTTCTCCACCAAACTAACTTTGTTGCGATATTTCATTCACGCCACCAAACTATGTTCGTTGCAATACAGAATTTCCATACTTCTCGCCACGAAACTAAATTTTGTAGAAATAGAAAGGCGCAACGAATAGTTGAAGTTGTCGCAGTTGTTTCTAGCTACTAAAATTTGTACGTTGCGAATAGTACAACATCTCGCCACGAAACTAAAATTTGTAGAAATAGAAAGGCGCAACGAATAGTTGAAGTTGTCGCAGTTGTTTCTAGCTACTAAAATTTGTACGTTGCGAATTGTATATGTCGCCACGAAAATAAAATTTGTCGAAATACAATGGCGCCACGAAAAGTTGTTATTGTCGCAGTTGCTTCTAGCAACATAAAATGTGGATGTTGCGAATACTACATCTCGCCACGAAACTAAAATTTGTCGAAATACAATGGCGCCACGAAAAGTTGTTATTGTCGCAGTTGCTTCTAGCAACATAAAATGTGGATGTTGCGAATACTACATCTCGCCACGAAACTAAAATTTGTAGAAATTGAATGGCGCCACGAATAGTTGAAATTGTCGCGATTGCTTATGGCTACTAATATGAAGGCCGTTGCGATTACTATTTCAAAATCATCTTACCACGATTGATTGTGTGTGGCAAAACGTTGTTCCCACGCGTATAATGTTTGTTGCCATAGTTTTTTGCCACACAATTGGACGTGGCAAATAAACTCGACTTTTGCAACGAAAGAACAAGCGCAACGGAACACTCGCCGTTGCCACATTGGTCACTCGCCACGTTTGGGTATTTGTTGCACTAGAGGTGTACCAACGAAATACGTACGTTGCGTTATGTGCGAGACGCGACGGAAACGTGCGTGGCAATTGGCCTAGGAAATGGTTGCAACAGGATTATTTTTTAGCGACGAATCTAAGTGCGCGGAGACAGGCTTCTACCACGGAGGTTTTCGCGACGCCTCCCAACGAAACCGATTTCGGTGCAACAAAACCCTATTGCGACGATAAGTCACTTTTTACAACGACTATTTTCGTTGCAATAGACCGATTCCGTTGTAGTGTGTGTAGCCATCCCTTTTACCTTGTTATTTTTATAGCCTTAGAATTTATTAGATGCTATGCTGTAACATCCCAAGTCTGAAAAATAGCCTTTAGAATGTTTGCTATCTGTTATTTCATGTTTTGCATCATGGCATCATGTTGATTGCAATTGTTTTGTTTATTTTCCATTTGTTTTCCTCTGTTTTCAGTTGTTTTCCAACTGTTTTCATTTGTTTTACTTTGTTTTCTATTTGAATTTCAACTCAAATTTCAAACCTTTTGTTTCATCCTTGTGATGTTACAATTTCTAAAATGATATTTCCAAATAAAACAATTATTTGTTTCCATTAAAGTATGATTCCAAACTATTGTTTTATTTCTATAAAAATGCATCCAATAATCAAACCCTTTTCAAATTCAATTTGTTTTCCATTTGAAATTCCAAACCAACATCCAAATAGTTGTTTCCAATTATCCCATAATGTTCAACTAATAAAATGGTACTTTTATTTCAATCAATTAATCCAATCAAATAATTCCTAAATCATTTTCCAATTCAAACCAATTCTCAAAATCAGTACCTCTTTTTAATCCATGAATCTCAACACACATTTGTACTCTTTAAATCAATTTCAAAACTTAGGGGTAACCCTATTGAAAAATACTTTGTTTTCTAAAATTAACTAATATTGCAAATTTCAATCAATTTGGTTTAAATTTCAAACAGCAATCAAATCTTTAAAATTTGAAAATAAAAGTTACCAACTGGTTGTTTTTGGCCTAAGGAACTCCTCCAAATTTTTTCCAAAATTTCCATTAATTTAAACCTATCATTTTCTTCCTAAAGCTAAGGCTACAAAGAAAAAAAACCAGTAAAACAAAAATAAAAATAACAAAAGGGGAGAGAGAGCACATCAGCCCACCCCAACTATTTCTTTCCCCAAGCCCATTTTCCCTTTTCACTTAAGCCCACCTCCTTGAAGCCCACTTACCCCCTCCTGTCGCTGTCTTCAACCTCCAGACGACGTCATCTCTGTACGATCTCCTCCCTGACCACACGATCTCCCTCCTCCACCACCGATGCCATGCCGTACACCTCCTCACCCCCATAAAACTACTCCTAGCCCTAACCCTCTGCCCTCAACCCTAGCTCTCCACCCTAGCCTCCTTCCAGCGCCGCCAATCTTCCACTGCTCCACCTTCTGTCTCCCCTCTGAAGCGTCCATGGCCGAAGTAGGAACCACCACGGCGGCGGGGAAAAGGTGGTTGCCGCGAGCTGCCGCCCACGGGAATGGAAAGGCCTCAACGCCACCTACAACCTCGACACCACATCGGAGCCCGAGGAGGGCCAGAGCGCCGCCGCCGTGAAGCTTTTGTCGCCGGCGTTGCCACTGCCTGCAACCATCTGCTCCGCCCGACTGCATCGAGGTGATCATCCCCTCCCCCTCTCGCCTTTCCCTCTGCTCCCCTGCACCGCGAGCCCGCAGCCACAGCATCACCGCACCACCCCCACGCGCCTCCCTGTTTCCCCTCCGGCGAGCAGGCCGACTGCAGCCATCGACCATTGTCCTCTCGATCTGAAGCAGTACCTGTTCGTGTTTAGTTAGTTCAGAAACCAAGCCGCATCGAAAGCCTTTACCCCCCTAGCCCCCCTCCTGTTACAAACACAAGCAGCTATCCCACTGGTTCAGGTTCCCTGTGCGCTATCAGGAGGTGGGGAGATCAAATCCCACCCCCTGCACATTAACAAACTTTTTTTATTTTTGTATTGTTTGGTCACAGCACTTTCAGATAATCACATCTAGGCCCCTGTTACTAAAATCTAGCCCCTGGAAAATATTTTCTAAGCCCCTAGTGCAGTAAAAATGGCAGATTTGCCCTATATTTTGTAAATTGCATAAATAAATCATCCTAACTCCAAATTCAACATTTTTTATATGTTTTCAATACCAAATTAAATGTTCTATCCAAATATAAAATTTGTTTACTGTTTTGAATATTTTAAATTGGTGCAATATTTGAAAACTTGTCAAATTCACTTAAACTTGCAAAATTCATAACTTGGGCATAAAAATTCCAAATTCAACAAACTAAATATGTTTTCCAATCAACTTTTCATGTACTTTCCAAATATAAATTTTGTTTGCTGTTTTGAATAATTTAAATTGCTGAAAACAACTGTTTCTTGTTTATTGCATTTAAAATTGCCAAAATAATAACTTGATCATTTTAAATCCAATTTCCACAAATGAAATATGTTTTCCATGCAAAATTAAACCCTCTTTCCAAATATAAACTTTGTTTTCTGTTTTGAATAACTAAAATTGGTTAAATAATTTAAATCTTATTTAATTCATTTAATATTGCTAAATTTACAACTTGATCAAAACAAATTCTTTTGGGACATATAAAATATGTTTTCAAGCCCTAAAAGTATAAACTTTTGAAATATGAATTTGGTTTAATGTTTTGAACAAATAAAAATTCAAATAAGTTCATGTTTGAATTAAATTCATTTAATTCTTGTTTAACTTGTTTAATTCATAAATAATTTATTTGAAATCCTTTTTCAACAAGTGAAACATGTATTCCAACTAAAATCTTGTTTTCTTTTCAAATATAAACTTTGTTATCTATTTTGAGAAATTAAAAGTGGTGAAAACAACAACTGCTTGTGTAACACCTTTAAGTAACCAAAATTCCAACACTTAATAAATGAATTTCTAAACTTGTTAAGCCTTATTTCCATTTGGTTCTATTGTTGTTATTTTTCTGTTTTCCTCATCCATGCATCATGCTAATTCACTTCCACATGATGATTAGTTGTAAAACAATTAATTCAACCATAATTCATGGGCTTTTCATATGCAATCCAATTGCATATGGGTCCATTTAATCCTGTTTCTATCTTGTCAACTAGTTTATTTTGATGCATCTATTAACATGACATGCATCATCCCATGTTGTGCACCTATGCCATGTTATTGATTGTTTATCTTTCTGCATTGCTTGTTTGCTTCTTCTCGGATATACGACGACGTTGAGACCGACGATACTTACGACATCCCTTCTAAGGATCTAGCTCAGTACCAGGCTACTGGGTTTTGCAGGCAAGTTATCACTCACATGAACCACTGTGTTCCTTTCAACATTGGTTACCGATACTTTCCGTTGTTCTTTTCTGCTAGCCTTAGTAGTAGTTGGTCTGTTACGAACCTATCACATGAATCCCTTAAACCTGATATTGCCTCATCTCCCTTCCTACAACCATTGTTTGAGCCAGTGTCTTACTAGCATGCTTAGGTTGTTTTGCTCGAGTCTGTTACCCGTTACTTTCTGTTGCTATTTCTATTACGTTGTGGGGGCTCGATGTTTAATCAATCAATCATGCTAATGTTACTATTAATAATAAATTTGATGATAAGGCACCGGCAGGAGGCCCATGAGAGGTTTTGAAGCCTGCTAGTGTCGACCCTAATAGGAAAAGGGTCTTGTCTACTGATCCATGATGAGCGCACTACCCGCATTTGGGAAGCGAGTATGGGCGCCCCCCTCAACTTGACCTGATTCGCATCTCGTCCAAATCGCCTCATTTAGTTCGTGTTTTCCATTTGCCGCATGCATGTTTTTGCGAGCCCAGGCCAGGGTGGAACTTTTGTAGTCGGCATATAGGGGGACACGGTCTTAGAGTGCTATGAGGGTCCCATTTCTTCGGGGCTTGATTAGCCGTGCGCCCAAGGTTCTTTGGGCTTGATGCGAAGAATGGTTGGTTGTGTTGAGTGCCCCGCTTGGTGGGAGGCATCCCATCTGGCGGGATATTCATGAGTGTACGGCCAAATTGGTGCAACCCTGCAGGGATAATCTTCTCGAGAAGCCGTGTTTTCCGCGGTTATGGATTACTTGGTGAAAGTACTGGCTAACAAGTACTCAGGACAACTTAAACCTAATGATCAACAAATTTACACCCAATGATTAATAACTTGACTAGTAATAGGCTTATTGACACAATAAATTGAACCATCATTATTTCAACTGTGTGAGTTATCCTCGGATTGCTTCTTTGGATAAGGGGCGAGATCCAGGATGGGTTTGTTTGAAGTTATCTTTCAGTTGGTTACAATCCTCGATCTTATCTCCTTTCTGTTAGCCGGAAGTGGTAGAATCTCTGTAGTTGGTTAGCGCAGCCAGTTGCAGCATCTTTTATATCCCCTCTCTTCCGTTGAACCCAAGGCATCTGTGCTTGGTGTTGACGGGCTACACTTTGGTGAATTGTGAGTCTTGCTTGCTAGTACGTTGTTGTACTGACCCCTTTGGGGCTGTGGTTTACGCAGACGACGTTTCCGAGGATCTACATGGTGGCTACTACGTGGAGTATGACGAGACTGCATACTAGTAGATAGCGGACCCGGGCAGGATCCGAGACTTCGTGGATGGGCTCCGTCTGTTTGTTTCCGGCCTCTTAGGCCTATTTGGTTCTTGTCTGTACTCAGACATGTTGAATGCTTCCGCTGTATTGTAATGATGTATTGTTGGGGCATGTGCCCTCTGAATGATTGTATTTGCTATCTCTGCTCTAATGAGAGCCATTTGCAAGTTATTTCAATCTTTTGTGTCATAGAGATCTGTTGTGATATCACTTGTTAAACGCCGTTGACGTACCATGTGTGTATGGTTTGAAGTACGTCGACGGAAGTGCCTTTGATCTCTAGTGGATAGTTTACATCGACGATGGAATAGCAGGGCTTGTGTTGTCGCGCATAAGCGCAGGCCTACCAGGAAGCTGGGACGTGGGAGCAGTTATGCCCCATAATCCAAGCATCTGCTATCCAGTTCGTACGGTGAGTATCCCCTAGAAATCAGGGTGCGACAAATGGTATCAGAGCCTGTCTGCCTGTAGGATCCCTTTTTACTGGTCGCAGTTGAGTCTAGAAACTATTTTGTAGCTATACAGGAAAAATGAAACGTGAGAGTAGGAATTCTGTTCTTTTTCTTCTTTTCCCCACCCTCCCTCCCTTTTCTGGTAAGGAAGTGCAACGTTGATTTCTCCCTTCTCATCTAAACTTTCAAGTTAGGATTTCACGTATTCTGGTTTCTCTAGGATGGTTATATCTACTAGACCATAGGAATGGAGGTGGTTGTGACATGATTTATCATGTTGCCTACTCATGATTGAGAACGGAGGCGTGTAAGCCCCGGAAGCAGATCCTCTATTCCTTAAGCAGTAGATATTGATCCTTTAGAAGCCCGGATGGGTTTTCCATAGTACCTCAGGAGTTTTGTTCTCGTTTTCCCCGATGTTGATATCCTATTCTTCTCAACATCCTTTTCGTCCGTTGAAATCTTGTTGTTGTTTTCCACTTCAAATCTTCTACCGGCGTCTAATCAAAACTTCCTCGTAAACTCTTGTCCAGCTAAGGTGCTATTTGATACCGGAGCATCACATTCCTTTGTGTCAACAATCTTTTCCACAACATACAACCCAATTCTGGTTCCACTAAGCAATCAAAACTCTGTTCACTCCCCGGGATCTCAAATGTTGACTTCCAAGATAAGTAAGAACAATCCAATTCTAATGAGAGGCCACATATTCCTCGTTACTCTCATGTTGATGATTCTGACATTGATGATTATTCCTGGTGTTGGATTGATGTCAATAACCCTGTTCCACCCTCATTACAGATAATCTATTCTCCAAATGAATCAAATACTATCCAGCTATACACCCTTGGTGCAAAATCTCTCCCCTTTACTTGAAATGTTCCGGTGGTTTGCAAATTCCCTGACGTCTATCCAAGGTGCACGATGTGTTTCACGTGTCACAAGAAGTTTCCGGACCTTTTCCTTTCTCAGTAGGAATCTCGGGGCGCGATTCCTTCAAGGGGGGGCGTTTTGTAACATCCCAAGTCTGAAAAATAGTCTTTAGAATGTTTGCTATCTGTTATTTCATGTTTTGCATCATGGCATCATGTTGATTGCAATTGTTTTGTTTATTTTCCATTTGTTTTCCTCTGTTTTCAGTTGTTTTCCAACTGTTTTCATTTGTTTTACTTTGTTTTCTATTTGAATTTCAACTCAAATTTCAAACCTTTTGTTTCATCCTTGTGATGTTACAATTTCTAAAATGATATTTCCAAATAAAACAATTATTTGTTTCCATTAAAGTATGATTCCAAACTATTGTTTTATTTCTATAAAAATGCATCCAATAATCAAACCCTTTTCAAATTCAATTTGTTTTCCATTTGAAATTCCAAACCAACATCCAAATAGTTGTTTCCAATTATCCCATAATGTTCAACTAATAAAATGGTGCTTTTATTTCAATCAATTAATCCAATCAAATAATTCCTAAATCATTTTCCAATTCAAACCAATTCTCAAAATCAGTACCTCTTTTTAATCCATGAATCTCAACACACATTTGTACTCTTTAAATCAATTTCAAAACTTAGGGGTAACCCTATTGAAAAATACTTTGTTTTCTAAAATTAACTAATATTGCAAATTTCAATCAATTTGGTTTAAATTTCAAACAGCAATCAAATCTTTAAAATTTTGAAAATAAAAGTTACCAACTGGTTGTTTTTGGCCTAAGGAACTCCTCCAAATTTTTTCCAAAATTTCCATTAATTTAAACCTATCATTTTCTTCCTAAAGCTAAGGCTACAAAGAAAAAAAACCAGTAAAACAAAAATAAAAATAACAAAAGGGGAGAGAGAGCACATCAGCCCACCCCAACTATTTCTTTCCCCAAGCCCATTTTCCCTTTTCACTTAAGCCCACCTCCTTGAAGCCCACTTACCCCCTCCTGTCGCTGTCTTCAACCTCCAGACGACGTCATCTCTGTACGATCTCCTCCCTGACCACACGATCTCCCTCCTCCACCACCGATGCCATGCCGTACACCTCCTCACCCCCATAAAACTACTCCTAGCCCTAACCCTCTGCCCTCAACCCTAGCTCTCCACCCTAGCCTCCTTCCAGCGCCGCCAATCTTCCACTGCTCCACCTTCTGTCTCCCCTCTGAAGCTTCCATGGCCGAAGTAGGAACCACCACGGCGGCGGGGAAAAGGTGGTTGCCGCGAGCTGCCGCCCACGGGAATGGAAAGGCCTCAACGCCACCTACAACCTCGACACCACATCGGAGCCCGAGGAGGGCCAGAGCGCCGCCGCCGTGAAGCTTTTGTCGCCGGCGTTGCCACTGCCTGCAACCATCTGCTCCGCCCGACTGCATCGAGGTGATCATCCCCTCCCCCTCTCGCCTTTCCCTCTGCTCCCCTGCACCGCGAGCCCGCAGCCACAGCATCACCGCACCACCCCCACGCGCCTCCCTGTTTCCCCTCCGGCGAGCAGGCCGACTGCAGCCATCGACCATTGTCCTCTCGATCTGAAGCAGTACCTGTTCGTGTTCAGTTAGTTCAGAAACCAAGCCGCAGCGAAAGCCTTTACCCCCCTAGCCCCCCTCCTGTTACAAACACAAGCAGCTATCCCACTGGTTCATGTTCCCTGTGCGCTATCAGGAGGTGGGGAGATCAAATCCCACCCCCTGCACATTAACAAACTTTTTTTATTTTTGTATTGTTTGGTCACAGCACTTTCAGATAATCACATCTAGGCCCCTGTTACTAAAATCTAGCCCCTGGAAAATATTTTCTAAGCCCCTAGTGCAGTAAAAATGGCAGATTTGCCCTATATTTTGTAAATTGCATAAATAAATCATCCTAACTCCAAATTCAACATTTTTTATATGTTTTCAATACCAAATTAAATGTTCTATCCAAATATAAAATTTGTTTACTGTTTTGAATATTTTAAATTGGTGCAATATTTGAAAACTTGTCAAATTCACTTAAACTTGCAAAATTCATAACTTGGGCATAAAAATTCCAAATTCAACAAACTAAATATGTTTTCCAATCAACTTTTCATGTACTTTCCAAATATAAATTTTGTTTGCTGGTTTGAATAATTTAAATTGCTGAAAACAACTGTTTCTTGTTTATTGCATTTAAAATTGCCAAAATAATAACTTGATCATTTTAAATCCAATTTCCACAAATGAAATATGTTTTCCATGCAAAATTAAACCCTCTTTCCAAATATAAACTTTGTTTTCTGTTTTGAATAACTAAAATTGGTTAAATAATTTAAATCTTATTTAATTCATTTAATATTGCTAAATTTACAACTTGATCAAAACAAATTCTTTTGGGACATATAAAATATGTTTTCAAGCCCTAAAAGTATAAACTTTTGAAATATGAATTTGGTTTAATGTTTTGAACAAATAAAAATTCAAATAAGTTCATGTTTGAATTAAATTCATTTAATTCTTGTTTAACTTGTTTAATTCATAAATAATTTATTTGAAATCCTTTTTCAACAAGTGAAACATGTATTCCAACTAAAATCTTGTTTTCTTTTCAAATATAAACTTTGTTATCTATTTTGAGCAATTAAAAGTGGTGAAAACAACAACTGCTTGTGTAACACCTTTAAGTAACCAAAATTCCAACACTTAATAAATGAATTTCTAAACTTGTTAAGCCTTATTTCCATTTGGTTCTATTGTTGTTATTTTTCTGTTTTCCTCATCCATGCATCATGCTAATTCACTTCCACATGATGATTAGTTGTAAAACAATTAATTCAACCATAATTCATGGGCTTTTCATATGCAATCCAATTGCATATGGGTCCATTTAATCCTGTTTCTATCTTGTCAACTAGTTTATTTTGATGCATCTATTAACATGACATGCATCATCCCATGTTGTGCACCTATGCCATGTTATTGATTGTTTATCTTTCTGCATTGCTTGTTTGCTTCTTCTCGGATATACGACGACGTTGAGACCGACGATACTTACGACATCCCTTCTAAGGATCTAGCTCAGTACCAGGCTACTGGGTTTTGCAGGCAAGTTATCACACTCATGAACCACTGTGTTCCTTTCAACATTGGTTACCGATACTTTCCGTTGTTCTTTTCTGCTAGCCTTAGTAGTAGTTGCTCTGTTACGAACCTATCACATGAATCCCTTAAACCTGATATTGCCTCATCTCCCTTCCTACAACCATTGTTTGAGCCAGTGTCTTACTAGCATGCTTAGGTTGTTTTGCTCGAGTCTGTTACCCGTTACTTTCTGTTGCTATTTCTATTACGTTGTGGGGGCTCGATGTTTAATCAATCAATCATGCTAATGTTACTATTAATAATAAATTTGATGATAAGGCACCGGCAGGAGGCCCATGAGAGGTTTTGAAGCCTGCTAGTGTCGACCCTAATAGGAAAAGGGTCTTGTCTACTGATCCATGATGAGCGCACTACCCGCATTTGGGAAGCGAGTATGGGCGCCCCCCTCAACTTGACCTGATTCGCATCTCGTCCAAATCGCCTCATTTAGTTCGTGTTTTCCATTTGCCGCATGCATGTTTTTGCGAGCCCAGGCCAGGGTGGAACTTTTGTAGTCGGCATATAGGGGGACACGGTCTTAGAGTGCTATGAGGGTCCCTTTTCTTCGGGGCTTGATTAGCCGTGCGCCCAAGGTTCTTTGGGCTTGATGCGAAGAATGGTTGGTTGTGTTGAGTGCCCCGCTTGGTGGGAGGCATCCCATCTGGCGGGATATTCATGAGTGTACGGCCAAATTGGTGCAACCCTGCAGGGATAATCTTCTCGAGAAGCCGTGTTTTCCGCGGTTATGGATTACTTGGTGAAAGTACTGGCTAACAAGTACTCAGGACAACTTAAACCTAATGATCAACAACTTTACACCCAATGATTAATAACTTGACTAGTAATAGGCTTATTGACACAATAAATTGAACCATCATTATTTCAACTGTGTGAGTTATCCTCGGATTGCTTCTTTGGATAAGGGGCGAGATCCAGGATGGGTTTGTTTGAAGTTATCTTTCAGTTGGTTACAATCCTCGATCTTATCTCCTTTCTGTTAGCCGGAAGTGGTAGAATCTCTGTAGTTGGTTAGCGCAGCCAGTTGCAGCATCTTTTATATCCCCTCTCTTCCGTTGAACCCAAGGCATCTGTGCTTGGTGTTGACGGGCTACACTTTGGTGAATTGTGAGTCTTGCTTGCCAGTACGTTGTTGTACTGACCCCTTTGGGGCTGTGGTTTACGCAGACGACGTTTCCGAGGATCTACATGGTGGCTACTACGTGGAGTATGACGAGACTGCTGACTAGTAGATAGCGGACCCGGGCAGGATCCGAGACTTCGTGGATGGGCTCCGTCTGTTTGTTTCCGGCCTCTTAGGCCTATTTGGTTCTTGTCTGTACTCAGACATGTTGAATGCTTCCGCTGTATTGTAATGATGTATTGTTGGGGCATGTGCCCTCTGAATGATTGTATTTGCTATCTCTGCTCTAATGAGAGCCATTTGCAAGTTATTTCAATCTTTTGTGTCGTAGAGATCTGTTGTGATATCACTTGTTAAACGCCGTTGACGTACCATGTGTGTATGGTTTGAAGTACGTCGACGGAAGTGCCTTTGATCTCTAGTGGATAGTTTACATCGACGATGGAATAGCAGGGCTTGTGTTGTCGCGCATAAGCGCAGGCCTACCAGGAAGCTGGGACGTGGGAGCAGTTATGCCCCATAATCCAAGCATCTGCTATCCAGTTCGTACGGTGAGTATCCCCTAGAAATCAGGGTGCGACATATGCAATGTTACAAATTGTTTTACTAGATGTTGAGGAAAATTCCTAAGTATAACTAATGAATCAACCACCTGGGTGGAAGCGGCAAGACTCGATTTTGTCGAGTGCTTCCTCAGGGCCCTTGTTTAAGGGTTATTTCACTTGAGGTTGTCACTTGTGGATGGCCACCTAGGAACAAAGAGATTAATAAGTCCCTCTAAGTCTAGTAGCTTACCGTGCAACCTTTTGACATATGGGCTCTGTCTTGATCAACTAAGTTGTGAGAGTTCAGCCCAGGCTTGACTAGTAGATGTAGCAAAATTATAGGTGGAACCTTCTTGCCGGTGGGTTTGGACTTCATCTTCTGAAAGATCTCGTCTCAGTTCTCTCCTTTCCATGACGCACTCCGGGTGTATAGGATGTTTGGGCTAATTGAAGACAAAGGGTGAAAGTTCACAAGCTCTGCAGAGTCAACAAACTAAGATCTTAGTCGTGTCCCCGGTTACGGACAACTATGAGCAGCTGGACAAGGATTGACGGAAGAATCTCATGACCAATTTCAATAAGTAAAATTTTGACCAAGTGAAGAGTATTGTGGTTCTTGGATCTTAATCCAATGTTGCCACCCCTTTGAAAAGAAAAGTTTGTTTACAAAAGAGATAGGACAAAATAGGCTTTATGCAAACTTAGCCTAAACTCCACTCAGCCAAATAAGCATGTAGTATTAGTCTTGCCACTTATATCCACCATAGTGTTACTTGCCAATACATTAAATTGTATTGACTCCCTTGTGGCTGCATATTCCATATTGCAGATGTTTCTGAAGATGAGTGAGGATTTTGTTTAGGATCTCGAGAGTATCGCCAACATGTTTTGCCTGTGGCACATGAAGAAGATGGGCTCAATGTTGTACTATGTCTTCCGCTGTATATCTTTGTTTACTGCTAGTCTTCTAAGACTATGCAAGTTGTAATACTATTTTGTAAATACTGGATCTTGCAATGTAATAGAATTTGATGCATTTGCATGATATTACATTTTGTACTATGGTGCTAGCAATTGATCCAGGGACTAGCACAATAACGCAGGTGTCCTTACATTATTTAAATGTGGGAACGCTACAAAATGGTATCAGAGCACTGTGTTGCCTGTAGGATTCGGGACCCTAAGTTTGGAAAATACCCTAGGATTGAAAATTTCCTATGTCCAAACTTTCTAGAAACAAAACATCTCATCTTAATATTTCTCATATCCTCTCATCTATTATTCACCTTCAAAATTTTCTAGATGACCTACCTCTTCAATACCATTAAGACAGGAATGTTGATGATCATATCAAGAAGTGCAAGAAGTATTTTCACCACATGAAGACCTACACTCAAGACAATTGAAGAAACTTGGAGATATACCTATACTTCACAACAATCAAGAATACCCCAAGACATTGAGAGAAGGTTTTTGAAGAAACTCAAGAAGATATAGATGAGACCACAAATCTAGTTACTTTGTTAGAACAACGTTAACGTGTTAGATTGTTGATCATACCAATGAGTGTGGTATGACAATATTAGTTTGTTTTCAAAAACCTTTTGTTTTGTGTGAAGATTGTTTGTTAGATGTTGTTTGTAAGATGAGTTTCCTTGATCTGTTGTGTTGGGTAGATTTTTCTGTAGCTTTCGTTCTAATCTCTACTCATCCCTTCTAAGCCAAATCAAATCCCATACACATTTACCCACCATAGAGATCTACCATATGAAGTGCAACACCAAACCTTTCACCCAAGAATATCAAGACTAGTTCTCTATAGAGACACAAGCCATACAATTGAGGAATGTCACAAATTTCAAGATCCTTTTGTGTGAAGGAACAAATCACATCCATGATCAATGCCAACTACATTATAAGGAGCAGCAAGCCAATCAAAAAGAGAAAATAGAGAAGTGGACTCAAAGTTGCATGAGCTATGAAGATTTCAGAGCCAACTACACCAAGAGAAAAATAATGAAGAAACACAACGATCCAGTTTGTGTTACATAAGATTTTTACGCAACCCACTAGTTGAAAAATGATAGTTAGCTAAAGTTTGTCTTACATATTGGAAACTTTCTGTTAGACAAGTGAGGTGAACTAGTGTTATTAAACAAGATTCATCAATCCAAGTACAAGTTAATGATTGAGTGCAACATGGATTGGACCCCATTGTGACTACTCACATTATTGACTTTTGCTATGAGGAATGTTAAATCAGAGTGACATACCTATTAGAGAGACGACGATGTTAAACCTGAACCATAAAATGGTAGAATACAATAATGACCCTATGTTAGTGTTACTGAAAAACGTATTATTTTCGGTGAGGATCAAGCCAACCTTGGAGCTATCAAGCAATGGAAAATTGTTCCTACCGTGAGAGTTTCTTTACAAATAGCATGGTGTTTACCTTCAAGGATGACAACAACAATATGGAAGATTGCCAAGGACATCAAAAGACCAAGTTGAGAGTGACCCAAGGACTTTTGATTAACCCAAAGAGTGACACCCCAGTGCCAAAGGTAGTTCAACGGAATTCTTTTGGTTTGTAATTCTACCCTGGGGGAATGTTCTACTCAAGCCATCTTGAGTTAAACCACACACTCAAAGCTATGTGAATAGAAACCTCCTATTGGAAGTGGATATGGACACATAGAACCCTAAAGGTTGTATAGATGGATTTAAGAACCCAAATACCAAGGTGTTGAAATATGCTATGGAAGATGAAGTATGACTCCAGCCGAAGATATAGTAAAACCAGCAACCAGTTAGACAAAAGTTTTATACTACCCACAAAAGTTCTTTTAAGGGTGGTAGCCCACCCAGTTGTTTGGGAAACAAATTATCCAAAACTTGATCTTTCTTTCTAGCCTTCCCAAATCTCGGGATGAGATTTCTTTTAAGGGTGGTAGTCTGTAACATCCCTGATTTTTGGGAAACTCAAAAATCACAAAAAATCGAAGCTTTTTGCTTTCTATTAATGCAAGTCACCAAAAATCAAATGAGGTGTAAGAAACTAAAGGGAATAACACATATGTCAATGAATTTGGAATTACCAATCCAGTTATGCCCTTGTGCCTTAAACCCTAAAACCTTATTGAAAAAAATAAGTTTCTTTATATAAAGGGAATATGTTTTTATTAACACACCTTTACCCAAAATATTTACAACTCCAATATTAAATTTGAAGATATTTTATGGCAACAAAAATCAAAGATTTATAACCCTTAATAGACTTCTAAGCATCAAAAGTATTTGATGAGAATAAAATTTCTTAATAATAACTTTTAGTTGTTATTCCAAGTTTTAAACATAAAGGTGTGAAAATAAAATACATTGATTGAAAATAACATAAAATAGGGTTTTGAAAATAATATTATGACTTGTGGTTCTATTCTAAATTTTATTGAACAACAATATGAATTATTTGATATGAACTAATTAAATAGCATTAAGTTACTATTAGTAAAATCCTTCATATCCTAAAATTATAAAATGTGAAAATTGTTTAGAAATGGCCTTCCAAAAATAATTTATGACATGTAAAATGTCTCTGAAATTTTATTTAGATAATAACATCAATTTATTATTTTCTAGATTTTAAAATGGCCTTAAAGTATTATTAGTGTTTTTTTTCAAAATATAAAATTGTGAAAACAAGATGAAATGACCTTCAAAATTATTTTTTCAACATTTAGAATGTCACTAAAATTTTAATTGACCAATAACTATGTTTTGTAAATTTTTAAATTAAAAATCACATTAAGTAACTATTAAGGAATTATTCAAATTTTCAAATTTCAAAAATAAAATATGTTGATTTGTTTTCAAAAATGGTACTGTTGGAAATTTAAGAATTTAGAATTTCGTTTCATGTCATTTGGATACTTAAAACAGAAGTTATGATTTAATTAAATAAACATAAATAAAAAGAAAAGAATGGATGACGTCACCCATGACGCCATCATCTTCTTCCTCGGTTTGGAAAGAACCATGTCACGGACGAAATCTTCGCCGCACGATTAAGGGCCATTAAGTCCATGATTCTATTCCTTCTCCGCGCCTATAAAGAGCCAAGGACTCCCTCCGCATTTCCCCTATCCCCTCTCTTTGCATCTCGTAACCATGCCGGAGAATTTCCTCGACGGATTTCGTGCTGCTGCTGCCGTCTCTCCTTGATTCTGGTGAGGTGAGACACTCTAGGCACCCGAGACCACCACCATTCGCTCTCTGGTGACCCTGCTCTCCTCATTGACCCATCTGTCACCCTTTTTGCACAGCGAAAGCACCACGTCGTCCACAACCGTGGCGCACCGCAGTTGCGCCGTCTCCGATCACGTGTCGTCATCTAGGAGCTCCAGGAAGCACGGCGTCGTCACCAACGTGCTCTCCACGTGGTGCAGCAGCTCGTAGTCGCCTCCGTTGAGCCCGAGGGCAACCAGATCGACAGGACCATCGATTTCCCGTGAGCAGCGCCACTGCACGCACCATCTCCGGCGACCTAGCTCCGGTAAGCCACCGTCTCTCTCGGTGGCCATTAGATCTAGGGGACGGCCCAGATTAGATCCACCCCGAAGCGGTATGTTATCGTTGGATCTGGATCTGACGACCCATATCCAATGACTTATCCACGTCAGCCCACCTCGTCAGCACGCCACGCTAGCACCTAGTGAGCACAAGCAACCAATCAGGAGCTCCCACGTGGCCTAGCCCTTATTTGAATTTTTCTCCCGCTGAAATGAATTAGCAGTTTTGCAGAAAAGTCCCTGAATCTTAGATCTATCATATCTTTTTATCCATAAGCCCAAATTTAGCAATCTTGGGCTTTTTGAAATCCCCTGAATCTGTAGAATCTTTTAGCACTGTTCAAATTCAAATTTGACAAACTTAAATTGGCTAAAATTTAAATATGCTTGTTTGATGAATTTTGGCATAATTCAAATTCTACAAATCCAAAAAATTGTAAATAAAATATATTTGGAAACCTTAGGATGTGTACTTTCATATCCTCTGTCCCAAAATAAAAATTGAACAGATTAAAATTGATTTTAGAATTAATTGGTACATTTGATTATTTTTGACATAGATTTAATTCTATATAAATAATTTCAATATGGTTCCTTTTGCCAAATTGCTCCATTTGATAACCTTGAACCAGAAACAACCTTGCCCAACCATTTTGGACATCCTTGGACCATGGCCATGAGTATTTGACCAAAAACCAAACATAGTGATACATCCATTTTTCACCATGTCTTAGGAATTGTTTTCAACTATTATTCCTTGATGTTATGTCTATTTGGAGCCAATCCAAGTCCTTAGAATGGGTCAATCACATGTAGTACCAAGTAGTGAACTTTAGTTTTCTATCTACTTCTCCACTCCCCTTTCATGCTTCAAGAAATCATCAAGTTTGCAAATTGGAGATCAAGACTCAAGCACCAGAAGAAAACTTCATCTTCAACTTAGTGGCAACATGAAGAGCTACAAGGAAGATCAATGAAAAAGTTTTGAAGAAAAGACTTGGACTCCACACCTAGAAGAAACTCAGGAAGTACAAGTGTGAAGAAATTCGGAAGAAAACGTTTCCCTCTCTCTTTCTATCTTTCTTCTTATTTTCTTTCTAATTGACTTAGTGGTATTTTTGCCCATCCCATACCCAAACCAATTAGTGAAGTGAAAGCCATGAAGGTTTATCAAGTTCAAGATAAGATTAACAATAAGGAGGAAACTAGAATAGAAGCATGAAGATGAACTTCAAGAAGACAAGCATGTGAAGACTTGGAGCCATCCACACAAGTTGAAGAATAACAAGTTGTTTTTGACCAGCCCTTGACCCAAATGGAAAATACCAAAACTTTAACTTGTTATATCTTTTGTTATGAAGTTAGTTGAACCTAGACCTAGCATAAACCAAAATGGAAGGACTAACTTAGACCACTCAAATGTTTTGATGAAAAGAACTAAGTGTTACACTTTGTATTGTGATACTTCAGTTAAAATAGTGAGATCACCTTGGTGAACTCTTGGAACATCTTAGATAAATATATTTTGAATAAAGTTTGATCACTACAAACTCAACCTAGACATCCTTAGTTAACTCTTGGAAACCCCTTAACAAGTATTGAACAATTAGGGAATGAATCTTTCAAACTCAAACATTGAACTTGTCCTAGCCAACTTGGTCCAACTCCTTTGTTATGTTATTTGCTCTGTTTGTTTTCTCCACTTATGTGTTTGATTGCTAGGATGCATGTTTATTTTGTTATTGTGTTTTCAATGAATATATTGTACGGAGAGCAACGATCTTTTGTGAAGAGAGTGTGAATATCTTCACCAACTTCAACAAGGCAAGTAACACATCATCAACTACCCATTATTTTCTATCTGCATTAGTTGATTTTGAGTAGTATGCATGATAGGAAATTTTACTAAGTTATACTATGCTATGCTATTATCCTAGTAGTGTGTAGCCATCCCTTTTACCTTGTTATTTTTATAGCCTTAGAATTTATTCGATGCTATGCAATGTTACAAATTGTTTTACTAGATGGTGAGGAAAAATCCTAAGTATAACTAATGAATGAACCACCTGGGTGGAAGCGGTAAGACTGGATTTTGTTGAGTGTTTCCTCAGGGCCCTTGTTTAAGGGTTATTTCACTTTAGGTTGTCACTTGTGAATGGCCACCCAGGAACAAAGAGATTAATAAGTCCCTCTAAGTCTAGTAGCTCACCGTGCAGCCTTTTGACATATGGGCTCTGTCTTGATCAACTAAGTTGTGAGAGTTCAGTCCAGGCTTGACTAGCAGATGTAGCAAAATTATAGGTGGAACGGTCTTGCTGGTGGGTTTGGACTTCTTCTTCTGAAAGATCTCGTCTCAGTTCTCTCCTTTCCATGATGCACTCTGGGTGTATAGGATGTTTGCGCTAATTGAAGACAAAGGGTGAAAGTGCACAAGCTCTGCAGAGTCAACAAACTAAGATCTTAGCCGTGTCCCCGGTTATGGAAAAATATGAGCAGCTGGACAAGGATTGACGGAAGAATCTCATCACCAATTTCAATAAGTAAAATTTTGACCAAGTGAAGAGTATTGTGGTGCTTGGATCTTAATCCAATGTTGCCACCCCTTTGAAAAGAAAAGTTTGTTTTACAAAAGAGATAGGACAAAAATGGCTTTATGCAAACTTAGCCTAAACTCCACTCAGCCAAATAAGCATGTAGTATTAGTCTTGCCATTTATATCCACCATAGTGTTACTTGCCAATACATTAAATTGTATTGACTCCCTTGTGGCTGCATATTCCATATTGCAGATGTTTCTGAAGACGAGTGAGGATTTTGTTTAGGATATCGAGACTATCGCCAACATGTTTTGCCTGTGGCACATGAAGAAAATGGGCTCAATGTTGTACTATGTCTTCCGCTGTATATCTTTGTTTACTGCTAGTCTTCTAAGACTATGCAAGTTGTAATACTATTTTGTAAAGACTGGATCTTGCGATGTAATAGAATTTGATGCATTTGCATGATATTTCATTTTGTACTGTAGGTGCTAGCAATTGATCCAGGGACTAGCACAATAACACAGGTGTCCGTACATTATTTAAATGTGGGAACGCTATAGTAGGCGCGCTCAGGAACGCTGCAAACACCACAATC
Organism: Alopecurus myosuroides; assembly: GCA_028641055.1. NCBI lineage: Eukaryota > Viridiplantae > Streptophyta > Magnoliopsida > Poales > Poaceae > Alopecurus > Alopecurus myosuroides. Next base: position 61,924,988 of record CM054057.1, on the reverse strand, counting down.
TACCCAGGTTCGGGGCCCTCGTGTGGAGGTAACACCCCAACTACGGCCTACCTCTCTGTATTATGTAGTGCCTAGTACAGAAGCTACAATCTCTCAGTATTCGTCTCTCTGCCGAGTAGCCAGCGCTCAGCTTTCTCTATTGTTCTCTCTGTGAGTTGCTGGGCCTCGCAATAAATGAGCCAAGGTCCAACGTCCCTCGCGCAGGAGGGGGTTGGCCACCTTATATACTGGTAGCCAGCCGCTATTCTATGAATAAGAGGTAGAGATTGGACAACTCCACTGTATCAACGGCGCATGACTCCGTGTTCCCGCTGACACTGTTGCCGAAAGTCGCCGCGGTATGCGGTTAACAAGTCTTGTCCACCTTGTCAGTCGCTTAGGGTAGGTCGCTGACATGTCATGTCCCCCTTGTCAGTGACAGGACTTGACAGATACCAACCCGTACTGTTCCCATGTCTCAGTGCAGATAACCACGCACCTAATAAATTGAACCGCACGCCTGTACGGCCCCTGGATACACGGGATCTTCCACAATGGCTCCATTGACTTTGTGCCCGAGTAGAATAGCTTCTCGTCTATCCGGATCACCCGAGTGCTAGCTGGCTGATCCGGACATCTTGAATCTTCCTTCTTACCTCTTGTTCTTCCTACTGAATAACACCATCCGGGTAGCTGCCTACCCGGCCAGTACCAACTCGGTACGGCAGAACTTGGTAAACATCATCTTGAACCCTTTTTCTCACCTGCCTTACCCCTACTCGGTGGTAGCCCCCCGACATTTGTCCCCGAAGCTGGTAGAGTCCGGCGAACTTGGGCGTTGGGCCCTGCCAGCTTTAACCAAATAGCTTCCGTGATGAACGGCAGCCGAGTTGCACCTCAACTCGGATGTTTACATTCCTGAACTCGGGCCTTTTCTATTGTGATCTTTGGAGATTTTTCACTGTGCCGGGTAGACCCAGCTGACTTGGATCCAACCGAGATGCCAACACTTAGCCAAATTTCCAAAGATTTTGCCGCTCGAAACAGAGTGGTTCTATCTTTGCGTGTCAAGGCCATACACGTGTCCTGCAATAACAGCCCATGACGCCTCGATTCCGATGCGGCTATAGGGCACGCACCGTTCACTGCACGCCAGGCCCACTGGCGTCACGTCCCTTCACTGGTGTACTCAATTGCCCACGACATGCGTCGTGGGATCAATTGCGCACGTTACGCGCGAATAATTTGCTTGGTGCGTTTCTAACGGGCAGGGTTACTACCCACGCCGCATGATCTCTCCGCATTTAATCGTGTGCTATAACTGCACACAAGGAGGTTTATATACCTCCGCGCCGCCCTTCGCCTGTTCCTCCTTGCCACTTTCCCCCATCTCCGCTCCCTTTTCGCCTCCCAACTCGTAGCGAACACAGCGCTGCCGTGAATCCATAGCACCCCGTCGTTCTGCGCGCAGAGAGAGAAGAAGGTTCATCCCCGCGCGCCGCCGCTCACCGGATAGCACTCGACCGCAGTAAGTTCTTCACTGCGCGGCGCCGTCCTCCTCAATCTCGCGCCACCGTCGCCACTCCGCCGTGCCTTGTCTCCCCCGCCCTCGTCTTCCTCGTCGGAGAAGATTAGATGGAGCTCGAGTCCACCGCTGCGGATCTGCACCAGGAGGTTCCTCCCATGATGCGCGCCGCCTGGGAGGGTTCCCACGTCAAGGCGTCGGATTGCGAATGGCTGGTAAACACCTGCCAGGTCCCTCCCGGCGTCATCTGCCGACCACCCGACAAGGAGCTGGTGCCTACTCTCGGCCCCGGTGAGTACGTCGTCTTTCTGAGCCACTTCAAACGTGGTTTCGGCCTCCCAATATCCAAATTTATGCAAGAATTTCTGCGCCATTTTGGCCTCCAGCCACATCATCTCCCGGCGAACGCCGTCGCCATGCTCTCCACATTCGTAACTTGTTGCAAAGCCTTTCTCGGTGTCTACCCCACGGTAGACACCTGGGCAAAATATTTCTTCCTTCGCCAGCAGGTTCTTCCCAACACCTCCAACCCAATCGCCCCCAAAGAGATGACTCAGACTGGGGCCGCCATGATGCTTCAACGGACCACGGGTCGCCACCCACGGGTACTCGGACTGGATACCTGCCGGAAATGGCATAGGGGGTTCTTGTACATCAAGAACCCTACTCCCGCAGAGGGCGAGCAGGCGGTCGACCTCAACAAGTTGCACGAATTCCGGAATGTGCCCCCCACTGAAATGAGAAATTGGGGCTACCATCCCAGGAAGACGGTGAACGACGTCAACCGAGTTGATGAGCGCCTGCAAGAATTGGTGGAACAGGGACTTCACAAGGACGACCTGATCGCCTGCTGGGTGGAGCGCCAGGTTCTCCCCCTTCAAGAACGAGTGCACAAGATGTGCCACATGGCTGGAGCCCGAGACTGTACTCAGACAACTACCTTCGAGCTCACCAAAGCACAGGTGGCTATTTGGGCCAAGTCCATCCTTAGGCCCATGCTCTCGGATACCTGGTTTTACGGCTTCGTGCCGTATTGCCGCATCAAACCAATTCCCCAATAAAGTACACCTCTCTGTGCACTTAGCTAATTCGAGTTCTTTCTTTTTCAAGTCATACATAGTAGGGGTATCTTAGATTCTTTTCCTTATGCTTAGCCCAATATGTTTTATGTTTGCACTCCATATAGAATAGGACCCCTCTGTTATAACTTAGCTTATTATGCTTTACGGTGGCATGCTACTCAGAGTAGAACCTCCACTCGTTACCCTACTTAGGGTTTAGTTGTATATGCTTTCTGTTTGCATAGTATGCCGAGTAGAATTCCTCTGTTAGGACTCGGCTTCATATGCTTTGTGTTTGCATGCTGGACCAAGTAGAAGGTTATCCTTACACTCTACGCTTGCGTCCTCAGGTTATCCCTCGCTAGAAAAAGGAGGATAATGCCATCTTCAAGAGAAACTGGAAGCCAAATAGGACCGAGGACGACGTAGAGGCTTTTGACGTCCAGGATACACTCTATATCCCTCTTGCGGGCCAGGATGGTAAGTCCCGAGTTTACACCTCTATTTGGGACTGGTCTGAGGATGATGAAGGTGACCAACTTCACCCGTGTGCACCTCACTACGTACTTCGATCTTTTCCCTTTCTTATTCTTGCACTTGTTCTCTCTAGCCCCGGATAAGGTGGAGGAGGAGGATCCACTTGACGTGCAACCCGTGTCAATAGCCGCCGCCACCGGAACCAAGAAGAGGCCGGGCAGAGGAGCACTAGAGCCCCCTGCCAAGAAACCAAAGAAGACCGCCAAGAGTTAGACCACTGGGCGCAAGAAGCGTCCTACTGTAGACGGGGAAGTCCTTCCAAGTTGCTCTTAGTACTTGTACCTCACAGTATTCTCTATCTCTTCTCTGTTTCTTCTCCTTCATACCCATCTGACTTCTCTTCCTTGCTTCTCGTTTTCTTTTAGTGAGGCACTTGATGCCGATGCCACCAATGTGCGCCCCAGCCTAGCGCACCCTGGGATGTCGTGGATCTTACAAACAACGAAGGGGATTACCAATCAGAGGATAGGACCCAGATGTCCTCTCCTCTTAAGGAAGAGCAAGATCCCGGTGTCGAGAACATAGGCACCGAGATGGAGACTGATCAGGTTCTGGAGCAGCCGGAAACCAACCTTCAACAAGCTGCACCAGAACCTGCTGCCGAGAGGCAGCCATCGCCAGCAGTGGCTTCTATCGAGGAGCCCCAAGAGACTCCTGCTGAGCAGCGGCAAGAAAACGACGCCACAGAGCCACATGGAAACCCTGCCGAGCAGCGGGAAGAGACCCACACCGAGAAGCGGCAGAAGACCCCACCCGCACAGGGCCACGCCATAGCGCAGCAACCGCCCAGGATCCCGTCCCGCCTGATGTTGGGCAGGTTGGACAGCCAGAGGCGCCGCCCAAGAAGACATCGCAGCCGGATGCCAGGCAATCCGGCCAGCAACCGCCCAGGAGGCCTTCGCCAGCATCACAGGTGCCGCCCCCAACGCCGAAAACCCCTTCTGCTGCATCTGGTGCAGCCAAGCCAGCGCCTCCTCCAAGACCTTCCAAGCCTTCCAGATGCAGCGGCCGCAGCCGAGAAGACCGCCACCAAGACCACGAAGATCATCAAGACCAGTGGCAAGAAGGGTCCAGGCCAGACCTACTGGATACCGACCGCCACTTCCGGGAATACTCCTACTCGTTCAGCACCGAGCGGCACGTTGGTGCCCAGCAAGGCTGGTCCCGTTACCCGGAGCTCCAAGCTGGTCCAGACCAGCATCAAGTTCGCCCCTTCGGAGCAACAGGCTCCCGGAGCCGGTGCCAGCGGCACTGCCAAGGCTCTGAATTTCCCGGATCATTGGCGCGAGTTGCAGGAGCTGCACAAGATGAAGATGGAGCAAGAGGCCAAGCGGCTGGAGGAGCTCCGGCACTACAGGTAAAGCACCTTCCTTGCGCATCGAGGACAATGCCCCCTCCACGGAGCTTGAATACGAGCTCCGAGAAGACACGGAGACTATCCTTGACCGGATAGGCTGCATCGAGAAGGATTGGGATAGCAAAAAGTATGGTCGCGCCGAATGGGATGGTGTGCGGCTCAGCAATATTGACAATTACCGGCAGTCATGGAACAAAGCCGATGCCGGTCCTGTCACAATGGCAATGTCTTCCTCCAGCAGCACCTTGGCGCATAAACTGTACTGCCTGCGCAAAGCTGCTGAAGACGCTGAGAATAATAACCGGGTAAGTGCATTTCCCTTTCTACATGGAATTCCGAGTTGCCATCTTTCTTCTTTTTAGACTTTGCGTTATACACCATCCAGTCCCCAAGATTTGGGCCGAGTAGATAAGGCTCAGCCGAGTTGCAATCTACTCGGGCCGAATCTTCAACTCATATTGCCCTCTTCTTTTCTGCAGGAGTGCACTGAGGCCCGAACCAAACTCTTCCGCAAGCTTCTATGGTCACACCAGGCTGTTAGGAACAAGAACAGAGAGTTGGAGGCCGAGAAGGGCGAAAGGGCGGTCCTGGAGCAGAGTGTCACTGCCACCATCACCAAATTATCCTCTATAGAGAGTAAGTGCCAATATTTTTTGTTTATGCGTTTTGTGTCTACGCCCCATTTTTTCATCTGTGCCCACTTTTTGCTTCTCTGCAGGTGAGTTTAAGGCTCTGGCCGAGAAGCACCAGGACTGTGAAGTCATGGCGGCATCTGGACAGAGCAAGATTTCTTCTCTGGAGGGTAAGTCATTTTGCAACTTTTCTTCTCCGGCTTATGCTCTCTTCTCCCTTGTTAACCGGGTTCGTTTCTTCGCATACGAGCGCAAAACCTTCCTCGAGCAACACCAAGGGTGTGTCACCCCCGCCGAGGTGCAGTAGCAGGTGCAGGCAAGAGAGGCCTAGACAAGGAGCGGGATGCCGAGAAGGCTGAAGTCCACAAGCTCAAGCTTGAGCTTGCTGAGGCCCTAAAGGCTGCACTACAGGCTGGTAACGATAAGAACGAGGCATTAAACAAGGCCGCCGTGGAGAAGCTGGAGCTTGAAAAAGAGATTGAGTCTCTCCAGGACGAGAAATCAAGCCCTCGATACCATGGTTGACAGCTCACGCCGCCTCCAGGACAAGCAGTTCCGGCTCGTTGAAGACTGGACCCACCGACTAGGGGCCCTCGTTCTGGAGTTGAGCTGTGAGTTACCACTACCCTTTGCTTTATCCGGTTTTCATATTTCCCTTTCTTCTATCCGGTTCTTCTTTTTCTCGGTTCCCTTTTCTGACCCAGCTCAGCATGTCCCACCTTAGACACCTTCCCGGATTTCAACACTGTTGCTGAGACTGCTGTGGAGAAGGATAGGAAGTTGAGGGCAGCATCAGGCCTTAACGCGGATGATTCGGCCACCATCGACGATCAGATCGAGAACATCAAGACCCGGGTGATCTCCCTCAAGGGAATGGGCACCTCCATGGTTTCAACGGCTATGCGGCTGCATAAGCTGTTCTGGCTGGAGAGAGAGATCCCTGATACAATCAATGAGATGGCCGCTAACTTGGACCATGTCAAGGAGGAGCTGAAGAAGTGGCGTGCCTCCGCAGCCCGAGCTAGTGCGGATGAGGCCCTCCACTTCGTGCTGTCTTGGTACGAGAATCTCGATCTCGAGAGGATCAGCAACCTCCGGAATGAATCCAAGTGGACCAACATGGATGAGTGCATCTTGCACCGCAAAGAGACTGCCTATGAGCTTGCATCCTACGCAGATACCTAAAAGTACATCGACGTCCCCACGGAGCCGGATACCGATGTCGAAGATGAAGAGGACGAAGCTGACGATGGCGATGTTTATGTTGGCGAAGACGGCAGCGTGGGCGATGAGGAGGAGGAGCACGACGACGCTGGAGATGAAGGGGCCAAGCAGCGCAACGGTGAGGAGGAGGCCGCGATGGACGTCGACCCGGCAACGATCAAGCCAGGAGCTGGCCCTGAGGAAGTTCAGAGCGAGTCGCAGCCCTCTGCCCCGGTTGGAGCTGTCACCACCGAGATGGTGATCGACACTTCAGTCCCTAAGTTGTGCGCAACGGGGGCTACGACCGAGAACACCGCATCCGGGCATGCTCCTCCACCCGGTGACTCCGCTACTGAGGCCTCCAATGCTGCATCCGAGCCTGCCTCTGCTACTCCAACCTCTATTGCTGCTCCTGAGCCCGCCTCCACGACTCCAACTTCCGAGTCTGTCAATCTATCCAACATCGAGACCAACTCCACCACATCAACAGTGTCCTAGGCTCCTGCACTTACTTTTATCCTCAAACTTTTATCAGATCCCCGGTATGCCGGGTGCAGATGTAATGAATACTTAATCGTCCCTTGCGTTACTCAGTTTTATTAAGCTATTTAGCAAGACTGGCTCGATGCCGGATTGCGTTAAACGCAAGTCCCCGAGTTGCATTTCTTATCCACTCAGTTCTCTTGTCTTTGCTCTTACCTGCCACTTGTGGCTTTTTGGTAGTCGAGTCACAAGATTTCAGAAACTGAGCTTCCAATGCATAACCACTTTGAGATTTGAACTTAACACTGCCCAACACTTTGCCGAAAACATGGAAGGAAAAAAGGCACCCTACTCGGTTGACATATTCCTCTTTTCCTTAGCGATCTTTCGTGTGTTCATTGACCTTTGGCTTGTTCTCTTGCTTGCCATGAAGCCGGGTTGTGGACAGCAGCAAAGTCGAAGAGTTAGCCCTTAGGTTCAAATAAACTACTAGGCATGCGAGTGAAATTTTGAGTAGACCAACCGAGTAGACAAAGTAAATAACGTAAATAACACAAGGCTAATTTGGCACAGGCAGTCCCCGAATTCGAATTCGGAGTGCCGACTTGAATTTTAACTCGGTTGAGGAGATACATACAATGTTTGCTCAGGAATGAAAACGGCAGATTAGAGCTACATTCCAGGGACGCTTGGATTCCTCTCCGGATTTATCCGCCCTATTCTTCTGTGGTGCTTGTGCGTCAATGAGATAATAGGCATCATTGTGCAGAGCCTTGCTCACAATGAAAGGTCCTTCCCATGGAGGGGATAGCTTGTGCATCTCGGTTGTGCGCTGCACAAGCCTAAGGACCATGTCTCCTTATCGGAAAACCCTTGGGCTTACTTTCTGGCTATGATAGCGTCTCAGATTCTGTTGATATACAGCTGAGCGCGACAGAGTTAACTGTCTTGCTTCTTCGAGCAGATCAACGTCATTTTCTTGGGCTTCTCTTGCCTCCGCCTCACTATACAGGGTTACTCTGGGTGAGTCATGCTCAAGGTCAGTGGGCAACAGCGCCTCAGCTCCATATACCAGGAAGAATGGTGTGTATCCGGTTGATCTGTTAGGGGTATGTAACATCCCAAGTATGAAATATCCCTTAGAATGTTTTGTTTCTTGTTTTAATTCAAGCAATGCATCATGGCATCATCTTATTGCATTTGTTTTATTTTTGTTTGCATTGTTACTATTTGTTTTTGCATCTGTTTTATCTTGTTTTCATAATCAAACTCAAACAAATTCAAATGGTTATTTTCATACTTGATCTGTTACAACTTTTGGAATAAAAATAACAAATAAAAACAACCATTTTATTCCATGTGATCACTCATTAAATTGTTGGTTTTAATCAAACCATTAATCAATCAATTAATTCAATCAATAATTCCTAAATCATTTCTAAATTCAAACCAATTCTCAAAATCAGTACCTTTTTGAATCCATGAAGTTCACCACACTATTTTTAATCTTTAAAATCATTTTAAACCCTAGGGGTAACCCTATTCAAATGCTTGTTTTTCATAAGGGTTTATTAATATTAAAATTTCCCAAATTTGGTTTCAAATGCAAACAGCATTTTAAATATCAAATTTTTACAAACCAATCTTGGAAAATGGTTTCTAATTACCTAATTAGCTTAAACTAATTTTTCTGTAATTTTTATTAACCAAAACCTTATCATTTTCTTCCCATTTTGTTTTCAGCAAAAAAAATAAAAACAGAAAAATAAAAAGAGAAAGCGAGCGGCAGCTAACCTATCTAACCTAGCCCAACCCACCTAAAGCCTACAGCGCGCAGCCCAGCCCGCCCGCGCGCTCACTTACCTCTTTGAAGATCGTGCAGATCTTCTGTCCTGCGTACGGCGGCCATCGCAGCGCGCCACCGCAGCAGTACGGCCGCGCCGACGGCAAGGAGAGCACCTAGGCGCCTATATAACCCCCTCGAGCAGCGAGCGCAGCCCTAGGGTAAACCTAGGACCCTGTCCCATCGCCAGCGCCGCCATTTTTCTCCTCCCTGTCGCCAGCTCCCTCTCTGAACCCCTCGTCGCCGGCGACAGCCTCTGAACATCACCATGGCGCCACCCACCTAGCCTCTCCCCTCCCTGTCCACCTACTGGAATCAGTTCGCCACTCTCCCCTCTCTCTGTTGAACACTCAATCACCACCGGTAAGCCTCTGTGTCGCCGCCGCGATCCTCGCCTTTTCTCCGGCCACCGTGGCGCCATGAAACTGAACCCGATGTTCTCGTCTACGTAACAGAGCCTCTCGACGCCGTTTGATCGCTGGAACCAGTAGCCCTCTCCTTCCTCTACTCGTCGAACACCTGCGGGAGCACGGAGGAGCACGGGATCAACGACGTCGTCCTCTTCCCCTCCGACGTCGCCTCCGTCGTCAGTACGTCACCGTCGACCAAATCCCGGTGAGCCACCGTCTCACTCACCCCTCTCCCTCCTGTTGCATCCGCACGGTACCGTGCACGTCCTGCACACGCACATCCGCAACGCCGCGAGCACTGGCCGTGCTGTTCCCCGCCGGCGAGCCCTTATGTCTGACGGAGATGCAGTTGCAGCGCGTCAGCAAAATTCAGATAGCCAAGTCTGAAGCTCTTCCTCCCTCACTTCCCGTTACTGACAACAAACGCGCCGTAGCGCATCTGGTTCAGAGCACGCACACGCTGCGAGTGGTCGTGGGTTCGAGCCCCCGCCTCGCCTTTTTCTTTTGGGATTTTTCCCCCACGGCAGGAGGCCCACAGGTCATTGTCTTCCTCTGCCACGCGTGCGCGCGCTCGCCACGCTGGCTAGGGGTCCACTGGACAGTGGCTAGGGGTAGAGAGCAGCTCGGTAACAAAAGTTTTGTGAATTTCTGAATTCCAAAATCCATTTAAATAACAGATTTGAATCAAAACTTCAAACTTTAATATCTTCTATTCTGTAAATCCAATAACTAAAAAGTTTATATGTTTTCTGTTCCAAATTTCCTAACCTTTCCAAATATTCAATTTGTGTACTGTTTTGGAAATTACAAATGCATTTAAAATTCAAACTTAAATAATTCAAATGTTAATTTATAAATTCCATAACTAATTATTTATTAATCCAATAAATGCAAATAAAATATGTTTTCCATACCATTTTGAATAACCTATTCAAATATAAATTTTGTTTCATGGTTTGAATAATTTAAATTACCTAAATAATTTAATACTTGTCTAATTCAATTAAAATTGATAAAATCATAACTTGCTTAATATAAAATATTTTTGAACATGCAAAATATGTTTTCAAACCATCAAAGTGTGAACTTTTCAAATGTGAATTTGAATTTATGATTTGAACAAATAAAATTCAAATAATTCTCAAACTTGTTTTAAATTCAATTAAAACTTGTTTAATATTGTTTAATTCATAATAAATTCATCCTAATTCAAATTTCAATATTTGTAACATGTAATCCAACTAAAATTTGATGTTCTTTTCAAATATAAATTTTGTTAATTGTTTTGCACACTGTGAATTGATGAAAACAATAATTGTTTGTGTGACATGTTTAAGTAACCAAATTTTCCAAAACTTAATAAATACTTTCCAAACTTGTTTTATTCATTTTCCTTTGCATCTATCATTGTTATTTGTTGTTATTTTGCTATTGCCATCATGCATGCATCATGCTAACAACTTTCACCTAATAATTACTTATGAATCAATTGTTTCCAACTATTTCAATGGACCTTTTCCATATGCAACTCTTTTTAGCATAGGGGTCCATTTAAATTGTTTTATCATGTTAGCTAGGTTATTTTGATGCAACCATTAACTTGTCATGCATCATCTTGATTGTGCACCATGCCATGGCAATGATTGTTTACATTCCTGTTTTGTTTGTTTGCTTCTTCTTGAATAGACGACGACGTTGAGACAGACGACCTTTACAGCACACCTTCTGAGGATCTAGCTCAGTACCCGGCTGTTGAGTTTGCAGGCAAGTTATCACTCACATGAACCATTGTGTTCCTTTCAACCCTGGTTACCGATACTTTCCGTTGTCTATATCTTGCTAGCCTTAGTGGTAGATGTTTCTGTTACGAACCTATCACATGAATCCTTTAACCCTGATATTGCCTCACCACCCCTCCTACAACCCTATTGATTGCGCCAGTGTCTTACTAGCATGCTTAGGTGGTTTTGCTCGAGTCTGTTAACCGTTACTTTCAGTTAATATATTTCATTATGTTCTGGGGGTTCGATGTTTAATCAATCAATCAATCATGCTAATATTACTGTTAATAATAATTTGATGATAAGGCACCGGCAGGAGGCCCTGTGTGGTTTTGAGGCCTGCTAGTGTCGACCCTAATAGGAAAAGGGTCTTGTCTACTGATCCATGATGAGCGCACTACCCGCATGTGGGAAGCGAGTATGGGCGCCCCCCTCAATTTGATTCGATTCGCATCTCGTCCAAATCATCTCATTTAGTTCGTGCTTTCTATTTGCCGCATGCATGTTTTTGCGAGCCCAGCGCAGGGTGGAACTTTTGTAGTCGGCATATAGGGGGACACGTTCTTAGAGTGCTATGAGGGTCCATTTTCTTCTGGGCTCGATTAGCCGTGCGCCCAAGGTGCTTTGGGCTTGATGAGGAGAAGAGTTGAGTTGTGTTGAGTGCCCCGCTTGGTGGGAGGCATCCCATCTGGCGGGTTATTCATACGTGTACGGCCAAATTGGTGCAACCCTGCAGGGATAATCTTCTCGAGAAGCCGTGTTTTCCGCGGTTATGGACTACTTGGTGAAAGTACTGGCTAACAAGTACTCAGGACAACTTAAACCTAATGATTCACTATCTCACACCCCATGATTAACAATTTGACTAGTAATAGGATTATTGTCACAATAACTTGATTCATATTAATCCAACTGTGTGAGTTATCCTCGGATTGCTTCTTTGGATAAGGGGCGAGATCCAGGATGGGTTTGTTTGAAGTTATCTTTCAGTTGGTTACAACACTCGATCTTATCCCCTTTCTGATAGTTGGAAATGATAGCATCTCTGTAGTTGGTTAGCGCAGCCAGTTGCAGCATCTTATATATCCCCTTCTTTCCGTTGAACCCAAGTCATCTGTGCTTGTGTTGACGGGTTATACTTTGGTGAACTGTGAGTCTTGCTTGCCAGTACTTGGATGTACTGACCCCGTTGGGGCTGTGGTTTACGCAGACTACGACTACGGCTACGATGACCACCAGGATGGCTACTTCGTGGAGTTTGACGAGACTGCAGACGAGTAGATAGCTGGACCAGGGCTGGATCCAGGACCTACGTGGATGGGCTTCGTCTTCTTTATTTTCTCCGGCTTCTTAAGCCTGTTGGATTTGTCTGTACCCAGACACCTTTGATTGCTTCCGCTGATGTAATGAATGCTATGTTGGGACATGTGTCCTCTGGATGATTGTATTTTCTATCTCTGCCTTAGTGAAGGCCATTTGCAACCTTATTTCAATCTTTTGTGTCTTAGAGATAAGTTGTGATCATCATTCGTTCAAAGCTGTTGACGTACCGTGCGTGATTGATATGAAGTACGTCGACAGTAGTGCCTATGACTTCTAGTGGATAGTTTACATCGACGGTGGAATAGCAGGGCTTGTGTTGTCGCGCATAAGCGCAGGCCTACCAGGAAGCTGGGACGTGGGAGCAGTTATGCCCCATAATCCAAGCACCTGCTATCCAGTTCGTCCGATGAGTATCCCTTAGAAGCCAGGGTGCGACAAATGGTATCAGAGCCTGTCTGCCTGTAGGATCCCTTTTTACTGATCGCAGTTGAGTCTAGAAACTATTTTGTAGCTATATAGGAAAAATGAAACGTGAGAGTAGGAATTCTGCCATTTTTCTTCTTTCCCCACCCACCCACCCTTTTCTGGTAAGGAAGTGCAACGTTGTTTTCTGTTCTCACCTAAACTTTCAAGTTAGGATTTCACGTGTTTTGGGTTCTCCATAGTACCTCAGGACTTTTGGTCTCGTTTTCCCGATGTTGCTTCGATATCATGTTCTTCTGAAGAACCTTTCGTCCGTTGAAACCTTGTTGTTGTTTTCCACATCCTTTTTCTTCTACCGGAGTCTAATCAAAACTTCCCCGATCATCTGCAGATGGATCTCAGGTTCTACCCGCAGGTGGTTCGGATGACTCGCTGTGAGAGCACCGCCGGTTATCCGGAGATGTTGAGAGACATGGTTACCTATCTGGGGTTCCATTGGGCACCAGAGTACCAGGTCTACGAGCAGCAGCGAGAGTTTGACCAGACCTGCTACCGGGCTATCGTCTACATTCTGTCGGATGATGGCAGGAGCGTTGTCCACCGCTACGAGGCAGTAGGTTCCACAGTGGATATGGCCGTGCAGCAGGCAGCCTACGTGAGTCTCACCGTCCTCCGTGCTGACTACTGGGGGTTTGATGATTCCATCTATCGTCACATCCCCCGTGGTTACATCACGGCAGCGGGAGTTCATTTCACCCTCCACAGCAACCTGGATACCTACGAGTCTGATAGCTCCAGGCTGCACACCACTGCTCAGTTCGTGAGGCACAGTGACGCAGTTGCTTCCACACTTTCTCAGGAGTTAGCCTCAGTCAGGGAGCAGCTCTATCTGGCGTTGACTCGTCTGGCTACGTACACCACAGACTTTGTTGGAGACGAGCGCTTTGCACGTTTCACTCAGCCAGCTGGGTTTCCGCTGCCAGATGCTGGAGGTTACGAGCCGATCAGAGGTCCACTTCTCGACCTTGGTCCGGGTTACACTGGGATTCCCCGCTTTGGAGCACAGGGAGACGACGCTTTCTACTTCACCACACCGAGAGTTGCTCTCAGGGCAGTCCCGCTCTACGTGGATCGTCGTCATACCTACTTCCGTGGGATTCCTCCTCACCGTATCTCTCGTCGTACTACTCACCGCCGTCCTGCGTGATGAGCATGGGAGTACCGATGTATCCATTCCTAGCTATGTTTAGTTATCCTTTGGCATTCGAACCATGTATTGGTCTGTTGGATATTCTGATGTATTTGAACATGTGATGATGTACCTGTTGGTTATCTATTCATGCGTCGGAATAATCTATCTTTCGGTTACCAAGTCTATCCTGTTCTATTGTTGTGCTAAAATGCATTTCTGTTCAGGATGCCTCCAACCAGGAACAACCCGCCTCCGCCACCACCCATGGGGGAACTGTTAGCTCAGATGACCCAAGTGGTGACACAGATGGCCCAGATCCAGGCTAACCAGCACACCAACCAGAATGCTCCGCGAGTCAGCATCAAGGAGTTTCTGAGCATGGGGCCGAGAGCTTTCGTGGCAACACGTGAGCCGCTGGATGCTGATGACTGGATCAGGGAGATGAACAGGGCTCTGGAGATAGCTCATGTTGCTGAGGAAGATAAGGTCAAGTATGCCACCTACCTACCGAAGGGACAGGCAGCTACCTGGTGGGAGAATTACCAGACCATGAGAGCTGGCTATCCTATCACCTGGGGATGTTTCAAGGATGCCTTCCTGAAGCACCACATCCCAGATGGTCTCATGGAAAGGATGCGTGAGGAATTCTGCTCTCTCAGACAGGGCAAGCTGGACGTCCTCGGCGACCAGAACGAGTTCAATCGTCTTGCTCGATACGCTGGTGACGAGGTGTCCACTGAAGCCAAGAAGATGGCAAGGTTCCGCCGAGGTTTTAACCCGGAACTGAAGTACGCTCTCACCAACATCAAGTGCAAGGACTTCGTGGAGCTCGTGAACACTGCGCTCAATGAGGAGAATGGGCGCAAGGCGTTCGAAGAGTCCCGCAAGCACTCGCGTGAGGGTGGTTCCTCCTCCAACATGACCACCCCTCCGCAGAAGCGCCGCATCTGGGTGCCAAATGGTGCTGTCACTCGGGCTCCAAATGCCCAAGCTTCTCCAGGCTTTGGTACCCGCCCACCCAACCCATCTCAGATGCAGGGTCAGAGGATTCCAATGGGGCAGCCAAGGCCAGGTCCTCCTCGTGGCGTCACTTGCTACAAGTGCAAGGAGACTGGACACTACGCTGATAAGTGCACTCAGAGGCAGCTACCTCCACCTCCTCGCCCCAACACCAACCAGGCAATGGTTCGTGCTCCCCCGGCTAAAGCCTTCAACTCCAACAACAGGCCTGTCGGGAGGACCGCGAGGGTGAACCATATCAAGGCCGACAAAGCTGAGGAAGCTGCTGACGTCGTTCTCGGTATATTACCCGTAAACTCTATTCCAGCTAAAGTGTTGTTTGATACTGGAGCATCGCATTCTTTTGTGTCAAAGATTTTTGCAAAAGATACAACCTAGTTCTGGTTCCGCTAAGCAATCAAATGACTGTTCACTCTCCGGGACCGCAAATGTTGACTTCCAAGATAAGCATGGACAATGAGATCCTAATTGGAGGTCGCATATTCCTTGCTTCACTCATGTTGCTGGGAAATTCTGACATTGATGTCATTCTGGGTATGGATTGGTTGAAGACCCACAAAGCTAAAATTGACTGTGCTCAAAAGTCAATAACTCTCTCCCACACTTCAGGCCAGATAGTCTATTCTCCATATGGATCAAGTTCTGTTCAGCTGTTCAACCTCGATGCCAAACCCCTTCCTGCAATTGAAAATGTTCCGGTGGTTTGTGAATTCCCTGACGTCTTTCCAGAAGAGTTGCCAGGGATGCCTCCGGATAGAGCAGTTGAGTTTGTGATCGAGCTTGAGCCAGGTACTGCTCCAATCTCTAAGCATCCATACAAGATAGCTCCTCCTGAACTGAAATTGTTGAAGGAGCAAATCGATATGTACATGGAGAAAGGTTACATTCAGCCTAGTTCCTCCGCTTGGGGTTGCCCAACTCTGTTTGTTGCCAAGAAGGATCAAACAAAAAGACTCGTGGTTGACTATCGTCCTCTCAACGAGAAAACTATCAAGAACAAGTATCCAATTCCTCGTATAGATGATCTTTTTGATCAACTTGCTGGAGCCTCAATATTCTCAAAGTTGGACTTGAGGATGGGTTACCATCAGATAAAGATCAGAAAGGAAGATATTCCAAAGACAGCTTTCACCACTCGTTACGGTCTGTATGAATACACCGTCATGTCCTTTGGTCTCACCAATGCACCGGCAATGTTCTCAAGACTTATGAATTCTGTCTTCCACGAGTACCTCGACAAGTTCGTTGTGGTATATCTCGATGACATTCTAGTCTACTCAAAATCCGAGGAAGAGCATGGAGAACACCTTCGTCTCACTCTCATGAAACTTCGCGAGCATCGTCTGTATGCCAAGTTTTCCAAATGTGAGTTCTGGATTCCAGAAGTTGCATATCTTGGTCATATCATCTCTTCCAAAGGCATAGCCATTGATCCTGAAAAGGTTAAGGCAATTGTTGATTGGAAACCCCCTAAG
Source organism: Alopecurus myosuroides (assembly GCA_028641055.1). Lineage (NCBI taxonomy): Eukaryota > Viridiplantae > Streptophyta > Magnoliopsida > Poales > Poaceae > Alopecurus > Alopecurus myosuroides. The sequence goes on along the minus strand of CM054057.1, from coordinate 61,908,744 downwards.
ACGGTGAAGCAAGTCAGAAGTTTTCTTGGCTTGGCTAGCTATTGCCGTCGTTTCGTCCAAAACTTCTCCAAGATTGCTAAACCTCTCACTGATCTCACAAAGAAGGACAAAAAGTTCGTTTGGACTCCACAATGTAATGAGAGTTTCAACCTCCTGAAGACTAAACTCACTTCCACCCCAGTTCTGGTTGGCCCCGATACTACCAAACCTTTCCAGATATTCTGTGATGCATCTCTCCAAGGCCTAGGAGCAGTTCTTATGCAAGAACGTCAAGTTGTGGCTTATGCTTCACGTCAGTTGAATCCACATGAGCAAAACTATCCCACTCATGACCTAGAACTTGCAGCAGTTGTGTTTGCCCTCAAGAAATGGAGACAATACTTGTTGGGTAACAAAACTGAAATCTTTTCCGATCATAAGAGTCTGAAATACATCTTCACTCAGCCAGATCTAAACCTCAGGCAAAGGAGATGGATTGAGAAGATTAAAGACTTTGATCTCACCATTTCTTACACTCCAGGCAAGGCTAATGTTATGGCCAATGCTCTCAGTCGCAAATCCTATTGCAATAATCTCATGATCATGGAAAGCCAACCTCCACTTCATGAAGAATTCCAGAAGCTGAACCTTGGTCTTGTCCCAGAAGGATACCTTGCTAGCTTGACAGCCAGCCCAACTCTCGAGGACAAGATTCGTTCTGAACAACTTCGTGATAATGAAATCAAGAAGATTGTAGAGCACGTCAAAGAGGGCAGTGATAAATTCAAGTCCTTCTCAATTGATGACAAGGGAATTGTGTTCTTCGAAGGACGCATTGCAGTTCCTCAGATTCAAAGTCTCAAGGATATCATTCTCAAGGAGGCTCATGAAACTCCTCTCTCTATCCACCCTGGAAGTACAAAGATGTACCAGGATCTTAAGACTCTGTATTGGTGGTCTGGCATGAAACGTGAAATTGCTCAATACGTTTCGGAATGCGACGTTTGTCAACGTGTTAAGGCAGTCCATCAGAAAACAGCAGGTCTACTCCAACCTCTGAAAATTCCTGAGTGGAAGTGGGACATGATTGAAATGGACTTCGTTACTGGGTTTCCAAAGTCCAAGAAGGGCAACGATGCAATCTTCGTTGTTATTGATCGTCTCACTAAGGTTGCTCACTTCTTTGCTGTCAAGGAAACTATCTCAGCTAGCCAGTTAGCAGAGCTCTACACAGCAAAGGTTGTTCCCCTTCATGGTGTTCCATTGGAAATAAGCTCAGACCGTGGAAGTATCTTCACTTCTCATTTCTGGAAAAGCTTTCAAGAAGCATTGGGCACCAAACTTCTGTTCAGCACAGCTTATCACCCTCAGTCTCAGGGGCAAGTCGAAAGAGTCAATCAGATTCTCGAGGATATGCTCAGAGCATGTGGTCTCTCCTTTGGCATGAAATGGGAGGATTGCCTTCCATATGCTGAATTCTCCTACAACAACAGCTACCAGGCAAGCCTAGGCATGGCACCATTTGAGGCATTGTATGGTCGCAGATGCAGGAGTCCAATCAATTGGTCTGGAGCTGGTGAACGTTCACTTTTAGGCCCTGACATTGTTAAGGAAGCCGAGGAGAAAGTTCGTATCATTCGTGACAATCTCAGGATTGCTCAGTCTCATCAGAAGAGCTATTATGATAGCAAGCACAGGGATATGATCTATGCACCTGGTGATAAGGCATATCTCCGTGTAACTCCCCTCAGAGGAACTCATCGTTTTGGTGTGAAAGGAAAGCTTGCACCAAGATACATTGGTCCTTTCAACATTCTCTCAAGGCGTGCAGAAAATGCTTATCGTCTTGAGCTTCCAGAAAAACTATCCAAGGTGCACGATGTGTTCCACGTGTCCCAGCTCAAGAAGTGTTTCAAAGATCCAGATCGTGCAGTTGATCATGATTCCATTGAACTGCAAGATGATCTATCTTATGAGGAGCACCCTATTCGTATTCTCGATGAGACCGAGCGTAAGACTCGCAACAAGAGCACCAAGTTCTTGAAAGTGCAATGGTCGCATCATTCCGATAAAGAGGCAACGTGGGAGACCGAAGAGGATCTTCGCAAGAAGTATCCGGACCTTTTCACATCTCAGTAAGGAATCTCGGGGCGCGATTCCTTCAGGGGGGGGCGTTTTGTAACATTCCAAGTATGAAATATCCCTTAGAATGTTTTGTTTCTTGTTTTAATTCAAGCAATGCATCATGGCATCATCTTATTGCATTTGTTTTATTTTTGTTTGCATTGTTACTATTTGTTTTTGCATCTGTTTTATCTTGTTTTCATAAACAAACTCAAACAAATTCAAATGGTTATTTTCATACTTGATCTGTTACAACTTTTGGAATAAAAATAACAAATAAAAACAACCATTTTATTCCATGTGATCACTCATTAAATTGTTGGTTTTAATCAAACCATTAATCAATCAATTAATTCAATCAATAATTCCTAAATCATTTCTAAATTCAAACCAATTCTCAAAATCAGTACCTTTTTGAATCCATGAAGTTCACCACACTATTTTTAATCTTTAAAATCATTTTAAACCCTAGGGGTAACCCTATTCAAATGCTTTTTTTCATAAGGGTTTATTAATATTAAAATTTCCCAAATTTGGTTTCAAATGCAAACAGCATTTTAAATATCAAATTTTTACAAACCAATCTTGGAAAATGGTTTCTAATTACCTAATTAGCTTAAACTAATTTTTCTGTAATTTTTATTAACCAAAACCTTATCATTTTCTTCCCATTTTGTTTTCAGCAAAAAAAATAAAAACAGAAAAATAAAAAGAGAAAGCGAGCGGTAGCTAACCTATCTAACCTAGCCCAACCCACCTAAAGCCTACAGCGCGCAGCCCAGCCCGCCCGCGCGCTCACTTACCGCTTTGAAGATCGTGCAGATCTTCTGTCCTGCGTACGGCGGCCATCGCAGCGCGCCACCGCAGCAGTACGGCCGCGCCGACGGCCAGGAGAGCACCTAGGCGCCTATATAACCCCCTCGAGCAGCGAGCGCAGCCCTAGGCTAAACCTAGGACCCTGTCCCATCGCCAGCGCCGCCATTTTTCTCCTCCCTGTCGCCAGCTCCCTCTCTGAACCCCTCGTCGCCGGCGACAGCCTCTGAACATCACCATGGCGCCACCCACCTAGCCTCTCCCCTCCCTGTCCACCTACTGGAATCAGTTCGCCACTCTCCCCTCTCTCTGTTGAACACTCAATCACCACCGGTAAGCCTCTGTGTCGCCGCCGCGATCCTCGCCTTTTCTCCGGCCACCGTGGCGCCATGAAACTGAACCCGATGTGCTCGTCTACGTAACAGAGCCTCTCGACGCCGTTTGATCGCTGGAACCAGTAGCCCTCTCCTTCCTCTACTCGTCGAACACCTGCGGGAGCACGGAGGAGCACGGGATCAACGACGCCGTCCTCTTCCCCTCCGACGTCGCCTCCGTCATCAGTACGTCACCGTCGACCAAATCCCGGTGAGCCAGCGTCTCACTCACCCCTCTCCCTCCTGTTGCATCCGCACGGTACCGTGCACGTCCTGCACACGCACATCCGCAACGCCGCGAGCACTGGCCGTGCTGTTCCCCGCCGGCGAGCCCTTATGTCTGACGGAGATGCAGTTGCAGCGCGTCAGCAAAATTCAGATAGCCAAGTCTGAAGCTCTTCCTCCCTCACTTCCCGTTACTGACAACAAACGCGCTGTAGCGCATCTGGTTCAGAGCACGCACACGCTGCGAGTGGTCGTGGGTTCGAGCCCCCGCCTCGCCTTTTTCTTTTGGGATTTTTCCCCCACGGCAGGAGGCCCACAGGTCATTGTCTTCCTCTGCCACGCGTGCGCGCGCGCGCCACGCTGGCTAGGGGTCCACTGGACAGTGGCTAGGGGTAGAGAGCAGCTCGGTAACAAAAGTTTTGTGAATTTCTGAATTCCAAAATCCATTTAAATAACAGATTTGAATCAAAACTTCAAACTTTAATATCTTCTATTCTGTAAATCCAATAACTAAAAAGTTTATATGTTTTCTGTTCCAAATTTCCTAACCTTTCCAAATATTCAATTTGTGTACTGTTTTGGAAATTACAAATGCATTTAAAATTCAAACTTAAATAATTCAAATGTTAATTTATAAATTCCATAACTAATTATTTATTAATCCAATAAATGCAAATAAAATATGTTTTCCATACCATTTTGAATAACCTATTCAAATATAAATTTTGTTTCATGGTTTGAATAATTTAAATTACCTAAATAATTTAATACTTGTCTAATTCAATTAAAATTGATAAAATCATAACTTGCTTAATATAAAATATTTTTGAACATGCAAAATATGTTTTCAAACCATCAAAGTGTGAACTTTTCAAATGTGAATTTGAATTTATGATTTGAACAAATAAAATTCAAATAATTCTCAAACTTGTTTTAAATTCAATTAAAACTTGTTTAATATTGTTTAATTCATAATAAATTCATCCTAATTCAAATTTCAATATTTGTAACATGTAATCCAACTAAAATTTGATGTTCTTTTCAAATATAAATTTTGTTAATTGTTTTGCACACTGTGAATTGATGAAAACAATAATTGTTTGTGTGACATGTTTAAGTAACCAAATTTTCCAAAACTTAATAAATACTTTCCAAACTTGTTTTATTCCTTTTCCTTTGCATCTATCATTGTTATTTGTTGTTATTTTGCTATTGCCATCATGCATGCATCATGCTAACAACTTTCACCTAATAATTACTTATGAATCAATTGTTTCCAACTATTTCAATGGACCTTTTCCATATGCAACTCTTTTTAGCATAGGGGTCCATTTAAATTGTTTTATCATGTTAGCTAGGTTATTTTGATGCAACCATTAACTTGTCATGCATCATCTTGATTGTGCACCATGCCATGGCAATGATTGTTTACATTCCTGTTTTGTTTGTTTGCTTCTTCTTGAATAGACGACGACGTTGAGACAGACGACCTTTACAGCACACCTTCTGAGGATCTAGCTCAGTACCCGGCTGTTGAGTTTGCAGGCAAGTTATCACTCACATGAACCATTGTGTTCCTTTCAACCCTGGTTACCGATACTTTCTGTTGTCTATATCTTGCTAGCCTTAGTGGTAGATGTTTCTGTTACGAACCTATCACATGAATCCTTTAACCCTGATATTGCCTCACCACCCCTCCTACAACCCTATTGATTGCGCCAGTGTCTTACTAGCATGCTTAGGTGGTTTTGCTAGAGTCTGTTAACCGTTACTTTCAGTTAATATATTTCATTATGTTCTGGGGGTTCGATGTTTAATCAATCAATCAATCATGCTAATATTACTGTTAATAATAATTTGATGATAAGGCACCGGCAGGAGGCCCTGTGTGGTTTTGAGGCCTGCTAGTGTCGACCCTAATAGGAAAAGGGTCTTGTCTACTGATCCATGATGAGCGCACTACCCGCATGTGGGAAGCGAGTATGGGCGCCCCCCTCAATTTGATTCGATTCGCATCTCGTCCAAATCATCTCATTTAGTTCGTGCTTTCTATTTGCCGCATGCATGTTTTTGCGAGCCCAGCGCAGGGTGGAACTTTTGTAGTCGGCATATAGGGGGACACGTTCTTAGAGTGCTATGAGGGTCCATTTTCTTCTGGTCTTGATTAGCCGTGCGCCTAAGGTGCTTTGGGCTTGATGCGGAGAAGAGTTGAGTTATGTTGAGTGCCCCGCTTGGTGGGAGGCATCCCATCTGGCGGGTTATTCATACGTGTACGGCCAAATTGGTGCAACCCTGCAGGGATAATCTTCTCGAGAAGCCGTGTTTTCCGCGGTTATGGACTACTTGGTGAAAGTACTGGCTAACAAGTACTCAGGACAACTTAAACCTAATGATTCACTATCGCACACCCCATGATTAACAATTTGACTAGTAATAGGATTATTGTCACAATAACTTGATTCATATTAATCCAACTGTGTGAGTTATCCTCGGATTGCTTCTTTGGATAAGGGGCGAGATCCAGGATGGGTTTGTTTGAAGTTATCTTTCAGTTGGTTACAACACTCGATCTTATCCCCTTTCTGATAGTTGGAAATGATAGCATCTCTGTAGTTGGTTAGCGCAGCCAGTTGCAGCATCTTATATATCCCCTTCTTTCCGTTGAACCCAAGTCATCTGTGCTTGTGTTGACGGGTTATACTTTGGTGAACTGTGAGTCTTGCTTGCCAGTACTTGGATGTACTGACCCCGTTGGGGCTGTGGTTTACGCAGACTACGACTACGGCTACGATGACCACCAGGATGGCTACTTCGTGGAGTTTGACGAGACTGCAGACGAGTAGATAGCTGGACCAGGGCTGGATCCAGGACCTACGTGGATGGGCTTCGTCTTCTTTATTTTCTCCGGCTTCTTAAGCCTGTTGGATTTGTCTGTACCCAGACACCTTTGATTGCTTCCGCTGATGTAATGAATGCTATGTTGGGACATGTGTCCTCTGGATGATTGTATTTGCTATCTCTGCCTTAGTGAAGGCCATTTGCAACCTTATTTCAATCTTTTGTGTCTTAGAGATAAGTTGTGATCATCATTCGTTCAAAGCTGTTGACGTACCGTGCGTGATTGATATGAAGTACGTCGACAGTAGTGCCAATGACTTCTAGTGGATAGTTTACATCGACGGTGGAATAGCAGGGCTTGTGTTGTCGCGCATAAGCGCAGGCCTACCAGGAAGCTGGGACGTGGGAGCAGTTATGCCCCATAATCCAAGCACCTGCTATCCAGTTCGTCCGATGAGTATCCCTTAGAAGCCAGGGTGCGACAGGGTAGTCATTATACTCCACAACACCGCTGGCGACTCGTCCAACAAACAACCAGGAGTTCGCTGTATTGGCTCAATTAGCCTTGGCTTTATTCCAGATAGGACCATGCCATTAGCTCTTTCAACTTGCTCATTCAAAGCCGGATGCACGATTGACGCAACGTCTAGCCGGTTCTGCTTCTCCTTGCAGAACCTGGCAAAGGCTCCCTCAGCGACGTTTATTCCATTGTCTGTGATGATCCCATGTGGATACCCATATCTCAGAATGACATCTTTCAGAAAACTCACAGATGTGTTCCCATCACACTTCCGGATAGGCTTTACTTCAATCCATTTCGTGAACTTATCCACCATGACTAAGATGTGAGTAATGTTGCCTCTAGCTGGCTTGAAAGGACCAACCATATCCAAGCACCAAACAGCAAAAGGCCAAGTGATGGGGATTGTCTTCAACTCAGAAGCTGGCATGTGGATCTTGCTCGCATATCTCTAGCACCCATTGCACTTCCTCACCAGATCTTCTGCTTGTTGCAAGGCAGTGAGCCAAAAGAATCCATGCCGGAACGCTTTCTTGAACAAGGCCCGAGATGAGGCATGGTGTCCACATTCTCCTTGGTATATTTCCCTGAGAATCTCTTCTCCTTCTTCTGGCTCAACGCAGCATTGGAGTACACCGGTAGCACTTCTCTCGTGCAGCTCCTTGTTGACGATGGTGTAGCCCTTAGATCTTCTTTGAATTTTCCTAGCTGTGACCTCGTCACTCGGCAAAGTGCCATCCATCAGAAAGGATAATATGGGCAAAGCCCAACTCAGTGTCTCCCGGATAGGAAACACTGGTTCGTCCACTTCCATTGGATCAGTTGCCATGACTTGCTCCGAGTTGGAGACGAGTCCCCGAGTACTGATAAATGATCCCCTCGATGAATGCGACAGTCCTCGGGTTTGCAGAGGCAGTCCCCGGGTCCTCCTTTGAGCTCTCCCAGTCAATCTCAATGGGAACAGCTCCTGAGTCTGGCAAATCCGGGATGAATATTGACTCCGAGTTGGGTGATGGCTTGATAGACGTCTTCCTCAAATGCTCCAGAGCAATCCCAGGTGGGATGAATTTCCGAGAAGATCCCAACTTGGACAGAGCATCCGCTGCATCATTCTCAGCTCGGTGAATGTGATGGAATTCACACCCGTCGAAAAATCCGGTCATATTTTGGACAAGGAACCGGTAAGATGCCATGTTGGCATCCAACGCGTCCCAAGTCCCCGAGACTTGTTGAACCACAAGGTCTGAGTCACCGTAGCAGACAATTCGCCTGATTCCAATCTCCTTGGATATTTTCAGCCCATGGACCAAGGCTTCGTATTCGGCAACATTGTTGGACGCCGAGAAGTGGATCTGTAGCACATATTTGAGCTGGTCTCGCTTGGGTGAGGTGAGCACAACACCGGCACCGAGCCCCTCTTTCACTTTGGAGCCATCAAAATGCATCCTCCAGAAGTTTGTTTCCGACAAGGGAGGCTCATACTGCATTTCGGCCCAATCAACCAAGAAATTCGGCAAAGTTTGTGACTTGATGGCCTCTCTTCTGGCATACAGAGGAGTGTATGCTGCTAGCTCAATTTCCCACTTGGCCACCCGTCCACTTGCATCCTTATTGCCCATAATCTCCGAGATGGGAGCAGTGCTCACCACTGTGATTGGATGCTCCTGGAAAGAATGCTTGAGCTTCTTGGCACCTAGATATACGTCGTAAGTCATCTTCTGGTAGTGTGGATAGTTCTTCTTGGAGCTGGATAGCACCTCGCTGAGATAATACACCGGCCGCTGCACGGTTTTGCCTTCTTATTCACGCTCCACAACCACCACCACACTGACTACCCGGTTGGTAGCTGCAATACAGAGAAGCATTGGCTCCTTAGGCAAAGAGCTTGCCAGGATGGGAGCGCTACCCAGCATGGTCTTGAGATCCTTGAAGGCCACATCAGCTTGCGGGGTCCAGATAAACTTGTCACTTTTCTTCATGAGCTGATAGAGAGGCAAGGCCTTCTCACCCATTCTTCCCAGGAAGCGGTAAGGGAAGCCAGGCACCCGGTAAACTTCTGCACATCCTTCAGTGATCTCGGCAAAGATATGCTCTCTATAGCTTTTATCTTTGAAGGATTGGCCTCAATGCCCCGACTGGATACCAATAAGCCAAGTAGCTTGCCAGCCGGGACGCCAAATGTGCACTTGGTTAGATTCAGTTTCATCCGGTATTTGCGCAAGCTGGCAAATGTTTCCTCAATATCGCTCAGCAGAGTGTGTTTTTCTTTTGTTTTGATGACAATGTCGTCTACATACACCTGCACATTTTTGCATATCTGGTCGTGCAAGCATTTCTACATGCATGTCGCACCCAAGGTTTCTAGAGGATACTCCTCGCACGAACTGGAAGTCAGGTGCTTGGATTATGGGGCATAACTGCTCCCACGTCCCAGCTTCCTGGTAGGCCTGCGCTTATGCGCGACAACACAAGCCCTGCTTCCACCGTCGAAGTAAACTATCCGCTAGGAACCTAAGGCACTACTGTCGACGTACTTCATATTCAAACACGCACGGTACGTCAACAGCTTTGAACGAAATGATAACACAAACTGTCTCTAAGACACAAAAGAATGAAATAAGTGCAACTGGCCTTCACTAAGGCAGAAAATATCGAATACAGTCATCCAGAGGACACATGTCCCAACATATCATTCATTACAACAGCGGAAGCAATCAAAGGGGTCTGGGAACAGACAAATCCATGGCTTAAGAAGCCGGAGAAAATAAAGAAAAGCGAAGCCCATCCACGTAGGTCCTGGATCCAGCCCTGGTCCAGCTAACTACTCGTCTGCAGTCTCGTCGAACTCCACAAAGTAGCCATCCTGAGAAGCGTCGTAGTCGTAGTCGTACTCTGCGTAAACCACAGCCCCAACGGGGTCAGTACATCCATGTACTGGCAAGCAAGACTCACATTTCATCAAAGAGTTACCTGTCAACACAAGCATTGATGCTTGGGATCAACGGAAGAAAGGGGTGATATGAAAGTTGCTGCTGGCTACTCTAACCCACTACAGAAGATAACTACAACTTCCGGCTAACAGAAAAGATAAGATCGAGGATTGTAACCAACTGAAAGATAACTTCAACCAAACCCATCCTGGATCTCGCCCCTTATCCAAAGAAGCAATCCGAGGATAACTCACACAGTTGTGATAAGGTGAATCAAGTTATTGTGTGAATAACCTATTACTAGTCAGGTTATTAATCATTGGGTGAAACATGATTGATCATTATGTTGAAGTTGTCCTGAGTACTTGTTAGCCAGTACTTTCACCAAGTAATCCATAACCGCGGAAAACACGGCTTCTCGAGAAGATTATCCCTGCAGGGTTGCACCAATTTGGCCGTACACTCATGAATATCCCGCCAGATGGGATGCCTCCCACCAAGCGGGGCACTCAACACAACCAACCATTCTTCGCATCAAGCCCAAAGCACCTTGGGCGCACGGCTAATCGAGCCCAGAAGAAAATGGACCCTCATAGCACTCTAAGAACGTGTCCCCCTATATGCCGACTACAAAAGTTCCACCCTGCGCTGGGCTCGCAAAAACATGCATGCGGCAAATAGAAAGCACGAACTAAATGAGATGATTTGGACGAGATGCGAATCAGGTCAAGTTGAGGGGGGCGCCCATACTCGCTTCCCAAATGCGGGTAGTGCGCTCATCATGGATCAGTAGACAAGACCCTTTTCCTATTAGGGTCGACACTAGCAGGCTCCAAAACCACTCATGGGCCTCCTGCCGGTGCCTTATCATCAAATTATTATTACCATTAGCAATTAACAGGATTGATTGATTAACATCGAGCCCCCGGTACAAATAATAAGATAGTAAAAGTAGTAACCGACCACAGACTCGAGTAAAAGCAACCCTAAGCATGCTAGATAATACTAAGGCACAAACAAAGGCTGTAGGTATGGAGGTGAGGCAGTATCATTGGTTCAGGGTATCATGTGATAGGTTCGGAGAACAAGCAACGATACATAGGGCTAGCAATAGTAGACAAAAGGATAGTATCGACAACAAGTGTGGAAAGGAACTCGATGATTCATGTGAGTGATAACTTGCCTGGCAGCTCAGTAGCCGGGTACTGGGCTAGGTCCTGAGTAGTGGTGCCGTAAGGATCGTCGGTCTCAACGTAGTCGTCGTCTAACCGATAAGAAGCAAACAGACAAAACAGGAATGTAAACAACCATGTTCATGGCATTGTGCACAGTCAATATGATGCATGACAATTTAATAGGTGCATCTAGATAAACTGACTAACATGATAGCACAAATTAAATGGACCCATATGCAAGGGTTGCATATGGAAAAGGATCCATTGAAACAATTGGAACAATTGATTTACAACTATTTATTAGGTGTTGGTTGTTATCATGATGCATGCATGATGAATAACAATAACATAACAATTTAAATGCAATTGGAATGATAGTTAACAATTTAGAAAGGCATTTATTAAATTTGGAATTTTGTTACTTAAACATGGCACACAAGTAAATGTTGTTATCATCAAGTTAAAGTGTGCACAACAATTTACAAATTTTATATTTGAAAAGTTTATCAAATTTTAGTTGGATTACATGTTTCACAATTTGAAATTGGACTTAGGATTATTTAATTATGAATTAAACAATATTAAACAAGTTTTAATTGAATTAAACAAGATTTAAATTGTTTAGGCAATTTAAATTGTTCAAACCAGAAAACAAAATTTATATTTGAATAGAGTATTCAAAAAGGTGTGAAAAACATATTTTATTTGAATTATTTGAAAACAGTATGAATTAGTTATGAATTATTCCAATTTGCATTTGAATTATTTGGATTTGAATTTAAATTGCATTTTGAAAATTCAAAACAGAACACAAACAAGTTATTTGGAAAGATTAGGAAATTTGGATCAGAATAGACATCAAGTTTGTATTTGTTGGTATTATAAAACCCAAGATATTGAATTTTGAAGTTTGTATTCAAATCTGTTATTTTAAAAAAAAAGAAACAGAAAACAAGTTATACTTTTGTCACCGTGCACGGGGTCTACCCACACGCTGTCAGGTGGCCCCGTGGCACTGTGTGTGTGCGTGGCAGTGAGGGAGGCTGACGGCTGGGCCCGGGAGGTCAGCGTTCCACGAAAAAGAAGGGATTAATCCCGGGTGCTGGGGATCGAACCCAGCACCTCTCCCTCGCGCGCGCTGGGTTGCAACCAGTGCAGCTGGTGCGAGTTGTTGTCAGAAACAAACGCGCAGCCAAGGTGAAGATTGCGGTCGTTAACTGAACTCAGATGCACTCGCTGTCTGAACTTCTGTCAGACAAACGTCGCCGGCGAGGACTCGCCGTCGTGCTGCGCAGGTGCGGCTGCAGCGGAAGCGTTGCGAGGCTGGGGGTGTGGGCCTAGGGGTGCGTGACCGTGCAGAGAGAGGGGAGATAGGAGGTGGAGGCCCGGCGAGCTCACCTCCGGTGGAGTCGTGCAGCAGCGCGGTGCGGAAGGCCGGCGACAATCGGCGGATGGCGGCGCGGCTACGGCTCTCCTCAAGCTTCACGGAAGTGTCGACGACGAAGAGCGAACTGGGGCCGATCCATTCCAGCAGCTAGAACACCGGGCCAGCCAACGGAGTCGGTGTCCGTCGCCGGAGTTCAGAGAGGCGGCGACGAGTTTCAGAGTTTCAGAGGGTGGAGGTGAGAGCGATGGCGGCTGCGGCGGGGCTCGAGGGGAAGGTAGCTAGGGTTTGCGGCAGGGGGGTGGACGCCGCGGTGGTTTTATGGAGTAGGTGGATGAGTACGGCGCGCCATCGGGGGGTTCTGTGGTCGATCAACGATGGAGGCGTGCTCGTACGCCTCTGACGTCAGGCAGAAGGAGGACGACAGCGACGTTGGAGAGGGGGTTATCGGGCCCAAGGGGATAAACGGGCTGGGCTGGTGGCTGCTGCTGCTTCTCCTCTCCTGCTTTTATTTTTATTTTATTTTTTGTACTGTTTTTTTTTTGTAGACAAGCAAATGGAAACAAAACAAAGGCTTTGTTTAAAGAAAAATTTGGAATAAAACCAGGATAAACTTCTTAGTTGAAAAGCAACCTTTTGGCAGTTTTTGTTTTCAAAAACTTTATTGTTTGTTTGTTGTTTTAAAATTAAACCAATTTAAATGAGATTTCCAATATTAGCTAATAGTAGAAAATCAAGGTATTTCCAATAGGGTTTTCTTTAGGGTTTGAAGGTGATTTAATGAATTCAAATTAGTGGTGAATTGTTATGTTTTCAAAAGAGTTCTGATTTGAAACTTGGTTGGAATTTAAAGGGTGATTTGGTTGATTGATTAATGATTTGATTAAATTAAGCAACAAATTAAGAGTTGATCCAATATGAAAATAATTGGAAGCAATTGATGTTTTTGGATTTGCAAATCTTTATTTGAAAGATTGTAACAGACAAGTGTGAAAACAAGATTTGATTCATTAAGAAAACAATGCAAACATAAATAAAACAAATGCAATGAGATGATGACATGATGCATTGCTTAAAAGTAAACAAGAAATTGAACCACTAAGGGATGTTTTCATACTTGGATGTTACAATGCACCTCTGATAAGTGGCCCCAGCATTCCTTAAGCCAAAACACATAACACTATAGCAATAAGCCCCGTACGGGGTAATGAAAGCAGCTTTATTTGATCAGCCGGATTTAAATGTATCTGGTGAAAACCAGAGTAGGCGTCAATGAAAGAAAAAAGTTCGCACCCGGCGGTGGAATCGATCAAAGTGTTTCTTAGAAGCCATTAGGCCAGCCCAAAAGTGTGAATCACCTGGTTTCCAAATAACCTGTGAAAGCGCTTTTGTGTTGATGTATTTTCGCTTGAGAAGGGTTTGCCAGACGCCATTTTCTTTAAGCAGCTTAAACAACCATTTACTTAGTAGAGTTGAGTTTTTGACCTTAAGGTCATGAATCCCCAGCCCTCCCTGATCTTTGGGTTGGCACACCACATCCCATCTTGCCAGTCGATATTTCTTCTTTTCACTATCCCCTTGCCAAAAGAATCTCGATCTGAAGTAATCTAACTTCTTCAAGACTCCTTTAGGCAACTGGAAGAATGATATCATATACAATACCATATTTGTCAGTACTGAGTTTATGAGGACCAATCTTCCACCTAGGGATAATAGTTTTCCTTTCCAACTCGCCAGCCTTTTCTGCAGCCGATCTTCAACATATTTCCATTCTGCATTAGTCAATCTCCTATAGTGTATTGGTATACCCAAATATTGTATAGGAAACTGACCTTGCTCACATCCAAAAAGGTCGGAATACTGAGCAATTGCTTCCTGGGCTTTGCCAAATCAAAACAATTCGCTTTTATGGAAATTTATCTTTAGACCCGAATGCTGATAGAATTAACTTCAGATTCGTTGATTTCTCTAAATCATGTTCCATAAAGAGAATTGTGTCGTATGCATATTGAAGAATAGATAGTCCCCCATCAACAAGATGGGGAACCAATCCCTCAATTAGGCCATTTTGTTTAGCACGTTCAATCATGATCACTAACATATCAGCCACAATATTAAACATTATGGGCGATAATGGATCACCTTGCCTCAATCCCTTTTTAGTATGGAAGTATTTGCCGACCTCATCATTAATTATGACCGCAACACTACCACCAGACACAAAATTGTCGATCATGGCACACCACTCCTCTGAGAAACCTTTCATTCTCAGAGTTTGATGGAGGAACGACCAATTAACTTTATCATAGGCCTTTTCAAAGTCAATTTTAAAATGTACACCATTTAGCTTCTTGGTATGCATCTCATCGACAGTCTCGTGTAAAACCATGACCCCGTCTAGGATATTCCTACCCTGCATAAAAGCAGTATGTGTAGGTTTCACCACTGATCAGGCCACCCGCATCAGCTAATCGTTGCAACTATTGTAAATATTTTGAAGCTAACATTTAGGAGGCAGATAGGTTTGTATTGTTGAATCCTTTCTGCATCCAAAACCTTAGGAAACAAAATGATTTCCCCGAAGTTTAGGCGAAACAGATCTAGTTGACCCGCGTGCAAACATCCGAACAATTCCAGTAAATCATCCTTGATGACCTCCCAGAAATGTTGGTAAAACTCTACCGGAAAACTATCCGGACCTGGCGCCTTATTATGTTCCATCGAAAAGACTGCCTTCTTAATCTCCTCTTCAGTGAAGGGAGCATTAAGGCCCTGTTTGTTTGGGCTTCTACTTCTGCTTTTCGGGTTGAAAAGCGGAAGCCCAAACAAACAGCGTCAAATAGAAAAGCACCACCCACAAGCGATGTCCGAGAATACACTGGAATCGAGCCGTCAGGCGGAAGCAGGGCATGAGCAGCTTCCCGCAGCTTTCCACTCAAGTAGCGAAGCGTTATTGGTTACTACCCATTCCGTTGCTCTAAATTACGAGCACACTGCCACTGTGAGCTAGAACCAGCCTTTCCATTCGCATGCGTGAGGTGCACGGGTATATTTTTGCTTTCGCATCGCGTGTGCATGGTACGTATAGGTCATAAGAGACTGATGCTATGCATGATTCAAAGAATTATGTCAGATAGTTGTACCAAAACGGAAAGCCATCGATCTAGACCGCTAGACCGATGGATGAGGAGGTCCGATGGGGATCGGGCAGGAAGGATGGTATGCAAAGCAATTTCTGTCACATACTCACATAAACATATTTTTATTCAAAATAATTTGTACACAAAACATGTGCGCTTCGAAGAGTAATTTCCATTCCAGTGATCGGTTTCGAGTTTCGTGGGCCGTAGCTTCTTAATTTAGAACCGAATTTCACACCATTTTTAGAAGAGTTTTGCCAAATTACTCATACTCGGATGTCCGTTTAAAATTTCGTTTAAAATTTCCTATATCGAATCGATAGATCTCGCCATTTTCCAATACTTTCGCGAAAATCTCGACTTACAACCTAAACGCTATAAGCCAAAAGCTATAAGCCAAAAGCCAAAAGCCATAAGGGCATTTGCTAATTCGCTTCGAATCAGCATTTATACAACTTCTTCGGTGTTTAAGGGCATTCTAGACATTTCATCCTTCAAACCAGCAGCAGCAGCCATCGACAGCACTCGTGCCAAACATCAAATCTCTACTTTCAACAGCTGCTTCCTACAGCTGCTTTCTAACAGCCCACCAGCTACAGCTGCTTCTCAACAGCAGCAGCCCAAACAAACAGACCCTAAGAAAGTTATTCTCCTCAGGGGAAACTTTGGGGATATCTTCTGTTCGTGACTCATCCATGTATACGTTAGTATCCATCGGGGCCCCAAACAGATCTTTATAGAACTTTGTTATATATGCCTTGAGTTGATCCTGCCCCTCGATCAGGCCTTCATCTTGAATGAGAGAATGAACCCGCTTCTTTCTATGTCGCCCATTGGAAACATTATGAAAATAGCGTGTATTCAAATCTCCTTCAAGAATAAATTTAGCCTTTGATCTCTGGTACCATTGGATCTCTTCCTCACGCAGTAAAGAGGCTACCTTTGCATTAGATTGGCTTTTTAGCCCAATCTCCTGCGGGGTTAGTAGCCTTATTTCTGCGATTAGGTCGAGTTCATCAATAATGGAACACGGGCGCTCTTTCTCCTTTTTAGGTTTCCAGTAGTGTGTCTAGCCCAACCACGAAGATATCTACGCACATTGTGCATTTTATTATTCCATCTTCCGGTCGGCGTATTCCCCACCACTGGTTTAGCCCATTCATTTTTAACTAGTTCATCAAAACCATCCCGAAACAACCATCCCAATTCCAACTTGAACAGAGGCTGAGTGATTGGTTTCAAGGTACCATTAGAAAGAAGAATGGGTGCATGATCTGATAGAGCCTCAATACGTTCCAGAGCTCGTACTGTGACCAATGGGTATTCATATTCCCAATCAGTGCTCATAAGTACTCGATCCAGTTTTTCGTATGTCGGCTCCGGGAGACTGTTCGCCTAGGTGAATTGTCTCCCAGTCATGTGAACCTCTCTCAAATCTAAAATGTCAATGACAGCGTTAAATAAGAAAGGCCAATGCCTATAGAAGCTCCCTCTGCTTTTCTCATGTGGAAATCGTAGCATGTTGAAAGCCCCACCTAATAAGATAGGATACGGGTTCTCTTTAGCCAGATTCACCAACTCGCGGAGGAAAGCAGCTTTATGTTCTTCTTGGGCAGCACCATACACAGCAACCAAGCTCCACGTAAAGTTATTAGCTCTGTTCCGGATATGTGCTTTAATATGAAAGTCACCATCCGTCACCGCCAAAACATCCATAGAGTCTGATTTAACGCCTAGTAAAATGCCGCCAGATCTTCCACGAGGAGGGATTGAATGCCAAGTGAAGTCTACACCTCCCGAGAGGCGATCCAACACACTCGGTGTAAAACCCCTTCTACCCATTTCAAAAATAGCCAAGAACTCCAACCTATGATCCCTCACATACTGAGAAATATTCAAATGTTTAGCCAAGTCACCAAGACCTCTGCTATTAGTGAAAAATGCCGCTCATTGGGAAATAGATGGATTTTTTGAACCTTTCTCACTTTTGCGAGCTAACTTATTTCTCTTGTCCTTGGCAGATTTGGATTTACGGCCTGATGCATACAGATCATGTAATGATCCTAGCTCGACCTCATCCATACCCACCTCCGTCACCTCTCCCACCAAATGTGATAGAAGTTGTCCATCAATTGTGGCATTCTCTTCCTCATCATCTGAGGGTGAGATGATCGGCTTAGAAGACCCACATGGAGATACCTGTAGGCGATCAAACTCCACGTGTTTCAACACATTAGCCGAGACATTAATGTAATTCTCATTTCTACCAATATTAACTCCTATATTAGCTAAGCTAGAAGATAATTTAGAAGTCGAATACGATAAAAAAGAGCTGGTACCGGAATACGTACCCCCAGCTGGTGGTGAAAACATAGCCGCCTTGCGTCGCATCGCTTTGGCAAGCGCGTCCTCATCCGTAGCCGAAGATCCATCCGCCGCTACAGGGTGACGAGCGCTACGACGAATTGTCGTATTGTGCTTCCCCGTAGTCTTCGGTATTGCGGAAGGGGGCGATGGTAATGTAGCAGCCCCCTCGAACACAGTAAACCCCGCGCCTGAACTTCTCTCCGATCTGAACGTCGTCGTGCCCGCCTGCTGCCCAGGCGATCCCGGCGTCGAAACCGTCGGTGAGTCCATCCCGCAAGTGTCGCCGGGTCGGGCCGCCACCAGGCCGTCGGAGACCACCCCGTGAGCGGAGGTTATCACATCAACGCTCTGGGTCCTCTCCTCCAGTGTCGGGCCACCGAATGGCGTCTCCTTCATGGGCCGCACGGGTGCAGCGGCAAACGCCGTCCCCAGGGCTGATGGGCCGGATGCCGCCCTCACCTCATGAGCGCCACCGAGCTGTGCGTCGCCCAGCGCAACGCCGTGCGTAACCCCCGCCGGTGACCGGATAAGCTCACCGTGCACGAACCTTCGCCATTTGGTATCGCCACCCAAACCCACGACGGTGTCGGACACATCCTCGTAATCTGTGGCTCCACCTGCGATGTCGTCGCCGTTGTTCCCTCAACTGTAACCAGAGCAATTGGCAGAGAACTAGGGGTCAGCTTCGCCTTATGGACACTGTCAGGTAACATACTGAACATCGTCTCCCTATTGCCTTGCCCCGCAACCATCACTGTTGGCCTTGGCAACTTCAGAATCGTACATTTCTTGGTCGGATGCAAGTTCGTATCACAGACAAAACGATAGTGCAGAACCGAACAATCTTTGACAGCATGAGAGTCTATTCTGCACTTCTAGCAGCACAACTTCCCTTTCGCTGGCGGCGCCGCAACCAGAGCCATCGGCACCTCCTGTGTGTCAAGCTGCGCCGGTGGTGCGACGACATCCGGGACCAACGCTGCACCACCAGCCTGCTGCCCCGCCGTCTGACCACCACCTGCAGCCTTCTTCTTTTTCTTCTTACGCTTCTGTCCCGGAACCGGTGCCGCGGGTTGAGAAACACCGAAGGCAAACCCGGGTGCCCCCTGCTGCATGCCTCCACCAGCGTTCGGCATCCCCGTTCCGGGAGGAACAAGGGCAAACACCGGCAGGCCGCTGCCAAGAGCCGTACCCATGATCACTACGGCCACCGCCCCCGCTGCCGGCGCCACTCCTCCACCAGCATGTCCACCACCACTCGGCGCCACTGCCCTGGGAGCGGACGGGGCGAACGTTGGAGGCCCCGCCTGTGCCCCGAAGACGACGCCGCCACGACCCCGTCCCGCCGTCGGCACAGAAGGACAAGCTCCACCCGCAGGTCGTTGCGCCGCCATGAGCATGTTGGTGTAGGACCGCCGCACGATAGTTGTTGGTGAAGGAGCCGACGCAGCGCTGGGCGGAGAAGACCTAGAGGGCGACGACAATGATCCAGCACACGACGACGGCGGTTCCGTGGAAACCCTCTATCGATGGAACGCATCATGAGCCCACAGCCCATGCAATCGATCCGCTAGGTGGCCCCACAACTCGCACTTGGTGGCCCTCGCTGCAGGCCCACGTGTCTTCGTTGGAAGATTTTGAACCCGAGCGTGAAGCGCGAAAACCGGATCACCGATCATCGTGTACGCCTCCGCCTCCGAACCGCCTGTCTCCGACCCCCGGCCACCTTCCGCCCGCATCGCTGGAGGGAAGAAGTCACCAAGCACGGCTGGAGGCGTGATCCGTTGCCGGGGAAGAGGACCACGCCACCGCAACCGCACCGGCGGGCTGCGCAGCGGACGCCCCACTGGAGTATTGCCGCGGTTAGGTGCAGCCGCCGTTGTCTCCACCGATGCCACGGTCGCCGCCTGATGTTCCCTCACTAGTGGAAAACGGGGCTTTTACCCACCCGCGACCACCCCTTTCGCCCCGGATCAGCCACCACCCGGTGCAAAAGACTACAGAGGTGGGGCTGGGGCGAGCAGGGCGCGTGGTGTTGCTCAACCTGCACGAAGAATACTCACCTTCGGACACGGACGAAGCCGCCGAAGGCGTCCGTTCCCAATACCTCGAAGCCGGCGTTGGGAACCCGATCTCCACCCAGAACTCACGCGCCAGCGTCTCGTCGGACTTGGGAGGTCGCCGGACATCTTCTCGCGAGACTTCTCTGCTCTCCGCCAGCACTTCTTCCCCGCACCACCCCGCCGTCTCCTCCGCACACACGATTCCCCACTCATCCGCCACTAGAGACTCTAGTGCAGAAAAACGAGATCCAGCAGTCGGTGACAGCGGCACGAAGCACGCCCTGGACGCGAGGGTCAGCCTCCGCCCCGCCGCAGGCATACGGCGCGGCTCCTTCGGCAGCGCCCCAGGCCCCCGTGGCGGGGCATCCGGCGAATCGCCAAGATCGCCACTGTCGGGACTCATCGCCGTGGTTAAGTACTGCTCGCGTGCATCTTCTGCTATTGTGTGTGTGCGCGTGTGTGTGTGTTACATTAATTAAGTCGAGCCAGAACAAAGATCCTTCTACACCCAAAGTTAGTAAGTATCACTCCAGCTTGAGAACATGTCAACATGTGAGAATGTCATTTCTAAACCTTATTGCCTTATATGGATGTTGTTATTTATAGTGGATCTTTGCCACCTTGATTGCAGTGCATGATAGGATGCGAACCTCGTGCTTTAGTTGTATGTACTTACTTTCCCAACACCTGCAGGGTATTTTTCCATGTTGTAAATTAAGAGGTCTGTGTTAATGTTAACAAAGACTCAACTCATATTTTTCCATTTCCAACACAAACCCCCCTTTTTTTTCTCGGCTATAGTGGAGCTGGCGCTGCAACACGCGCCCTTTTCTTCAACTAGAAATTGAACCCACATCAACAGGGTCTGTTGTCGAAATGTCGTTTATGTCACTAGTATTGTTTTCGTTTGGTATTTTTCTTTTGAATACCCATGGACGACACCCTAGGCCCGCTGCTGCCCTAGCTAGGCCGTCATCGTCACTTAACGAGTGTCACAAAAAAACTGGGAGTTTGGCTAGACGAAAAAGGAGAGATACGTACGTACAGTATTTCTTTTAGGGCGTGGTAGCACAGGTATACCATATGCACTGCACGCGTCTTTGGTAAGCTCGAGAGAAAACCACACGTTGTAGTTTCCCCGCGTCTTTGGTAAGCTCGAGAGAAAACGCCCATGCGAGTCCGAAGTCGGAACCCAACCAGCCACTTTCCAAGTACGGTGTATCATGGAAATTTGGCACTGATTCCACCGCCACACCTCTGCTCCATCCATCCATCCATAAAAAGGAGCGCGAGAGAGCTGAACCCCATACCAATACCACGCACCATCTCGGCCAACACATTTGAGCTCGCGCGCTAGCTAACCCTAGACCACCTACGACTCGCGCGCTGATCGGCGGATCCATGGATCCAGGCTTCGTTTTTGCTCCGGCCGACCACGAGCTCACCGACGACTACCTTGGCGGGGAGATCGCCGGCCATCCCATCGCCTCCAGGTTCATCCATCGTGCCGATGTCTACTCCGCCCTCCCCGAAGACCTCGTCTCTGGCCGCCTGCGCGTACGCGACCGCGACGGCAACGACGCCTGCTTCCTCTACACCCCGGTACGCTTCGCCACCCAGAACAAGACTGGCCGGAAGCTGCGCCGGATCGACGGCGATCCCAGGAAGAGCTACTGGCACTCGGAGAAAGGCAAGATCCCGCTCAAGGGCAGCAAGAACGGCGGCTACGTGCAAGACTTGGTGCACGCCATCAAGGACACGGCCGGCCGCATCCACAGGCTGGGCTGGCGCATGAAGGAGTACGGCGTCTCGACGGAGCAAGGAGACAGCGACATGGTCATCTGCAAGGTCTACCACACGCCTCGAAATCCCTCGAGGGCATCCACATCATCAACTACGTCGTCGATGCCCTCCGTCGAGGAGGACGTGCCCGTGTGCTCCGATCCTCCCGCAATCAACTCCAAGAAGAGGAAGGCCGCGGCGGACCCTG
This sequence comes from Alopecurus myosuroides, assembly GCA_028641055.1. Taxonomy (NCBI): domain Eukaryota; kingdom Viridiplantae; phylum Streptophyta; class Magnoliopsida; order Poales; family Poaceae; genus Alopecurus; species Alopecurus myosuroides. The sequence continues at coordinate 61,886,822 of CM054057.1, read as the reverse complement.
AGGATTCTACGCCACCTAGCGCGCGGCCGCGGCTCACCGATGAGCACCCACCGGAGCTGGAGAATGCCTGCGACCAAGTGAACAAGATGTACGGCCAAGTGACGGATTTCGAGAGGATCACAGCCGCCATGCCCAACGTGCCCAACCCGATGGAGGACCTAGACAGCTACTTGGAGTGCTTCCAAGAGTACATCGCCGCAGGAGAAGCTGTCCAGGAGACGGACGTCACAGCTGATCCACCTAGCAGCATGGAACAAGAGTTCCCGAGCTTGTATCCCGACCACAGCAGCGTGGCCGTGACCGAGGAAGCCGCGCCCACACTGGCACCAGTAACTCAGACGGAGGAGGACGATTTCGCAGAGCTCTTGGCGGCCATAGTCGCAGAGGACCAGCAGATGGATGCACGCTTGTTCGAGGAGGGAGCGCACCAAGAACAAGAGCCTGACCAGCCGGCACCCGACGACGCCATCTACGGCTTGCCTTGTCCAGCCTTCTCGCCGGAGATGGTCCTGAGGTGCAGCGACGACGTGATGACGCCGTGGCCGTCACCTTCATCCATGCCCATGATCTTTGATATGTGCTAGTTTTGGGATTCATTTTTACTCCATCTGTACATGTTAGAAATCAGTTGTACTCCGTGTAATCTGTACAGGATGATGTCTATGTCCGGGTGACAGTGAATCAAACACCCTGTGACTTGTTATGTTGCAAATTATAAATGTTGATCGGTACTAGTTTTGATTTGGAACGTATCTTAGAACTGGTTCAAATGCATATGCAACGTCTATAATCTGTACTGGATGAAAGGAACTGACAGTGAAACAAACGTATCTCAGAACTTGTTTGTAATGCATAGGCAATTTAGTTACACTCTCTGATCCTATATAAGTGTCGGACAGTAACCCAAAATTTTGCCTAGACGTGGTGTAACCATCCGACACTTATTTCGGATCAAAGTTAGTACTATGATACAAAATCACTTGAAACATTTGTCAGGCAGAGATTAGGTAAGAGTACTGAAAAACAGTCTTCAGATACAGTCACTTATTCAGAAACAGAGCAAAAACAGAGTCCTTCAACAGCCACTTATTTTCTTGCAACCAATAAGAAACAGTTAGCCTTTTTCTCAAACATAAATGTTTCTTAGACGACCATAGTTACAACAAATTTTGAGCCAGCAGCCTTGTCTTCTTCACAAAAATAATAAACATCGCTATGGCGTCACCGCAACATTCCAACAAAACCCTCTTTCATCGTCATCCCTAAGATTTACTTAACATAAAAGGCCAGCATAGGCAAGATCGTCATGATCGACAACAGTGTGTCTCCGAACCGTCACGTATCTCCAGCTCCCCGCGGATGTAGTGTCCCAAGCAAACTAACACTACCTCCAGATGCACAAACATACTAACAGCCACTCAAACAAATTGTTAGGCCAGTTACAAACAGTGTTTTTTTTCCCAAAATCCTACACTAATCCTTGCTTGTCACCGCTCTAGACATAGTTCTGAAATTGATGCCCTTGTTTGACCCAAGCATTCTGTGAAGTCAAAGATGCAGCTCTCGTCACAGCGTTGCAACATTCTGCTTGCTTCTGAGACAACCCTCTTCATCGTCTTATCTATGCCATAGCTTGGGGTTGACATTGCTTTCTCCAGTTCCCAAGCTGAATCAGAAGAACTAAGAGATGTCAATGTCCAATACAAGAAAGGAAAACGGTCTCCTTTGTCATAGAGCACTAGATTCATGAATAAACCAAACAGGGATAAATCAGAGCTCACAGGAGGGGAATTGTTGCCAAGGCCAAGACATCACCGGCCACGGTTGCAGTGTGGGTCGTGTCTCAGCACCATCGCAAGGCAGCGAGGGCGGAGGTGGAGGAGGAAATACTCTTCAACCCATCAACTCTGACCTGCATAAAGTCAAGAGCAGATTTAGCATGACATTCTGTTACAGAAACTTCAAAAAAATATTTTGTCACTTCACAGATATTTCCACAATGTAATTTTCCGGAGCAATTAGCAAGTTCACAAGATCTTAAGAGATGAAAATCCATAAATGTTGCTAGCACTCTGAAGAAACAGCAAGTCTATGCATATGTACACAGGTTACTTGACATTCCTAATTGGATCCAGCTACTGTGTTACACAATCATCATGTCCAGCTACTGTGGTACACAATCCACCAGGGTATGGCTAGCACAGCAACTATCTCAAGACATGACCAATTCATAGACATGATTATGAGATGGAAAAGACAAACATACCAACAAGAGTTAATCATACCAAGTAGGCCATCCTATAATTCAATAAATGGCTCAAATTTTAGCCCAACAAAACACCTATCTCAAATTTTTCTTGCTGTCCCTTTTCGCTGGGCGTCGTCGTCCACGGCCAACTCAAGCCACTCCACTACCCGGACGGACGGCGCGAGCTGAGGAGCCGTGAGCTCGTTGTGCGCTACTGCCGGTCGCTGGCTGACAGTGGCGCGAGATGAGTCGCCGGCGAGGGACACCAGCAGGTGGCCTCGACGACGATACAGAAAGAGGAGCGGCGGGGGAGAGCCACCGTCGGCGCAGGCGACCGGCGGAGAGAAAGGGGATCGATCCCATGGCTGGTGGCCTGCTGCATTTATCCTGGGTGGCGGGAGTCGGCCAGAAGCTCCACGCCGTGGAACAGAGGAGGAGGAGCTGCTTCCGGGGGTGCGGCCGGCGGCGCGAGGGGCCGCCGGATCCCGCCGGGATCTGCCGGCGACGGTGGCGGCGCAAAAGGGAATGGCGAGAGGTGGGTGGGGATAGGAAGGGAAGGAGTCTCGAAGGGACGAGAGGTGGGTCGCTCCATGTCGCTCACATTGACAAATTTTGGCCGTAAAATCGAACGTGTGGAGGAGTGGACGGTTCGGATGGACGATCCGTCAGGAGCAACTTTCAATCGTTTCATTGGTGGACAGCATGGAGCACGGAGTCACTTTGCAATTTTTGGTGATTCCCCTTTTGTGAATTTGTGATTATGAAGCTACCGTGGCCTTGCGATGGCGGAGGACGTGTGGAGCCAAGACCACGCCACATGCATCGCGTGATGTCCACGTCGCCGAAAGGCATTGATGCATGGCCCGAGCACAGACCGAGAAGCCACAAACAGGGCACGACGCCTCAATAAACCTCGAGCGTAAAACTTATTAGGAGCTCTCCCAAGAACTTTACGTCGATACACCTAGAAGAACCGACGGGGAATGTGCAAGCACCATGCATGATCTCCGAATGGAGTTTCTTCGCCATGATGGAGGGACATTTGATAGCCGAGACTAGGTATGGGATAACGCCACAATGCTAAAAGGCGAAACAAAACAATAACACGTGACCAAGACCACGCGGCTCTGGAGTTTCGTTGTCATGGTCGAAACACAACACGTTGTGAAAACCTCCCCTACGACACCAAGGCAACTTCACGTGGGACATCGGGAACACAATCTTGTTCCTCCGAAACCAGGGCACAAAGTCTAGTGGGACATAAAGAAGCAAAGGTATTATGGGACAAATTCATGTAGACTCTCATAAATGCATGTTGGTGAAAGAGAATGCATGACCGCATTAGTGATGATACAACCGAAAATCCTAGATCACAAATTTTGTGAAGTTTTTAGCATGAATCCCAAAGAGCTTTCAAATATGGCGTTAGGGGCGTATATATAAACGTGTGCAGCTTTCACTGGATTCTGCTGGACATTAAAACTGATAAGGGAAGATTTGAAGTCTTTGAACCATTAACGAGAAACATGGAAGAGTTTCGCAGCATGCAGGACATGCTCTAGAGGTAATTTCAATCATTCTCGCACTATATCGGTCTCTTCCGATGATTTCCTGAGATATCAAGTAATGAATAACTCATTCATTCATTTTCTTGCACGGCATAGTTTGGAAGCAGTTCAAGAGTGTTACTGAGAGTATCTCTCGTAAGGAGCTGACTGTCGAATCTGTGACTCAACAAATCCCTTGGGTGAACCCATAGGGTTTAGAATAGGAGAACCCATGAGTGCTGGTGACGACCGTCGGCTAGACAGGGGGCACGATTTACCCAGGTTCGGGGCCCTCGTAGAGCTAAAACCCTTACTCCTGCCTCTGTCGATCTGTATTATCGAATAGATCGGTTACAATGGTGATTGCTCAAGCCGAGAGTATGATCTCGAGCTCAAGGCTTTGGTGGTGCGGTATTGCTTGGTCCTCTTCCGGTGGTTCTCCTGGCCTTATATATATGGCCAGGTCTCAAACCCTACCCGGAGAGGACTCGAACTCTAACCTTATGTCGGTTACAAGTTTCCTATCTTAGCCCGCAAGGCATTGAGGGTGGGCTTCAAGTGGGCCTTCCAGAATACTCCAAGGGCTTCCCTTCTTGGGCCTTAACCTTGGGCCTAAGACGGGGTGTCCTTACTCGCAGGGTCCAAGGTCCATCCCTTCGTCAGTATCCCCCGAGCGTTTGCTCGATTGGGATTTTTTCCAGTCGAGTAGACGGTCAGATTTTTCATCCCGCTTTCCTTCGGATAAACATTATGGTCGTTTCCTGTTTGGAGGGTGTGTACCCTGTATGATGAGTTTTTTTATACCCGAGTATCGAGCAATGAAAGTGCATGTATTTTATGGCTATTTTTCGCAGAAGCATGTGGCGCAGCAGCTTGGCCAATTAATGAGTTTTTTTATACCCGAGTATCAGAGCCAATTAATTGCAACTAGGGAAAAAACAGTTCTGGCCTACACAGATTCGAGACCTCCAACTCGAACCCGATGAGGTGATCATTGCGACTGGGCCGTAGTGGTCTTACCGAGTCGAACTTAACCTATGGGGGTACCCGGCGCGTCCGCTAGGATTTTTCATCGTGTTGTTGACACGGAATTATACCATAGTACGCAGCTTAAGTGCGATTCCAGGCCCTCAAGAGAGATCTTTTGGGTCTTGCCTTCATATTCGAAAGAATATGGCATTTATGTACCTAGTTGGTTGAACAATCCAGCTCTATGATGTGTAGACATCGTGTGATTGAGTGGCAGGATCTGCCTACCCGCATAGTTTTGAGTTTGTGGTTTCCTAAATATGAATACCAAGCTGTTTTTGTCCATACGAAAGAGTTTCCGTGTTTGGAGTTTTATGCCCATACGAAAGAGTTTTCGTGTTTAGGGTCTTGTTTTCCTGTGAAAGAATTTTCACGTCATAATTTGTCCATACGAAGTTATTTTCGTGTTTGGAACTTTCATTCGAGAGATTCTCCAGCTTGATGATGCACTCTATGACGTCATGGCGCACTTTTATCCTCCCGATGGGACGTGACGGAGCGAGAGCATAAGTGCTGGCCCACCTTGTCAGCTTTTTGACCGGAAATGAGACGTCGTTCCCGGTTTTTACGCGAACTGCGCGCAGTAAATGCGCACGATCCACTGTTAGGATCGTGGCACGAAACAGCATCCGCCGCCCTTTCGTTTCGCCTTCGCACGCGGCGGCCGTGATGGACGCCACGTGGCTCAGTGTGCGGTCAGGATCGAATGACTTTGTGTATAAATGTAGGCCTTGGGTGAAATGGTGAAAATTTCCCCAGCCTTCGTCTTCTTCGTTCTTCGTCTTCCTCGCTCTCCACTTCTTCTCTCCTCGAGCTCGCACCAGCGCCAATGGCGGGAGGCAAGAAGCGCGGCACTGTCGTTTCTTCGTCGAGGGCGCCAGAAGAAGTTCCTACGCCACCCGCACCGCGCTCGGGCGACTGGCGTTCACCAAACACCACCAACAAGAGCATCAAGGAGATGCAGCGGGAGGGGTTGCTGCCTCCGGAAGCTGAGAAACGGGTGCGCCTCGGCAAAAAGGAGGAGGTACCTAATCCCCGCGCGAACGAACGCGTGGTTTTCGCGGACTACGTGTCGCGCGGACTCTCCTTTCCTCTTCACCCTTTCCTTGTGGCGTTGTTGTATGTCTATGGCATACAGCTCCACGATCTGCCTCCGAATGCAGTGCAGCACATCTCGTGCTTCATTGTATTTTGCGAGTGCTTCTTGGGCATTCGCCCACATTGGGGCCTCTGGAAGGCCCTCTTCAAGATCCGTGTCTTCCGCGAGAAATCGCGAGTAGAGAATAAGCCTGGCGAGCCGCTGCGCACCGGCGGTTTCGGAATCCAGGCGAAATCGGACGTCAGCTACTTCGGGATGTACTTCATCGACTCCGCCCAAGGGTGGAGAAAGAAGTGGTTCTACGTCACCGACAACAGCTCGGATGGAATTCAAGAATTCCACCCATTCGCTGTCCTGAAGAAGCGGAAGTCCTGGGAGCATAAGCTGTCGGCTGAAGAAAACCAGGTAGTCACGCCGCTACTCGCCAAGGTGGCTGCCCTACGGGACCAAGCCGCCAGAGTTGTGCTGAACGGGCTGCACCTGGCGAGCATCTTCCTCAAGCGCAGGATTCAGCCCCTGCAGGACAGGCCTTCCATGATGTGGGAGTGCCAGGGTACTGAAGACCCCGGCCGCGTGAGCCGTGAAGAGCTCTCCAACGTCGAATTCGAGAAGAAGATCGCGGCCATCACCAGCTTGAAGGTGGGCGAAACCTTCCCCGACTGCACGGTCGCAGCTTTCGAGTCGTCAAGACCTCCACCACCCAAAGTAAGTTTGTCTTTCCCTTTGACTTTATTTCTTTCCTTGTTCTGAAATTTGGTCGACTGAAATTTTCTCTTCCTTTTCTTCTGTCTTCTTTTGTAGAGTCTAGCCGTGGCCACCTGCTACCCGCCAATGTCTGGGGAGGAGGCCTCGGACTTGTTGGCGAGTAACTTGGACGGCCCAGCTGATACCAGTGTTGCTAATGCCTCCTCGAGCTCCGAGCGTGACTCCTCAGATGGCGCGGAGGATTCGGGTAGCGGTCTCCTCCACCGCAAACGCCGTCGAATGGAGGACAATGAGGCCACCTCCAAGGATAACTCTATGGACAAGGAATCTCCCGGGAAGGGGCCCCTCAATGTGACCCCGATGCGCACGCGTGCCCCTTCTCCCTCATTTCCAAATATCCAAACCGCCTGGAATGCGGATATGTTGGACGACGAAGATGACGACGAGTAAGTTTTTCTTCTTGTTATTAGTCGAACATTCTCCTTTCGCGTCTTTTGACGTATTGTCTTCATTGTAGTCTGCAAACTATCAGCCCTCGTAGATTCGTCTCTTCCCTTCCTCTCGAAAAGAGGAAGGAAGTTGCAGCTCCGGGTGGGACCCCTACCGCCGACACCGTCCAGAACTCGCCTAGTGCAGCCCCCACTACGACGACTACGGAATACAGAATTCCTAGTTTTGCTACTGGGGCCTCGAATCCGAAGGAAGTGTCGGGTAGCTCAGCTGATCCCCTCTCCCTAGCCCAAGGCCAGGTAAGTCTTGCTGCTTTTTTCTTCAAACTGTTCTTCGTTAATCTGGAATTTTTTATCGGGTGTACGGTAGTGCTCCCGATGGGAGTAGCCCCAGAGGCTGTAGTTGATCGCGTGCGGTCGGCTACAGGCTCAAAGATGTAGACTTTATCCCTTCTCTTTGCTTTATCGGGTGCACGACAGTGCTCCCGATGGGAGTAGCCCCCGATGCTATACTCGAATGCTTGCAATCGTGTATAGGCTCAATTTTTTCTTCTCTGATTCTTCTATCTTCGTGTTTTTGCAGTCACTCCTTGACTCCCTCTTGGCCGTTGGCCGCCGCGTTATTCTGGCTGAAACAGAATGCGAGTCCCTTCGAGTGGATCGCGATCGACTTCTCATCGAAAACGAGCTCCTTCGAAGTAAGTTTATTGCCTTCTCCTACTTTATCTCTTTATTTCTGCCAATTTCTTCGGTTCTGACAACCATTGCTGCGCAGCTCAAGTTGAGTTTATGAAGGCCAAGAAGGCGGATGCCTCCACTCAGGAAATTGCTCAAGAGGCTCAGTTGGCAGCTTCTCGACAGGAACTTGAGTCTTCCCGCATGCTGTCAGTTGACCTCGAAGGAAAACTTGCGGGCGCCCAGGATGCTCTAAAGAAGCTGGAGGAGGCTGGCACCAAGGCGGACTCTGACCTTGTCGACTTCCTTCGCCCTATGGCCGAACGTTTTGCGGGTAAGTTTGTATTTGATCCTTTATTATCTTCTAATTGCCTGGCAGGTCCTTGGATTTCAATATTTCTCTCTGCAGGTCTTCTGGGCGCCCCGTTGGAGCTGCCTGGGGTCCAGCGGGTGGATGCTTTGACCAATTCCTGCGCTCAGCTCAAGAAGCACGGTGATGGGGTTTGCACCCTGATCGGCGATGCCATTCGGGTGTTGACGCAGCTTCACGGCCGTCTCCTGGTCGACGTTGTGTCTCCGCCTGCGCTGGGTGATCTTTTGAAGATTTTCTTGGAGAGCAATCTCCTTGAAGCCTACGCGGTTGCTCAGTTGGAGTCTGGGGAGAAGACCGCCATCCAGTTCGCGATGGCGCTTGGAGTCACGGGTTTGGAGGAGGCATATTCGGACCTTCCCGTCAATCCTTCTACGAGCAAAAAGTAGGGCTTCGTCGTTTTGGCGAGCCAGCCGGAGTCCTTGCCCGGAAGTTATCCGAGTTGTTCGCCCGTGCTAGTAGTAGGGGAGGCACTGCCGCGAGTGGCAGCACAACTGCTGCTCCTTAGTATATTTTCTTTGTATTTCTCTCTTTCGATTGTAATGAACCTTGGGATGTATTCCCGTATTTTCATCGTTTAATCGAAATGTCCTTCTGAGATGCTTCCTGTGACTGATTTGCTGTGTGTTTCCTCCCGATGGGAGTAGCCCCCGAGCACCTGTCGAATATGTGGTTGTTATATTTCGAATGGGGCATCTTATTCCTTCAACTTCCTTGTATTCTTCCAGGTAGTCGGGGTTGCTGCGGAGTCTTCAGGTGGACTTGCTACCCCAACGAATCCTCTTGTTGCCGCTGTTGGAACCTTTGCAGGCCTCCGTGACCGTGTTGCGGATGGTGACCGCAAGCTAAAAGCATTGTGTGGGATAGCGGATGTAGCCACGTCCAAACAGAAACTGGCGGTTGAACGCGAGCAGTTTGTGATGGATGAATTGGCGTCTGTTTCCAGGGATTTGCTCTGTAAGTAATTCAGCCCCCTAGTCTTCTTTGTCTTGTATCTTTCGTTGATCATATAGCTTTGTTTTTCAGTCGTCCAGCCGGATGATAGGAGTGAGAAGCAGTGGGTGGAGAACCACATCCTTCAGGAAGCTGGCAGCTCAAAGCCCCATGCGGGTAACTTTTGGTCCGACCGTAGTCGAGGTTTTGTGCTTGCTACCTTGAAGTTCCGAGTCATCCTGGCGAAGATACTCGTGAGTTCCTTTCACGAGGTTTTGATTGCAATGAACGCTGCTTTCTATCCGTTGGAGAGGGGTCCCGAAGATTGGAGCCATCTTCTCAGGGTGTTCGGGCAAGAGGGAGAAATTCGCGAGTGTGTTCGCAATCAGATGATTTGCGGCTCGGTAGTGGCTCTTTCTTTCGTCCAGTTGTGGCATCCTGAGGTGAATTTCAACTCTGTAGCTAGACTTCCTGATGGTCCAATCGACATTACTCCTCATTATAGGGCTGTTCGACCTGCGGCAGAGGAAATCATTCGATTGACCTCGGCAGAGGTGGATCGGGTTTTGGCGGCTGAGAATGCTCATCGCCATGTGTGATTGTAGGATGTATATATCCTGTTGCACTGTGTAGTTGTGTAAAACCGTTGTAAGGTGTTTACCTTGTATATATAAAATTCTTCCTGTGATGTTGAGTTAGGTGTAGCCCCCGTGTGTTTTTTTGGGTGTATACCTGTTACTTTTAGCATGTAAGGATGGAGAACTCAAGTATCTATGGTTGAGAAATCATGTATTTTATTGCAATGATTGAAAAGTCATGTGTTTTTCTTTCGAGCTACAAGATGGCTAATATAGCCTTATTACTATGAGTAAAATAAATCTAGGGATAAAATTTGCGGAGTTGTGCAAGATTCCAAGGGTTGGAATAGATGCCTCCAGTCGTCGGATTCTTCAGTCGATAGGCGCCACCTGGGATAACTTCGTGAATTATGAAGGGTCCTTCCCATGGTGGCTCGAGCTTGTGTCCTTTCTTCTGCTTGAGCCGTAGAACCAGATCTCCTACTGCGAAGGCTCTGTGGCGTATGCGGCGACTGTGATAGTTTTGCAGCGACTGCTGGTATACTGCGGATCTTGCGAGTGCAATATCGCGCATTTCGTCGAGTGCGTCCATATCATCCGCGAGTGCCCTGTTGGAGGTTTCTTCGCTGTAAGCAACAACCCGTGGGACGCTGAACCTGACATCCTCGGGAAGGACTGCTTCGGCCCCGTAGACCATGAAAAATGGTGTGTAGTTTGTGGATCGATTTGGAGTTGTGCGGAGGCTCCATAGCACGGAGGGTAGCTCTTCTTCCCAATGTCCCGCTGCTGGGTGTAGACTATCGAGTATACGTTTCTTGATGCCAGCCGAAACTAATCCGTTGGATCGCTCGACTTGGCCGTTGGTTTGCGGATGGGCAACTGAAGCGAATTTGAAGATGATGCCCTTTTCTTCGCAGAACTGCTGTGTTTCCTTTGCCGTGAAGTTGCTACCATTGTCAGTAATGATGTCGTGTGGTACTCCAAATCTGCATACGATGGAGTTGAGGAATTTGACGGCGCATTGGGGGCTAGCCGAGGTTACTGGCATGGCTTCGATCCACTTGGTAAATTTGTCGACTGCGACCAGCAAGTGTGTGTATCCACCTGGTGTGGACTTGCGTACTGGTCCTACCATGTCCAGCCCCATTGTGCAAAGGGCCAGGCGATGGGTATCATATGTAATTCAGTAGCGGGTGCGTGCGGTTTTGGTGCGAATCGGTGGCAAGAGTTGCACCTGTCGACCAGTTCCTTTGCGTCTCTGGCTGCTGTAAGCCAGTAGAATCCTGCTCGGAAGGCTTTTCCCATGATTGCTTTCCAGCTAGCATGATGTCCACAATCTCCTTGGTGGATGTCTCGCAGTAATTCCTTGCCATCTTCGGGTGCTATGCATCGTTGCAGTATGCCTGAGATGCTCTGTTTGTACAATTCTCTGTTGAGCACTCGAAAGGATTTGCTGCATCTGATTATCTGTCGAGCCTCGCGAGGGTCTGCTGGGAGCTGTTTGGCGGACAAGTAGTCGAGGTTTTTCTGCGTCCAGACTGGCTCGCCAAGAAAAACTTGTCGCGAAATATTATGAATGAGCTCGATAATGGCAATTTGCGGGCTGACCTCTGTTTCCAATGCTGCGGGTGCTCCTGCAGGTTTCTTGACTTTGACTGATCGTCTAGTCATCCGCTCGAAATATATCCCTAGCGGTATGGGTGTGTTTGTGGAACCCATGTTTGCCAGCCTGTCTGCTTCTTCGTTGCTGGATCTCGCAATGTGCTTCAGCTCGCATCCTTTGAAACATCCTTCGAGTAGGTTGTACATGTCACGATAGGCGACCATGTTCTCAGCGATAGCGTCGCACTCCTTCATTGTCTGTTGCACGATGAGAATGGAATCGCCGTAGATCATCAGTCGGGTGGCTCCGCACGCAACTGCCATCTTCATCCCATGCAACAGGGCCTCGTATTCTGCGTCGTTGTTTGATGTTGGATCGTCGGGTGGAAAATCCAGTCGTAGGATGTTCTGCAGCATGTCTCCTCTGGGTGATATTAGGACGATCCCAGCTCCTGCTCCTTCGTTTCTCTTGGATCCGTCGAAGTACATGATCCAGTTACTCGTGTATTCCGGCGGCCCGGGTGTTTGTAGTTATGTCAACTCGCTCAGAAACTCCACGAGTACTTGGGATTTTACGAAATTGCGCCCTGCATAGATGATGTCCCAAGCGCCCAGCTCAATGCTCCATTTTGCTATTCTTCCGGATGCCATTGGGTTGTTCATGATTGTACCGAGTGATGCATCATTAACCACTGTTATGGCATGTTCTTGGAAGTAGTGCTTGAGCTTTTGAGCTGTGAGAACAACTCCATATGCGAGCTTCTGGTAGTGAGGATATCGTTGCTTGCACGGCGAGAGCACCTCACTGATGTAGTAGATCGGTCGTTGAACTCCATATGCCTTGCCCTCCTCAGGTCGTTCGACCACGATGGCCGTGCTGATGACCTGGTTTGTTGCGGCTAGGTGTAGGTATAGTGGCTCCCTCTCTTGTGGTGTTGCGAGAATGTGCCTGCTCTGCAAGGATCGTTTCAGGTCTGCAAATGCCTGCTTAGCTTCTGGTGTCCATTCGAACTTGTCCGTCATCTTCAACAACTTGTAGAAGGGTAGCGCCTGCTCGCCCAATCGTGCGATAAATCTGCTCAAGGCGGCTAGTCGTCTCGCGAGCTATTGGACTCCGCGTAGATTGGTTGGCTCCTTCATTGTCAAGATTGCTTGTATCTTCTCTGGGTTGGCTTCGATTCCTTTGGCGGATACCAGGTACCCGAGAAGTTGTCCTGCTGGGACGCCGAAGACGCATTTTGTCGGGTTGAGCTTAATCCTGTATGCGTTTAGAGCGTCAAATGTTTCTCTGATGTCCTCGAGGAGTGTATCCTCTACTCGAGTCTTGATGACGATGTCGTCAACGTACACTTGTACGTTCTTGCCAATGAGCTTGGCGAGGCATTTTTGCATGCAGCGCTGATATGTTGCGCCTGCGTTCTTGAGCCCGAAGGGCATTGTCGTGTAGCAGTACACACCGTGGGGCGTGATGAATGCTGTCTTCTCTTCGTCTTCCTGCTTCATCCGGATTTGATTGTATCCCAAGTATGCGTCTAGGAAGGAGAGACGTTGACAGCCTGCGGTGGAGTTCACGATCTGGTCGATTCGCGGGAGGGGAAAATTATCCTTGGGGAAGTGCTTATTCAGCGACGTGTAGTCGATGCACACTCGAAGGATGTTGGTGTTCTTCTTTGGGACCAGCACCGGGTTTGCTAACCAAGTGAATATTTTGATCTCCCTGATGAATTTTGCTGCTAGCAATCTGTTTACTTCTTCTCCAAGCGATTTCGGCTTGGGTTCTGAGAACCGTCGAGTGGTCTGCTTGATGGGTTTTGCGTCTTTGAAGACTTCGAGTGAGTGCTCGGCGAACTCCCTGGGTATTCCTGGCATATCTGAGGGCTGCCAGGCGAAAATTTCCCAGTACTCACGGAGGAGTTCGACGAGCGCGCTTTCCTATGCTGGTGAGAGGGTAGTTGAAATCATCGCTGTCTTCGCAGAATCTGTCGGGTGCACCTGATGTTTTCGAGTGTCGCTGTTGGCGCTGAATTCCAATTCTGGCGCGTTTTTCTTTGTGAGGGGCATCACGGAGTGGTCCGTGGTCTTTGCTATCTCCTCCAGTTCTTCTTGCATCCCGAAAGATTTTGCGATCTCGTTGAACTCGATGTCGCACTTGTTGGACTTCTGGAAATCTCCGTTGATGGTGATTACACCATATTCCCCGGGTAGCTTGAGCTTCATGTACGCGTAATGTGGTACTGCCATGAATCTGGCGAACGCTGTTCGACCAAGAATAGCGTGGTACCGTGAGGGCCAGTCGACCACTTCAAAGTCGAGTAATTCTCTTCTGTAATTGCGTCGATTGCCCAACACAACCTCTAGGTTAATTATTCCGAGTGGACGGATCGCCTTTCCTGGAACTATCCCGTGGAAGGATGTTTCTGATTCCACAAGTCCATCCAGGTTCCTGTTCATCCAGCGGAGCATATCCGCGTAAATAATGTTGATGCCACTGCCTCCGTCCATAAATACGCGAGCGAGTTCGTAATTACCAATTTGTGCTTGGATTACTAGGGCGGCGTGTCCTGGTCGATAGACTCGGGGTGGGTGGTCTTCCATCGAGAAGGTGATCGATTGGTCCGCCATCTTCAGGTACTCGGGCCTTGTCGGTGGGGTTTGCACAGCCATGCACAGCTGCTGCGTATTTGTCTTCTAAGCTCTGCGGGATGGGCAGACTTTTTGTATCATCCCTAACTATCTAGCCGGGTTCGGGTACGCGTTAGCTCCGGCGTTTGGTGCGGGTGGCACAGGTAGTGCGGCTAGCGCCATGTTTGGATTTCCTGGTGGAGGTAGGGGTTGTGGCGGCTGGGATCCTTGGTGTCCTCCTCCTGGAAGTGGCGGGTAACTTTGATTAGCTGCTGATCTGCTTTTCTTCGAGAAGGCCTCGGTGATGTCGATGAATTTTTCGGCCATCCTTGAGGAGGTGTGTTGCCTTAGTTCTGCCCGTGCGCTTATCTGTAAATAGATGTAGCAAGTAGTACGCGTCAAGGTCCTCCTCGGGAGTTTTATCCTCAGCTTTCGGTTTCCACTCGCGACTTCCGCGGCGTCCACTATCGCGATTCCGCGTGAATTCTGCCGCTACCATCTCTTCCCGATCGTCGTGATCGTAGTATTTCCTCCTTTTCTTTCGACCATGGCGGTCGTCCTCGGGTGCGGGCGATGATGTCCTCTCATTGCGCACCGAGTCTTCTCCATTAGCCCATCTGTCGGCTATGATCATCAGCTCCCCAATAGTCTTGGGTGCGGCTCGTCCCAGCTCTTCTCTGAAAGCAGTTCGTCGAGCGCCTTTTGCGAAGTCCTCAACCGCTACTTCCTCCGAGATGTTTCCTGCGGTGTTCCTGAGCGTGGTCCATCGCTGGATATACTCGCGAGTGGACTCTCCGCTCTCCTGTTTGCAGGCCCGCAGTTCTTCAATGGTTGTCGGTCTCTTGTAGGTGGCCTGGAAGTTCTTGCAGAAGTCGAAGTGCAGGTCGTCCCATGATGCGTAGCAGGATTTCGGTCTTGCTTCCAGCCAGCTACGTGCCGCTCCAACCAAGTGCAGGTTGAGGTACTGCATAGCCGTGTTCTTGTTCCCACGTTGGCATTTTACTGCCGTGAGGTAGTCGTTTAGCCACGACGAAGGTTCGAGTGAACCATCGTATTTTTTTACTTCTGTGCTGAGCTTGAATCTCCTGGGTAGAGGTGCTTCGCGGATGCTGCGGATGAAACACAGCGCGCCGCAGGTCTCGTCATCCGAAGAACCAGACGAGGAGCGCCCGCGGTTCCTCGCTGCTCTTGCCCTGTCCACCCTATTTTGCGCGATATCTGACCGCGCGTTGTATCCCGGCTGGTCGCGATCAATTTCCTTCCTTGGTTCCTTGCTGCGTTTTCGCGAGCTTTTATCTCTCGGGCTACCTTCGCTGCTGCTCCGACTGTCATCGCGGCGCCGAGCTTCTTTTCCTCGACCGCGGCGGGGTGATTTGTCTCTTCTAGGGGAAGTGCTCCTATGCTTGCGTGATGCCTCTTTCTCCTTTCCCTTCTCCTTCTCCTGTTGTTCGGCGGCCTTCCTGCGATCATAGGAGGCAAGCCTTGCGGCTGCCATGCCTAGTCCCTTGCGCACTTGCTTGAATTGTTCCGCTCGAGGGTCGTTTTCCCCCGGCTGATTCATTTGCATGTAGGTTGCAGCGGCTAGGACCGCGGCAGCAGGAGTCTGTGGGATGACGTTTCCTTCCTCGTCAACCCGCATAAGGGAAGGTCCGAGGGATCTGCTGACCCCGCCTAAAGACTCTGCGTCCATGGTCACAGTTCTCGATGCGTGCCCCTTCCTTGCGGGTCGGTTTCCGACGGAAGGTGTTAGGGACAGCTCGGCTCGGCGTTGACTTGATTCATCCGCCAATCTTCTCCGTCGGTCTAGATCTATCCGAGCTTGTTTAATCACGGTGGCCGCTCTCACTATGTGATAGTGGTAGGAGACCATATCTTCATGTGGGGCAGTGGCCGCGGGTGGCTTGCTCGTTCGGATGGCCTCTTTTTCCCGATCCCAAGCTTCACGTGAGACTCCGATTGCGGCGCGTTCCTCCGCGCTGTTTTCTCTTTCTGGGGGTTGTTCCGATCCTGCCATGCAGACCTGAGCTAGTCGTGGCTCGTGAGTCCTGGGCGTAGCTCGGAAAGCTTTCTGGACTTGAGAGGGTTCCTCTGTCGAGAGGGTATGGTAGTTGCTGGTGTTGAAGCAGATGGACTCGCCACTTTTCTCGAGTCGACGGCTCCTGACTCAGATCCCGATTCTTCAGGGAAGTGGAGGATCCCGTCTTTGTTGGTGTAGAACTTCAAGCTCCCGAATGTCAAGGTGACGCTCTTCTCCAGATTGCCGAATACTGGGCGTGATTCCGGCGAGTGAGGGGTGACCACGACAGATCCGATCCGAATAGGATTGGCCGGAGTCGAAGTCGAAGGTTTCCAACGCGAGTTGGATGATGAAGCCGAAGATGCCGGAGATCCAGCGCCCGCCGTTCCCACAGACGGCGCCAGTTGTCGAATCTGTGACTCAACAAATCCCTCGGGTGAACCCATAGGGTTTCGAATAGGAGAACCCACGAGCGCTGATGACGATCGTCGGCTAGACAGGGGGCACGATTTACCCAGATTCGGGGCCCTCGTAGAGCTAAAACCCTTACTCCTGCCTCTGTCGATCTGTATTATCGAATAGATCGGTTACAATGGTGGTTGCTCAAGCCGAGAGTATGATCTCGAGCTCAAGGCTTTGGTGGTGCGGTATTTCTTGGTCCTCTTCCGGTGGTTCTCCTGGCCTTATATAGATGGCCAGGTCTCAAACCCTACCCGGAGAGGACTCGAACTCAAACCCTATGTCGGTTACAAGTTTCCTATCTTAGCCCGTAAGGCATTGCGGGTGGGCTTCAAGTGGGCCTTCCAGAATACTCCAAGGGCTTCCCTTCTTGGGCCTTAACCTTGGGCCTAAAACGGGGTGTCCTTACTCGCAGGGTCCAAGGTCCATCCCTTCGTCACTGACGTTTACGAGGGCTCGGTAAGTAGTACGAAAGAGGGCCACGCATCTCTTTACTTCTAGTTTTTCAATACAATTATGATGTTAGATTATTGTTTTGATTTAATTCTATTCTCGTAAAGTGCGCACAGCAGCCACCGGGGATGAATCTACGTTTGCGAGTTCATTCTCACGTTTACCTCTGAGCATAAAGATTATAGAGTCAACGCATGAAATACATTCACAACTTTATTTTATTACCGTGACTTTTTGTTATCATGATTGATATTCATATTGATACCCTTTTTCTTATACAGTTCAAGGCCACGCGGGATAAGCTTCTACCAGAGCAACGCCTAATAGGATTGCAGAGGAGCTGGCAGGTTCTTTGATGAAAGATATGGTAGACGATGCCAGACTATTTAGTGTAAATAGGCGCTCCTACTTATGATCCCCGTGTAATTGAATAGACGGGCTCTAGTCCCGGTAATTGTCTGATCTCCATGTAACTATCAAAATTGTATATATTTGTATGCTGAATCGTAAGACGAGTTATGTTATATACTCACGAACGTGTACGGTATATTAGCAGCGTAGAAATATACGAAAACTATTTTAAAATGAAGAAATGAATAAAGAAAATAAAACAAAATGAATTATTTGCCGCGGCACAGAAAGTGTCCAAATTTCTGTCGCGTCAGAGAATCATTAGTCGTGATACGTTAAACGAACCGGGACTATAGGGGGTGCCCCCCAGCACGCTCCACGGCGGTCACGTGGAGGGCCATTGGTCCTGGCTAGTAGCAGGGCTGGGACTAAAGGTTGGGCCTTTAGTCCCGTTTGGCCTGTCCCGGTTGGCCAACCGGGACTAATGCCCCTC
Organism: Alopecurus myosuroides; assembly: GCA_028641055.1. Classification (NCBI taxonomy): domain Eukaryota; kingdom Viridiplantae; phylum Streptophyta; class Magnoliopsida; order Poales; family Poaceae; genus Alopecurus; species Alopecurus myosuroides. The sequence goes on along the minus strand of CM054057.1, from coordinate 61,869,192 downwards.
ACGGGCCGGTACAAAAGGTCCCGTCTCCATTAGTGCCGGCCTAATGTGCCTTCTCAGTATTTCTGCAAACTACGGTCTATCGTTTTAAGGTGCTGCCAACGTAAATATATTGGCATGGATCAGTGAATACCTAGTTGCATTTATTCATGGCTACAAGAAGTTGTGGCACTATGCATGTCGCCAAAGCCGACGAGCCTGGTTTTCAGTAGAGTTTATCTAACGTACATGTTCTCTTTGTTGATGCAGTCACTACGGGAGAAGTTAAAAACAACTACGACCGCTTTATACGCTGATGGCCAAATATTGGGCTGTCGGCGTAGACCCTACATGGTAACCCATAATGAAAAAAATGGGCTACGCCGACGGCAACCCTGTTGGCCTTTTTTTTTGCTACTGTCGGCGTATCCTAGTTTTTTTGTTTACTTACTCACCATTTTGAGCATAACGTTTGCATTCAAACTCGGATTTCTATGTTCTGTAGCTCGTTTCGAAAAGGAGAAACAGATCGTCATCACCATGAATATTGTTAAACATTTTTCAAAAAAATTCCATGAGCAAGAACGGAACAAACAAGAAATGGTTAACGGTTACCAGGTGTAGACCTATAAGCTGAGTTTTTCTCCAGCGGGGCTAGAGTTTGAATATTGAGAAAATCTTGGTGTATCTATGATGAAATAGGTAGTTGTATACCTGAAAATGATTTTTTCCAAAAATCATGAGCAAACCATGAGGTAGATGTAGTTCAAATTTGACCAGTTTCCAGCTGAATCAGTAGAAAGTTGTGTTTTTCAAAAGAGATGGATGGAAACCTTTTTATAGGAAAAAAATGGTTGTTTTTGCATATAACATGGTCTAGTATTTTCAAAAAATGCATCTTCCAAGTTTTACAACATATTTGTGGTAGGTTCTTCACAAAAAAAACCATTTTTGACACTCGGAAAATGGGAAATGGTTTTTTATTCAATGAAAAAGAAAGCTTCCTCTGTCTCATTGTCCGTGCTTCCAAGATGCATGTTTATGTGGAATATGGGAACTCTCTGTGTGTTAGAGTGTGGCATGGGTATTGGATTCCAAAGATTCCCATACTCTCTATGTTAGGGCTTCACCGGCGTCAGATTATCTCTAGCGGGTTCCAGGACTACTTACACCCCGAAACTCACGTATCCGACGGAACGGGGGGAATATTGCCAAGAGGTGAGCACTACTATTGTATTGGGTGTTCCTTGGGCCTAACCTAACACAACCAAGCAACTAGTTCCACTTTTCTACCCCCTTCTGGCTCACGTAGAGGGGCGAGCACGAAAGTTTCGTCCTTTTCTCCAGCGGGCTAGGGTTTCTCCGGGGAGGGGCATTGGAGCGTATGGATCCCACCCAAACCAAGGGTTTGCCATACCATGTGTGTTAGAGTGTGACATGGGTCTTGAATGCCAAATATTCTCTCACTCTCTCTCTTTTAGGGCTTCACCGGAGTCGTATTCTCTCTCGCGGGTTCCAGGACTACTTACAACCCGAAACTCTCGGATCCGAAAAAACGGGGGGAATCTTGCCAATAGGTGGACCCTACCATTGTCTTGGGTGTTCCTTGGGCCTAACCTGAGACAACCAAGCTACTAGTTCCACTTTGCTACCCCCTTCTGGCTCACATAGAGGGGCCAGAACGGCAGTTCCGTCTTTTTCTCCACCGGGGCTAGGGTTTCTTCGGGTAGGGGCGCCGTGCCGTCTAGATCCCACCCAAACCAAGGGTTTTTCATACCATGTGTGCTAGAGTGTGGCATGGGTCTTGGATGCCAAGTATTCCCTCACTCTCTCTATTAGGGCTTCACCGGCGTCGGATTCTCTCTCGCGGGTTCCAGGACTACTTACAGCCCTGAAACTCCCGGAACCCACGGAACAGGGGGAATCTTGACAAGGGGTGGGACCTACCAATGTCTTGGGTGTTCTTTGGACCTAACCTAACACAACTAAGAAACTAGTTCCACTTTGCTACCCCATTCCGGCTCACGTAGAGGGTCAGAACGGTAGTTCCGTCTTTTTCTCCATCGGGGCTAGGGTTTCTCCGGGCAGACGCGCCGGAGCGTATGGATCCCACCGAAACCAAGGGTTTTCCATACCATGTGTGTTAGAGTGTCGCATGGGTCTTGTATGCCAAAGATTCCCTCACTCTGTGTGTTAGGGCTTCGCCGGCCTCGGATTCTCTCTCGCGGGTTCCAGGATTACTTACAGCCCGAAACTCCTGGATCCGACGAAATCGGGGGAATATTGCCAAGAGGTGGACCCTACCATTGTCTTGGGTGTTCCTTGGGCCTAACCTAACACAACAAAGCAACTAGTTCCACTTTGCTACCCCATTCCGGCTCACGTACAGGGGCGAGAACGACACTTCTGTCTTTTTTCAGTGGGGCTAGGGTTTCTCCGGGGAGGGGCGCCGGAGCGTCTGGATCCCACTCAAACCAATAGTTTTCCATAGCATGTGTGTTAGAGTGTGGCATGGTTCTTGGATGCCAAATATTCCCTCACTCTCCGTGTTAGGGCTTCACTAGCGTCGTATTCTCTCTCGCGGGTTCTAGGACTACATACAACCCGAAACTCGCGGATCCGACGGAACGGGGGAGGGAGGGGATCTTGCCAAGAGATGGGCCCTACCATATTCTTGCGTGTTCCTTGGTCCTAACCTAACACAACAAAACCACTAGTTCCACTTTTTCTACCCCATTCCGGCTCACGTAGAGGGGCTAGAACGGCAGTTCCGTCTTTTTCTCCATCGGGGCTAGGGTTTCTCCGGGGAGGGGCGCCGGAGCGTCTGGATCCCACCCAAACCAAGGGTTTTCCATACCATGTGTGTTAGAATGTGGCATGTGTCTTGGATGCCAAAGATTCCCTCACTCTCTGTGTTAGGGCTTCATCGGTGTCGGACTCTCTCTCGCGGGTTTTAGGACTACTTACAGCCCGAAACTCCCCGATCCGACCGAATGGGGGGAATCTTACCAACAGGTAGGCCCTACCATTGTCTTGGGTTGAGAAACTGGTGCCAAAATAATATGTCGTGTGTAAAGCTAGAAAAAGCGGGAAACACATAACGTTCGTCGAGAGAAATACTCGGTGATGATGACCACCAAGCGACGACTTGGCGCGAAAAGGCAATTTTTTCCTCTGCACACAATTTCGCCGAGTATCCCGGCTGGTCGCGATCAGTTTCCTTCCTTGGCTCCTTGCTGCGTTTTCGCGAGCGGCTGCTGTGATGTCGCGAGCTTTTATCTCTTGGGCTGCCTTCGCTACTGCTTCGACTGTCATCGCGGCGTCAAGCTTCTTTTCCTCGACCGCGGCGGGGTGATTTGTCTCTTCTGGGCGAAGTGCTCCTATGCTTGCGGGATGCTTCTTTTTCCTTTTCTTTCTCCTTCTCCTGCTGTCCGGAGGCCTTTTGGCGATCATAGGAGGCAAGCCTTGCGGCTGCCATACCTAGTCCCTTGCGCACTTGCTTGTACTGCTCCGCTCGAGGATCGTTTTCCTCCAGCTGGTTCATCTGCATGTAGGTTGCTGCGGCCAGGACTGCGGCAGCAGGAGTTTGCGGGTAGACGTTTCCATCTTCGTCAACCCGCATAAGGGAAGGTCCGACTGACCTGCTAATCCCGCCCAGGGACTCGGCGTCCATGGATGTCGTTTTTGATGCATATCCCCTCCTCGCGGGTCGAGTTCCGACCGAGGGTGTTAGGGACAGCTCAGCCCGCCGCTGACTTGATTCATCCGCCAATCTTTTCCGACGGGCTAGGTCTATCCGAGCTTCTTTGATAGTTGCGGCCGCTCTCACTAGATGATAGTGGTAGGCGACCATATCTTTGTGTGGCGCTCCAGCCGCAGGCGGCTTGCTTGTTCGCATGGCCTCCTTGGCTCGGTCCCAAGCGTCCCGTGAGACGCCGATCTCAGCGCGTTCTGCTGCGCTGTGTTCTGTTTCTGGGGGTGGTTGTTCCGATCATGCCATGCAGACTTGAGCCAGTCGTGGCCCGTGAGTCCTAGGCGTCTCTTGGAGAGTTTTCTTAACCTGAGAGGGTTCCTCTGTCGAGAGGGTATGGAAGTTCTGGAGTTGAAGCGGATGGACTCACTGCTTTTCTCTAGGTAGGGTCGCGAGCCGACGGCTTCTGACTCTGACCCCGATTCTTCAGGGAAGTGGAGGATCCCGTCCTTGTTGGTGTAGAACTTCAAGCTTCCGAACGTCAAGGTGACGCTCTTCTCCAGCTCGCTGAATACCGGGAGTGATTCTGGCGAGCGAGGGGTGACCACGACGGATCCGATCCGAATAGGATTGGTCGGAGCCGTAGTCGAAGGTTTCCAACGTGAGTTGGATGATGAAGCCGAAGATGCCGGAGATCCAGCGCCCGCCGTTCCCACAGACGGCGCCAATTGTCGAATTTGTGACTCAACAAATCCCTCGGGTGAACCCATAGGGTTTCGAATAGGAGAACCCATGAGCGCTGGTGACGATCGTCGGCTAGACAGGGGGCACGATTTACCCAGGTTTGGGGCCCTCGTAGAGGTAAAACCCTTACTCCTGCCTCTGTCGATCTGTATTATCGAATAGATCGGTTACAATGGTGGTTGCTCAAGTCGAGAGTACGATCTCGAGCTCAAGGCTTTGGTGGTGCGGTATTGCTTGGTCCTCTTCCGGTGGTTCTCCTGGACTTATATAGGTGGCCATGTCTCAAACCCTACCCGGAGAGGACTCTAACTCTAACCCTATGTCGGATACAGGTTTCCTAACTTAGCCCTCAAGGCATTGCGGGTGGGCTTCAGATGGGCCTTCAAGAATACTCCAAGGGCTTCCCTTCTTGGGCCTTAACCTTGGGCCTAAGACGGGGTGTCCTTACCCGCAGGGTCTAAGATGCATCCCTTCGTCACTCCCTCACTCTGTGTGTTAGGGCTTCGCCGGCATCGGATTCTCTCTCGCGGGTTCCAGGATTACTTACAGCCCGAAACTCCCGGATCGGACGGAATGGGGGGATATTGCCAAGAGGTGGACCCTACCATTGTATTGGGTGTTCCTTGGGCCTAACCTAACACAACAAAGCAACTAGTTCCACTTTGCTACCTCATTCCGGCTCACGGAGAGGGGCGAGAACGACAGTTCCGTCTTTTTCTCCAGTGGGGCTAGGGTTTCTCCGGGAAGGGGCGCCGGAGCGTCTGGATACCAATCAAACCAAGGGTTTTTCATACCATGTGTGTTAGAGTGTGGCATGGTTCTTGGATGCCAAAAAAATCCCTCACTCTCTATGTTAGGGCTTCACTGGCGTCGAATTCTCTCTCGCGGGTTCGAGGACTACTTACAGCCCAAAACTTCCGGATCCGTCGGAACCGGGTGGAATATTGCCAAGAGGTGGGCCCTACCATATTCTTGGGTGTTCCTTGGTCCTAACCTAACAAAATAAAGCCACTAGTTCCACTTTTGTACCCCATTTTGGCTCACGTAGAGGGGCTAGAACGGCAGTTCCGTCTTTTTCTCCAGCGGGGCTTGGGTTTCTCCGGGGAGGGGCGCCGGAGTGTCTGGATCCCACACAAACCAAGGGTTTGCCATACCTTGTGTGTTAGACTGTGGCATGGGTTTTGGATGCCAAAGATTCCCTTACTCTCTGTGTTAGGGCTTCATCGGTGTCGGACTCTCTCTCTTGCGGGTTCTAGGACTACTTACAGCCCGAAACTCCCGGATCTGACGGAATGAGGGAATCTTGCCAAGATGTGGGCCCTACCATTGTCTTGGGTTGAGAAACTGGTGCCAAAATGATATGTCGTGTGTAAAGCTAGAATAGGCGGGAAAAAACATAACGTTCGCCGAGAGAAATACTCGGTGACGATGACCACCAAGCGACGACTTGGCGCGAAAAGGCAATTTTTTTCCTCTGTACACAATTTCGCCGAGTACTTGGCCACCAACAATCTCGGCGAATAACCTGCAAAAAATTTCGTTTCGCGCGTGTTCTTTTCCGAGAAAGGCACTCAGCAAAGACAATCCAGAAAATATCCTTTTTACCGTTAAATCTTTGTCGTGTAAGGCACCCAGCGAAGAGAAGTAGGATTTTTCTTTTTTACTATATATGAACTCTTTGCCGGGCTAGGCACCCGGCGAAGATAATCCAGAAAATAATTTTGTTTAACGTTAATTCTTTGCCATGTAAGGCACTCGGCGAAGAAAAGTACTCCCTCCAATCCATATTAATAGGTCCGAAAGTGGATGTATCTAGCAATAAAACATGTCTAAATACATCCACTTCAGCACCTATTAATATGGATCGGAGGGAGTAGGATTTTTCGTTTTAGTATATTTGAACTCTTTGCCGGACTAGGCACTCGACGAAGATCCCAGTATCATCGTGGCTCCATGGGACCCACTGGTCGGTGCCACGTGGGGAGGATTTTCGCCAAGCTTACAGGTTCACCGAGTTCTTTTTGCAAATTTGCCGAGTGCTCGTACCTTTGCCGAGTGTTTTATCGGTTGGACTTGGCGAAGATGAGACGTTGCCGAGTGGCCGGGCCACTGGTAGAAAAAAGGCCTTCCATACGCCCCCTTCAGTCCCCAAATTATGCGCACCGTGACTAAAGGGGTTTTAGTCCCGGTTCGGGAGGCGACCCGCGACTGAAGGTCATGCGTCGCGGTTTGGGAAGCGCGTGGAGGGCTTTAATTCCGGTTGGCCTGGCCACCCGCGACTAATGATCCAAACTGCTGGCCTCCCTGTCTTTAGTCCCGGTTGGCCTGGCCACCCGCGACTAAAGATCCAAACTGCTCGCCTCCCGCGCGGTTTTATTTCACAAGCGAGAGGCAGGAGGCCATTGCTACAGTGCGCACCCGAGACTCTCTGTTTCTTCTTCCTCTCTTCTCTTCTTCCTCTCTTGTTCCTCCACCAAGCACCCATGGGTTCTCCCGTTTGGAACCTTCTCCGTGTGTCCACACCATGCCGCAAGAATATCGACGTGGCCTACACCAATATGTGCGAGAGGCTCCCCGGTGCTCTTAAGCATTTGAGCAATCTCTATGAAGAAGCCGATGAACACCATAAGTTCTTCGGGCTTGATCTAGAGTATACGGCGAATCAACGGGATGTTGCCGTCATCCAGATTGCCTTCAAGGAGATCGTTTTGGTCTTCCAATGGCCAAGGTAACGCACACGTACATCTCTCTTATAGGATAGTGTTGCATTTTCGATTTGTTTGTTGCATTGGAAGAATACACGTGTTGCAACATATCTAACACGTGTTCTATTTTTGTTATTGCAGTAGTTCAAAGCAATCTCCAAAACTTGTTGATTTTCTTGTGAACAAGGGGTACGACTTCTGTAGCGTTGACATCACTCAAGACCGGCAGAAGTTGATGCGCTTGGGTATTGAGATACCTGAAGATCACTACATTGATCTTCAGGACCTTATCCATTTTGATGAGCTGGGGCACAAGACCGGGATGGCTCCGATGGCAACTGCCTTCATCCACGCCGACTACAAAACCATAAAGACTCGTTTCCCCTCGAGGAATCACATGTATTGGGGGAATAACCCACTAGACCGGATCAATCTCGAATATGCAGCAATAGATGCATACGTTGCCTTCGAGTTGTTCGCGTCTACTCTTGGGAGCTCGAGTAGATGTTGTTTGTGTACCGCATCTTGCGTTCGATATATGTAATGGATATATGTATTTCTATTAATTTCTATATTAATTCCTAGCTATATTATTTCTATATTATGTCAAACACACATTTCAAAACAAACAAACAAAAACACATCAAGAAAACAAACAAAAACACATCAAGAAAACAAAACAGAAAAACTACCGTTTCTATATCTGTTCACCAAAAACTACTGTTTCTATATCTGTTCACCAAAAATAAATCTAGAGGTCCAAAAATTAATCTAAGCCAGGAAAACATAGATCTAGTAAATACCAAACTCATCCAGTTGGATTTACTTCAAAATTCATTTTTGAACTCATTCTAAAAATCATAGAAGAGCCTACTGGTCTTTTATTAAAAAAGGATGGTATTTTCATTTGGTTGTTGACCTTGATGTGAGGCTAAGTGCTATGGATAGATTTTTTCAATATCTATCCAGAACATTTTAGTTTGTCCAGTTTGGTTATGTATTTTAAAAGTTAGGTTCAAATCATTCTCACATATAGTCATTGCCAAAACAGTTATTGTGTCCAAAATAATAGTCGAAACTTGGATCTGCAAATTTTATATGGTTTAGATTTCATATGGTTTGGTTCATGAATTTTATCAGATTTTATTTTGCATTTAGGAAAGGGGAAAATGAATTAGTTTTATTTTTTATATATTATTTGTATTTTTAAGATTTTAAAATGAATTAGTTTTATTTTCTGAATATTTTGATATATTATTTGTATTTTTAAGATTTTAAAATGAATTAGTTTTATTTTTCTAAATATTTTTTAGAAATAATACAAATTAAAAAGTTAATGTTTATTTATTTATTCAAAATTATTAATTACATCATTACTTTTGTTTATTAAAAGATTTATTTGAAATTCAGACAATAAAGAAATGTGGCATCGACCAACATGTTAATAGGATTGATATGATACTAGTATCACATACATGCGTGTGAAACACTTGGATGCGGGACGGGATGAAACTCGAAAGTTAAGCGTGCTAGTGCTAGAGTAGTGGGAGGATGGATGACCGAGCGGGAAGTTTGACCACGAGTAAGAAATTTGACCAGAGATAATTGTAGTTAGACACTAAGCAAATAATAAAAATTCAGAAAAAAAGGGAGTGAAACAAAGGGAGTGAAAAAAAGGGAGTAAAAAATTGGAGTGAAAAATAATTAGAAACCCAAATGAATTAAAGAAATAACGAAATAGCATGTAGTCCCGCTTCGTGTGGCCAACCGGGACTAAAGGTCCTTCGCCCCCGGCGCACGCCACCCGCCCACGTGGACGGGCCTTAAGCCGCGGTTCGTAAGAGGGGCGACTAAAGGGGGGGAGGGGCTTTAGTCGCGCCTATTTAGTCCCGGTTGCGCGGCCGGGATTAATGACCTTTACGAACCGGGACTATAGGCCTATTTTCTACCAGTGGGCCTTCGTCGAGTGTTTTTGTAGAATCCTCGACGTAGGCTATGTTCGTCCAGTGGCCCCGATATGAAGAACGCGGCGAAGGACAGACAACCCGGCCGAGAATCATTTGCTGGTAGTGTCCGTTGATGTTTTGAAAAGAATTTTTTTTTTCAAAGATTGCTGTGAAGTCATCCGATCATTTTCGAGAGAAAACCTCATGTTGTAATTTCCCGCGTGTATTTTACGCCCGTGCAAGTCCGCGCATATGCATGGAATTATGGAAATTTGGTAACAAACTAAAAGACACAAGGCTTTATCGAACCGAGTAGCTCAGGCATACCATGCAGTGCACAGTGTAGTTTGCCCGCGTGTATTTTACGCAAGTGCAAGTCCGAAGTCCGACGCAGCCACTGTCCACGCACGCGTGCGCATATGCATGGAAAGTTAGATCCCATCAGGATCGAGCGATGGCGGCGTCCCGGCGTCGTATTCCCTATTGCGGGCATAATACTCCCTCCGTCCCAAATTAATTGTCACAATGTTGGACAAAAGTGAGGAAGTATTTACTCGAAACATGTTAATTAAGCATTCACATGTATTCCGTGGTTGCTTTTCCCACATTTGAGTACAACTGCCTTCTTCGGCTACTTTGGAAATGGATAATAGTTCATGACAACTTTGGTTGATGTTTTTGAAAAAAAAATACAACTTGAAAGATTGCTGTGAAGTCATCTGATCATTTTCGGGAGAAAACCTCACGCTGTAGTTTGCCCGCGTGTACTTTAGGCAAGTGCAAGTCCGAAGTCCGATTGCAGCCACTGTCCACGTACGCGCGTGCGCATATGCATGGAAAGTTAGTAACAAACTAACGATCGAACCGAGTTGCCCACTGACCCATAAAAAGGAGGGCGAGAGAGCTAAACCCCATACCAATTACCGCGCACCATCTCCACCAACATTTGAGTTTGCGAGCTAGCTAACCCTAGACCACCTACGACTCGCGCGCTGATCGGCGGATCCATGGATCCAGGCTTCGTTTTTGCTCCGGCCGACCACGAGCTCACCGACGACTACCTTGGCGGGGAGATCGCCGGCCATCCCATCGCCTCCAGGTTCATCCATCGTGCCGATGTCTACTCCGCCCTCCCCGAAGACCTCGTCTCTGGCCGCCTGCGCGTACGCGACCGCGACGGCAACGACGCCTGCTTCCTCTACACCCCGGTACGCTTCGCCACCCAGAACAAGACTGGCCGGAAGCTGCGCCGGATCGACGGCGATCCCAGGAAGAGCTACTGGCACTCGGAGAAAGGCAAGATCCCGCTCAAGGGCAGCAAGAACGGCGGCTACGTGCAAGACTTGGTGCACGCCATCAAGGACACGGCCGGCCGCATCCACAGGCTGGGCTGGCGCATGAAGGAGTACGGCGTCTCGACGGAGCAAGGAGACAGCGACATGGTCATCTGCAAGGTCTACCACACGCCTCGAAATCCCTCGAGGGCATCCACATCATCAACTACGTCGTCGATGCCCTCCGTCGAGGAGGACGTGCCCGTGTGCTCCGATCCTCCCGCAATCAACTCCAAGAAGAGGAAGGCCGCGGCGGACCCTGAGGATTCTACGCCACCTAGCGCGCGGCCGCGGCTCACCGATGAGCACCCACCGGAGGTGGAGAATGCCTGCGACGAACTGTACAAGATGTACGGCCAAGTGACGGATTTCGAGAGGATCACAGCCGCTGTGCCCAACGTGCCCAACCCGATGGAGGACCTAGACGGCTACTTGGAGTGTTTCCAAGAGTACATCGCCGCAGGAGAAGACGTCACGGCTGATCCACCTAGCAGCATGGAACAAGAGTTCCCGAGCTTGTATCCAGACCACAGCAGCGTGGCCGTGACCGAGGAAGCCGCGCCGACACTGGCACCAGTAGCCGCAGAGGACCAGCAGATGGATGCACGCTTGTCCGAGGAGGGAGCGCACCAAGAACAAGAGCCTGACCAGCCGGCACCCGACGACGCCATCTACGGCTTGCCTTGTCCACCCTTCTCGCCGGAGATGGTCCTGAGGTGCAGCGACGACGTGATGACGCCGTGGCCGTCACCTTCATCCATGCCCATGATCTTTGATATGTGCTAGTTTTGGGATTCATTTTTACTCCATCTGTACATGTTAGAAATCAGTTGTACTCCGTGTAATCTGTACAGGATCATGTTTATGTCCGGGTGACAGTGAATCAAACACCCTGTGACTTGTTATGTTGCAAATTATAAATGTTGATCGGTACTAGTTTTGATTTGGAACGTATCTTAGAACTGGTTCAAATGCATATGCAACGTCTATAATCTGTACTGGATGAAAGGAACTGACAGTGAAACAAACGTATCTCAGAACTTGTTTGTAATGCATAGGCAATTTAGTTACACTCTCTGATCCTATATAAGTGTCGGACAGTAACCCAAAATTTTGCCTAGACGTGGTGTAACCATCCGACACTTATTTCGGATCAAAGTTAGTACTATGATACAAAATCACTTGAAACATTTGTCAGGCAGAGATTAGGTAAGAGTACTGAAAAACAGTCTTCAGATACAGTCACTTATTCAGAAACAGAGCAAAAACAGAGTCCTTCAACAGCCACTTATTTTCTTGCAACCAATAAGAAACAGTTAGCCTTTTTCTCAAACATAAATGTTTCTTAGACGACCATAGTTACAACAAATTTTGAGCCAGTAGCCTTGTCTTCTTCACCAAAATAATAAACATCACTATGGCATCATCGCAACATTCCAACAAAACCCTCTTTCATCGTCATCCCTAAGAGTTACTTAACATAAAAGGCCAGCATAGGCAAGATCGTCATGATCGACAACAGTGTGTCTCCGCACCGTCACGTATCTCCAGCTCCCCGCGGATGATTGGTAGTGTCCCAAGCAAACTAACACTACCTCCAGATGCACAAACATACTAACAGTCACTCAAACAAATTGTTAGGCCACAGTTACAAACAATGTTTTTTTTCCCAAAATCCTACACTAATCCTTGCTTGTCACCGCTCTAGACATAGTTCTGAAATGGATGCCCTTGTTTGACCCAAGCCATCTGTGAAGTCAAAGATGCAGCTCTCGTCACAGCGTTGCAAGATTCTGCTTGCTTCTGAGACAACCCTCTTCATCGTCTTATCTATGCCATAGCTTGGGGTTGACATTGCTTTCTCCAGTTCCCAAGCTGAATCAGAAGAACTAAGAGATGTCAATGTCCAATACAAGAAAGGAAAACGGTCTCCTTTGCTCATAGAGCACTAGATTCATGAATAAACCAAACAGGGTAACATCAACAAAATCCAGTTTGCTCACCTTTTCCTGGAATTGGGCCAATATTCCACTAAGGAGATATATCTTCTTATCTACTAGAGTCAATTTTTCTGAGTGCATTTTAACAGCAAATCTGCTAGCATTTTTATCAGCCAACAAAGCTTCCTTGTCATTTTCCAGATTCTGTATACATGACTGGCAACCTGAAATAGCTCTTGCACAATATAGGATCGCATCCCCAATCTTGGATGCTAATTCAAAGGCCAAACATATGCGCAGGTTTCTAGAATTGAATTAAGGTAATTAACATTGGTATAATCTAACTCAGAGACCAAAGTATTACAGAGAAGTGATTGGCACTACTATCACCAAAAAGAGGATACAGCTGGACAACTTCAATATCGTCAGGTCTAACCAAATGTTCCAAGATGGCTAGAGCTTTCAAGTAGTAGCCGATTGTGGTGTCTCTATCCTCTGCAGAAGTGAAAATCAAACGTGAGGCCATGAGTGACCATCCACCTGGCTAACACACTGGTAACTAAGATAACTGAACTACCTCTTTTCATGGAAACTTCAGCAAGACCACAAAATATATTAACTTTCTCCATTGTTTTTTCTGGCCTCTTCTCAACTATCACTCTTGCACTATCCAACATTTTCCAGGCCAGATCCAAATTAGAATTAGCTTCATTGCATGTCATGTTCACATCCTGCCAATTCAAATTAGATCTTTGCAATTCAAGGTTTCCCCTGCCAAACGACTATCAACATTTACCACGGAAAGAAGAAATCTTTTTTTTTTTTTTAGAAACAAGGATAGTTTTACTGTTCTTGGTCTTTGAATCGAGCATGCACAGCCTAAGAAGAAAAGCACATTGAACATGGAAAACAATTCTATACTATGAGACTACTCGAATTAGACAGAAACAACAATGCGATTAATACAAATGCGCAAGTAATCCAACTTAATCAGTATAATGTGATCATATAATATGTTAGTGCATTTAAAGCAAATAGCTGGAATTTTGATGGAAATGCAATCGATTATTCACAGCATTTCTTAGGTTTCATAACACGTGGTTGATAAAAAGAGGAACTCTAATAAGTACACTTGCTAAAAAAATAAGCAGAATGAATCCGGAGATTCATGGATCCATACCTACTTAATCTGGCATTGCCATTCCAACTGTACATGACAAAAGTAAATAAAAATAACTGGCATATGGCACCAGACACACATCCAAAATGGTCAACCCATAAAGAGCAGTTTTATGAGCAATAGCGGTATTTTTCTTTTACTGCATCATCATCTGGTGCACGAATTTCACCTAAAGATCCATTAGCAAAACAATAAATATTAACTGATCTCGTGTGGAATGATGGTGGGGATTCAAGAAACTGTAGTAGTATTGTGTTATCCACTACGTACTACTCCCTCCGTATCAAAATATAAGATGTTTTAAATTTTCCTAGACAAAATGTATCTAGCATGTTTTAGCGTAAGATGCATATGAATCTACACACTAAACCATGTCTAGATACATTTTGTCTAGGAAAAACTAAAACATCTTACATTTTGATACGGAGGGAGTACTAGATAAGAAGAACCAGAGTGTATTTCACTGTATGGGGCAGTAGCACTGTCACGTTAAGGTAGTGGGGTCAACTAACTCTGTGGCTTTCTGAAAGAAACCATTCCATACAAGAGAATTTCCATACAAGAAACTGGAAGCAATGCAAAATACAGTAATATACGCTCACCCAGTAGTGGTGCAAGTGATATACAGACATACAGTAAATTCTAGTTCAGAATCACCTTTCTCCGCAGGTACATGCTCAGTATTGCTACCAAAAGCCTCTGAGCTCCCAGAATTATCTTTGCTGGTAGTAGCCTCTGAGACTATTCGTATTAGACAGAAACAATTTTATACTATGAGACTACTCGTATTAGACAGAAACAACAATCTAGTGGATAAAAATGCACAAGTAATCCAACTTAATCTAATGTGATCATATAATACATTAGTACATTTAAAGCAAATAACTGGAATTATGATGGAAATGTAATCGATTACACATTGCTTAAGTTTCATAACATGTGGTTGCTAAAAAGAGGAACTCTAATAAGCACACTTGCTAAAAAAAATTAAGCAGAATATATCCGGAGATTCATAGATCAATACCTACTTAATCTGGCATTTTGTCATTCCAACTGTACAATACAAAAGTAAATATACATAACTGGCATATGGCACTAGACACACATCCAAAATATAGTCAACCCATAAAGAGCAGTTTTATGAGTAATAGCAGTATTTTCTTTTACTGCATCATCATCTGGTGCACGAATTTCACCTTAAGATCTATTAGCAAAACAATTAATATTAACTTATCTCGTGTGGAATGATGGTGAGGATTCAAGAAACTGTAGTAGTATTGTGTTATCAACTACGTACTACTACCTCCGTTCCACAATGTAACCCTTTTTAGCAAGCTAGTTTAGCTTGCTAGAAAGGCTTACATTATGGAATAGAGGGAGTACTAGATAAGAAGAATCAGAGTGTATTTCGTATGGGGCAGTAAAAGTGTCACGTTAAGGCAGTGAGGTCAACTAACCATGCGGCTTTCTGAAAGAAACCATTCCATACAAAAATCTGGAAGGAATGCAAAACACAGTGATATACGCTCACCCCATAGTGGTGCAAGTGATATACAGTAAATTCTAGTTCAGAATCACCTTTCTCCAAAGGTAGAACATGCTCAATATTGCTACCCGAAGCCTCTGATCTCCCAGAATTATATTTGCTGGCAGTAGCTGTAGGTTTGGCTGAATCTTCGTTTGGCACTTTTTTTAAACTTTATCGGATGAATTTTTTACCTCCAGAGCTTTGCATACCAGGGCACGACCGTACCTGTAAAACGTGCTAGCACACTCCGGAGCAAGTTCTCCATAATGTGAAACCCTACGTAACAGGAGGGTGTAAATTTGTCAATGCATCATTTTTATAGTTATAACATAACCAGATGGCCATGAACTGCCATGAACGTTAATGTAATCTGGGGTAGAACAACATAACCATAATTATTTCCATCAACCATGTTCATAACACTAGGTGCCAACTATGTTCTGATAACTGGCATTACTCATTTGTAACAACTGACTAGTGTTTGCACAGATTATGCAATACAGTTCTGAAGTACATATAAATAAACCACGCAGTGATGAAAATTTCAACTAGCCATTCTTGGAGAAGAATATAAGCTTCTCAAATAGGATAACACGTATCCCTCAAGCACTTGGACTTTCATTTCATGTTTCTCACACAAAGATAACATAACAAAAGATGCCAGGACCTAAGTTATCAGGACACATTGGGTAACCGGACTTACTAATTCTTTAAGCATTAACTGTTGTGGACATTAGCACGTTGCCTCCCAATGAGAGTCAGGGAAGGAGTCGGCTAGGGAAGAGTTCATGAAGAGGACAGGCTTGAATTAGGAAAGATGAGTTAGAGATAGGATTAGGAAAGGTTAATTCGGAACAGTAAGATTAGGAAACTATAAATGCCTTGGGTGTCAAGTTAGGAGGTATTATATATGTGTCGGTCATGTAAGTTTATCAGATGAAGCAAGAACAATCAATCTAATCTATCCCTGGTTATTCTCTCTTCTCAACCTATGTCTACCCAATCCCTCACAGCCCTGTCGTCTGGCTATCTTCTGCACGGTAGTTATCCCGTTGTGGATCAAAATCCACAACATTAACATACACCGTCATGCTCACTGTTAAACACATGAAACCAAAACACCTCGCCATTGAACATCTTAAATCCTCTAAACTAGGTACAACTGTCAATGGCTCACATTTTCTCTAAGACATGAAAACAATATTGATTTAATTAGACTTTTTTTCCACAATCCTTTTCTACATATGCTACAAGCCTGACTAAGAGAAGTGGAGTTTGGGATTTGGAAGTAGAACGCTAACCTGATCTCAAGGGCGTGGCTGAAGCAGTCAATGGCATTGGTGAAGTTCCTTTCCTCCATGGCCTTGCATTTCTTACCGAACAGATTCTGCGCCCGCCCTAGTATTTTCTCCTCCTCACCACCCATATCCTCAGTTGGGTTCTGCGGGAAAAACAAGTCATGTTGTTCGCCCCGGAGTGCTTCAGGCCTAGAATTTGGAATGTAGAAGCTTACAACTGGAATCAGACTACAAGCGTCAACCCCACGATCATCGCACACCTTCTTCACCTGCTCTGAATGTAGCTCAACTCTGAAAAGCCCAGCAACTGTGTTAATGAAAATGACATTTGCTCCTGCTGCAAAGCCCACAACGGGCAGTCTATCATCTGCATTCACGAGAGTACCAATTGGAAGCAGATTGCCCAAAAGAATGACCCGGCTTAGTACCCATCGTGCACTAGTGGCGCCATTCGCATCCATTGACCATAGTTTAAGATGTGGATCCAACGCTTCACTGACTCCCAGTCCACCGTCCTCCGCCAGCATTAGGGTGAATCTCTGCGCATACAGACGCTTGGAGTCCGATGCTGGTCTGCGGAACATAGTCAACAGGTGCCTTTCTAAATCATACTCCAGGATCATCCCACCATCGGACATGAAGTAGAGCAGAGACCTCCCAACGAGCACGCTGGAATAACATGTAAAGTCCATGTAGGCCTTGCCGTGCATCGAGGTCAGCTCGCCCCAGGTGCTAGTCTCCGAGGAGTATACACACACCGATGTGACATAATCCTCGTCGCCAGCGTCAAGCTCGCCGGGGAAGGCGAAGACCACACAGAAAGGACCGCCGAGGCAGTCACGGTGGTCGCACCCGTCCGCTGCGCAGATTACGGCCGCGCTCGAGCACCCGTGCTCCACGGGCACCGGTATGCGCTGCCGAGCCCCCGTGATTGGCTCCCAAAGGAGGATTTACTGATTATGCTGCTCCTCGGAGATGAAGAGGGCGCGGCCGTGGTGGCAGTCGAGGGCCCGCCAAGAGCGGCAATCCGGAGCGGCGAGGGAGAAGGACGAGGTGGTAGTGGGCGTGAAGCGGGGGATCTCCTCGTCGTCCCAGTTGCGGAAGAAGCCGAGCACGGGGGGCGTGCGGTGGAGCTCGTGGAGGCGGCGGCGGAAGCTGGGGTGGGAGATGGCGCCACTCCATGTCTTGCAGACGACGGAGGCGCGGAGGATACAGGATGGGTCATCTGGTGGGAGGCAGAGGAGGATCTCTTCGACGAGTTGTCCGGGAGCACCGGCGGTGAGTAGCGGCGGCTAGGCGGCGCGGCCATGGTGCATGCTTGTTCTGGATGGGGAGACGGTGGCGGTGGTGTGGTTGGGCTCAACCAGCTTGGGGACGTTTTTTTTTTTTGAGGGAACGTTGAAGTCGGAGTTGGGCTAGATATTTTAGCACTTCGATTAAAACGAGATTTCTATTGAAAATTCATTCAGACCAAAACAACTGAAACATTTTAAATTAATTAAATATGCAAAAAAAAAAATCTTAGGACATGGTTAGGGCTTAGGTTGTTTATTATTATATAAGGCTAAGGAGCACACGTGTGAAGGTTTTTTTTTTTAGATGCGAGGCCATAGCCCTCAACAGCGAGTATAAGAAGCTGAACCCAACTTAGAACAAGGACCGCACACACACTACAAGGTACAGAACAATAAGAAAGCTTTGCCAAAGAAAGCACCGCAACAGACCAACGACAACCGAAGCACCGCCACGTCCGCCCCACGACCTTCGGAGAGCCACACAGTGTAGTCTCCAAGACGACGTCTTCAAGAAGATCACCCCCGTGGTAGTGGCACCTAAGCCATTGGCTCGCCCGTCCACCAACATGGCTTCCACCATCCAGGGCCGCCGCCCCGGCGTCCAAAACTCCACGCGGTACCGAACTAACAAGACCAAGCCGCCCAGGCTAAGCCATGTGAACACCGGCCAGGGCACCACCAGGCCAGCCACCGCCCAGATCCTTTGGGAAGTGAAAGTAATGTATGGATACCTAGAGGGGGGTGAATAGGTGTTACGACCAATTTTAATTTTTCTTATCGATTAAGGCTTGACACAAAGGTAAATTTTCTAGATAATGCAACTACGGTGAATTTACCTATATGACAGGAAGAATGATAAACACAATACAAGCACAAATAAAGTTAAGGGAACGAGATAACCGATATGGAGCACGCGGAGACACGATGTATTTCCGAGTTCCTCCTTGTTATGGGAGTACGTCTCGTTAGAGGGGCGTGAGCTCGCCACAAAGGCCTCACCATATTCTTCGATGAACCCCGCCACAAAGGCCTAGTCCACCTTCCACTATTGATCCCTTTTGAGGCGGGAATCGAGTCCTTACAAACAAGCCTGGGGCACACATCCACAACCAAATTGGGGGCTCCCAACAATCACAAGAATCACCAAGAGTAGCAAGAAGTCTAGGTTCTCCACAAGAGGAAACCCTAGACAAGATCTCTCAAGCTAATGAGGGGAAATGGAAATCCCGTTGGTGAGGATGTAGATCCGGGGCTTCTCCTTCAATCCTCCAAGTTTCAACAAGTTTGGGTAGAGGAGATAGGAGATCTAGCTTGGTGGGTGAGCTCTCAATGGAGCATTTAATTCTGGACGAGCTACCCCTTGGAGAAGAAGGGGGTCTTCTATTTATAGGTCCACCAAAAACTAGCCGTTTTTCTCGCAGTCGAAGTTCATTCTGGAATGAATCCGGTACTTCTGGAATGAATCCGGGCTCCTGGAATAATCCAGAGCAATCCGGATCCTAACAGGAGAATTTGCGTTCATGTCGGAATGAACTCGGATTTGTACGGGATGATTCTAGATTGCAACAGAGGATTTCGCGCCAAAGTCGGAATGAATCCGGATCCCGGAATCACCCGGAATGGTTCCGGATCCTAACAGAAGTTTTCACGGTCAATTCGGAATGAATTCGAAATCATTCCGGATGACACTAAAAACCTCTATTTCGAGCCAGAAAAGCGTTCGCCGAACTTTTTCTTGTTCACCATTTCTTTGATACCGCTTTTGTGCTGATATTAGTTGTAACCTTTTTCAACAATTAGCACACACGGTTAAAACTCATTTATGTTGTTAACAAACACACAAAACATAGAGATATCAAAAATGCACTTTCAATCTCCCCATTTTTGGTGTTTGATGACAACATAAAGATTCACGGGGATAAACAAGGTGAACATAAAGAAATGGTCTCCAAAAAATAGACGGAGCTCCCCCTCGATATGTGCCACGTGAGGCGCACACTTCATAAGCTTTGATCCCCCTATGTTTTAGACACCAAGCAATCTAAACAAGTTCACAATACATGCATAGGAATAGGACAATAACTTAAACAAGCATGGTTCTAAAATATAATAGCATAACCACGGGTAAGAGTGAAACAAACAAGTCACTAAGGTCCACACACAAATAAAGAAATGTCTGCAACAAAAAAAACTAAAGAAACTGGGACGAAAACTAAAGAAATCGGAGCACAAGCCTATAAGATCAAAACGAAAGGCAAATAAGACTTGTGCCCCCACCCTTGCGAAACCCGTGATATCCTAATAGGGGACTCCTTCTCCCCCTTTGGCATGAAGACGCCAAAAAGAAGAAAAAGAGTCCAACTAGCGTCCCAAGAGATCACTCGAGGTCGTCATATCCTCCGCGGTGCTCCTCGTCATCATGTTCCTCCTCAGGCTCATGGTCTCCACGGTCACCAGCATCATCAAAGTTATCCTCAGCAGACTCCTCTTCATCATTAACATCAGCAGAAGGCACCCTAAAGTAGAAATCATCATCATGAATCTCGGGCATCTCTACGGATAGATAAAGAACATCCGTGAGATGTGGACGATCAGCAGGCACGTCAATCCCAGCAGCCCTACGGTAGATTTCTGAATGCGGCGAGTCTCCTTGGCCAGCTCCCTAGCCTCATGAGCAATTGCCCTAGTGTCACTGCATATACTAAACATAGCCTTGAAGAACTTGGCAATGCCACTAGAGGGTTGACACTGAGAACCACCACTCGAGGAACCAGAAGGAGTAGCATGTGCCATCTTGGACTTGGCCTTGGTGTACTCGGGGATCTCGGGACAAGGATGGGAGAAGGCACCATCTTCTTGTCCTTGACCACCGGAAATTTATCCATGATCTCATCTCCTAGCTTGGCATTGATGAGCTTCTGAATGTAAGGAGCAAAGTCCAGCTTCATCTTCTCCATCACACCAATGCATATCTCACGGTATATGAAATCCATCACATCAATCCTCCGCTGGTTCTGGGGCTTGGTGAGTATCATGAGGTTCACCATATAAGCTCTAATAGCAGAGTAATCTCCAGCCTTGATCATGAGAGTGGAGCGGAAGATATTGGACAAAACATTGTAGTACGGGTACATGTTGGAGTTGAAGGGCCTAGTATTTACCTGAACATTAGGAGGGTAGTAGAACTCCAAGATAGAGTTATCGTACTCCGAGTTGTCATGAACCCGGAAATCATGATGACCATATGTGGCCTTCCACTTGTAACCCACAGCATCAACAAACTCACAAAGATTGCTAGTGATCTTCTGATCACCGGACATCCAAGTCATGGTGCACACCGCATCACCTGTACAGTGCACTATGCAATAGAACTGAGCAACCAAGTCCGGATAGTACTCACACTCGATCTCCAAGAGTGGTGCCACATTTAGCTTCACCAAGAATTCATGAACATGACGGAGATCACCAGTCTTGTGCCTATGATAGAACTCCATGTCCACCTGAAACTGATCACAGACAAGAGGATCCTGAGTGGAATAGAACTCATTCCAAGCCTTGAGCTGAAGGTTGGTCCAAAATCGAGAATCTTCACAAGTGGTCTCGGAATAGAGATATGGGTTCTTCCTCTTGACAGATTTCCACTGAGCCACTATGAATTCTTTCATGTTTCCTTCACGCAGCCTCTCAAACAGTTCATCCTCATATCCGCCCCCGGCACGACTAGCGGAACCACGACCCCGCTGAGGGCGAGGACCTCTCCCAGCTGCGACATTCCTCTTGGTACCAACACGAGAGCCACTACCTGTGAAAAGAAGATGTAGAGGCAGTGATGTGTACGCACGCTTCTATTCTTGTAGACAGTGTTGGGCCTCCAAGTGCAGAGGTTTGTAGAACAGCAACAAGTTTCCCTTAAGTGGATCACCCAAAGTTTATCGAACTCATGGAGGTAGAGGTCAAAGATATCCCTCTCAAGCAACCCTGCACTCAAGATACAAGAAGTCTCTTGTGTCCCCAACACATCTAATACAATTGTTAGTTGTATAGGTGCACTAGTTCGGCGAAGAGATAGTAAAATGCAAGTAATATGGATGATAATAAGTGATAATAGAAATCTGAAATAAAAATGGAAGCAAGCAAACATGTAGCAGAACAGGCGAAAAATGGTGTTTCAATGCTTGGAAACAAGGCCTAGGGCTCTTACTTTCACTAGAGGACACTCTCAACAATGATCACATAAATTAATAACTAGATATCTTCTCTCACTATGCTACTCTTAACCATTCTCCGGTCGAATAACAACACTAATCCATGCGTAGGGCTTTAACAGCACTCCTCAGAGTAAGCACTTTCCCAACCAAGTAACCCCCATGCTATACCATGGGACACAGATGGTTCCACGCAAACACCACGATTTCATAGAGTTATCCAACACAAAATATAAATATAATGCTAAACCACACGGTGCACACACTATCAACTTTACACCATGATCAAAGCGTTTACGGAGATCTCATAACTGATAATGAACACTAATCATTGCGTAGGGCTGCAGAAATCATTCCTTAAAGTAAGCATCTCCATGTCTAGTTAGCCCCACACTGTCAACTTGAGCGCCCTAGAAGGTATTAGACAAACACCACAATTCATAGAGGAGACACACACGATGTGCACACTATCACCTTCACACCATGATACAAGGTGACTCCATAGTTCATATTAATAAAGCACTTGAGTAGCAAAAGATGAAGAGTAACATCTACGAATTCAAATAGATTACAAAGCTCATGATCACATATAGATCACACCATGGGAGAGAGAGATGAACCACATAGCTACCGGTAGAGCCCTCAGCCTCGGGGGAGAACTACTCCCTCCTCATCATAGGAGACAAAAACAACGATGGAGATGGCGGTGGAGTCGATGGAGATGACTTCCGGGGGCACTTCCCCATCCCGGCAGGGTGCCAGAACAGAAATCTGTCCCCCGAAACTTGTCTGCGGCGGCGGAACTATGGATGTATTTTGTGGAAAAGGTCGATGTGTTCAGGGATTTCCCTCGGGGGAGTATAAATAGGCGAAAGGGCGATGTCGGGGGGTGGCCAGGGGGCCCACACCCCTAGGTGGCGTGGCCAGGGGACCCGCGCCACCCCATGGTGTGGCCACCCTGTGGCCCCCTCCGGGGCTCTTTGGGACTTCTGGAAGCTTCCGGGACTTCTAAGACTTCTAGCTTTCGAATTTTCCAATTCCGAGAATATTTCCAGAACAACTTTTCTGAAACTAAAAACAGCAGAAAACAGGGAACTGACTTTGTGGCATCTTGTCAATAGGTTAGTCCCGGGAAATAGATAAAAATGACATAAAGTGTAAGGAAAACATGTGGGAAACAACATGGAACATCAGAAATTAAGGATACGTTTATGCCGTATCAGGCAGCAAGGGATAAGTGCATATGCCAAACAGGGATCAAACTCCAAAATTTAGATGAAGTGCAAATATTTCAGAAGTTCTCGAGGGATCCGGATCCATTCCGGGTGCCGGAATGATTCCGATAGGTCCAGAATTTTTCCAGGAACCTCGATTTGACTCGAGATCTCCATGAAAATCCGACTATTTGGCTCACAAACTTCATCAAACTTGAGGGACAACATGGGATAGATCCTAGGTGATGATAAACAAAGGCTAATGTGCAGGAATACACGGGGTTGACATGGATATGAAAGATCTAGTCCTAGATTGATAGTTGTTTAGTCTAGATCTTAGAGACATGGAAACTAGTGGTATGAAGATTAGCCAAGATGATCATGTTGAAAGGAACTCAAAATCTAGATCAAACCCTAGGTGGAGATTTCATCTAGAACGAAAACCAACCAACGAAAACAAAAAAAAGAGGGGACAATCCAAATACCTTCCATGGGGGAAGTCCTTGTCCAAGAGGGGATAAAAAATCCCTCCCTAGGGCAACGGGGACGAGATTTGCGAATTTTTGGTGGCTAGGGCACGGGAGGAGGAGGAAATGTGGAAAGAAAACCTCTCCCGTGCGTGCACGGCCTTTTATAGGCGGATAACTACCAGTCCCGGAATGGTCCGGACCGAATCCGGCCGGCCCAGAATTATTCCAGATGTCTTGGACTGAATCAGACTAGGTCAGAAATCGAGCACTTCCGGATTAATTCCGGCCTACTCAGAATAAATCCGAGATTTCCGGATTCGTTACAGATTTGACCAGAAAATGGCAGTGGGAAATGACTAGGAGCAAAGTGACTTAGTGCGGAGTAAGGCATATGCATATAGATGAACAAAGGAGATAGAAGATTAGCAAAGTGACACAAGGGGTTAGAATTTCCTAGTATTAATCCTTGGTAAAGACACAAATAAGAGGCATAGAGCAAAAAGGAGTAGTGTTCAAATGCAATCAACTAAGAACCAACTCTTCAAAAAGAAGAGGTTGGTGGCCTAAGCCACCATGTAAGAGATCATGGTATGACACCGCGAAGATATATCTTGGGTGCATTGCCACTACTCGACATTGAAACTCACAATTCAACATTAGAAATAGAGAGATAACAATGAATTTTTGCTTTGGGCATAATGGGGGGAGGGAGAACCCAATGTGTTAGCATAACACTCCCCCTATGTCCATGCCTACACCTAAACCCAAACACAAATCAACTATAGGGGAATTGGCGGATCTAGGATTTATCCATTGGGTATGCCACACACGATATTGTTTTTGGCCATTTTGATAATATATATTTGCTGATTAACAAATAACTATAAATTTTTATTATAATACGGTATAAAATCAATAAAGAATATGCCACGGAAAGATTAAGTACGAAAGTTGCATAAAGTATCGTACAAATAGTTGAATAACCATACAAATAGTCTTCAATATGCATAAAAGGAACTCACTCTACTGCTTCTTTGACTTGTCTTTCTTCTTTGACTTGTATGGCTTACACTTGCTTAAGCCCATGAAAGTTTTAATTATGTCATCTTCATCCACCTCGAAGAAAATATCCCTCTCAATGTATGTAACTAGACAATCATCCAAAAGACTATCACCCATCTTATTTCTTAACTTTGTTTTAACTAAAGTCATTGTAGAAAAAACCCTTTCAACACTTGTCGTCGCCATCGGTAGAACCAATACCAATTCAAAAGCAACTAAACCATATCATACACTTTATGCCTCTTTGTTTCAACAAGTTTAACTGAGAGGTCAACAAGGTTCTCTATACCTTGAAAGCCTTCATCTCTTCTCATGTCATCAATGTAATTATCAAGTTGCGATTCTAGCTTTATAAAATAATTGGGCGGAATGTCATCGGGGTAGAATTCAGCTAGTCTGCGTACCTTCTGTGGATCAAAAGAAGCAAACGAATTTGAAGGATTGAAGGCCGACATACAAGACAATAACTCCATATTAACTTCATCAAACCGATTACCAAGTCCTGACTAATTTTATCGATGACACCAATATATATTTCTCTTCTGAAGTGGTCGTCATTTGTTTGGTTTCGGGCACGAGCATTCCTTGTTGACTTTCCATAAGGCACATAATTTCCATTCATAGAGGGAACTTCAACACCATGTTTGTTACAAAATAGAGTGACCCTATCAAGAAATTGAAGCCAACCATTAGATCTCAATTGTTGCATTCTCTCCTTTTCCCCATTGATAAGCCTGATTGCATTAATAATATCTTGCTCCCTTCTTTTCAAAAACTGATATAATTCATTTGTATACCCAAGAATAAGAACCATTTAGTGTGCAAAGAAAACAAACACAAAGCTCTGAAATTCTCCAAGCACATAATTTATTCTTGTCCAATCATCCTTATATGAAGTATCATCTCCAAGTTCGGTGAGTACTTCATGAATTGTGGAAAACATAACAACAATATTGTATACAGTTTTGTAATGAGAGCCCCACCGAGTGTCACAAGGTCTAGGCAAAACCATCTCTTGATTTAGTCCGGTACCAGTTTAAAGTTCACCACAATCAAGTGCTTTCTTGTTACTCTCAAGCCTAGCTTTTCGAATCATGTCATGACGCTTACATGAAATTCCATACAAAATTGAATTGGCAATCTCTGGTTGCGATCTTCCTTTTTGGAAAAGAATGTGCAAAAGGTTTAAATGGGCCTTGAATAATATATGCTCTTCGAATTTCATCTTGATCATTAACATGATAGTTTTGAATGGGTTGCATTTCACCTGGATCCCGTGGAAGATTGTTGATGTCATAAACCGGAAGTACAGGTGGCGGTGCCGGCGCTGGTGGCGGTGATGGGGGCATATCATCCACAAATTTTTCAACTACGATCTCTTTTTCTTGTGTGCGCTCTTCCACCATAGTTTCAACCAGAGAAGGTTTTGAAGTAGTGGCAGCCTTCTTTGCAGCGTGCTTATGAAAAAGGGATGCAATATCTCCGTCTCTCTTCATAGCTGAAGAATTCGAAAAGAAAATATAAGTATGACAACTAGTTATGTATGGCACGATATAGAAAACTCATGTGAGGTGAAAGAATCATAAATCCTAGATGATATAATATTTTTACAACAATAAAAAAATAGTACAGAAATCAACTGTTTAGGTAATTACCACGAGATCCTATTATCCACGGACGAAGCGGCTGGCGAAAGACTGTGTTAGGGCGATAGCGTGCCATGCTGGCGTCCAAGTCTGCGGTTCTGATCAGGTGCACGAGAAATCACTTGTTCAGTCTCCTCCCGATCGATCTGGCGGCCACCGGCAGCGCGTAGTCGCCCAAGAGGATTTGGATCCGATCCGTGTATTACGTATTGAGTATTGACTGATCGGATGATATATTTTTATTTTCCTACTAGGCCAGGGGCGGCACGCGACTTACGGATCGGTACTAGTACTACGCGGTACAGAAGAGCTGAGAAGTTTTGCCAATCGATGAGCCTTTTTTTATATAGACATATACATGTACTAGTACGTTGCATGCCTCCGCTGCAGGGTATGCACGGGCATACCCGGCATACCCTATGGCTCCGCCACTGTATAGGGTGTGTGCAAGTTCCTCAAGTCAAACTCGTAGAATCAATGATATTTAGTTCATTCTTCAATAACATGAATCTTGCAACATCAAGTGGCTTCGTGAAGATGTGTGCGAGATTATCCTTGGTGAGGACATATGCTAACTCAATATCACCTCTTCCCACATGGTCCCGGATGAAATGATGACGGATCTCAATATGCTTCGTCCTTGTGTGTTGCACGGGGTTACAGGCAATCTTGATGGCACTCTCATTGTCACACAAGAGAGACACCTTGTCCAAGTGAACATCATACTCTTTGAGGGTTTGCCTCATCCATAGCAATTGGTTGCAAGCACTCGCGGCCGCCACATACTCGGCTTCGTCGGTGGAAAGAGATATGCAATTTTGCTTCTTGGAAGACCAACTCACCAAGGACCTACCAAGAAATTGGCAAGCCCCGGAAGTGGTCTTCCTATCATCTTGATCGCCAGCCCAATCGGAATCTGTGTAGCCATTGAGAGAGAATTGTACCCCCTTTGGGTACCACAAACCAAACATTGAGGTGTGAAACAAATACCGAAAAATCCTATGGACCGCCACTAAGTGGCTTTCCTTAGGGGCCGCTTGATACGTTGCACACACACCTACACTCAAAACGTTATCGGGCCTAGATGCACAAATATAAAGCAAAGAACTAATCATAGAACGATACAACTTTTGGTCCACATATTTACCACCCGGATTGCGCTTGAGGTGGCACTTGACTTGCATAGGAGATGGCTTCTCTTTTTCACCTTGGAAATTAAACCTCTTGAGGATGTCTTGGGTATACTTGGCTCGAGAAATGAAAGTCCCACGAGCCAATTGCTTGATCTCAAAGCCAAGGAAGAATTTAAGCTCTCCCATCATGGACATCTCAAACCTGTCAGTCATAAGCTTTGAGAACTCTCTATTGAAAGCTTGGTTAGTTGAGACAAAGATAATATCGTCTAGATAGAGTTGGCATATGAAAAGCTCCCCCTTTACCCTCTTTCTGAAGAGGGTGGGGTCGATCTTTCCAACTTCCAAACCACGGTCATCTAATAACTCTCTAAGGTGCTCATACCATGCATGTGGTGCTTGTTTAAGTCCATAGAGCACCTTATCGAGCTTGTATACATGGTTAGGGAAGTTGAGGTTCTCGAACCCCGGAGGTTGCTTAACATATACCTCCTCTTTGAGTGGACCATTCAAGAAAGCACTTTTGACATCCATTTGTTGCAATTTGAAATTATGTGAAGATGCATATGCAAGAAGGATACAGATGGACTCAAGACGAGCCACGAGAGCATAGGTTTCATCAAATTCAATGCCTTCCACTTGAGTGTATCCTTGAGCCACCAATCTTGCCTTGTTCCTTATGACAATAGCACACTCATCTTGCTTGTTCTTGAAAATCCACTTAGTGCCAATAACACTTTGGCAATCTTTGGGCTTCTCAACTAGTCTCCAAACCTTCTTGCGCTCAAAGTTATTGAGCTCATCATGCATATCTTCAACCTAATCGGAGTCCTCAAGAGCTTCAAACACTTTCTTTGGCTCCACCATGGATATGTGAGCTTGATGCTCACTAAAGTGAGCCAATTGCTTTATTGTAGATCTTCTAGCTTGGACAACTTCCAACACTTAGTTGTCGGATGCATCAATACGCTTCAAAGCTCTTCTAATACTTCTAGCACGAAGGGCTTCGATCTCCTCATTATTGTGAGGAGGAATCACTTGATCATCTTGATCATTTGGGTCCCCGTCTTGAACGATTTGTTGGCCTTGATTATCATCATCATCAACAACATCCACACCTGCTTCAACTTGAGGAGAGGAGGATGAGGAAGGTTGATCTTGGCCTTGACCTTAACTAGCTTGAATGGTAGGAGTGGTTGCATCTTTCATAGCAACTTGGTCAATGAGATGAGGGTCTTCAACATGTTCTTGGTTAGGTGCATCACTTGGCTTGTTCTTATATTATAGAGGAGGGATCCACTTGAGTAGAGCATAGTCCTTCTCGAGTCGCCATAAGGTGTCCCTCAATGGGTCGGAAAAATCCCACACCCCATCCATCCTATGGATTCGTGAGGCATTTCAACATCTACATTAGAAACATGAAATTGAGCCACTTGGGAGCCATCATTTTCCTCGAAAGCCACACTACAAGATTCTATGACAATCCGTGAGGCTTTGTCAAAGACTCTATAAGTGTGGGATTCGGCACCGTAACCAACAAATATATCCTCACTAGTTTTGGATTGAAACTTAGACAACCGAACACCCTTGATCAAATAAAAGCACTTACAACCGAACATGTGGACGTTGGTTTGTTGTCGGTGAGGATCTCATATGGAGTCTTATCCAAGCCCTTGCGGATGTAGAGGCGGTTGGAGGAGTGGCATGCGGTGGATATGGCCTCTTCCCATAGATATTGGGGAGAAGAATACGCCGCCAACATGGTCCTTGCCATATCCAAGAGAGTTCGATTCTTCCTTTCGGCAACACCATTTTATTGAGGAGTGTAAGTGGCAGAATATTGATGCCGAATACCCTCATCACTAAGGAATTCATTCAAAGTGTAGTTATTGAACTCTGAGCCATTGTTACTATACATTGTGTTGACGTTGCACTTTGTTGGAGAAGTCGATGATAGTTTGTTGGGTCTCACTCTTGCACTTGAAGAAATAAACCCAAGTGTATCTTGAATAATCATCGATAATCACCAAGCAATACTTCTTGCCACCAAGACTTGCCTCGGGCACGGCACCAAAGAGATCAACATGGAGGAGCTCCAAGATCCTCTTTGATGAGATAATAGTCTTGGTCTTGTGGGGATATCATGCATCTTTCCTTCAACACACAACCTACAAACGCGATCTTTGGAAAATGAAACATTTTATTTTAGTACGAGGATAAGGCCACCTTTGTGAAGACTTTGCAAAGCTCTCATGTTGACATGGGATAAGCGGTGATGCCACAACCACCACGTCCGCCTTTCCAAAAAGACACATCGATTGAGAGTTGGCGGACTTCGAAAAGTCTACCACAAACAACTCATTTTCGCATGTCCCACGTATGCGATGTCAACAGTCTTGCTCCTCAAAAGGACCACAATGTTTTCATCAAAGAAGACGGACAAACCACCGGTAGAAAATAGGCCTTCAGTCCCGGTTCGCAAAGGCCATTAGTCCCGGCCGCGCAACCGGGACTAGATATGCGCGACTAAAGACCCCCCCTATAGTCGCGCCACTTACGGACCGCGGCTAAAGGCCCGTCCACGTGGGCGGGTGGCGTGCGCCGGGGGCGGGGGACCTTTAGTCCCGGTTGGCCACACGAACCGGGACTACATGCTTTTTCGTTATTTCTTTAATTCATTTGGGGTTTCTAATTATTTTTCACTCCCTTTTTTTCACTCCCTTTTTTTTCAGAATTTTTATTATTTGCTTAGTGTCTAACTACAATTATCTCTAGTCAAATTTCATACTCGTGGTTAAACTTCCCGCTCGGTCACCCATCCTCCCACTACTCTAGCACTAGCACGCTTAACTTCCGAGTTCCATCCCGTCCCGCATCCAAGTGTTTCGCACGCATGTATGTGATACTAATATCATATCAATCCTATTAACATGTTGGTCGATGCCACATTTCTTTATTATCTGAATTTCAAATAAATCTTTTAATAAACAAAAGTAATGATGTAATTAATAATTTTGAATAAATGAATAAACATTAACTTTTTAATTTATATTATTTCTAAAAAATATTCCGAAAAATAAAACTAATTCATTTTAAAATCTTAAAAATACAATTAATATATCAAAATATTCAGAAAAATAAAACTAATTAATTTTAAAATCTTAAAAATACTATTAATATATCAAAATATTCAGAAAAATAAAACTAATACATTTTAAAATCTTAAAAATACAAATAATATATCAAAAAATTCAGGAAAATAAAACTAATTCATTTTCCCGTTTCCTAATGCAAAATAAAATCTGATAAAATTCATGAACCAAACCATATGAAATCTAAACCATATAAAATTTGTAGATCCAAGTTCAAACAACCAAATGAAAATACCATCTTTTTTAATAAAAGACCAGTAGGCTCTTCTATTATTTTTAGAATGAGTTCAAAAATGTATTTGAAGTAAATCCAACTGGATGAGTTTGGTATTAACTAGATCTATGTTTTTCTGGCTTAGATTAATTTAGGAACGGTAGTTTTTCTGTTTTGTTTTCTTGATGTGTTATTGTTTGTTTTCTTGATGTGTTTTTGTTTGTTTGTTTTGAAATGTGTGTTTGACATAATATAGAAATAATATAGCTACGAATTAATATAGAAATAATGTCCATTACATAATAATATATATGCATTACATACTAATATATCCATTACATGCATATATCGAACGCAAGATGCGGTACACAAACACCATCTACTCTAGCTCCGTCGAGTAGATGCGGAACAACTCTCGTAGGAAACGTATGCATCTATGGCTTAGATTAATTTAGAAACGGTAGTTTTCCTGTTTTGTTTTCTTGATGTGTTATTGTTTGTTTTCTTGATGTGTTTTTGTTTGTTTGTTTTGAAATGTGTGTTTGACATAATATAGAAATAATATAGCTACTAATTAATATAGAAATAATATCCATTACATAATAATAAATATCCATTACATACTAATATATCCGTTACATGCATATATCGAACGCAAGATGCGGTACAAACACCATCTACTCGAGATCCGTCGAGTAGATGCGGAACAACTCGTAGGAAACGTATGCATCTATGGCTGCATAGTTGAGGTTGATCCGGTCCAGTGGGGTCTTCCCCCAACGCATGTGATTCTTGGAGGGGAAACCAGACTTCATGGTTTTGTAGTCGGCGTGGATGAAGGCGGTTGCCATCGGAGCCATCCCGGTCTTGTGACCGCACAAATCATCAAAATGGATAGGATCCTGAAGATCAATGTAGTGATCTTCAGGTATCACAATACCCAATCGCATCAAATTCTGCCGGTCTTGAGTGATGTCAACACTGCAGAAGTCGTACCCCTTGTTGACAAGAAAATCAACAAGGGCCGTAGAATCCTTTGAACTACTGCAACAACAAAAATAGAACGTGTTAGATATGTTGCAACACATGTATTCTTCCAATGCAACAAACAAATCGAAAATGCAACACTATCCTACAAGAGAGATCGATTGTACGTGTTCGTTACCTTGCCCATTGGAAGACCAACACGATCTCCTGGAAGGCAATTTGGATGACGACAACATCCCGTTGATCCGCCGTATACTCTAAATCAAGCCCGAAGAACCTATGGTGTTCATCGGCTTCTTCATAGAGATTGCTGAAATGCGTAAGAAGATCGGGGAGCCTGTCGCACATATTGGTGTACACCACGTCGAGAGTCTTGCGGCATGGTGTGGCCACACGTTGAGTGTTCCAAACTTGAGCCATGGGTGCTTGGTGGAGGAAGATCGAAGAGAGGGGAAGAAACAGAGAAGAGAGGAGAAACAGAGACTCTCGGGTGCGCGCACTGTAGCAATGGCCTCTGCCTCTCGCTCGCGAAATAAAACCGCCGCGCGGGAGGCGAGCAGTTTGTATCTTTAGTCCCGGGTGGCCACGCCAACCGGGACTAAAGGCAGGGAGGCCAGCAGACTGGATCATTAGTCGCGGGTGGCGTTCCGGCGCCCCTCCCCGGAGAAACCCTAGCCCCGATGGAGAAAACGACGGAACTGCCGTTCTAGCACCTCTACGTGAGCCGGAATGGGGTAGAAAAGTGGAACTAGTGGCTTTGTTGTGTTAGGTTAGGACCAAGGAACACCCAAGAATATGGTAGGGCCCACCTCTTGGCAAGATTCCCCCCACCCCCCCGTTCCGTCGGATCCGGGAGTTTCGGGTTGTATGTAGTCTTAGAACCCGTGAGAGAGAATCCGACGCCAGTGAAGCCCTAACACAGAGAGTGAGGGAATCTTTGGCATCCAAGAACCATGCCACACTCTAACACACATGGTATGGCAAACCCTTGGTTTGAGTGGGATTCAGACGCTCCGGCGCCCCTCCCCGGAGAAACCCTAGCCCCACTGGAAAAAAAGACACAAGTGTCGTTCTCGCCCCTCTACGTGAGCCGGAATGGGGTAGCAAAGTGGAACTAGTTTCTTTGTTGTGTTAGGTTAGGCCCAAGGAACTCCCAAGACAATGGTAGGGTCCACCTCTTGGCAATATTCCCCCGATTGATCCGGGAGTTTCGGGCTGTAAGTAATCCTGGAACCCGCGAGAGAGAATCCGAGGCCGGTGAAGCCCTAACACACAGGGTGAGGGAAAATTTGGCATACAAGACCCATTCCACACTATAACACACATGGTATGGAAAACCCTTGGTTTCGGTGGGATCCAGACGCTCCGGCGCCCCTGTCCGGAGAAACCCTAGCCCCGATGGAGAAAAAGACGGAGCTACCGTTCTGGCCCTTCTACGTGAGCCGGAAGGGGGTAGCAAAGTGGAAATAGTTTCTTAGTTGTGTTAGGTTAGGTCCAAAGAACACCCAAGACATTGGTAGGTCCCACCTCTTGTCAAGATTCCCCCTGTTCCGTGGGTTCCGGGAGTTTCGGGCTGTAAGTAGTCCTGGAACCCGCGAGAGAGAATCCGACGCCGGTGAAGCCCTAATACAGAGAGTGAGGGAATACTTGGCATCCAAGACCCATGCCACACTCTAACACACATGGTATTAAAAACCCTTGGTTTGGGTGGGATCCAGACGCTCCGGCGCCCCTGCCCGAAGAAACCCTAGCCCCGGTGGAGAAAAAGACGGAACTACCGTTCTGGCCCCTCTACGTGAGCCGGAAGGGGGTAGCAAAGTGGAACTACTAGCTTGGTTGTTTAGGTTAGGCCCAAGGAACACCCAAGACAATGGTAGGGCCCACCTATTGGAAAGATTCCCCCCGTTTCGTCGGATCCGAGAGTTTCGGGTTGTAAGTAGTCTTGGAACCCACGAGAGAGAATACAACTCCGGTGAAGCCCTAAAGGAGAGAGAGTGAGAGAATATTTGGCATTCAAGACCCATGTCACACTCTAACACACATGGTATGGAAAACCCTTGGTTTGGGTGGGATCCAGACGCTCCGGCGCCCCTCCCCGGAGAAACCCTAGCCCGCTGGAGAAAAGGACGAAACTTTCGTTCTCGCCCCTCTAAGTGAGCCAGAAGGGGTAGAAAAGTGGAACTAGTTGCTTGGTTGTGTTAGGTTAGTCCCAAGGAACACCCAAGACAATGGTAGGACTCGCCTCTTGGCAATATTCCCCTCGTTCCGTCGGATACGTGAGTTTTGGGGTGTAAGTAGTCCTGGAACCCGCTAGAGAGAATCTGACACCGGTGAAGCCCTAACACAGAGAGTATGGGAATCTTTGGAATCCAATACCCATGCCACCCTCTAACACACAGAGAGTTCCCATATTCCACACAAACATGCATCTTGGAAGCACGGACAATGAGACAGAGGAAGTTTTCTTTTTCATTGAATAAAAAACCATTTTTCGAGTGTCAAAAATGGTTTTTTTTTGTGAAGGACCTACCACAAATATATTGTAAAACTTGGAATATGCATTTTTTGAATACTAGACCATGTTATATGCAAAAACAACCAATTTTTTTTCCTATGACAAGATTTCCATCCACCTCTTTTGAAAAACACAACTTTCTACTGATTCAGCTGGAAACTGGTCAGATTTGAACTACATGTACCTCATGGTTTGCTCATGATTTTTGAAAAAAATCATTTTTAGGTACACAACTACCTATTCCATCATAGATACACCAAGATTTTCTCAATATTCAAACTCTAGCCCCACTGGAGAAAAACTCAGCTTATAGGTCTACACCCGGTAACCGTTAACCCTTTCTTGTTTGTTCCGTTCTTGCTCATGGAATTTTTTGAAGAATGTAGCTTTAACAATAATCATGATGATGTAGATCTGTTTCTCCTTTTCGAAACGAGCGAAAGAACATAGAAATCCGAGTGTGAATGCAAACGTTATGCTCAAAATGGTGAGTAAGTAAACAAAAAACTAGGATACGCCGACGGTAGCAAAAAAAAATAGGCCAACGGGGTTGCCGTCGGCGTAGCCCAATTGTTTTTTCATTATGGGTTACCATGTAGGGTCTACGCCGACAGCCCAATATTTGGCCATCAGCGTATAAAGCGGCCGTTGGTGTTTTTAACTTCTCCCGTAGTGACTGCATCAACAAAGAGAACATGTACGTTAGATAAACTCTACTGAAAACCAGGCTCGGCAGTTTTGGCGACATGCATGGTGCCACAACTTCTTGTAGCCACGAATAAATGCAACTATGTATTCACTGATGCATGCCAATATATTTACGTTGGCAGCACCTTAAAACGATAGACCGTAGTTTGCAGAAATACTGAGAAGGCACATTAGGCTGGCACTAATGGAGACGAGACCTTTTGTACCGGCCCGTGAGGGGAATTAGTCCCGGTTGGCCAACCGGGACTAAAGGCCCAACCTTTAGTCCCAGCTCTGCTACTAGCCGGGACCAATGGCCCTCCACGTGGCCGCCGTGGAGCGTGCTGGGGGGGCACCCCCTATAGTCCCGGTTCGTTTAACGTATCACGACTAATGATTATATGCCGCGACAGAAATTTGGGCACTTTCTGTGCCGCGGCAAATAATTCATTTTGTTTCATTTTCTTTATTCATTTCTTCATTTCAAAATAGTTTTCGTATATTTCTATGCTGCTAATATACCGTACACATTCGTGAGTATATAACATAACTCGTCTTACGATTGAGCATACAAATATATACAATTTTGATAGTTACATGGAGATCAGACAATTACCGGGACTAGAGCCCGTCTATTCAATTACACGGGGATAATAAGTAGGAGCGCCTATTTACACTAAATAGTCTGGCATCGTCTGCCATATCTGTCATCAAAGAACCCGCCAGCTCCTCTGCAATCCTATTAGGAGTTGCTCTGGTAGAAGCCTATCCCGCGTGGCCTTGAACTATATAAGAAAAAGGGTATCAATATGAATATCAATCATGATAACAAAAAGTGACGGTAATAAAATAGAGTTGTGAATATATTTCTTACATTGACTCTATAATCTTTATGCTCAGAGGTAACCGTGAGAATGAACTCGCAAACGTAGATTCATCCCCGGTGGCTGCTGTGCGCACTTTACGAGAATAGAATTTAATCAAAACAATAATCTAACATCATAATTGTATTGAAAAACTAGAAGTAAAGACATGCGTGGCCCTATTTCGTCAACAGTACGGGAAATTTTGGCGCAAAAGTTTAAACGAATCAAAGTGACCAAAGTTTCACTTGACATGATGAAATATGTCTAGTTCATCTAGTCAAGAGTACATTTGGAATGATCTTTATAACAAGTATCCTAAGACACCAAATCATTTGGATACACAAACCATAAATTGATTTTGACTAAAACAAACCCTCAACAACTTTAACCACAAGTCTATAAGTAACTTGGGATAATTCACTAGGTATCTACAACCCGAAGAGGGGTGAGTACCCAAATCACACAAGTGATGATCATACTTCCACCAATGAGTAATGCATAATTGAACCATCTCATCAACAGAGATGTGATCTCCTATAAAACAACAACTCCTTAAGTTATCAATTCATTTCCACAACAACTTTATAAATCATCTCATAACTATCAGGTGAACCATCACAAGTACATAACAAAGAATCAATAGAACACTACTGGTACAAACAAGTGTTAACTCAAAAACCACAAGTAGAAAATGATATAATAATTGTGTTAACATATTTATCGAATATATACATATCCCATAAATCATAAAAGAAGTATCTACAAGAAGAAATAAATCTTCTTCAACTACTGATAAACCTTGATCATTACATATGATATTCCCAAAATCTCTATATCTGTATTATGAATGACAAAGTAACAAAGAGAAGAATATAAAGTAAAATCATGACACCAGAGAAAATAAATAACAACTATGACTTGAGTCATTAAAACCCAATAAGCTTTACATGTTCATTGCCTTAATCATCTTATCCACACATCAATGAACCATTTGATCAACTTGTTATTAGGTCATTATTGCATAAGCACTCCACATTTCTATTCAAATCAACCTTCAACAAATAAAGTATCTCTGGATACAAGCATTGAGTAACAACAAATTATAACCTCTAGTAGAGGAAGTAAATTGAAAACTAAGTAAACCAATCATGAATAATATAAGAACATATCTTATGGGAAACAAAGTAAGAAGTTTATAGAAGGATAATAAAAGCATGAACTAATTCTTAATCTAGATCTGGTTAAGTTGCCTAGACTATTCTATTTAATTTGTTTCCAATCTTCCCAAAGTTATTCTGCAAGAGAAGCACCCACAAGAGAAGAGGAACTACCACAGGAAGATCTTCAAGAAGATTATTTAGAGTGTTCTAGAAGTGCTACTTCACTCTAGTATAAGGGTATCTGGAAACTCTTATACCTTGATCTGATCTTATTAACACTCTTGAAACAGTGTGATACTCCAACGTTAGTGTTATATAGAAGTAGTTTGATACAAGCCTTGCAACCTTGTTAACAGATCACTTTTGCATACTCAAACAGAAGGTTGAATAACCTAGTACATCTCAGTCTCTTGTATATGAAAAGTAATTTGGGGGCAAGCCTTGCAAACTTGTCAACAGATTCTTCTTATATGCTTAAGGCTAATTGATGTCATAAAACAAGCCCCATATTTTTATAATCATCTAAGTAAAATCTTTGCTTGGAAACACTGGTTGTTTTCACCACCAGGGGAAGATAGTTGAAGGTGGAATCCAAGATATGATATTATTTGCAATTGACACAAGGTGAAAACAGAAGGCTAGTGTCAACTAGAGAGAAGAACATCAAGCAACAGAAGTCCACAAGGAGCAACACTGCCTTAGGAAGAATTTATTTAGTAAAGAATTAGTTAATGTTAGAGAATCCATAATCTCTATGCCTTGTCAATCTAAACATAGATGAGGAACAAATAGTAAATATCTTAAATGGAAACAAGTATCCAGTAAGAAATAACAACAAGGAATTGCATCCACATGTCTTGATATGTGGAGGTAGATGAAAACAAGTTTAATACCTTGTTTTCCAAATCCTTTTCATAGATAAGACTAACAGATGATAACAAAAATTCATCTACTCATAAACATACAAATGATCACTTGTTTCTATAACAAGCATGGGATAATATCCATATTGGAACCTATGTGGAAAACAAGCAAATAGATTCTAAAGCCATTCATGTTTTCCACTTGATCAAGTGCTAAAAACAGCAAACATGGCTTACAAATGATATAAGGAAATGTCCACCAGGTTTGATAAGAAAACCAAAGATGAAAATAACAAAACCTCACAAAGGAAAACAAATGCATTCATTACCTAACACCATTTAGTTTGATATGGAATAAAATTCCCTATTGATGATTTTCGTTATAGTGTATACAAACATTACCTAGTAGTGATACCAAATTACCTTCTATAAGAGATTGTATCCAATATGATCCATTTATAACATACCACTTGGTGAACCATATGTGTGGTGTGTGAATATAGTGTTCATACCAAAAATAAATTTTTAGACATATAATAAATTAAATAGAGTGAAAACAATAAAATCACTTAATCTAGCACCCTAAATAAAAAATACAAATTGTCTTCAAATTCACCAAAATAAAACATGATGAGATGTTAAATTTGATGAGGAATTCAAATATATTTTTTATTAAATTTTCTGTTTACAAGAAGACCCTGAAAACAAGGTTTTATTCTCAGTTTTAAAGCCAAAAGGACCTCTTTGTAATAAATGAATTAGTTATAGGGGGTTTTGTTGAAAATGATTAAAATCATTCTTCTTCAACCTCTGGCCAGAAGGCCAGAGGCGTGCGACCGCCTCCGACGACGTGCCACCTCCTCCTCCCCGCCGTTCCATGGGTATAAAGCCCCAAGAGACGTCTGCATCTCTCCTCTACCTCCTCACTTGCCCGCAATTCCTCTCTCTATTCCTCTTCTGGAAGAAAACCCTAACCCTAACCGTACGGACCTCCGCCGTCACCGTCGATTACGTCCACCCCGGGACGAGCTGAGGCTACCATCAGGTGCGCGAGGATCTCCTTTGCCTCTCCACCAAGTCTCGTTTGCTAGGAAGGCCGGGAGCCGGAGAATTTCTCCGTTCCCTTTGCTCTCTGTCTCCGGTCGTAGTGGACCTCGCCGTCGATTGCCACCTCGCCGTGCTTCCTCAACCCTACCACAAGACTCATGGTGAGCTGGGGAACCCCGGGTACTCTTCGTTTTGAAATTGAGTCCCAAAATCCATGTCGTCAGTGAGCATCTGCGTCCGCCGCCGCGCCGATGGACGCCGGCTCACCTCCGGTGACCATGTGCTCGATGCGCCGCGACCCACACACTCCCCTTGAGTCCCTCTAGCTAGTAGTCTAGATCAATTACATCAATTTCGTCCAAAACTCCAAATCACGTGATTGCAGATCATCTGAGAGGAATCGAGTTCATGTGATGTCATCATGACATCACAGTGACGTCATTAGTCCTTTTTCTTTTATTTTTTTATTTAAATCTGATTATGACAGGTGGGTCCCACCTGTCAATTTAAAAACAGAAAAATGTAAATAAAATATGTACATGTTCATAAAAATAAAATCTATTCATTTATCCACTTTTCAAAAATATTTAATAAAGTTTAAAATTAAACATTTTCTTTAATTAAAATAAATCATATAAAATTGAGAAAAATAATAAACAATTCGTAAAATCAGAAAAATACAAGTTATGTACCCAAAATGCTCCAAATGACTAATGCAACTCATCTATGATGTTTTCATGGTCATTTGACCAAGTTTTCATGTGTGCAATGTTTGGCCTAGTCATTTAATTCATTTAAAATTAATAAAATAATAACTTATTCAAATATTTTCAGAAAAAAATCAATTGATATACCAAATTAAAGAGAACAACATTTCCAACTCAAATATGTCAATTGTAAATTTTTTTACTTAACTTCTAAACTTGCTTTTATAAGTATACTGAAAGTCTACACATGTCTATTAAAAACCAAAGATGACTACCGCATCATTATTTTCCTTATTTGATAAAACTCTCATATTTTCACACCTGCTAAGCCTATCATCACAAGACACTATCAAGTTATGTGATGATAGAATAGTTGTAATCGTTCATCATTTTCAACTAAACTCATTGTCATTAGCTCTACACTTTTAGAACATAAAATCAAACAGGTTTGTTACCTTTTCAATAATTGTTTTCCATGTGCTATTATCTTGTTACCTCACTAAGTAATCAACAGTTCTACTCAAACATGATAACAAGTGTTTGTTATGTAAAAGTGAAACACATGCAAAACTAAAGACAAAGTAATAACCACATCACCACAAGTAATGAAACCATTCACCTAAAACTTGTGTGAATAAGTTATCGTATTAAACATGGCTTACACTTGTAAGCTGGGGTGTTTTCCAGGGTGTTTCACGATGCATATTATTACTATGCATTACATAATTTTGCCAGTGTTTTCTGTAGTCCTTACCGGGACTACTTTGCTATCTATCAGATGTCGGGATTTCCTACGAGACCCTCAAACCCGAAGACATTCATTATTATGGTTATTTCAATCACAAGCAAGTTCATCACTTGCTCATATCCTTTGCAGTACTTCATAACAAACTAATTGCAAAAACTCTATCGTATTACCACCTAGCCTCAAAAGAATGCATGATCATATTTTTATAATAATATGACTAATTGAATGACTACCCGAGTGGTAGTGTTCTGTTTGGTGGGGGGATGGAACCATGGTAAGATGAATAGGTCAAAGGAAGGTTCCATCTGCACGGGAACGTATTACCTAGGAATTAATCACAAATGCCGTCAGAACTCGGTGCACCGTAAATACCGCGTTAACCATGGTCTTCTATGGGGGGAGTAAGTCAGCTGTGATCTTTTCTCGTTCGCATGTCAACGGGCTGCCAGAGACGTACGTTGTAGGTTCTGCGGGACTACATGCACATGGGTGGGAGCCCTTACGTCCCACGGACTCTGGGGTCTATGAGTGTCTGCCAGGGGCGCGAGATCTCCATCGTGAGGGGTGGAATCAGGCGTTCAACTTGCTGGCGGAAATGGGTGGGCATGCGTTGTGCGGAGAATCACGGTTTGGCTTGGACCAACAACCGGGCCCCACACCTGAGTGGGAGTGGACAGGATCTCGAGCCTGGTTGTGCAACATGGTCTTGGTCATCCATGGGTAAAGTAACACACCTCTGCAAAGTGTAAAAGGATGTGGCATGTTACCCCCTGTTCCGGGAAGGAACTGCGAACGATACAGGAAAGGCAACTCCATGAAGTTCTAGCTCCTGTGATGGTCTGGCGGGCATAGTTTTTAGAATTAAAAGCAACCTCTTGAAGAAAGTTTTATAAAACCTTGCATTAGCTTATGACTCTTTCGAGTCTAAAGCTGTAGTTAGTGCATCAAACTACCCTCTATATATCATGAACTTGCTGAGTAACGCTCCTTACTCATTCGTTCCCGTTTGACCCCCTGCTTAGAGTTGAAGCCTGATGGAAGTCGTCATCGTGAAGCATCGTCATCAACAACGCTGATGGAGGAGAAGCTATCAAGGTGTAGGTGGAGTCCATTCTTGGAATTAGCTGTTATAAGCCATAGATTAGGGCTGACATCAGCCATAGTGGATTTAGTTCTGAGCTAGAGTTCTTCTCCAGCTTGGATCTTCGAATTGCTCCTTCTGATATTTCATTTGTAAGAGAGCTTCTTTGATTCTTCAAAGAGATTCTCGAGATTTTGTAATGAAGTTTGTATCCTATAGTTTTGCCTGGACCTGCTATGTTTCTGTTGTACTACTCTTAGGGATGTAATATTCATGGATAAGTCCTTCTGTGAGTATTATGTCATCGACTTGCGCACTACACATGGAGTGGTGTGCTGGGTCACCACACCGCTTCTGCCCCATAGACAAGGAAGAATGGCGTATAGCCAGTGGAGCGATTCGGGGCAGTCCTTAGACTCCACAGCACTGTCGGTATCTCATCCAGCCAACAACTCGGAGCATGCTGCAGTGGCTAAATTAGGTGGGGTTTTATGCTGGATAAAACCAGCGCATTAGCTCTTTCAACCCGCCCATTGGACTCTGGATGTGCGACCGACGCTAGGTCGAGTCTGATCCTCTTCTCCTTGCAGAAGCGAGCCAAATATCCTTCAGCAAAGTTTGTTCCATTATCCGAGATGATGTTAAGTGAATAGCCATATCTCAGAATTATATCCTTCAAGAAAGCTATAGCCGTGTAGCCTCACATTTCCTTATTGGCTTCACTTCTATCCAATTGGTAAACTTGTCCACCATGACCAGCATATGAGTCATGTTACCTCGGGTAGGATTGAATGGCCCCACCATATCCAGACACCAAGCAACAAATGGCCAGGTTATAGGAATGGTCTTGAGTTCTGAAGCTGGCATGTGAATCTTGCAAGCATACCTCTGGCATCTGTTGCACTTCCGGATAATATCTTCTGCTTGCTGCAAAGCATTGGGCGAATCGAACCCGTGCCAAAATTCCTTGTTCACTAGGGCTCTTGAGGATGCATGGTGGCCACATTCTCCTTGATGGATATCCCGGAGGATTTCTTGCCCTTCTCCTGGTTCGACGCAGCGCTGGAGCACGTAGGCCACACTTCTCTTGTATAGATCCTTGTTGATGATGGTGTAGGCCTTGGATCTTCTCTGTATCTTCCTAGACGAGACCTCATTACTCGGAAGGGTACCATCCACCATGTATTACATTATTGGCTGGGCCGAGGACGGCACATGCCGAGGCGCGAAGATGGGATCATCGATCTCCATAGCTTCAACCGACATTGATGTATCC
The DNA here is from genome assembly GCA_028641055.1 of Alopecurus myosuroides. Classification (NCBI taxonomy): domain Eukaryota; kingdom Viridiplantae; phylum Streptophyta; class Magnoliopsida; order Poales; family Poaceae; genus Alopecurus; species Alopecurus myosuroides. The sequence continues at coordinate 61,826,522 of CM054057.1, read as the reverse complement.
GACATAGAGAGATAAGCCAAATAAGTCCCCGGGTTCTGTAGAGCAATCCGCGAGTTCTTCCAACAAGTCCCCGAATTCTCCAAAATGCACCCGACTTCTACCTCCATCGGAACGACTTCTGATTTCGGATTGGTCGGGACAAAAATTGACTCGGATTCTGGTGAAGGCTTAATGGATGACTTTCGAAGATGCTCCGGCGAGATGCAGGCTGGAATGGCCTGCCGGGATGAACCCAACTTGGACAGTATGTCTGCAGCCTCATTCTCTGCCCGGTGCACATGATGAAACTCGCACCCATCAAAATATCTGGATATTTTATGGACATGAATCCGGTATCATGCCATGTTGGCATCCAGGGCATCCCAGTTGCCAGATGACTGCTGAATCACAAGATCTGAATCACCATAGCATATGATTCGATGAATACCAGTCTCCTTGGCCACCTTGAGCCCATGGACCAATGCCTCATACTCAGCCACATTATTGGATGCAGCAAAATGGATTTGCAATACATATTTCAGTTGATCCTGCTTGGGCGAGGTACGAACCACGCCGGCACCCAGGCCATCTTTCACCTTGGAGCCATCAAAATGCATCTTCCAGAAATTGGAGTCGGTAATGGCGTCTCATACTGCATCTCCGCTCAATCGACTAGGAAGTCGGCCAAAACCTGGAATTTGATGCAATCCCTCCGTGCGTACAATGGTGTATAAGATGCTATATTAATGGCCCACTTGGCTACTCGGCCACTTGCATCCTTGTTACCAATGATCTCCGAGATAGGCGTGGCACTCATCCACTGTCATAGGATGCTCTTGGAAATAGTGCTTGAGTTTCATGGCCGCCATATAGACACCATATGTCATATTATGGTAGTCCGGGTAGTTTTGCTTTGACAACGAGATCACCTCGTTGAGATAGTATACCTGTCTCTGCACTGTTTTTCCTTCCTCTTCTCGCTCTACCACCACCGCAGCACTGACAACCAGGTTGGTGGCTGCAATAAAGAGCAACATCGGCTCTTTTGGTAGTGGCGAGGCCAATATTGATGTAGAAACCAACATCTTCTTCAACTCATGGAATGCCGAGTCAGCCTACGGTGTCCAGACAAACTTGTATGTTTTCTTCATTAGTTGATATAAAGGCAGTGCCTTTTCCCCCATTCTACCAATGAAGCGACTCAAAGATGCCAGGTAGCCAGTGAATCTCTGCACATCCTTAAGACACCTCGGCAGCCTCATGCTCTCTATAGCACTGATCTTTGTCGGGTTTGCCTCGATACCTCGGCTAGACACGAGGAATCCGAATAATTTGCCTGCCAGCACACCAAATGTACATTTGGCCGGGTTTAGCTTCAACCAGAATCTCCTCAGGTTACCGAATGTCTCTCTGAGATCATCCAGGAGAGTATTTTTCTCCTTGGTCTTGATGACAATGTCATCGACATACTGAAGGGAATGTTGCGTAGAAAACAAAAATTTTCCTACGCGAGATAAACCTGAAGGGCCAAGATCTAATCTAGAAGATGAAAACAAAGGGAGGAAAGAGTCTGGGGAAAACATACCCTTGAAGACTCTAAGCGTTACGAGATCGAATCTCGTTGTTGGCGTAGTCGTACTCACATAGATATCAAGACCAAGAAGATGTGCACCGCAATCAGGATGTGTCTCTGTTATCGGTCACACGTTCAGCTGGATGAAGACCTCTGTTCCCTCGATCCAACGGGGCATCAGAAGTACAAGATCCCCCGAAACTCTAGCAGCACGACGACGTGGTGTGGTCAAGAATCCCATGGTCAAAGCTTCGCTAATCAAATGACCATCGAATGGAGCAGCGGGTGGAGAGAAGGGAGGAGGGACAAGTGTATGAACGAGGAAGAGCCCTCACCCTCGTTTTATAGGGGAGAGGGATGCAACCCAAGGGGTTTGCGGCCAACACATGGTGCCCCCACCTCTTCCCCACTTCATGTGAGTGGAAGCTCCACTCACACCCACTCATCCTCCCTTAATTTCCCACTTAGAAAATCCAAAAGTTTTTCTTTAATAAATAAATAAAACATATTTATTTTAATATTTGTTAATTCTATTAACAAATATTTGCATATAGCACCTCGAATCATTTGTCAATTCTATTAACAACCATTCGACAAAAAAACCCTTGAACTATTTCAATTTTACCCAAAACATTTTCGGTGTTGTCCAAAATATTCTCGATATTCCGTATCTTCTCAAATGCGCCATCGAACCTTAAGTGTGTCACCCTGGGGTTCGCGAATAATACATACATGATCGAGACACTTCTCCGATCAATAATCAACAGAAGGATCCGGAGATCCGTGATGACTCCTATATATTCAACAATGAATCTTGTGATCGTGTGAACCATCAACGTCGTAACTAATTCCCTTTGTCTCGCGATATTTTACTTCTCCGAGATCCGATCATCAATATCAACCGTACCTTGTTCGATCTCGTTACCGACAAGTACTCTTTTACTCATTCTGTCATATGACATTCTTGTGACCTAGTAACATGCTTGGAAGTGGTGTCAATGTGATATCACCGAGAGGGCCCAGAGTATATCTCTCCATCATTTTGGATGGACAAAACCCACTCTTGATCCACGAGTCTCAACTAACACTTTTTGAATAACTAACGCCACCTCTATAGTCACCATGTTACGACGTGACGTTTGATGTCATCAAAGTACTCTTTCGATATTAGTGATTGACATGATCTCATGGTTTAAGGAATAAGGTTACTTCGAATGCAAGATATAACAATATAAACTAAATGACTTGATCGTATTGTTATACTTAGTTTGGGTCTATGTTCATCATATCATTCTCCTAATGACATGACCCAGTTATTAATAACATCCAATGTTCATGATCAGGAAACCTTGATCATCTGTTAATCAACGAGCTAGTTAAAAGAGAGGCTTTACTAGGAACCATTGTTCGTTTATTAAACACACATGTATCAATGTTTCCGGTTAATACTATTATAGCATTAGAAATAAACATTTATCATAAACAAGGAATAACATAATAAACACTTTATTATTGCCTCTCGGGCATATTTCCTTCAGTATCCCACATGCACTAGGGGCAATAATCTATATTACATAGTAATGAATCTTACACCCATGGAGTTCTGGTGTTTATCGTGTTTTTCCTTTGGGCGAGTTCCAGTCAACGGATCTGCCACATTCAGATCCGTGTGTACTTTGCAAATCTTCACATCCCCATCATTGACATGCTCACGGATGGAGTGAAAATGGCGCTTGATATGCTTGGAATTCTTGTGAGACCTTGGTTCCCTAGCACTGGCTATGGCACCATTGTTGTCACAATAGATAACCATTGGATCCAATGCACTCGGAATCACATCTAATTCGGATATGAACTCCTTCATCCAAAATTCTTCATGTGTTGCCTCCAAGGCAACAACAGATTCTGCTTCTGTTGATGATCCCGCTACCACGGATTGCTTGGAACTCCTCCAGCTTACTGCTCCTCCATTCATAACAAATATGTACCCGTATTGTGACTTAGAGTCATCCTTATCAGTGTCGAAGATAGCATCGACGTAGCATCTTGCGACAAGCTCTTCTTCACCGCCATATACGAGAAACATATCCTTAGTTCTTCTCAAGTACTTAAAGATATTCTTGACCGCCGTCCAGTGTTCCAAACCTGGATCGATTGGTACCTGCTATTCAAACTAATAGCATGTGCCACATATGGTCTTGTACATAGCATAGCATACATGATAGAACCTATGGCTGAAGCATAGGAAATCTTATTCATTATCTCTCTATCTTCTGTTGTAGCTGGACACCGGGTCTTACTCAACGTCTTGCCTTGCAACATTGGTAAGAACCCCTTCTTACTTTCTTCCATTCTGAACTTCTTCAAAATCTTGTCAAGGTATGTACTTTGGGAAAGTCCAATTAAGCGTCTATATCTACCCCTATAGATTTTGATGCCTAATATATAAGCTGCTTCACCGAGATATTTCATCAAAAAAATACTGTTCAAATAACATTTGACACTTTTCGAAAGTTTTATATCATTTCCAGTCAACAATATGTCATCCACATATAGTACTACAAATGCTACAGAGCTCCCACTCACTTTCTTGTAGATACAAGATTCTCCGTATGTTTGGACAAATCCAAAACCTTTGATCACCTTAGCAAAATGGAGGCTCCAACTCCGGGATGCTTGCTTCAGTCCATAAATGGAATGTTGAAGCTTGCACACCTTGTCAACATCCTTAGGATCAAAAAAACCTTTGTGTTGCATAATATACAACTCTTCCTCAATGTCACCATTAAGGAACACCGTTTTGACATCCATCTACCAGATTTCATAATCGAAAAATGCAGCAACTGCTAACATAATCCTAACTGACTTTAGCATCGCTACTCGTGAGAAAGTCTCATCATAGTCAACTCCTTGAATTTGTCGGAAACCTTTTGCGACAAGTCGAGCTTTATAGACTGTCACGTTACCATCGGCGTCAGTTTTCTTTTTAAATATCCATTTGTTCTCAACGGCCTTGCGGTCATCGGGTAAGTTCACCAAAGTCCAAAATTGGTTTTCGTACATGGATCCTATTTCAGATTTCATGTCTTCTAGCATTTTGTTGGAATCTAGGCTCATCATCGCTTCATCATAGGTCGCAGGGTAATCACTTGCATCTACCATGAAGTTAAAGACATGATTCCCATACAGTTCAGGAGTTGTACGTTCCCTAGTTGACCTGCGAGGTACGGTAGTTTCCTCTTCCGGGGTTTCATGATCTTGATCATTAGTTCCCTCTTCAACTGACGGAGTCGGCACTGGAACAACTTCTGGCGCTGCGCTACTCGCCATCCAAGAAGAGAAGGTTCAATAACCTCCTCGAGTTCTACCTTCCTACTATTCACACCTTTCGAGAGAAACTCCTTCTCTAGAAAGGATCCATTCTTGGCAACGAAAATTATGCCTTCGGACCTGTGATATAATGTGTACCCTATTGTTTCTTTAGGGTATATTATGAAAGCACATTTTTCGCTTTGGGTTCGAGTTTATGAGGTTGAAGTTTCTTCACATAAACATCGCATCCCCAAACTTCTAGAAATGACAGCTTAGATTTTTTTTTCAAACCATAATTCATACGGTGTCGTTTCAACGGATTTAGATGGTGCCCTATTTAAAGTTAATACAACAGTCTCTAGTGCATAACCCCAAAACGATAGTGGAAAATCTGTAAGAGACATCATAGATCGAACCATATCCAATAAAGTACGTTTACGACGTTCGGAAACACCATTACGTTGTGGTGTTCCGGGAGGTGTGAGTTGTGAAACTATTCCACATTGTATCATATGCATGCCAAACTCATAACTTAAATATTCACCGACACGATCAGATCATAGAAATTTAATCTTTCTATTACGATGATTTCCAACTTTACACTAAAATTCTTTGAACTTTTCAAATGTCTCAGATTTGTGTTTCATTAAGTAAATATATCCATATCTACTCAAATCATCTGTGAAAATGACAAAATAACGATATCCATCGCGCACCTATACACTCATTGGTCCATACATCAGTATGTATGAGTTCTAGTAAGTCTGTCGCCCGTTCCATAGTTCCGGAAAACGGGGTTTTAGTCATCTTGCCCATAAGGCATGGTTCACATGTTTCAAATGATTCATAATCAAGTGATTTTAAGAGTCCATCGGAATGGAGCTTCTTCACGCGTTTAACACCAATATGACCTAAGCAGGAATGCCACATGTAAGTAGCAATATCATCATTTAACCTAATTCTTTTGGCATGCACATTATGAATATGTGTATAAATACTATCAAGATTCAAAAGAAATAAACCATTCTTCATAGGTGCATGACCATAAAACATAGTATTCATATAAATCTAACAACCATTGTTCTCAGACATAAAGGAATAACCACTCTGCGTTAAGCAAGATCCAGAAATGATATTCATGCTCAACGCAGGCACCAGATAAAAATTATTTACGTTCATAACTAATCAAAATGGTAAACGAAGAGGTAGCGTACAGACGGCGATCACATCAGCTCTTGATCCATTGCCGCCGCGCATCATCACCTCATCCTTTGCTAGTGGTATCTTATTATGCAGTTCCTGTTTCGAGTTACATATGTGAGCAACCGAACCAGTATCAAATACCTAGGTGCTACTTCGAGTATTAGTAAGGTACACACAATAACATGTATATCACATATACCTTGGTTCACTCTGCCGGCCTTCTTATCTGCCAGATACTTGGGGCAGTTACGCTTCTAGTGGCCAGTGGCCTTGCAATAGAAGCACTCAGTCTCAGGCTTAGGGCCATTCCTGGTTTTCTTCTCAGGTGTAGCAACATACTTGCCACCCTTCTTGAAGTTGACCTTTGGCTTGCCTTTCTTGAAACTAGTGGTCTTATTGATCATCAACACTTGATGCTTTTTCTTGATCTCCACTTCAGCATTTTTAAGCATCGAGAGAAGCTCAGGAAGAGTCTTCTTCATTCCTTGCATATTATAGTTCATCACAAAGTTCTTGTAACTAGGTGGCAGAGATTGAATAACACGATGTACCCCTAGATCATTAGGGATCGTTATTCCCAAGGCAATAAGCTTATCAGCGTACGCATACATTCTGAATACGTGCTCGCTAACGGAGCTGTTCTCTTCTATCATGCAGCTAAAGAACTTTTCTGAAGAATCATAACTCTCTACTGCAGCATGGGTATCTAAAATCATTTTCAATTCTCGCATTGTAGCAAAAGCAGTTTGTTCTCGAAACGTTTTCGCAACTCTGGTTCTAATCCATATAGGATACCGCAATGAACTATACTGTGGTCTTCTTGTTGAGTCAGATAAACATTTTTTATCTTCCTCAGAAGCATCATCTGCGGGCTAGTCACCTAGAGGTGCATCAAACACATAGAGCTTCTTGGAAGCGGTGAGGAGAATCCTCGGGTTAAGTGCCCAGTTGGTAAAGTTGCTTTCATTGTTCGCTAGTTTTTCTTTCTGCATGAACATATTGAAATTGAAGGTATGTGGTGCCATGATCTACAACATATTTGCAAAGACTATTTATTGCGTGTACATACTAGGCTCGCCAAGTACATACTAGGATCGCCAAGTAGAACTCTGTATTGCGTGTGTTTCATGGCCATGTCTCTACATGCTAAGCTCGAAAACACCCGTTGTATGCGAACGTTGAGTCTGCCACACCAGATCATCACGTGGTGTCTTGAAACGAAAAACTTTCTTAACGGTGCATACTAATGAAGAACACATTATTATCATGATATTAATTGAGAGGGATAATCTTATAATGCTACCGTCACGATCTAAGCAAAATAAGATGCATAACAAGGATTAACATCACATGCATGGATAATGTGATATGATATGGTCCTTCTTGCACTTGATCTCCATCTTGTGCATCATGGTATAATTCATCATTCCACCGGCGTGGCACCAAGGTCCGTAGTGCCTCCATCTTCATTGTCCATCAAAATTACAACATATCACATGGGTATGATATACAACACGCAGGCCATAAATAATAGTACAACCATATGGCTCCTACCGTTATGTCAATAATTTACAAATGATATCATTTCATACATCAAATTCGTAATATTGACCAGATCACATCATGTGCCCTACAAAAACAAGTTACACGCCTCTAATTTTTTTTTTCATATTTTACGTGGCTTAGGGCTTTCGAGGATAGAACCGTTCATACCTACGAACATGAGCCAAAATGTTGATAAACATATTTTTAACAACCCTTCGTAGCTTAGATCTTAACTATAGTAGGAGAAACGGGCACACCCTCAGCCACAAGTGAGACAAGTCTCGCGTACAAAGTACACGTAAAGTTTGTCTAGAACACCTTCATCCTACTATGCCACTAAGATCATAAAAATACTCAAGGAGGCAATAACATGATCACCAACGCCCACATACACCTATGTTTTCCGCCCGTACAAATCATCTATGCATAGATCCAGCTCTGATACCACTGAAGGGTACATTGCATAGAAAAAAAAAATCCTATGCGAGATAAACCCGAAGGGCCAAGATCTAATCTAGAAGATGAAAGCAACGGATGGAAAGATTCTTAGGAAAACATACCCTCGAAGACTCTAAGAGTTACGATATCGAATCTCGTTGTTGGTATAGTCGTACAAACGTTGATCTCAAGACAGAGAACATGTGCACCGCAATCCGGAGGTGCCTCCGTGATCGGCCACACGTTCATCTCGATGAAGACCTCTGTTCCCTTGATCCAGCGAGGCAGCGAAAGTAGAGGATCCCCCAGAACTCCATCAGCACGACGGTGTGGTGTGGTGAAGAATACCATGGTCAGAGCTTCGCTAAGAAAATGACCATGGAATGGAGTAGCAGGTGGTGAGAAGGGAGGAGGGACAAGTGTTAGAAGGAGGAAGATCTCTCACCCTCCTTTTATAGGGGAGCGGAGGCATCCCAAGGGAGGGTGCGGCCAACACATGGTGCCCGCACCTCTTCCCTCTTCATGTGAGTGGAAGCTCCACTCACACCAACTCATCGTCCCTTAATTTCCCACTTATAAAATCCAAAGTTTTTTCTTTCATAAATAAATAAAACATTTCTATTTCTTTATTTTTAATATTTGTTAATTCTATTAACAAACATTTTCATGTAGCACCTTGAATCATTTGATAATTCTATTAACAACCATTCAAGAAAAACCCCTTGAACTATTTCAATTTTACCCGAAACATTTTCGGTGTTATCCAAAATATTCTCCGATATTTAGTATCCTCTCAAATGCATCATCGAACCTTAAGCTTGTCATCCTATGGTTCGCGAATAATACAGACGTGATCGAGACACCTCTCCGATCAATAATCAATAGCAGGATCTGGATATCCGTGATGAGTCCTATATATTTAACGATGAATATTGTGATTGTGTGAACCATCAACATCGTAACTAATTCTCTTTGTCTCCAGATATTTTATTTGTCCGAGATCTTATCATCGGTATCAACCATACCTTGTTCGATCTCGTTACCAACAAGTACTCTTTTACTCATTCTGTGATATGACATTCTTGTGACCTAGTCACATGCTTGCAAGCGGTGTCAATGCGATATCACCGAGAGGGCCCAGGGTATATCTCTCCGTCATTTTGGATGGAAAAATCTCACTCTTGATCCATGAGCCTCAACTAACACTTTTGAATACCTAACGTCACCTTTATATCACCTTGTTACAGTGTGACATTTAATGTCATCAAGTACTCTTTCGGTATTAGTGATTCGCATGATCTCATGGTTTAAGGAATAAGGTTACTTCGAATGCAAGATATAACAATATAAACTAATGACTTGATTGTATTGTTATACTTAGTTTGGTTCTATGTTCATCACATCATTCTCCTAATGACATGACCCCGTTATTAACAACTTCCAATGTTCATGATCACGAAACCTAGATCATGTGTTAATCAACGAGCTAGTTAAAAGAGAAGCTTTACTAGGAACCATTGTATGTTTATTAAACACACATGTATGAACGTTTCCGTTTATTATAATTCTAGCATGAGAAATAAACATTTATCATAAACTAGGAATAACATAATAAACACTTTATTCTTGCCTCTCGGGCATATTCCCTTCACATACACCTACACATTTTTGCCAATTTGATCATGCAAGCATTTCTGCATGCATCTCTGATAAGTGGCACCGGCATTTCTCAAGCCAAAAGTCATGACACGATAGCAATAAGCCCCGTACGGGATAATAAAGGTAGTCTTTATTTGATCCAGAGGATTCAAAGGTATCCAGTAAAAACCAGAATATACATCTACGGAAGACAACAACTCACATATGTCAGTGGAATCAATCACTTGATCTATCCGAGGCAGCGGGAATGGACCTTTAGGACATGTCTTGTTCAGGTTGGTGTAGTCAATACACATGCTCCACACAATGTCTACATTTGGTTCATCCTTCTTCTTCTCTACCAGGACTGAGTTAGCCAACCAGTCCGGGTGAAGCACCTCCATGATGAAGCCACTGGCGAGTAGCCTAGCTATATCGTCTCCAATAGCCTTCCTTCTTTCTGCAGCAAAGCGCCACAGAGGTTGCTTCACCGGCTTAGCATCCGATATCACCTGAAATGAGTGCTTAACCAACTCCCTCGGGACACCTGGCAGGTCCTGATTCGACCATGCAAATATATCCCGATTCTCACGGAGGAAGTGGATGAGCTCGCTTTCCTATTTGTCCTCTAACCAGGAACTGATGATGACGACACGGTCCGGGAACTCTACATCAACCTGGATCTTCTTGGTCTCCTTGGAAGCCTGAAATGTCGAGTTGAAGTGGTGTCATACTTGGCATGCCGAGTTGAGCAGATTGTGCCAATGCCACCACTTCACGAATCTTCTTCTTTTCAGCAAAAATAACCAGTGACTCGGCCAAGCTAGAACCAGCCGAGGCACACTCCATGGAGCGCTTGTAATTTCCTGAGATGGTGATCACACCGTTATGACCCGACAACTTCATCTCTCAGATATGCAACATGAGTAGAAGCCATAAACTTGGCCAATGCCGGCCTGCCGAGTAAGGCATGGTAGAGGATCTCGAGGTCAACAACCTCAAATTGCAGGCTCTCAGGTCTGCAGTTATCTTGGGTGCCTAACAGGACATCAACCCAGACTTTGCCCATGGGTGCACAACATATACCGGCAAATACCATGAAAGGTAGTAAGGCTGGGCTGAACCATGTTCTCGGTAATGCCCAGCTTCAGCATTGTATCCCGGTACATGATTTTGATGTTGCTCCCATTATCAATGAGAACCCACGCGAACTTGCCATTTATGCTAGGCCCAATGAATGTCGGGTCCACCACCGGTGCATAACCTCCTGGGTTAGGCATGACCCTCGGATGATCCTCAAGGCCCCATGCAACATCTTCCTCGCACCAGTACATAAACTTGGGCACAACCGGCATAACTGCATTTACCTCCATAGCACGCTGGTGCAGGCTCTGTTTGTTAGTTGCCTTGGTCACAAATATCATGTAACTCTGGTGGTGCTCTTGATACTCGTTTTGGCGAATAACACCGACATTGTTGTAGTTGGCCCCATGAGCCACTTGGTTGACATTCTCCGGATTCCTCCGGTTATCTGCAGGCCTAGGGGGGTCATTCAGAATCTGAGTGTTTGCACCCGTAAGCGGCAGCGGTGGAGGTGGAGGTAATGGATTCCCACCTTCTCTCTTGATTCCGTCATACCAACTGCACTGCCGAGTTGTGTGGTTAGCCAGCCTGTTGGGATGCCGGGTGTGATGGCTGCAAGGCCCTTCTGCCATCATCTCGAAGGTGAATCTCTCCCGATTCTCCCACGGCTTCTTCTGACCATTCTACTTCTTCTTGTTACTTTTGTTCCACCCCCACTGAGGCCCACAGTTTTTCCGACTGTGGATATTGCCGGCATCTGGCTGATCTTGATCAACCACGGTGACATGGTTTGACCCATATCGGAAATCCAGTGACCATCCCTCCTCTTGTTTTTGTAATCCTGACAGACGTACCGCTTGGATGATCTGGGACCATCATTCACCGAGTACCGCTTATTCGGTTCCATCGAGGTCAGAAAGGCTGGGTCAGATCACCCAATGCATACATATCCGCCACCTTGATTGTCTCGGATAGAGTAGCCGACATTTCTCTTTGCAGTCTCTGCTAGAGCGTAGTGCCATGTCGACACCCTTGGGAAAACCAAGCAATGGCGTGCGACTCAATCACCCCTTCGCAGGAGTTGTGCAGGGTACTCCACCTTGTCAGGTACCCCCGGTCAATTTCATCTTCTGTTTGCCGGCACATGGGGAGTTGCTGAGGACGATTCAACCTCTGATAAGTGATGGTGAAGTTTCTGACAAAGGCCTCCGTGAAATCCAGCCAGCAATCAATATTCCTTGCAAATTGGTAAACCAGATCCAAATTGGACCCTCCAACATCTACGGAATGTACCGCACCGCACATCAGCGATTCCCGCCAGCGATATGCAACGCTGTGACATAATTTGCCAGCCAGTCCTCCGGCTTAATACTGCTGTCATATGTTTTTGTACCCCGGGCGAGCTGAAATTTCAGCACTGGAGGCAACCTCATAATCCGGGGTCTAAAACATGCAGGCCCGGGAGGGCCTTGTTCCTCGAGAAGTTCAGACATATGAATTCTGTCAAGCTTGTTGCGGGTATCATGTGCCAGCAACGTGTGAGTTCCCAACCAAGATCCGAGAGCACCCACTCGTATCTCGGATATCCAACTTTCTCCATAGCCGAGTAGCCATCATCGTAGCCATCATCCACTTGATTATTTCTAGAATACCGTGGAGCATGCCCAACACCATGCTGCTGTAGAGCCTGGTTTGGTGCCGGATACCAAGGTGGCTGACCTCGGTTACCTGAGTTACAATTACGCCTAGCCGGTTGATCTCGGTTGGCACCCGGATTTCCCTCACCAGCATGACCTTGACCAGGATCACCTTGACTGACTGATACGTTGAAAACGTATCTCCTTTTCTGAACACTTTTGTTATTGTTTTCCTCTTGAGCTTTGGATGCAACTAACACAGACTAACGTTGTTTTCAGCAGAATTACCCTGGTGTCTTGTTTTTGTGCAGAAATATCAACTTTCGGGAAATTGCCCAGAAAAGATTCGATTGAGCTTATATCACCAGAAGACCCAGGGAACCAGAAGGACACCTAGAGGGTGGCAAGGAGGGACCCAGACCACCCCTGGGTCGCGCCACCTGGTGGTGTGGGGGCCACAGGCACCCCCTCGGGCTCCCGTTTCGACTACATAACCCCTTCAACCCTAAAACAACTGGGGGTTCGTCATATTCCAAATAAACACACCCGAGCGCCGCCGCCACCATGAAAGACAATTCGGGGATCAGAAGTTCCTGTTCTGGCAACCTGTCGGGACGGGGATTCGAAGGAGATCATCGCCGCCACCACTTCCCCATCAACCATCCATGATTTCCCCGCCCATATATGATTAATCCCCGCTGTAGGCTGAGAGGGATGGACGGGATTGGATGATATCGTTCATGTAATAATGCTAGATTGTTAGGGTATAGTGCCTAGTGTCCGTTGTTAGTGCTTTATACCGTTGTTGCAACTTGTTATTCTTAATGCTTGTCACTTAGGGCCCGAGTGCCATGATCTCAGATCTGAACATGTTATTGTTTCATGAGTATAATTATGTTTCTTGATCATATCTGCAAGTTCTTTACACATGTCGTTTTCCGGAACCTGGGGCCTCGAAGTGACAGCAATTGGGATAACCGGAGGGGATGGCTGCGATGTGAGGATCACATGTGTTCACTAAGTGTTAATGCTTTGCTCCGGTGCTTTATTGATAGGAGCACCTTAATTACAAGTAGTTTCCCTCGAGGCCCCGCTGCAAACGGGCTGGTAGGACAAAATATGTTGTGCAAGTTTCTCATTGCGAGCATGTATGACTATATTGGAACACATGCTTATGGTTTACCTAGACCTTGGATGCTTTATTATTATCTATCTGCAATGCCCACGTTATCATTATTACATGAACTATCTTATCCATGCAACGCCCGTTCATCCATTACCTATGCCTACGGTACCTAGACCGGATAGTCTGTCATTTCCGGATCTTAGGTTAATTACACTCCGCACTTTTTCCTCCTGTTTTTAGACTACGCACATGGCACCCAAAGCCAGCACAAAGACCAAGGGGAAACAGCCGGCGAAGGCAAAGCCGACTCAATCTATATCCGCCAACTAGGCAAGGTCCACTGTGACCAAGGCAAAATTGGATGAGCTCGCAGAGTCGGGCGTCCTCCCCGCCCGAGAGGATATCCACTGGCGCGTTCCTGGGGAGGAGACTCGGCCCACTCCGGGTATCGACGAGGTAATTTGCTTCGTTGAACATGTGATCCGGGGATTCCGTCCCCCGGGTCACCCCTTCTTCCGCGAGTTGCTGAGCCATTATGGCCTCCGAGTTTTTGACATAGGTCCCAACTCTATGTTGAATATTACTCATTTCATTGTTCTGTGCGAATCATATTTATGCGTCCCCCCAAATCTTGCGCTATTTCTCGAGCTGTTCCAATGCAAACCGTGCCGCGAAAGCGGCTACGGGGCCCTCCTGGCTTGCGGGGGGGGGGGGGGTATCTATCCAGAGGCGGAAGAATTCCTTGATGCCAACTTTGAGCCTCAACTCCCACGTCAAGCGCTGGCAGAAGACCTACTTCTACTGTCAGGACACCTCCTCACCCGGTGAAAATACTTTACCGGGTTTCTCCGAAGGCCTTCTCGATCTTTCCGACAACCTCAATTCCTTCGCCTCTGAGTCGGATAGGGAGTCCATCAAACCTCTTCTTGCCAAACTCGCTGTTCTTTCGGCCCAAGGCCTTCTTGGGCTCAACTTGGTTAAAACTTGGGTAAACTTCCGAATCCAACCAAATGCCATCCGGCCAAAGCTGATGTGCGAGTATTCTGGGCACGTTACGGATTCACTCCGCTACTCACTGAGGAACTACCCAGCCGCTGATACAAACAAGATAATCAAGAGTTTCTTGACCGAGAAAATGGAAGTGATCCGGACTATAGCCGTCTTGGAACCGTTTACTCGCGATAACCCGGCTCCAGCGGTAAGATCCGGCCTTAATTCTTTATCCTTATACCTTTGTCTGGTACAATCACTAATTTTTACCATTATACTTTTATCTCAGGAAAACAACACTTTCTGGAAGATCGAGACCCCCCTCCTTTCGAAAACTCAGAAGAGGACGAAGAGTCGGCTGACTCGGACGAAGGTATCATCCGGGTTTCACCTATCCCCATTTCTGTTAACTTGCTTTCCCGCACTTTCTCTTTTTTCGACAGTACACTATGTTTTCCAGGAATGGAGGATAAGGATGAAAAGGAGGATAAGGAAGATCATGAGGAGACCCAGAGTGACAAAAGTGAGGCAGAACCGGAAGCTGAGGTTGGGGCCCAGAGGAAACCCCGAGGGGTCGTATTCAAGGTTCCATATTCCTCTATGTCCTCCAAACCGTATTCATTTGCTAATATGTGCGAGCTTAATCAACGATTGTCCGATTCACCATACTTGAAGGAGCCCCCTACGGTCAAGCGCAGGGTAACCCGGAACTCCCCGGGTGAGGATCCTCTCAACCCGGGCATCCCTTCGTCCCCAGCCCGCCGTGCCGGTACTTCCCAAACCCATCCTTCCAATTCACCTCAAAGACATCCTTCTCCCAATCACCCCCTAGCTGGGCAACTCCGAGTCTCACTTTCTCAATCTTTATCAGCCTCGTCCGGGTCTAGCAACGACCTTCCGGCGGACTTCTTCGTGAATACCGGGTAAGCTAGCTTTCTTGCTATTCGAAATACCAACACTTTCCATGAGTTTCCTTCATTATATACTAACTACCCGCTTTATGTCCCTCAGAGCCAAGGTCACAACCAGTGACCCGGACAACATGGATGTCGATGACCCGGCTAAGGAGGATCCGGTTGATACTGTGATGGCCGCGGCAGGCGGCGCTGAAGAAGAACAAGTCCCGTTGAAAGATCCGGCCGATCAGGAGGCCATGTATCCAATCCCCTCGCATACACCCGGGGATGACGATGTCGTGATCCTGGGCACAGGAAGGAGTGAGCCCACTCCCAATACCTAGGCGACCCGGGTGTCCCCACCCATGAAGGAGAAGACTCCATCTCCGGGTAACCAGAAACCCGGTTCTTCCAACCTGGAGCTCGACAAGCTTTCCTATGACGAGATGATGAATGCGCTCTTTGCTTTGAAGACGACTGAAAGAGATATCCTGGAGGCCATGGCTGCTGAGCACTAGGTAATCCTGATCAACATTACTTATATACTCATCTAGTCCCCAAGTTCCGAGTGTAACTAGGCAAAGTTTTACTCGGTACTTCCTTTTATATTCGGCCTTTTCGTATATCCGACTAACCTTTTCTTTTCCCTCCTCCACAGGCGCAAGTGACCCGTTCTGAGGAGATTCTGGCCAAAACCAACCAGCTCCTCGAGACCGAGTCAAATCTGCGGGCAGGGCTTGAGGTTGAAGTACAGAACCTCGAAAGGGGTGTTGAAAAGTACAAGAAGAAATACCGCGCTGCCGAGAATACGTTGAAGAAGCTCTCGGCTCAAATTGCCAACACTTACCGCGCCTTGCTTGGTAAGAATCTGTAACTCGCTAAGTATACTGCTTTACATACGATAACTGAGTGTTGTTGCTTTAACCTTTTCTGTTTATACTGCAGGTCCGGGTGATACTGCCCCAGATGAAGATGCCATTGAGAAGTTGAAGACACTGAAGGGCGTTATCCGGCAGTTTTCTGCCGGCACCAAGTGGATCCTGGAGGCTGTGAAGTGGCCGGCTACGGGCTATTGTGGCTTGGACACACTGCTTGAAGCGTGCTCCACTATCCCTGAGTGGATCAATCTCTGGAAGCGCTCTTCGTGCCGAGTTGGGGTAACCCGCGGGCTTATGCTGGCCAAGGCTTATTTCCCCAAGCTTGAGCCGGCAAAACTTGTGGCCGGGTTTCCTGAGTTCAACCTTGACGGCTCTAAATTTTCCGCCAAGAACTTTAAAGCTATTGAAACTGAGGTGCGTCACTCGGCAAGCCAGATCGCCGACGGTCTGGAGTTAGAGAGGATTGTTACACCTTATGACGCGGACGACAAGCCAATCAAAGGAGATCTTCCCAAGCCCTTTGACATGCTGGAGAGGTGGAAGGCGGAATCTGCCCAGAAGAGGGAGGAAGCTGCAAAGAGGAGGGCTGAGGCCGACACTGCGCCTTCCACCTCTACGCCGGCTGTCCGTCCACCAGCTCGCGCCGACTCTGCTGCCAATCCAGGTAGAGGTGCTGAGAAGACCGCTGAAGAGCAAGTCCAAGACCCGGCTGCCAAGGACAACGTTCAAGACTCGGCCAAGGATGCCGAGTGAAGTTTCTTTTTTCACTGCCTCAAACACTTTTATTCGGCCAATGGGCATCTAAAACAATTATTCTTTTGATAGTGCGCCTGTGCACCTTTCGGTACTATTTCCTCGGTGTGTAATACGTTAAAAACCTTAATAGCTTTCGTGGCCCTTCTGGCCTTTTGCGTGAATTTGATATTTCCTAGCTTTAAACGTTTCGTTGTTGGTTTCCCGACCTTCGCTATTTTTCCTTTTGTGAGACTCGGTTTCTGGGTCTCGGGGGCTTTGACGAGTGGATTTTTCCTAAGTCCCCAAGTCTCGGATTTTTGGGTTTTTAAGCTGAATAGCTAGACAATTTGTTACTTTTTCGAATTCCCAAGTCCCCAAGGCCCGAATTTCCGAGTCTAGGGATTGGAGTTTGTCAAAAGAACAAGTTTGTTTCTGCTAAAGCCCAAAACTTAGAGTTGCTCACGTAGGTTTGAAGTTATGCTTAATATATTTTGAGTTTCCGGCTGTTAGCCTTGTACTATGCATAACTTCTGGTTTGGATGACCCTTTTGACCTTCTTTTACTATAAGCCGGCTTTCGCGTGGATGATCAATGCTGCTATAACTGCATAAAGACAGGGTCAGGCAAGTCCCATTGGGCATCATGACTGATTGTAATTATACGCTAGCAAAGCATGCCACTTTTTGCGAGTCACATCGAGCTTAAGCAAAAAAAGTCAAGAAAATTTGGCTCTATTGTCCGGTTATAAGCTTGGAGCCGTACTTATTGCAAGTAATCGGCCCTTATAACTTGATGGCATCATGGCCGGGTCTTTGAGTTTGCAACTGTGCTATTTAAGCAATCAGCCCCCAAGACCTAGATATACATAACTTACTAGAAAAACTAATACACCAAGAACAACAAATAACACTTACCTGAAGGAAAATAGGAAAACAACAGGAAAATAAAAAACTTGGCCAAAGATACCCAAAAGGAAACGATATTATTGTTTAACCATCTCTTTATTGATATGAGGAAAGTTAGGTCAGCAAGCCGCCTCATTAAAAACCTTCCAGTCCCCTTAGGTACCCTGGATAGGAAAAGAGTGCGTCTGAAACCTGCTGCCCGTTACATCGTGTAATTCCACTTGTGAATCTAGCCTATTCTAAGTGTAGTAGGGACGCAGCTGAGCCACGTTCCATGGTCTTTCTCTTTTTTTGCATAGATGAAGTTGTATGAGCGGTGTCATTGACAGTAGCCGACTCTTCCCTTGCATCTACCAAGTAATACGATCCATTGTGCAGATTCCGGCTTATGATGAACGGTCCTTCCCATGGTGGAGATAGCTTGTGTTTTCCCTCCTTTGACTGTACCAGGCGCAAAACCAGGTCTCCTTCCTGGAAGACCCGGGTTTTAACTCGCCGGCTATGATATCTCCTCAGATCTTGCTGGTATATGGCTGATCTCTCCAAAGCTTGTTCTCTATGTTCCTCTAGCATACCCACGGCGTCCTGCCGGGTCTTCTCGTTCTCCACCTCGACGTAAGCCGACACTCGAGGCGAATCATGAATAATATCACTCGGAAATACTGACTCTGCACCATAAACCATAAAAAACGGTGTCATCTGAGTAGATCTGTTAGGTGTGGTGTTAATTCCCCAAACCACTGATGGTAACTCCTCGACCCATGCGCCAGCAGCTCGGATGCACGGGACCCGCAGCCGTGGTTTTAATCCACGAAGTAACTCCTGATTTGCCCTCTCCACTTGTCCATTAGCCTGTGGATGGGCCACTGAAGCTATGTCTAGGCGGATGCCATTGTTTCCGCAGAATTTTTCCATCTCACCCAAGGACATGTTGGTTCCATTGTCCGTTATTATGCTGTGAGGATACCCAAACCGATAGATAATCCTTTTCAGGAACTTGACTGCCGTGACTGCTTCACAATTGGTAACTAGCATAACTTCCACCCACTTGGTAAATTTATCAATAGCCACCAAGAGACGGGTCTTTTTGCAGGGTGACATGTGGAAGGGGCCCACCATGTCCATGCCCCAAACAACGAACAGCCAGGTTAATGGGATTGTTTGCAACTCCATAGCCGGCACATGGATTTGGCGAGCGTACCTTTGACATCCATCGCACCTTGCCACCAAGCGTTCCGCGTCTGCTACAGCTTTGGCCACTAGGGATCTTGTGGATGCATGATGCCCACAGTCGCCTTCATGGATCTCTTTCAGGATCTGTCGGCCGTCTTCTGGTGCTACACAGCGCAAAAAGACTCCTGTTGCACTCCTTTTATATAACTCGCCATTGATGATGAAATAGCCCTTTGCACGTCTCAGAATTTGCCTTGCTAAAACTTCCTGTGGTGGTAACTCGCCCCGTGATAAATAAGCTAAAAACGGCTCTGTCCACTTGGGAACGGCATGTACCGTGGCCACAAGCTCTAAATCCGGGTCTTGGTTAGCCACCTCTTCCTCAGACTCGGTTTTAATAGATGGCCGCCATAACTCGTCCAGGAAAACATTGGGTGGAACCGGCTCTCTGCGCGAGCCGAGTCTTGCAAGTGCATCTGCTGCCTCGTTCTTTCGCCTGTCAATATGCTCCACCTCATACCCAGAAAAACACCCGGCAACCCTGTCCACCTCTCTGCGATATGCTGCCATAGTTGCATCCTTCCTATCCCAGGTTCCTGAGACCTGCTGCACCACAAGATCCGAATCTCCATAGCATCGTATCCGCCTGATGTTCATCTCCTTGGCTATTCTTAATCCGTGTAATAATGCCTCATACTCGGCCACGTTGTTGGAGCAATCAAAGTGAATTTGCAACACGTAGCTCAATTTATCTCCTTTGGGTGATGTAAGTACCACCCCAGCTCCTGATCCCTCGTACTGTTTGGAACCATCAAAGTGCATTACCCAAGACTCGGAACTTGGAGTCATTGTTGGCATGCTTGTGTGAGTCCAATCATTGATGAAATCGACTAAAGCTTGGGACTTGATTGCTAACCTTGGCTCGTAGTTGATATGATAATCTCCCATCTCAATGGCCCACTTGGCTATTCTACCTGTTGCGTCTGAGTTTCTGATAATATCTGACATTGGAATAGAGCTAACCACTGTTATGGGGTGTTCTTGAAAATATGGTTTCAATTTCCGGCTGGGCATGAAGACCCCAAAAACCAACTTCTGCCAGTGTGGGTAATGCTGCTTTGCTTCCGATAATACCTCGCTTACGTAGTAAACCGGCCTCTGTACCGGGTGATCTTTCCCATCCTCTTTACGCTCAACGACAACCACTGCGCTAACCGCCCGGGGCCCAGCCGCAACATATAGTAACATGGGCTCCTTAGGACCCGGAGCTGCTAAGACTGGTGCCTCAGACAATTGCTTCTTTAGTGCCTCGAACGCCTCATCCGCCTCTTGGTCCCAAACGAACTTGTCGGATTTCCTCAAGAGCCGGTATAATGGAATTGCCTTCTCCCCGAGTCTAGATATGAACCGGCTTAGTGCTGCTACGCATCCTGTGAGTTTTTGAACATGCTTCAAATTTTCCGGCTTTTTCAGACTCTGGATGGCTTTGATCTTGTCCGGGTTTGCCTCGATTCCTCTCTCGGAAACAATGAATCCGAGTAATTTTCCCGCTGGAACTCCGAACACGCACTTTGTAGGGTTAAGTTTCATCTGATACCTTCTCAAATTCTTGAATGTTTCCTTTAGATCATCAATAAATGTTTCTGCTTTCCTGGTCTTGATCACCACATCATCCACATAAGCGTGAACGTTGCGTCCAATCTGATCCTTGAAGCACTTCTGTATGCATCTCTGGTAAGTTGCGCCAGCATTCTTTAGCCCAAAAGTCATGGTTTTGTAACAAAAAGCCCCAAAGGGGGTTATAAACGATGTTTTCTCCCAATCCTCCTTCTTGAGCTTGATCTGATGATACCCGGAATATGCATCTAGGAAACATAATAGGTCACTTCCAGCCACTATATCTATGATCTGATCTATCCTTGGAAGGGCAAATGGATCCTTTGGGCAGTGCTTGTTGAGACTCGTGTAATCTATGCACATCCTCCACTCATTACTCTTTTTCAGTACTAGAACCGGATTTTCCAGCCAATCCGGGTGAAATACCTCCATGATAAAGCCGGCTGCCAATAGCCGGGCAATTTCTTCTCCTATAGCTTTTCTTCTCTCCTCATTCATTTTTCTCAGGCCCTGTTTCACAGGCCGAGACTTAGGATCGACGTGTAAACTGTGCTCAGCTAACTCAGTCAGGATACCTGGCATATCACTGGGCGTCCAAGCGAAAACATCTTGATTTTCGCGAATGAACTCAACGAGCGCCTCTTCTTGCTTACTGTCTAGGTTAGATCCTATAGCAAATTGCTTGGAGGGATCACCTTCAACAAAAGCCACCATCTTTGTGTCCTGTGCCGCCTTGAATTTTGCTCTCTCATCCTCCGTATTCGGCCTCTTTAACGCTGTTCTGTCATCCGGGTCTACTTGAGACCGGTAATACTTGAGATCTTCCTTTCTACAAGCTTGTTCCGCCATTGCCGCGTCTCCTTCGTCACACTCAGCCGCTATAACCCGGCTCCCATGGATGGTGATGGTCTGCTTGGGACCCGGGATTTTTAGCTGTAGGTATACGTAACACGGCCTGGCCATGAACTTGGCGTAAGCCGGCCTTCCAAACAACGCGTGATAGGGGCTACGCAACTTTACCACCTCGAACGTGAGCCACTCCACTCGGAAATTATCCTTTGATTCTCCAAAAGCGACCTCCAATGTAATCTTCCCCTCGGGGCACGCCGAGTGACCCGGTACGATCCCGTGAAAAACCGTAGAACTTTTCTGTAGCTGGGACACCTTGAGGCCCATGCGTAGGAAAGTTTCCCAATATATGATATTGATGCTACTTCCGCCATCCATTAACACCTTTTTCAACTCATAACCATTAACCTGCGGTGCAACCACCAATGCTAAGACTCCCGGGTGTTCTATTCTTTCCGGGTGATCCTTTCTGCTCCATGTCACCTCTTGATCCGACCACCTCAGGTATCTCGGGACAGCCGAGGAAACCGAGTTTACTGCCTTTTTGAGTATCTTTCTATCCTTGTTAGAGGTTCCTGTGGTGTGAACGTGGTACTGGCCCAATTGCTTGGGGTTGGCCTGGAACCCTCCAGCTCTTCCCTGATTGTTACTCGGATTACCACCTCCTGGGTTGCCTGCTGGGGGTGGGCCGTTTCCCGGGTTACCACCCGGACCCGGTCCTGCTCCCCGGCCTGCACCTTGCATTGCCTTCTGTATTTCCTCATTCTTCCATCTCTGTAAATCCACGCACTGTTCCAGCGAATGATTGGCCGGCCTGCCGTTCCTGCTATGGCGCAGACAGGGCATCCTGAAGGCCTCTATATGGTTAGCCGGCCTTGGCGGCCGTTGGTAATTTCCTCCATTAAAGTTTCCTCCGTTGAAATTTCCTTCTGCTCTGGGTCTTGCAAACCCGGCTTCTGTGTTGGCGACAAACTCGGAACTTCCCTCGTACGGGCGCTTGTTCTGGTTGTTTCCATTATTCCCTCCATTGTTACCCGGCGCAGATCCATTGCCGGGTCTTCCACTCTTTCTTGCGTTAGCTTTGGCTTTCTTGTCATCAACATCCTCCTCTGTGGTATCCGTGGCGGCGTGCTTGTTGCACGCGTCCATCAATTCTCCCATAGTAACCTCCGAAGCATTCCGACTAGATTTCATGCGTGTTAGCTTTTGCACTAGGGATATGTACTTGCATGTTTTAGCCATAGCCTGTAGCGCATCCTTTGGCTGAATATCTGTAGGCGAGTGAAGTATTTCCATAACCCGGCGCACCCAACTGCGCGCCGACTCACCCTTCTTCTGGACACATCGTTCTAGATCATCGATTGTGAATAACTTCCTGCACGTCCCATGGAAGTGCTTGATAAACACAACTTTCAGCTCACTCCACGAATTGACAGATTTTTCTGGTAAATTATTGAACCATAACTTTGCTGCTCCCTCTGACATCATTAAGTACATGAACTTGGCTTGATGATTTTCAGATGCGTTGCGAATCAATATGGCCATCTCATAGCTGCTCAACCAGGTTTCTGGGTCCATAGTCGGCTCATAGTTCACCACTTTACCCGGTTCCTTGAACTTATCCGGGTAGGGCTCGGCTCTGATGGCGTCCGACAAACACTTGGGCCCGGCTAAAATTGCCGGTACTGGCCTTACCCGGGAAACATGCGATCCGGCGACAGGTGCGGCGGGGGGTGCAACCACTACCGGCCCTCGTACCGCAGATCCGACTGTTGCGCGCCTGGCTCGGGAACTGTCCACGATAGCTTGGGCGGCTGATACTGCGGGTGTTGCTGGTCTACGGGGAGGAGGCGGCATTTGCTGCTGCTCTGCCCTCTGCCGTGCTGAGCTCGTCTGAATATTACCGGTGTTTCCGTTATGCCAGCGAACATACGACGTTCCATGAATTCCACTCCTATTATCCGGGTAATTGACTTGCTGAGCCACTGCCTGCGCAATAAATCTATCGCCCGCCGGGTCTCCTCCGCATGGGGTGAATCTCTTACGGGTATGCGGTCCAATGCCAATGTTGCTGCATATACATTATCCATGGGGTTGTTCAAGTGACCTGGTGGTGTACGAAATCGTGATGGTGGTGGTGGTGGTACTGCGTTGCCAACAGCAGCCCCTGTCTGCAACATGGGTAATCCGGCTTGTACGTTTGCCGGCTGTCCTCCTCCGGTCGCAGGCTGATGTACAGTTTCCTGATTCACAACCGAAATTGGTTGATCTTGGGGTGTGATGAATAGTGTGGCCGGGTTTAGAATTCCACCCGTTGCCGGTAATCTCGTCTGGTATCTCTGATGCATCCTAGTCGACTCAACCCGGAGCCGGTTCTCCAATGCCTCCAGCTCACGTTGGCGCGTGGCTACCCCTTGCTTCTCTGCTTCCACATCTCTCCTTTGTTGCTCCAATGCACGGCGGGCTACATCCAGATCCCTAGCCCGCGCCGCGGCGTTTTCGGGGGTTATCACCGTAGCTAGCACCGTGGGATCCAGGATCAAATTGTTACTAAACAGGGCCGGGTGTTGTGGGTTGGAAGGACCCGCCCCTGGCGTTCTGTTCGCCATAAACCCGAACATATTCCTCCGCAATTCACTTTCCGGGGTGTTGCTGGTGACTGAAGCCGACTCTCCGTCAACCCGGGCTATGACCGGATTTCCATCAACCGGATTTTGTTGCTGAGCCAGTACTCGTGCTGCTCCGACCGCGGCCGTGGTCACGTCCCCCTGATTGAGATTGGTTGCAGGGGCCGTGTAGACCGCGACCTGGCACGCGATGCCTGGTGAAGACTCGTATCCCTCTTCATCACAGCTATCCTCCTCGTACCGGTCCTCCAGCAGGTGCAGGATAGACTCGGTATCATCTTCTCTCATGACCCGGCCACGCGGGGTCCGTGCCGGCTCCTCCGGCTGTTCCCTCTTCGTGGTGGGCTCTTCTATCGGATCTATCGTCCCGACTGATTCTTCTCCATCCGACTGAACGCAGGTTGCTCCTCCTGACACAGAATCATATCCAAAATTGTCAGGGATTGAACCGGACGTATGTACCATGCCAATGAAGACGTTGACCCGGCCGATCGTGACGACAGATCCGGATTCCAGCAGATCCGACTCTGGCCCCCAGCCAAAATCATCCACCAGCTTCTCTCCTTCGGGGTTGGTGTAGATCTCGCCGATGACGAGGTTCTTCATGTTCTCCCGAGCTTCTCCCGTGACGTAAACACCTTTGGACGCAGGCCCCACGGTGGGCGCCAACTGTCGTGGGATAATCATGGCAGACGTTACCAGGGTTAACTTATCTTGGGGTAAATCGACTCTGGTGTTTGGGAGAGGGTTTTGCTCAGGGGAAATCATGCTGACAATCGATCTGGTAGCTCTGGCAATCAAGTCACCGAGTCTCCGATCTAGGGTTACAATCTCAACTCTCGTGTTACAGGGGATACTCGAATAACTAGCAAAAACTCGTGTTAGTCTAACCCTGGGAGCCGGTTTATATAATACCCGGGCCCCTGGCTTCCCATCCAAGGCGTACTCGGGATCCTACCCGGTCACCGCATACAAACCCTAAGTTTCCTTATCGAAACCCACAATCCGGGTTACGAAGCCTACGCCCCTGGGCCTTCTAGAAACTCCTTTTCCTCAAGCCGGGTCTTGCGCAGCTCCCTTTAGGCCGAGTTACACCCTGACGTTAGCCTACCGGGTTATCATCCCTCCATCATATGTATTACTAGTTAACAAAGTATGTTTGGGTATTTTGATACCACATTGGTTGGTATGAGTTGTCATACAAAGCAACACAATGCAAGAAATACAAGGGCCTAAAAGAAACTAGTAATAGATGTGGAATCGATTATGACAAGAACAGAAATAAAGTGTTATTGCGTTCATTGTCATATCGAACCAAACATTCAAGATTTATTTTAAGAACTTAATAAGTGTTATTTTTTTCTAGTCTTTTGTGAGAACAAATGAGATTGTTCAAACTATGACCATATTCCATAATTCATGGATATGTTAATATAAATCATGTTGGTAAATTAAACATCTATAAGACGAAATGCTAAACGTTGCAAGACGTAAAATAGTTTCACTCAAATTGTAACGCCACCATTTTAGTTCATATCGGAAAGGAAAACATGAAGGAACTCCATGTTGATGGACTTCCGGAGTCATTTTGTTTTGAATAAATTGACGCTTGTGAGACCTCTTCCAAAAGATGACTAGAATTCCGTTCATAGGCCAAAGTAGAATGGACGACTAATTTAGTGGATATTATACATATTGATGTATATAGTCCATTATGTGTAGTCATGTATGGTGGATTAATTTTTCCTTCATAAAATTCCGTCGATGATTTAAGTAGATATGTGAGTATATCTATTTAAAGAGAACGGAGTTTGACACTTTGAATTGGTTCAAATGGTTGTTAATATGAAGTAAAAATAAATGTAACAAGATAATCAAGTATTTATGATTGGATCATAAAGGATAAAGTTTGAGTTACAAGTTCAGCAGAACATCTCAGAAGTTGCAGAATTGTTCTACAACTTATACTTCTCGAATACCCCACATTAGTTTCGAGTATTCAAGAGACAAAATCTAACCTTGTTGGACATGGTAAGATTAATAAAAATGCCATTATAATTTTGTAGTTTATACATTAGTGACAACCGTTTTTCCACTGAAAAGAGCACCATCATGATCCGTTGAAATTGACAACATATAAGATATGGTTTGGGTAGTGACCCGAATTGTCATTTTCTTAAGTTTTGGTATGCATAGCATGTGTAAAATATTTACAACCAAAATAGGATAAATATATGTTTATAAGGTTATCCAAAATAAAACATTGGGTATTTCTCCTATCACCAAACTAAAAGACAAATGTTGTTTGTCAGAAAGGGTTGATTTCTCGAGAAAGTAGTTCTTGCGAAACAAGTGAGTGGGAGCACGGTACAAACTCAACAAGATTAGAGAATCTTCGTTATCATGTCAAGAGTAGCGCAGCACTGGAAATTGTTCCGGGGTTTGCTATTTTGACAAAGTAGAAGACAATACATGTGTTGTAGATACTTCGGATGAATTTGCGTACTGAACCACAAAAGTCCTAAAACTTTGTACTTAGACCAACTTGTGGTTTAAGAGTAAAGTGTTGTTTGACAATAAAAGGACATGGACCTTGTAAAGGAAGCAAATGATGGGCCTTGACTTCGTAAAATTGACTATGAGTCATTATATCCGCCATAGTATCCTTGTATGAATATCAAGTATGTGACTTGGTAGTCCTTTCGATAGGCATGATGCCTAACGATAGCAAAAGGGTCTATATAGCGACAAAGACATGGATTTTACATCTTTTGAAAGTTGTACTTATCGAAAAGTTGTTTTCGACGAAGTTCAAAGAGTTGACTACTACAAGATTTTGATCTTTCGTAGTGATGTTTTAGTCTTTGCGGATAGTTCTAGCAAAAGTTACATATTATGATATGAGCAAGATTTCTTCTCCGAAGGGTAAGTCATTTTGCAAGTTTTCTTCTCCGGCTTATGCTCTCTTCTCCCTTGTTAATCGGGTTCGTTTCTTCGCATACGAGTGCAAAACCTTCCTCGAGCAACACCAAGGGTGTGTCACCCCCGCCGAGGTGCAGCAGCAGGTGCAGGCAAGAGAGGCCCAACTAGACAAGGAGCGGGATGCCGAGAAGGCTGAAGTCCACAAGCTCAAGCTTGAGCTTGCTGAGGCCCTAAAGGCTGCACTACAGGCTGGTAACGATAAGACCGAGGCATTGAACAAGGCCGCCGTGGAGAAGCTGGATCTTGAAAAAGAGATTGAGTCTCTCAGGACGAGAAATCAAGCCCTCGATACCATGGTTGACAGCTCACGCCGCCTCCAGGACAAGCACTTCCGGCTCGTTGAAGACTGGACCCGCCCACTAGGGGCCCTCATCTGGAGTTGAGATGTGAGTTACCACTACCCTTTGCTTTATCCGGTTTTCATCTTTCCCTTTCTTCTATCCGGTTCTTCTTTTTCTCGGTTCCCTTTTCTGACCCAGCTCAGCATGTCCCACCTTAGACACCTTCCCGGATTTCAACGCTGTTGCTGAGACTGCTGTGGAGAAGGCTAGGAGGTTGAGGGCAGCATCAGGCCTTAACGCGGATGATTCGGTCACCATCGACGATCAGATCGAGAACATCGAGACCCGGGTGATCTCCCTCAAGGGCATGGGCACCTCCATGGTTTCAACGGCTATGCGGCTACATAAGCTGTTCTGGCCGGAGAGAGAGATCCTGTATACAATCAATGAGATGGCCGCTAACTTGGACCACGTCAAGGAGGAGCTGAAGAAGTGGCGTGCCTCCGCAGCCCGAGCTAGTGCGGATGAGGCCCTCCACTTCGTGCTGTCTTGGTACGAGAATCTCGATCTCGAGAGGATCAGCACCCTCCGGAATGAATCCAAGTGGACCAACAGGGATGAGTGCATCTTGCACCGCAAAGAGACTGCCTATGAGCTTGCATCCTACGCAGATACCCAACAGTACATCGACGGCCCCACGGAGCCGGATACCGATGTCGAAGATGAAGAGGACGAAGCTGACGATGGCGATGCTGATGCTGGCGAAGACGGCAGCGTGGGCGATGAGGAGGAGGAGCACGACGACGTTGGAGATGAAGGGGCCAAGCAGCACAACGGTGAGGAGGAGGCCGCGATGGACGTCGACCCGAAAGCGATCAAGCCAGGAGCTGGCCCTGAGGAAGTTCAGAGCGAGTCGCAGCCCTCTGCCCCGGCTGGAGCTGTCACCACCGAGATGGTGATCGACACTCCAGTCCCCGAGTTGGGCGCAACGGGGGCTACGACCGAGAACACCGCATCCGGGCATGCTCCTCCACCCGGTGACTCCGCTACTCAGGCCTCCAATGCTGCATCCGAGCCTGCCTCTGCTACTCCAACCTCTACTGCTGCTCCTGAGCCCGCCCTCACGACTCCAACTTCCGAGTTTTTTTCAATCTATCCAACACCGAGACCAACTCCACCACATCAACAGTGTCCTAGGCTCCTGCACTTACTTTTATCCTCAAACTTTTATCAGATCCCTGGTATGCCGGGTGCAGATGTAATGAATACTTAATCGTCCCTTGCGCTACTCAGTTTTATTAAGCTATTTAGCAAGACTGGCTCAATGCCGGATTGCGTTAAATGCAAGTCCCCGAGTTGCATTTCTTATCCACTCAGTTCTCTTGTCTTTGCTCTTACCTGCCACTTGTGGCTTTTTGGTAGTCGAGTCACAAGATTTCAGAAACTGAGCTTCCAATACATAACCACTTTGAGATCTAAACTTAACACTGCCCAACACTTAGCCGAAAACAGGGAAGGAAAAAAGGCACTCTACTCGGTTGACATATTCCTCTTTTCCTTAGCGATCTTTCGTGTGTTCATTGACCTTTGGCTTGTTCTCTTGCTTGCCATGAAGCCGGGTTGCGGACAGCAGCAAAGTCGAAGAGTTGGCCCTTAGGTTCAAATACACTACTAGGCATGCGAGTGAAATTTTGAGTAGACCAACTGAGTAGACAAAGTAAATAACGTAAATAACACAAGGCTAATTTGGCACAGGCAGTCCCCGAGTTCGAATTCGGAGTGCCGACTTGAATTTTAACTCGGTTGAGGAGATACATACAATGTTTGCTCAGGAATGAAAACGGCAGAGTAGAGCTACATTCCAGGGACGCTTGGATTCCTCTCCGGATTTATCCGCCCTATTCTTCTGTGGTGCCTAAGCGTCAATGAGATAATAGGCATCATTGTGCAGAGCCTTGCTCACAATGAAAGGTCCTTCCCATGGAGGGGATAGCTTGTGCATCTCGGCTGTGCGCTGCACAAGCCTAAGGACCATGTCTC
Organism: Alopecurus myosuroides; assembly: GCA_028641055.1. Lineage (NCBI taxonomy): Eukaryota > Viridiplantae > Streptophyta > Magnoliopsida > Poales > Poaceae > Alopecurus > Alopecurus myosuroides. Next base: position 61,797,015 of record CM054057.1, on the reverse strand, counting down.
CTTCTCGGAAAACCCTTGGGCTTACTTTCTGGCTATGATAGCGTCTCGGATTCTGTTGATATACAGCCGAGCGCGACAGAGTTAACTGTCTTGCTTCTTCGAGCAGATCAACGTCATTTTCTCGGGCTTCTCTTGCCTCCGCCTCACTATACAGGGTTACTCTGGGTGTCATGCTCAAGGTCAGTGGGCAACAGTGTCGCAGCTCCATATACCAAGAAGAATGGTGTGTATCCGGTTGATCGGTTAGGGGTAGTCATTATACTCCACAACACCGCCGGTAACTCGTCCAACCAACAACCAGGGGTTCGCTGTAATGGCTCAATTAGCCTTGGCTTTATTCCGGATAGGACCATGCCATTAGCTCTTTCAACTTTCCCATTCAAAGCCGGATGCGTGACTGACGCAACGTCTAGCCGGATCCGCTTCTCCTTGCAGAACCTGGCAAAGGCTCCCTCAGTGAAGTTTATTCCATTGTCTGTGATGATCCCATGTGGATACCCATATCTCAGAATGACATCTTTCAGAAAACTCACAGATGTGTTCCCATCACACTTCCGGATAGGCTTTACTTCAATCCACTTGGTGAACTTATCCACCATGACCAATGTCGAGACATCGTGGTAGTTTTCATAGACGGGGGTGCCATGAGACTACGGGTAGAGACGTGGGGAAACGGGATCGCGTTGAAGACAAAGACACAAGATTTACCCAGGTTCGGTACGTCGTAATAATACGACGTTCCTACTCATGCAATCTCACTAATCAGGGCTAAAGCATGTGTATACAATTACAATGTGAGGTTCTGTTTAGCTATTCGCTGAGGATCAACTTCCCGGCGAATTAGCCTGTAGCTTCGTGTCTCTCTTTATCTTATCTCCCGCCCCACTTTATATAATAGCCGGGTTAGGGCATACAGAGTAGGAAACCTAGAAGACTACGGTAGCCATTAACTTGGAAAGTAAGGAATCCGTCTTCTCCTCCAAGCCAGATCACGTGGGCCGTGATCCGGGTGCTTCTAGAATCCGGCTTCTGTGTGTCAGCTTACTGGGCCGCCCAATGGACCATAGCCCACTACCAGTTGGGCCACCCTGGTAATCCGGCACTTTTGACTACCATCTGATATACCCCTATTCAGTATATATCCGACAGTAGCCCCCAAGAAGGATTAAAACTCTGATTCGCCGTCTTTCGCCAAATACATATTGTCCGAGAAATATTGGCCAGCAGTCTTGATTCTTCTTATTCTTCTTTGAAAAGAGATGGTAACGTAAAACTCGGAATCCTGCAAATCCGGCTTTTCTCACACGATCCTTCGCGGAGAAGGAACCTCCTACGTCAGCACTTTAATCCTGCTGACGTAAGGGACGTTTGGGTTCCAGGCGGGAAACCCAGAAACATATCTCTGACAGATTCTCGCGGGAAACGAGGAGATAACCATAATCATCCTGTCGATCCATTTCCCGGATTTCTCGGAGAGTGACACGCGTTAATCATCCAACGGTCAAAAGAGCCGTTAGCACGCATCGTGACAGATTTCCGGCTATAAATAGCCTTCTTCGTGAAGGGGAACGTAGCATAGAAAACAAAAATTTTCCTACGCGAGAGATACCCGAAAGGCCAAGATCTAATCTATGAGACGAAGTGCAACGGGCAACAAGAGGGTTAAGGAGAACACATACCCTCGAAGACTCAAAGTGGTACGAGATCAAATCTCGTTGTTGGCGTAGTCGTACTCACACCGATCCCGATAGCGAGAAGATGGCACCGCAATCCGGCGGTGCATCCGTGATCGGTCACACGTACGGTTGATGACGACCTCCGTTCCCTCGTTCCAGCGGGGCGCGGAAGTAGAGGATCCCTCGGAACTCCAGCAGCATGACGGCGTGGTGTGGTGGAGAAAAACATTGCTCAGGGCTTCGCCAAGCGCACGAACAAGTGGTGGAGCAGCGGCAGGAGGGAGGAAGAGATGACACAAGTGTGTGTAGTGGGAGAGGGAGCTCTCACCCCTCCTTTTATAGGAGGGGATGGCAGCCACGAATTTTTGGCTGCCTCCACCTCTCCCTCATCATGTGAGTGGAGTCTCCACTCAACCCACTCATTCTTCCATGAATTCCCACTCAAAATCCCAAGGGTTTTCTTTAATAAATAAATAAAACAATTTTATTTCTTTATTTTAATATTTGTTAATTCCATTAACAAACATTAACATATAACCCCTTGAGTTAGTTGTTAAATCTATTAACAACCATTTGATAAGAATCCCCTTGAACTATTTCAAAATTACTCGAAACAATTTCGGTGACTATTTCAATATTCCCCGAAACAATTTCGGTGCTGTCCAAACTTTTCTCCGATATTCTGTATCCTCTCAAATGCGTCATTGAACCTTAAGTGTGTCACCCTACGGTTCGCGAATAAGATAGACATGATCGAGACTCCTCTCCGATCAATAATCAACAGCGGGATCTGGAGATCCGTGATGACTCCTATATATTCAACGATGACTCTCGTGATCGTGTGAACCAACAACGCCGTGAACTATTCCCTTTGTCTCGCGATATTTTACTTGTCCGAGATTCGATCATTGGTATCAACCATACCTTGTTCAATCTCGTTACCGACAAGTACTCTTTTCTCGTTCCCGTGATATAACATCCTTTGTGATCATATCACGTGCTTGCAAGCGGTTTCGATGTGATATCACCGAGAGGGCCCAGAGTATATCTCTCCGTCATTTGGATGGACAAATCCCACTCTTGATCCATGATCCTCAACTAATACTTTCCGAATACTTAACGACACCTTTATAGTCACCCTGTTACGGTGTGACGTTTGATGCCATCAAAGCACTCTTCCGGTATCAGTGATTGACATGATCTCATGGTCTAAGGAATAAGTTACTTCGTATGTTTGATATAACAATGTAAACTAAATGACTGGATCGCATTGCTATATTATCTTTGGGTATATGTTCATCACATCATTCTTCTAATGACATGACCCCGTTATTAATAACATCCAATGTTCATGATCAGGAAACCTTGATCATCTATTAATCAACGAGCTAGTTAAAAAAGAGAGGCTTTACTAGGAACCATTGTTTGTTTATTAAGCACACATGTATCAACGTTTCCGGTTAATACAATTCTAGCATGAGAAATAAACATTCATCATAAACAAGGAATAAGATAATAACCATTTTATTATTGCCTCTCGGGCATATTCCCTTCAGTCTCCCACTTGCACTAGAGTCAATAATCTAGTCTGTAAGCACTTTAACACATATGGCGTACCAGTGTTATTACCATGCTTCGCATGCGGTAAACATCATCAAAAAGATCTGAACTGTTCAGGTCCTATTGTATTTGCATGTTCTTTGCGTCTACACGCATCACTCATTCTCTAATGAGATGGCTTTGTATATATATAGTCAATTCGTGAAAACTTAATTCCTCAGCTTAAACTGATGTCACTAACATTGTGAAAATGTAGCTTCATAGTGTTAGCATTCTTGGAAACTCACCAAGTTCCAGTGATACCTTAATTCCTCAGCTTAAACTGATGTTACTAACATTGTGAAAATGTAGCTTCATAGTTTCAGCATTCTTGGAAATTCACCAAGTTCAATAAAGAACTCCTTGACACAAAATACGCTTATAATTAGTTGTCAACACAACGATATACTTTAGCCTTTGTTGTAGTATCTGTCACAATATTTTAATTTTTGAAACTCTTTCAAATCCAGCATGGAACTTTCTTCCATCCTATTGTGCTACCCTTCATCACATATTTTAATTGAGATAAAATTACTTGAATAAATGACAAGACTATTAGTGTAACATATTACAACTATTATTTTGTCATTACTATATAGGAAAACATATCCTTAGCATTTCTAAAATGACACAAGGATCTCTCCCACTGTTATATAATCATCATATGAATTATCCTACTATAACATTTTATAGCATAGGACTCATCTGGTTGTGTACATAGCATGGAAACATGACTTAGAAATCTCAATTTCAATGATGCTCATCATGTGTCAAAACACATGAATCTTGCTCAATTATTTTCCATGTGACAAGAACTCCTTCTTATCAATTTTATATTGACTTACTTCAATATTTCATCTATGTAATTTGGCTTCAATCATATCAGGCGCTTCAATCCATCTTTTATAGATATCGATGCCCAATATCTTCTAAGCCTTTCATCAATATGAAATCTTAACCGTGTTAATTTAAAATACATATTTTCCAATCAACCATATGTCATCTACATAAAGTATTGGAAATATGTCATAACGCTCCCACTTAATTTCTTGTAACTCTACAAGCATCTTTATCATTCATGATGGAATCAAACTCTTTTGATAACTTCATTAAGGTAAAGATTTCAACTTCGTTATGCTCACTTCAACCATTGAAGTGCGCATGCCTTTCTAGCAACCTTTTGAATTTTACAAAACTCTCAGACTGTGTCAAGTACACATCCTTGAACAAACTTCCTCGAGAGGAGAATTGGTTTTGTTATTCAACATCCATATCATAATATGTAACTTTGCTAGAACTATCTGCAAAGACTAAGCATCACTACGGAAGATCAAAATCTTGTAGTAGTGAACTCTTTGAACTTCGTCGGAAACAACTTTTCGATAAGTATCCATGTCTTTGTCGCTATGTAGACCCTTTTGCTATCGTTAGGCATCATGCCTATTGAAAGGACTACCAAGTCACATACTTGATATTCATACAAGGATACTATGGCGGATATAATGACTCATAGTCAATTTTACGAAGTCAGTGCCCATCATTTGCTTCCTTTATAAGGTCCAGGTCCTTTGTTGTCAAAACAACACTTTATACTTAAACCACAAGTTGTTCAAAGTACAAAGTTTTTGGACTTTTCTGGTACAGTTCGCAAACTCATTTGAAGTATCTACAACATTTGTAGTGTCTTCTACTTAGTCAAAATAGTAAACCCCGGAACAACTTCCAGTGCTGCGCTACTCTTGACATGATAACGGAGATTCTGTAATCTTGTTGAGTTTGTACCGTGCTCCCACTCACTTGTTTCGCAAGAACTACTTTCTCGAGAAATCAAACCTTTCTGACAAACAACATTTGTCTTTTGGTTCGGTGATAGGATAAATACCCAATGTTTTATTTGGGATAACCTTATAAACATATATTTATCCTATTTTGGTTGTAAACATTTTACACATGCTATGCATACCAAAACTTAAGAAAAATGACAATTCAGGTCATTACCCAAACCATATCTTATATGTTGTCAATTTCAACGGATCATGATGGTGCTCTTTTCAGTGTAAAAGCGGTTGTCCTTAATATATAAACTACAAAAATATAATGGCAATTTTATTAATCTTACCATGTCAAACAGGGTTTGATTTTGTCTTTTGAATACTCCAATCTAATGTGGGGTATTCGAAAAGTATAAGTTGTAGAACAATTTTGCAACTTCTCAGATGTTTTGCTAAACTTGTAACTCAAACTTTATCCTTTATGATCCAATCATAAATACTTGATTATCTTGTTACATTGATTTTAACTTCATATTAACAACCTTTTGAACCAATTCAAAATGTCAAACTCTGTTCCCTTTAAATAGATATACTCGCATATCTACTTAAATCATCGACAGAATTTTATGAAGGAAAAATTAATCCACCATACATGACTACACATAATGGACTATATACATCAATATGTATAATCTCCACTAAATTAGTCGTCCATTCTACTTTGGCCTAAGAACGGAATTCTAGTCATCTTTTGGAAGAGGTCTCACAAGCGTCAATAAAATGACTCCGGAAGTCCATCAATATGGAGTTCCTTCATGTTTTCCTTTCCGATATGAACTAAAATGGTGGTGTCACAATTTAAGTGAAACTCTTCAACGCCTTGCAACGTTTAGCATTTAGTCTTATAGATGTTTACTTTACCAACATGATTTATATTAACATATCCATCAATTATGGAATATGATCATAGTTTGAACAATCTCATTTGTTCTCACAAAAGACTAGAACAAAATAACAAATTATTAAGTTCTTCAAATAAATCTTGACTGGTTGGTTCGATACGACAATGAACACAATAACACTTTATTTATGTTCTTGTCATAATCGATTCCACATCTATTACTAGTTCCTTTTAGGCCCTTGTATTTCTTTCATTGCGTTGCTTTGTATGACAACTCATACCAACCAATGTGGTATCAAAATACCCAAAAATACTTTGTTAACTAGTAATACATCTATAACTTGTATATCAAGCATATACTCCTGAGCTGGACTTTCCAGTTATCTTCTTTTTCTGCCATATATCTTTTTGTAATTCTATTTTCAATATTCCCTTTCCTTTATAGAAGAATCATTCAACATCAAACAATGCTAGTCTTACTAGCTCATTTTCTTTGGCGTGTTAGTCATATACTATCACCCATTGAGTCATACTTTGAGTTTGATTGTTCTACTAATATCACCATATTAATAGCATTCTTCTAGATTCCACTCTTAACAATTTCTAAGTAAGGTAAAATACTTTACCCATACTTCTAATCCATCCCATCATAACAATTTTATGATTAAGTTACTATAGCTCGAAGGAAGGGATTTAGAGGATAATTTTGAGCGCCCAACTTCTTGGAATATTCAAACGCCTAGCGTCTTCAACCATTGCATATATTCAGATAATATAAGCAAACATTGTCACGCTAAATTTGCATATATTCAGATAATATAAGCAAACATTGTCACGCTAAATTATACTCAGTCATGTTGCCACAAATAAGTTTCTAGATATCAATATATCTTTCACTTGATTGTTTCTGAAAACAACTCTTTTCAGTTCCTAAATCACCTTGATCAACAAAACATTCTTTTGAAGATAAAGTAATACGGAAGCAACCATGACTCTGGATTCTAAGTAGGAATTATTTGCTCTCTAGATTAATCAATCATTAACCACATGGAGCTAGGTAGGAAATACCAAAAATCTACAATAGGACTCAATTTTAAATTTCACTAATACGGTACCAATCTTAAATGGTATTTACCAGATCATAACAGTTATATCTCAATTAACAATCTAAGTGTAAGGTAGTTATGAGGATGCCAATGACTACTACAAGTTGTGCAAATTCACTTTGATTTGTTGTTCATGATAAATAAGTTCAAGTTAATTCAAAAATTAAACCATGAACTCCCACTCAAAAACAACATCCCTCTTAGTCGTCTTTAGTGATTACACGAACCAAATTCACTACACCAAAACCGATCATCACGTGAGATGATGTAGCTTCAAAGGCGAACATCGACATGTTCATCATATCAGCCATATGACTCATGCTTTACCTTTCGGTTACGTGTTCCGAGGCCATGTCTGTACATGCTAGGCTCGCCAAGTAGAACCGTAGTATTGCGTGTGTTTCAAGGCCATGTCTGTACATGCTAGGCTTGAAAACACCCGTTGTATGCGAACGTTGAGTCTGTCACACCCGATCATCACGTGGTGTCTCGAAACGACGAACTTTCTTAACGGTGCATACTTTAAGGAAGAACACATTATTATCTTGATATTAAGTGAGAGGGATCATCTTATAATGCTACCAACGTTATCTAAGCAAAACAAGATGCATAAAAAGGATCAACATCACAGACATCACATGAAAGGATAACGTGATATGATATGGTCCTTCTTGCACTTGATCTCCATCATGTGCATTATGGTATGATCTCAATCATTCCACCGGCGTGGTACCAAGTACCACGGTACCCCAAACTTGTTTGTCCATCAATAAGAAGACAACCATATGGATACCTTACGGTATATCAATAATTTACAAAATAGATGATCTCATAATCAAATTTGTAATATTGACCATATCACATCACATGCCCAGCAAAAACTAGTTAGACGCTTCTAATTTATTTTTGCATATTTTACGTGGCTTAGGGCTTTCGAGGATAGAACCGTTCATACCTACGAACATCAACCACAACGTTGATAAACACATTTTTAACAACCCTTCATAGATTAGATCTTAACTATAGTAGGAGAAACAGACACCCGCAAGCCACTTATGCAATACAAGTTGCATGTCAGTTGTGGAACAAGTCTCATGTACGTGGACATGTAAGGTTAGTCCGGGCCGCTTCATCCCACTATGCCACTAAGATCATAAAATAATCAAGGAGGTAATAACATGATCATCAACGCCCACATACACCTATGTGTTCTACCCGTACAAAACATCTACGCATAGATCCGGCTCTGATACCACTGAAGGGGAACGTAGCATAGAAAACAAAAAATTTCCTACGCGAGAGATACCCGAAAGGCCAAGATCTAATCTATGAGACGAAGTGCAACGGGCAACAAGAGGGTTAAGGAGAACACATACCCTCGAAGACTCAAAGTGGTACGAGATCAAATCTCGTTGTTGGCGTAGTCGTACTCACACCGATCCCGATAGCGAGAAGATGGCACCGCAATCCGGCGGTGCATCCGTGATCGGTCACACGTACGGTTGATGACGACCTCCGTTCCCTCGTTCCAGCGGGGCGCGGAAGTAGAGGATCCCTCGGAACTCCAGCAGCATGACGGCGTGGTGTGGTGGAGAAAAACATTGCTCAGGGCTTCGCCAAGCGCACGAACAAGTGGTGGAGCAGCGGCAGGAGGGAGGAAGAGATGACACAAGTGTGTGTAGTGGGAGAGGGAGCTCTCACCCCTCCTTTTATAGGAGGGGATGGCAGCCACGAATTTTTGGCTGCCTCCACCTCTCCCTCATCATGTGAGTGGAGTCTCCACTCAACCCACTCATTCTTCCATGAATTCCCACTCAAAATCCCAAGGGTTTTCTTTAATAAATAAATAAAACAATTTTATTTCTTTATTTTAATATTTGTTAATTCCATTAACAAACATTAACATATAACCCCTTGAGTTAGTTGTTAAATCTATTAACAACCATTTGATAAGAATCCCCTTGAACTATTTCAAAATTACTCGAAACAATTTCGGTGACTATTTCAATATTCCCCGAAACAATTTCGGTGCTGTCCAAACTTTTCTCCGATATTCTGTATCCTCTCAAATGCGTCATTGAACCTTAAGTGTGTCACCCTACGGTTCGCGAATAAGATAGACATGATCGAGACTCCTCTCCGATCAATAATCAACAGCGGGATCTGGAGATCCGTGATGACTCCTATATATTCAACGATGACTCTCGTGATCGTGTGAACCAACAACGCCGTGAACTATTCCCTTTGTCTCGCGATATTTTACTTGTCCGAGATTCGATCATTGGTATCAACCATACCTTGTTCAATCTCGTTACCGACAAGTACTCTTTTCTCGTTCCCGTGATATAACATCCTTTGTGATCATATCACGTGCTTGCAAGCGGTTTCGATGTGATATCACCGAGAGGGCCCAGAGTATATCTCTCCGTCATTTGGATGGACAAATCCCACTCTTGATCCATGATCCTCAACTAATACTTTCCGAATACTTAACGACACCTTTATAGTCACCCTGTTACGGTGTGACGTTTGATGCCATCAAAGCACTCTTCCGGTATCAGTGATTGACATGATCTCATGGTCTAAGGAATAAGTTACTTCGTATGTTTGATATAACAATGTAAACTAAATGACTGGATCGCATTGCTATATTATCTTTGGGTATATGTTCATCACATCATTCTTCTAATGACATGACCCCGTTATTAATAACATCCAATGTTCATGATCAGGAAACCTTGATCATCTATTAATCAACGAGCTAGTTAAAAAAGAGAGGCTTTACTAGGAACCATTGTTTGTTTATTAAGCACACATGTATCAACGTTTCCGGTTAATACAATTCTAGCATGAGAAATAAACATTCATCATAAACAAGGAATAAGATAATAACCATTTTATTATTGCCTCTCGGGCATATTCCCTTCACTTCGTCCTCCCGGAAAATCTTCCGCTCCCACTCGAACGCCATTAGAGCGCCCAAGCTTCCAACAGAGAGAGAGAGCACCGAACACACCCTGCGCCCAGAACGTCACCGGAAGCGAGCTAGCGCCGCTACCAAATGGCATCTCCGCCATCCTCACCCTCCCGCAACGTCTCGCAAGACATTGAGGACATCATCAACACGATGGACCCTCAGCTAGATTCCCCGACGCACGCCGGCGACGACGTTCCGGTGAAGACAGCGAGCACCGCGGCGGGCGAGGGAAACGCTTCCACCGCCGCGGATCTTGCGGGCTCAAGCTCCGCGCCTTCTCCACCGTTCGCTCCCGAGACGGCGGAGGAGAAGATCACGCTCCTCGGCGACGAGCTCGCCGCTGCAGAAGCCGCCGCGTCTGCCGCCGCCGGAGCGGACGAAGAACTGGAGACTGCCGGCAACTGGGTTGCCTGCAGCATTCCCCCATCCCTCCTTCCAAACATGGAAAAGGAGGGGTTAGTGCTAAAAGGGAAATGGCGGCTCCCGGAGGACGAGAATGAACCCCTACCAAACGACGGCGAACGGGTCCTTCTCTCCTCCCATCTCCTAAGAGGTGTGGGATTGCCACCTTCTGCCTTTTTCCTCCAAGTTCTTTCCCATTACAACATCCAGCCCCATAACCTGCCACCCAATTCCATTCTTTATATGGCCGGCTTTCAGGCCTTCTTTGGGGGTTTCCTAGGCATAGAACCTAGGTTAGACTTCTGGTTATACTGTTTCGGGGTTAAGCGGAACTCTTCGGAGGGCGCACTCCCGACTTGCGGGACCATCTCCTTCACTCTTAGGAGATTTAGGGAGGAATGGTTCCCCAAGATCAGAACCTCGGAATCCGTCAAATTCTGGACGGGTTCCTTCTTTTATCATCCCGATGTTCCTTTCCCAAAAAGGGCCATCGGGGTTCCACCTTTCTCAAACACCGCTGCTGTTCCCCAAGAAAATTGGGGAACAGAAGCCGTCCAAGTCCTGCCGCCTGATCTTCTAAGGATCAAGCGGCGCATCGCCAAGCTCACTTCCTCTGATCCGCCCCTAACCGGCATGGACACAGTTCTTTGCTGGTTGGATAGACGGATCCAGCCTTTGGCCAACCATGGCGGCCGTCTCCTTTGCGAGTACACGGGCGCCAACGACAAAATGCGGACAACCAGCAAAGACTGGGCCGCGAAGGATCTGCGGAGGCGCGTGAACCAGTTGGTCGCATCACGCGACCAATACGAAGCGAGTCGGCCAATGTATACGGCCGACAATCCGGCTCCCAAGGTATTTTTTCCGTCATTTGGGTCGAATTTTGCCATGCTTTCTCGGATTTTTCGCTTCTAACTCTGCTTTTTCTTTTCGACAGATTGCTGACCTTCCTGACTCGGAGCTGGCCTCCGACGCTGATCTGGAGGCGTTGCACGCCGCCTTTGCAGGTGGGCGAAAGCGCAAGAAGATTTCCTCCTCTGAGGAAATCATCGATCTTGACGGGATTCCCGTCGTCACCTCCAGGTTAGAACGTCCGGGTTATTTTCTTTTGTCGAAGTTTTCTTTCATCTTCGGAGTTTTAACTCTTTCCGGGTTTTTTTGTTTTTTTCCTTTAGCCTGCCTCCCTCTACCTTAAAGCCAAAGAAGCTGAAAAGGCATAAGGTTGTGACCAACAGAGGCTCTCAACCTTCTCCCGTCATCGCACCGGACACACCGTCCACGATGGCGGAAGAGCATGCGACAACCCCCACCACCAAGTCGTTGGATCCCAGCCAGCCCGTTGTGTCGGACACGGACACGAGGGAAAGGGCGGCTCCAGAGGTGGAAAATTCTTCTCGGACAACCGACGAGGAGATTCCCACCTTCGACAAGGACTTCAAGAATCTCAACGATGGCCTAAGCGCAGCCGGAATTCTTTTTGCGGAATACGCAAAAGAGTTCAACGAAAACTTGGCGGGGTTGCAGCGAATGAGCCAGGTATTTAACTCTACCCCCCAAGCATTAAGCAAAATGTATACTTTTTCGCCTTGATGCTTTTTAGTTACTCTTTTCCTTATCGCGTTCCAGCAAACCGCTGAAACCATTAACATGGAAGTTTTCAATAAGCTTTCCGTCAAGAATAAAGAAATTAGAAATCTTCTTTCCATTCTTGAGGTGAAAGAGGTGGAGCTGGCATCATCTCAGCTGCAGCTGAAGGAAACAACAGGTAAACTTTTTTCCTCTGAAGTTTTTGATTCAGCTTTTTGTCTAAGTACTTTTCCGGGATTTTTCTAAACTCGGAATTTTCCTTGCTTTCCAGTTGCTTTGGCTAAGGCCAAGCAAATAGCTGAAGATGCCGGCAATGCTGCCAGTCTCCGTGAGGAGAATCTGGACCTTCATAAGCAACTTATGAAGGCCCAAAAGGATCTGGAAGCCAGCAATCTGGCCCTTGGAATTGCTCATTCCAAGGCTTCCGAACAGGCGGATAAGGATAAGTCCACTATCCAGGACCTGGAAAATGCCTTAAACCTTCGCCTGGAGGAAGGCTCCGAAATCGACAAGATCATCGGTAAGTTTTGCTTCATTTACCATTTTTCCATGTCTTGTTTTCTTTCTCTGCTTTTTCACTTAACCTTTTTGGTTGTTTTGTCTGAAAAAATAGGAGATAACCCAGATCTCGCTCGGATTGATAGAATCCGAGCCTTTGGGAAGACATGGACTGCGATCAGGGCTGCTGGCATGCAGCTGGTCAAAAAGTTTCTTCCCACAAGGACTGGGAGTTCTCGGAAGTTGGGAAACTTCCGGGTGCCATCTTGGAGGTGGCGGAGACCAGGGAGTCCATCCTACGCTCCGCTGCACGGGGTGGTGCACGCATGGCACTCGGCCTTATGCGTATGCACTACCCCGGTGCAAAGTCTTGGCGCGTGGCGTCCGGTATCCCCCAAGGATACACGGAAACTCATCGATCCACCATCTTTGATGAAATCAAAGGCCACGCCACCAAGATCGCCTCCATGGTGAACATCTCCATCACTTATCCAGAAGAGGAGATCCCGGAAGCCCCCGAGAATGACAACAGCGAAGAAGACTCGGATGCTTGAAGGGCTGCCTTTAACCTGGATGATGAAAGTAGACAAATAGGAGCATTACTGCACTTTTACAATGTAATTTATATTGTAATGCTTCTATTCCTTTTGTATAAACAAGAACTCCGCCTTTTGCAGTTTTAATTATGAAATTCTTTGCAAGGTTTCCGGGTTTTAATATTCCTTTGTCTTCTAAGTTCTCTGGTTTATGTGTTTTAACTGTCCTTAGTGTTTGAAATGGCTCGATAGTATTATGAATCATCATGCCGAGTAACTGGGTATAACCAATCAGTTTAAACTCGGAAACATGGATCATACTAAAGGCATTTTTACTAACTAGCTCCAGTGACCCAACACGTAAACGATCAGATAATACTTAGAGAAAAGTAAGGAATTTTTTGAAACTTGGGCACGCAGGCACAATCCGAGTTTCCTTTAGCCGTTAGCAGGCTGAAAATCATTCAGTTTTTAAACACCGAGCACGCAGGCACAATTCGGGTTAACATTGAGTATTTTGTAAGATCATTGGGAAATAGATAAGGTGGAATCATGCTTTGTACTATAATAAACTTGTAAAAACATGGATATAAGGATTCCGAAAACTTTATTTCATGATCTCAAAGATGTTTACATAGAAATTGAACTAAGTATAGAAGGGACATAACTGCTGGATGCTCCAAGGCCTCTTTGTCTCTCCTAGTTCATCATCTATCTTTCTCTTTCTTTTGCGATTCGGCTTTTCGGGATCGTCTTCCATGTCCCGAATATCTACAAGATAATATGACCTATTTTTCATAGCTTTGCTGATTACAAATGGTCCTTCCCATACTGGGGCCAATTTGTGCTTTCTTTGCTGCACCAATCTCAGCACTAAGTCACCTTCTTTAAAAAAACGATGCCTGATTTTCCGACTATGATAACGTCGTAAACCTTGCTGGTAAATGGCGGATCTTTGAAGCACAAGCTCTCGTTCCTCTTCTAAGAGATCGACGGCATCCTGTCGTGCTTCTTCGGCATCCGAGTCGTCGAAATCCCGCACTCTTGGGCTATCATGGATCATGTCCGTTGGAAGGATCGCTTCCGCACCATAAACTAGGAAAAACGGGGTTTGCCCAGTTGACCTGTTTGGCGTCGTTCGAATACTCCAAAGCACGGAAGGTAGCTCCTCTACCCATGCTCCAGCTGCTCTATGAAGAGGAGATTCGACTCTTGGGCGTATTCCTTGCAGGATTGAGCTATTCATTCTCTCAACCTGTCCATTGGATTGCGGGTGTGCCACAGATGCGAGATCTAGGCGAATTCCCGTTTGTCGGCAATATTTTGCCAACTCTCCAATGGAGAAATTTGTCCCGTTGTCGGTTATTATACTGTGTGGAACGCCATATCTCATGACTATGTCAATGATGAAATTTCTGGCAGTTACACCGTCAAGCTTTTTTATGGGTTTAGCCTCGACCCATTTGGTGTACTTATCCACAGCTACAAATAGATGTGTAAGTCCGCCTCGCGCAGTTTTGAACGGTCCCATCATATCTAGCCCCCAGACCGCAAACGACCATGTAATTGGGATAGTTTTGAGTGCTTGGGCCGGCATATTAGTCTGCTTGGCGTAATATTGACACCCTGCACATGTGTTGACTATGTGCTCAGCATCTGTCTTGGCTGTTAGCCAGAAAATCCCAGCACGGAATGCTTTTTTAACTATGCTTTTTGATTGAGCATGGTGTCCGCAATCTCCGGCGTGGATTTCTTGCAGGATTTCTCGTCCTTCTTCTGGTGAAATACACCGCAGAAAAATTCCGGAAGTACTGCGTTTGTACAGGTAATTGTCAATTACCGTGTATCCTTTGCATCGACGCTGAATTTGCCTCTGCAAGACTTCGTCTGCTCCTTCCGGGTACTTCTGGTTGACTAAGAAGTTTAAATATGGAATTGTCCAGTCCGGGTTAACGAGCATAACTTCAATTGATTCGGAAGCCAGGGGGTAATCGATATCTCCACCTTTTATGGATGGCTCGTACAAATGCTGGACGAAAACACCTGGTGGTAGGATTTCTACCCTTTCTGACCCCATGCGGGCTAACGCATCCGCGTTCCAATTTTTCTCCCTTTTAATGTGGAGTACTTCGAATCCAAAAAAACAAATGGCGAACTCATCCACCGTTCTCCGATATTCGGCCATTATAGGGCTTTTTGCGTCCCAGGTTTGGTTAAGCTGATGCTGTACCAAATCCGAGTCGCTGTAGCACAGAATGCGTTTAACCCCTATTTCTTTTGCAATGTGCAAACCATGAAGCAGAGCTTCGTATTCTGCCACGTTATTGCTGGCGTTGAAGTGTATTTGTAATAAATACTCCATTATGTCTCCTTTAGGGGATTTTAAGACTACACCAGCTCCAGCGCCCTCCTTCATCTTGGATCCGTCAAAATGCATGATCCAGTACTCGGACTCCGGCATTGGTGTTTTCTCCATTGCTTCCGTCCAGTCGGCGACAAAATCTGCCAGAACCTGGGATTTTATTGCCGTCCTTGGCTGATACTTAATGTCGAAGGATGCTAGCTTGATACCCCATTTGGCTACTCGGCCAGTTGCCTCTGCATTGTTTATTATATCCCCTGGTGGTCCTTTACATACCACTGTTATGGAATGCCCTTGGAAGTAATGGCGTAACTTTCTAGTTGCGAAAAATACGCCATATGCCAGTTTTTGGTAGTGTGGGTACCTTTGCTTGGACTCGGAGAAAACTTCACTTACGTAATATACCGGATGCTGATCTGGTATGCTTTGTTCGTCTTTCTTCCGTTCCACAACAATTACCGCACTAATAACCCTGTTTGTAGTCGTGAGGTACAATAGCATAGGTTCTTCGTCTTTTGGGGATGCCAAAATCGGAGCTTTCATCAAAGTTTCCTTTAATTGGGTTAACGCTGCATCGGCCTCTTCTGTCCACTCGAATTTGTCGGATTTTTTCAGCAACTTGTAGAGTGGTAAGGCTTTATCCCCCAGCCGACTAATAAATCTGTTGATGGCAGCGGCGAAACCCGTCAATCTTTGGACATCTTTCACACACGTGGGTTTGGAGATATTCAAGATTGCTTTGATGTTTTGCGGGTTAACTTCTATTCCTCTGTGAGAAAAGATGAAACCCAGAAGTTTTCCTGAGGGAACCCCGAATACGCACTTTGATGGATTTAACTTCATCTTATAAGTGCGCAAGTTTTCGAAGGTTTCTCGCAAATCCTCAAGGAGTGTGTCTTTTTCCTTGGTTACGACAGCAATATCGTCTACGTAAACGTGGACGTTTTTGCCAATCTGACTATGCAAACAGCGTTGCATGCAACGCTGGTAAGTTGCAGCTGCGTTCTTCAGGCCAAACGGCATGGTTACGTAATAATACGTCCCGTACGGGGTTATAAAAGAAGTCTTGATTTGATCTTCCTTTTTCATGCGTATTTGGTGATACCCGGAATAAGCATCCAAAAAGCATAAAAGCTCAGAGCCTGCGGTGGCGTCTATTATTTGATCGATTCGCGGTAACGCGAACCTATCTTTGGGACACAACTTGTTCAAGCCGGTGTAATCTATACACATTCTAAGAGCAGTAGTGTCTTTCTTCGGTACTAATACCGGATTTGCAGACCATTCAGTGTCGATTACTTCCTGGATGAAATCTGCTGCTAAAAGCCGGATAATTTCCTTGCCAATAGCCTTCCGTCTTCTTCCGTCAAATCGACGGAGACCTTGTTTGACGGGTTTGGAGCCTGGAATTACCTTGAGTTGATGCTCAGCAAGTCTTCTGGGTACGCCTGGCATGTCAGCTGGACACCAGGCGAAAATATCCCAGTTCTCACGGAGGAACTTGATGAGCTCGCCTTCCTATTTGTCGGTCATCCCAGTTCCTACTACGACAAATTTTGTCGGGTCTTTGGGATCTAGGATTACCTGTCTTGTATTCTCGGATGCCTTGAAGCTATCTGCTGGCTTCCGAGTTTCTTTTCCTGCCGGCATTTCTGTCGGCGATACCTCCTTAGCCACCTCTTTCAACTCTTCCTTTGCTATGATCTTCTTAGCACAAAGGGCGTTTTCTTTTTCCATCTTGTTCGCCAGCTTGAAGTCTCCAGTTATGGTGATTACCCCTCCTTTAGGCCCTGGCATCTTCAGCTTGTTATAAATATAACATGATCTTGCCATAAATTTGGCGAAAGCTGGACGTCCGAGAATTGCGTGATACACGCTTTCGAACGACACCACCTCGAAGGATACTTTTTCCTGACGGAAGTGATCTTTTTCTCCGAAGGTGACATCTAGGGAAATTTCTCCTAGGGATCGTGCTTGCCTGCCGGGAACAATGCCATGGAAGCGTATGTTGCTGTGATTGAGCTGGGTCTCGGAGATTTTCAGATGTCTCAACGTATCCAGGTACATTATGTTGATGCTGGATCCTCCGTCCATCAGCACTCTTTTTCGCCTAGTGTTCTGGACAATAGGGATTATGATAAGAGCTTGTGTGCCGGGTTCAGGGATATTTCCGGGATGATCAGACTGATCCCAGGTTATTGGTGTGTTCGAATACTTCAAGAATTTTGGGGTTACCGGAACAACCGCATTTATTTGTCGAAGTGTTCTTTTCGCCACCTTTGCTGATGGAGTTGCTAGGAAAGTTAGGGCGCATTCTCCATCAACTCTCGGAAACTTGGGTTCGCCTTTCCGCTGTTGTTCCTGGATTTTTTTGTCAGTGTCCGATTCACAGTCTTCTTTCTCAGCTTCTGGCTTTTGTTTAGAGAATTTCCTTTTGGAACTCTTCCCCTTGTTTCCGGATCCTGCACTGCCTTTCATGTGCTTATTCGGCCGGCATTGTGCGTTTGTATGGGTGGGTTTCCCAAATTGTGAATGGTGGACGCAGGGTTCCGACTTAATCTTCTCCCACTCTTCTTTAGTGTAGTTGATTGGTTCCGAACTGCGTCCTTTCCATATGTTCCCTTTTTCACTTCCAAAGGCTATGTTAACCTCTTTGGGTTTTGGTGTTGCATCTGAAGTTCCTTTTTTCTCAGAGCGAGTATTTTTCTTGGCCAGTATCAGTGCATCGATATTGCCGCCTCTTGCTCTTATATCGTCTTCGGCTGCAGCGTGTTCATTGGCGGTTGTAAGCATAGATCCGAGATCTTTGTGCTGTTTGGAACCAACCATGAACGGTACAAGACCGGGTTTTAGGCCATTGACGAAAGCATGCATTGCTTGTACGTCAGTTACTCCAGAGCAACTATTCTTCATTGCAGTCCATCTGGAGATGAAATCCACGTATGGTTCATCCTCGAACTGGGTGCAACGGTTCATCTGGTTGATGCTGTTCGGGCGTTTGTAAGTTCCCCGGAAATACTGAGTGAATACTCGAGCCATATCATCCCAGCTGTCTACAGTTCTTGATGGCAATCCATTAATCCAATCTCTGGCTCCATCCACTAACATTAGGGGGAGAAACTTTACAGCTTCCAGGTCTGTCCCATTGTTAATCTGGACGGCTGTATGGTAGTCTGAGAGCCAGGTATCCGGGTTTGTACTGCCGGTGTATTTCTGGTACGTTGGACCGACTTTGGCGAAGCCAGAATGCAGGGTTATCCTTCGGATCCTATGAGTGAAACACTTAGGTCCAAAGTATAGATCATCCTTTTCCGCCCTATCCATGTGTGCGGAATACCTGCCGGCTGAATGGACAGAAGGGGATCTACTCCTTTCTTTTCCATTGTTGCGCGGACGCGCTTTTCCGGGATCGTTTCTATTTCTTTCAAGATCACACCCTTTTGGATGAGGCGGAGTTCTACTCATGTGCCTTTCTTTATCCTTGGGAGGTGTCCGAGATCTCTCACGCCTGTGAGGTACATCATGTCTTCCGGCTTTTTCAGCAGGGTGTCTCGGAGGTGGCATTGCTTTGCCATCATTCCGGAGTTTTTCTTCCCGATCGTGGGGTTTGCGTCCACCTTTCGGGAGATGAGATCTGGTTCTAGACGCTTCATCCCTATTGTCGGGATTTTTCTTATCTTTTCTCGGATCTGCTTTCTTATCCTTTGAATTGTCGGAATCTCCAGGTTCTTCCGGTCCAGGTGCTCCAGCGGTGCAAGTAGCTGTTTTGCATAGGGCGGAGTCGTCGTGCAACTTCCCTGATCGCTCTTGGGCCCGCTGTTGTTGTTGCAATGCTTTTCCTAGGAAAGCATACACCCCTTGGAGTTTTTCACCATTGGAGTACATGTCATTGTTGAGGATGGCAAACGCTGCTTCCGCATTTTCTGCTGCGGTTTTGTATATTGGTTCGCCCCTGGCATCTTTGCCGTTTACTTGCGTTTGCCAAGATGGGTTGTGAAACCTTTCTTTTGGCGGCAGTACTTCCGGTCTTACGATTCCGGGTAACCTTGTAGGTTTAATGCCAGATCTATTCTTTTTCTCGTACTCCTCGATTTCTACCTTCATGAGCTTGATGTCATCCTGGGTTTTTTGGAGGTGTTCACGAGTTCTGAATAGATGTTGCTGTTGCCGTTGGAGAGCTTGTCTCCTGGCTTATAGCACTTCAGGGGGTTCATGCAATCCCACTGGTGTTTGTAACAATTCCTGTTCTTCTTGCTCTGTCATTGTCGGAACAAGGATTTCTTTTTTTTCTTCTCCGCAAGCTTTATTCCGCTTGCATCTCCTACTTCCGGGCTTTCATCAACTGGATCAGCCAATTTCTTCTTCCGGAGTTTGTATTGGAGTTTTTTAGCGGCCTTGTTCTTTTTCTTGGAAGAGGGAGGTTTTTTAGCAGGTTCATCCTCTGTCAATTCCTTGACGTTGGGAAATATCGGAGAAGTTTCTCCATTGTAACATCCCAAGTATGAGAAACACCATTACAATGCTTGTTTCTTGCTTAAATTAAGTTTGCATCATGTCATCATAAGCATTGCATTTGTTTTCATTTGTTTTTCCATTTGAATTTCAAACCAAATTTCAAATCCTTGTTCATACTTGTGCTGTTACAATTTTTTCAAATGAAACATTCAGATCAAACCATTTATTTGGTTCCAATAAACTAGATTTTCCAAACTATTAACTTTCTTAAATTTCTATAATTCAATTGTTGCAAATTTTACTCAAATCCATTTGAATTTCAAACAGCAATAGAATTTAAAAATTTGGAAAACAGAAAGTTGCACAACTGGGCTTTTGTAATAACTAAATTATACAAAATTGTCCCCACAATTTTTCAAACCCCAAAACCCTATTTGAGTTTTAAATCACAATTTCAAATCATTTGGCAATTTCAATTTTTTTGGAAATAAGCCCACATTCTTTTGAATCTTGCTGTTTTGGTAATTCAATAAAAAAATTATTGCAAAAATAAGCACCAAATCCTATTTCTTTTTCTCTTTTCTTTCCTACAAAAAAAGAAAAGGTGAACAAAAAAAAAACAGAAACAGAAAACAGAAAAAAGGGGGGGGGTGAGGGCAGGCCAGCCAAGTGGGCTGAGCCCACCACACCCCACCAGGCCCAGCCCACCTTTCTCCCATCCCCTACCTCTGTACGGCAGGACATCGGGGATGTCCACGTCGAAAGGCAGAGGATGGGGACGGCCGGGAGAGCGCCTCCTCCTCCTTAAAGCCACCCCGAGGGCTCCTCCCTGCTGCCCTAGACCTCCTCCTCCATCTCTCTGCCGCCGCCGCCGTTTCCTTCCTACTCCCTCCTCTGTTTTCTCTCTCTGCTCCCTGAACCACCGCACACCACCGCGGCAAACTCCGGCGATCGCCGCCGCTATGGAACCCCTCCGCGCAGACTGAGCGCGGGAATCGAATCCCCGAGGCTCCACCGTCGTCCTCGTTTCCAGGAACAAGCCGGGGAGCAACACGATCATCGCCGTCGTCCACCTCACCGGCGACTGTCACCGCCACCTCACCGAGCACCTCCTCCTCCTTCCTCTCCCCGGTGAGCACGTTCCCCTCTTCCCCTCCCTCTCTGATCCCTCGTATCACCCGCACGCACACCCTGCACCCCCCTGTTCCACCCACGAGCAGCAGCAACGCCTCGATCACCGCCGGCGACCACCGCTTCCTCGCTGAGGTTCAGAAAGACTGAAACTTTCTGTCAGTTTCAGTTAACACCACGAGGTCCACCTCAAAACAGCACGCGCTCCTCTTCTGTCACGAAACAAACAGCAGCGCAGTGGCACACGCACTGCTCACGCACGCCCACGTCGCGGGATCGAGCCCCCTCCGCGCGCAACCCTTTTTAGGGATTAATCCCGAAGGAGGCCCACCTGCCAGTGACCCTGGCAGCCACGCGCGCGCACACACACGCCACGCAAGCGCCACGGTGGCCAGGGCCCCTTGTCAGTGGCTCAGGATGGGCCACTGCGAGGTAAAAACCTTTCTGGCCCTTTTCTTTTTAAAATCCAGTCCCTAGTTTTTACAGCAGGGTGTCTCGGAGGTGGCATTGCTTTGCCATCATTCCGGAGTTTTTCTTCCCGATCGTGGGGTTTGCGTCCACCTTTCGGGAGATGAGATCCGGTTCTAGACGCTTCATCCCTATTGTCGGGATTTTTCTTATCTTTTCTCGGATCTGCTTTCTTATCCTTTGAATTGTCGGAATCTCCAGGTTCTTCCGGTCCAGGTGCTCCAGTGGCGCAAGTAGCTGTTTTGCATAGGGCGGAGTTGTCGTGCAACTTCCCTAATCGCTCTTGGGCCCGCTGTTGTTGTTGCAATGCTTTTCCTAGGAAAGCATACACCCCTTGGAGTTTTTCACCATTGGAGTACATGTCATTGTTGAGGATGGCAAACGCTGCTTCCGCATTTTCTGCTGCGGTTTTGTATATTGGTTCGCCCCTGGCATCTTTGTCGTTTACTTGCGTTTGCCAAGATGGGTTGTGAAACCTTTCTTTTGGCGGCAGTACTGCCGGTCTTACGATTCCGGGTAACCTTGTAGGTTTAATGCCAGATCTATTCTTTTTCTCGTACTCCTCGATTTCTACCTTCATGAGCTTGATGTCATCCTGGGTTTTTTGGAGGTGTTCACGAGTTCTGAATAGATGTTGCTGTTGCCGTTGGAGAGCTTGTCTCCTAGCTTATAGCACTTCAGGGGGTTCATGCAATCCCACTGGTGTTTGTAACAATTCCTGTTCTTCTTGCTCTGTCATTGTCGGAACAAGGATTTCTTTTTTTTTTCTTCTCCGCAAGCTTTATTCCGCTTGCATCTCCTACTTCCGGGCTTTCATCAGCTGGATCAGCCAATTTCTTCTTCCGGAGTTTGTATTGGAGTTTTTTAGCGGCCTTGTTCTTTTTCTTGGAAGAGGGAGGTTTTTTAGCAGGTTCATCCTCTGTCAATTCCTTGACGTTGGGAAATATCGGAGAAGTTTCTCCATTGTAACATCCCAAGTATGAGAAACACCATTACAATGCTTGTTTCTTGCTTAAATTAAGTTTGCATCATGTCATCATAAGCATTGCATTTGTTTTCATTTGTTTTTCCATTTGAATTTCAAACCAAATTTCAAATCCTTGTTCATACTTGTGCTGTTACAATTTTTTCAAATGAAACATTCAGATCAAACCATTTATTTGGTTCCAATAAACTAGATTTTCCAAACTATTAACTTGCTTAAATTTCTATAATTCAATTGTTGCAAAATTTACTCAAATCCATTTGAATTTCAAACAGCAATAGAATTTAAAAATTTGGAAAACAGAAAGTTGCACAACTGGGCTTTTGTAATAACTAAATTATACAAAATTATCCCCACAATTTTTCAAACCCCAAAACCCTATTTGAGTTTTAAATCACAATTTCAAATCATTTGGCAATTTCAATTTTTTTGGAAATAAGCCCACATACTTTTGAATCTTGCTGTTTTGGTAATTCAATAAAAAAATTATTGCAAAAATAAGCACCAAATCCTATTTCTTTTTCTCTTTTCTTTCCTACAAAAAAAGAAAAGGTGAAAAAAAAAAAACAGAAACAGAAAACAGAAAAAAAGGGGGGGGAGGGCAGGCCAGCCAAGTGGGCTGAGCCCACCACACCCCACCAGGCCCAGCCCACCTTTCTCCCATCCCCTACCTCTGTAAGGCAGGACATCGGGGATGTCCACGTCGAAAGGCAGAGGATGGGGACGGCCGAGAGAGCGCCTCCTCCTCCTTAAAGCCACCCCCGAGGGCTCCTCCCTGCTGCCCTAGACCTCCTCCTCCATCTCTCTGCCGCCGCCGTTTCCTTCCTACTCCCTCCTCTGTTTTCTCTCTCTGCTCCCTGAACCACCGCACACCACCGCGTCAAACTCCGGCGATCGCCGCCGCTATGGAACCCCTCCGCGCAGACTGAGCGCGGGAATCGAATCCCCGAGGCTCCACCGTCGTCCTCGTTTCCAGGAACAAGCCGGGGAGCAACAGGATCATCGCCGTCGTCCACCTCACCGGCGACTGTCACCGCCACCTCACCGAGCACCTCCTCCTCCTTCCTCTCCCCGGTGAGCATGTTCCCCTCTTCCCTTCCCTCTCTGCTCCCTCGTATCACCCGCACGCACACCCTGCACCCCCCTGTTCCACCCACGAGCAGCAGCAACGCCTCGATCACCGCCGGCGACCACCGCTTCCTCGCTGAGGTTCAGAAAGACTGAAACTTTCTGTCAGTTTCAGTTAACACCACGAGGTCCACCTCAAAACAGCGCGCGCTCCTCTTCTGTCACGAAACAAACAACAGCGCAGTGGCACACGCACTGCTCACGCACGCCCGCGTCGCGGGACCGAGCCCCCCCCCCCCCGCGCGCAACCCTTTTTAGGGATTAATCCCGCAGGAGGCCCACCTGCCAGTGACCCTGGCAGCCACGAGCGCGCACACACACGCCACGCAAGCGCCACGGTGGCCAGGGCCCCTTGTCAGTGGCTCAGGATGGACCACTGCGAGGTGAAAACCTTTCTGGCCCTTTTCTTTTTAAAATCCAGTCCCTAGTTTTTACAGCAGGGTGTCTCGGAGGTGGCATTGCTTTGCCATCATTCCGGAGTTTTTCTTCCCGATCGTGGGGTTTGCGTCCACCTTTCGGGAGATGAGATCCGGTTCTAGACGCTTCATCCCTATTGTCAGGATTTTTCTTATCTTTTCTCGGATCTGCTTTCTTATCCTTTGAATTGTCGGAATCTCCAGGTTCTTCCGGTCCAGGTGCTCCAGCGGCGCAAGTAGCTGTTTTGCATAGGGCGGGGTCGTCGTGCAACTTCCCTGATCGCTCTTGGGCCCGCTGTTGTTGTTGCAATGCTTTTCCTAGGAAAGCATACACCCCTTGGAGTTTTTCACCATTGGAGTACATGTCATTGTTGAGGATGGCAAACGCTGCTTCCGCATTTTCTGCTGCGGTTTTGTATATTGGTTCGCCCCTGGCATCTTTGCCGTTTACTTGCGTTTGCCAAGATGGGTTGTGAAACCTTTCTTTTGGCGGCAGTACTTCCGGTCTTACGATTCCGGGTAACCTTGTAGGTTTAATGCCAGTTCTATTCTTTTTCTCGTACTCCTCGATTTCTACGTTCATGAGCTTGATGTCATCCTGGGTTTTTTGGAGGTGTTCACGAGTTCTGAATAGATGTTGCTGTTGCCGTTGGAGATCTTGTCTCCTGGCTTATAGCACTTCAGGGGGTTCATGAAATCCCACTGGTGTTTGTAACAATTCCTGTTCTTCTTGCTCTGTCATTGTCGGAACAAGGATTTCTTTTTTTTCTTCTCCGCAAGCTTTATTCCGCTTGCATATCCTACTTCCGGGCTTTCATCAGCTGGATCAGCCAATTTCTTCTTCCGGAGTTTGTATTGGAGTTTTTTAGCGGCCTTGTTCTTTTTCTTGGAAGAGGGAGGTTTTTTAGCAGGTTCATCCTCTGTCAATTCCTTGACGTTGGGAAATATCGGAGAAGTTTCTCCATTGTAACATCCCAAGTATGAAAAACACCATTACAATGCTTGTTTCTTGCTTAAATTAAGTTTGCATCATGTCATCATAAGCATTGCATTTGTTTTCATTTGTTTTTCCATTTGAATTTCAAACCAAATTTCAAATCCTTGTTCATACTTGTGTTGTTACAATTTTTTCAAATGAAACATTCAGATCAAACCATTTATTTGGTTCCAATAAACTAGATTTTCCAAACTATTAACTTGCTTAAATTTCTATAATTCAATTGTTGCAAATTTTACTCAAATCCATTTGAATTTCAAACAGCAATAGAATTTAAAAATTTGGAAAACAGAAAGTTGCACAACTGGGCTTTTGTAATAACTAAATTATACAAAATTATCCCCACAATTTTTCAAACCCCAAAACCCTATTTGAGTTTTAAATCACAATTTCAAATCATTTGGCAATTTCAAATTTTTTGGAAATAAGCCCACATACTTTTGAATCTTGCTGTTTTGGTAATTCAATAAAAAAATTATTGCAAAAATAAGCACCAAATCCTATTTCTTTTTCTCTTTTCTTTCCTACAAAAAAAGAAAAGGTGAACAAAAAAAACAGAAACAAAAAACAGAAAAAAAGGGGGGGCGGGGGCAGGCCAGCCAAGTGGGATGAGCCCACCACACCCCACCAGGCCCAGCCCACCTTTCTCCCATCCCCTACCTCTGTACGGCAGGACATCGGGGATGTCCACGTCGAAAGGCAGAGGATGGGGACGACCGGGAGAGCGCCTCCTCCTCCTTAAAGCCACCCCCGAGGGCTCCTCCCTGCTGCCCTAGACCTCCTCCTCCATCTCTCTGCCGCCGCCGCCGTTTCCTTCCTACTCCCTCCTCTGTTTTCTCTCTCTGCTCCCTGAACCACCGCACACCACCGCGGCAAACTCCGGCGATCGCCGCCGCTATGGAACCCCTCCGCGCGGACTGAGCGCGGGAATCGAATCCCCGAGGCTCCACCGTCGTCCTCGTTTCCAGGAACAAGCCGGGGAGCAACAGGATCATCGCTGTCGTCCACCTCACCGGCGACTGTCACCGCCACCTCACCGAGCACCTCCTCCTCCTTCCTCTCCCTGGTGAGCATGTTCCCCTCTTCCCTTCCCTCTCTGCTCCCTCGTATCACCCGCACGCACACCCTGCACCCCCCTGTTCCACCCACGAGCAGCAGCAACGCCTCGATCACCGCCGGCGACCACCGCTTCCTCGCTGAGGTTCAGAAAGACTGAAACTTTCTGTCAGTTTCAGTTAACACCACGAGGTCCACCTCAAAACAGCGCGCGCTCCTCTTCTGTCACGAAACAAACAGCAGCGCAGTGGCACACGCACTGCTCACGCACGCCCGCGTCGCGGGATCGAGCCCCCCCGCGCGCAACCCTTTTTAGGGATTAATCCCGCAGGAGGCCCACCTGCCAGTGACCCTGGCAGCCACGCACGCGCACACACGCGCCACGCAAGCGCCACGGTGGCCAGGGCCCCTTGTCAGTGGCTCAGGCTGGGCCACTGCGAGGTGAAAACCTTTCTGGCCCTTTTCTTTTTAAAATCCAGTCCCTAGTTTTTACAGATTAGTCCCTGGATTTCAAACCCTCATAGATTCCTCATTTTAAATTCAAATTCAACATGTTAAATATGTTTTCCATACCAAATTTAATTCTCTACATGTTTAAACCAATTGTATACTGTTTTGAACTTTTCAAATGCTTTCAAAAATTCAAATTCAAACTACTATTTCAAATTTGGTCAAATTCATAACTAATTCAAATGGCACATGTAAAATATGTTTTCCATGCAAAATTTAACAAACTTCCCAAATATAAACTTTGTTTCCTGTTTTGAATAATTAAAATTGGTTAAATAATTTAAATCTTGTTTAAACCATTTAAAATTGCTAAGTTCATAACTTGGTCAAACAAAATTCTTTTTGAACACATAAAATATGTTTTCAAACCAAAAAAGTATAATCTTTTCAAATATGAATTTTATTTAATGTTTTGAACAAATAAAAATTCAAATAATTTTATAATTGAATTAAATTCATTTAAATCTTGTCCAAACTTGTTTAATTCATAATTAATTCATTTTAAATCCATTTTCAACAAATGAAACATGTATTCCATCTAAAATTTTGTGTTCTTTCCAAATATAAAGTTGGTTATCTATTTTGAACAATTAAAATTGGTGAAAACAACAAATGCTTGTGTAACTCATTTAAGAAGCCAAATTTCATAACTTAATAAATAAAATTCCAAACCTGGTAAACCACATTTCAAATTGAAGCTATTGTTGTTTTCTTATTGTTTTCCTCGTCCATGCATCATTATAATAAACTTCCACATGATGGTTAGTTGTAGATCATTTAATTCAACCTTAATTCATGGGCTTTTCCATATGCAATCCAAATTGCATATAGGCCCATTTAATTATGTTACCATGTCAACTACCTTATCTTTGATGCATCAATTAAATTATCATCCATCATCCCATGATTGTGCATTATGCCATGTTATTGATTGTTTGTCTCTCTGCGTTGTTTGTTTGCTTCTTCTCGAATAGACGACGACGTTGAGACAGACGAGGTTTACGACACTACTTCAGAGGAGTTAGCCCAGTACCAGGCTACTGAGTTTGCAGGCAAGTATTCACTCACATGAACCATTGTGTCCTTTCCACACTGGATACCGATACTTTCCGTTGTCTATTCTGCTAGCCTTAAGATTCGTTGCTTGTGTTCCGATCCTATCACATGTTATCCTGTAACCCTGATATAGCCTCACCTCCACACCTATAACCCCGTTGCTTGTTGCCTGTGTCTTACTAGCATGCTTAGGGTTGTTTATGCTCGAGTCTGATGTCCGTTATTTACTGTTATCATATCTATTATGTTCTGGGGCTCGATGTTAAACAACAACCTGTTAATGTTTGAGGTAATGCTAATTTGATGATAAGGCACCGGCAGGAGGCCGGGTATGGTTTTGAGGCCTGCTAGTGTCGAACTCAGGAAAAGTTCTTGTCATCTAGATCCATGATGAGCGCGCTAACCGCATGTGGGAAGCGTGTATGGGCGCCCCCCTCAACTTTGATTCGATTCGCATCTCGTCCAAATCGCCTCTTTTAGTTCGGGTTTTCCATTTGCCGCATGCATATGCAGGTGCGAACCCTTGGCGCCAGGGTGGTAACTTTTGTAGTCGGCATTTAGGGAGACACGTTCTTAGAGTGCTATGAGGGTCCCCTTTTCTTCGTGGGGCTTGATTAGCCGTGCGCTCAACTGCACGGGGTTCTTTGGGCTTGATGCGAAGAAGAGTTGGGTTGTGTTGAGTACCTCGCTTGGTGGGTTGATCCCCCGTCTGGCGGGATATTCTTACGTGTATGGCCAAATTGGTGCATCCCTGCAGGGTTAAATCTTCTCGAGAAGCCGTGTTGTCCGCGGTTATGGATGACTTGGTGATAGGGCTGGCTAACAAGGATTAGACAACTTACACCTAATTAATGATAACTTGACTAGTAATAGGCTTATTGACACAATAACTTGAACCTTCATCAATTCAACTGTGTGAGTTATTCTCGGATTGCTTCTTTGGATAAGGGGCGAGATCCATGATGGGTTTGTTTGAGGTTGTTGATAGTTGGTTCCGATACGCTATCTTATCCCTTTCTTTTAGACGGATGTTGTAGTATGTCTCTGTAGTTGGTTAGAGCAGCCCGCTGCCGCATCTTTATATCACCTATCTTCCGTTGAACCCAAAGCATCTGTACTTGGTGTTGCCGGTTACACTTTGGTATCTTGTGCGTCTTGCTTGCCAGTACTCGTCTGTACTGACCCCTTTGTGGCTGCATGTTCTGCAGACTACGTTTCCGAGGATCCCCATGGTGGCTACTACGTGGAGTATGACAAGGCTGCTGACGAGTAGATAGCGGACCTGGGCATGATCCGAGACATCGTGGATGGGCTCCGTCTTTTCGTTTCCGGCCTCTTAGGCCTATTTGGATCTTGTCTGTACTCAGACACTTTGGATGTTTCCGCTGTGATGTAATGATGACTTGTTGGGACATGTGTCCTCTGCATGACTGTATTTGCTATCTCTGCTCTAGTGAGAGCTATTTGCCACTTATTTCTATTTCTTTGTGTCATAGAGATTTGTTGTGATATCACTTGTTCAAATGTCGTTGACGTATCATGTGTGTATGATATGAAGTACGTCAATGGAAGTAGTCGGATTTCTATGGGATGGTTTACGCAGACGATGAATAGTGAGGATGGATGTCACACGTTCACGTGTTGGCCTACTCATATTGAGATGCGGGTGCCGGTAAGCCCCGTAAGCCATTTATCTACTGTTTAGCGGGCTGTGAGTATCCTCTAGAAGTCCGGGTGCGACATCCATCTTCTCTCTCTTCCTCTGGCAGAGGGGTTTTAGGGCTTTCCTGACTGCCGGCGTCCGTGTTTTCGGCCGGTTTCGCCATTAGTACTTCATGGAATCCCTCTTGAAAAGATTTAACTTTTCTTTCGAAGGCGTCCACGCCTTCGTCTTCGGAATCAAAATCATCTGATCCGGTTTCTGACTCTAATCTCGCCTCAATGGAGGCTAGCACAAAGTCAGCTTCCGAGTTCGTCGCTGGATTAGCGGGTGTCGGATCTTCCACCTCAGTAGTGGGTTTGCTATTTTCTGCCTCTTGCACGGGATTTCCGTCATCCGTGTTTTCGGCGACTTCGGATTGCACCATACCGATAAAGTGTGTATCACTTTTATGTCGGCGATCTGAGCAAAATTCGGGATCATAGTCATCCTCGACTGGGTATAGGGCGGGTGGGAAAAATTTGCTTCCACGACAAAACCCCATGGCCTCTGCAGTTAGTCCGATAAAGATATTAGCAGATCCGATCGGTAACACGCAGGCACTTACCAGATGATTTTGCGGCGGTATGTAGGACCCATTGTCGAGGAAGCATCCGACGTCGTCGTCGAACTCCAGGCTTCCGACAGTTATGGAACTGCCGATTCCGCCGAGTATCCCAGATCGGAACTTAACGCCTGACGTCGTTTTCCCCACGGTGGGCGCCAACTGTCGAGACATCGTGGTAGTTTTCATAGACGGGGGTGCCATGAGACTACGGGTAGAGACGTGGGGAAACGGGATCGCGTTGAAGACAAAGACACAGGATTTACCCAGGTTCGGTACGTCGTAATAATACGACGTTCCTACTCCTGCAATCTCACTAATCAGGGCTAAAGCCTGTGTATACAATTACAATGTGAGGTTCTATTTAGCTATTCGCTGAGGATCAACTTCCCGGCGAATTAGCCTGTAGCTTCGTGTCTCTCTTTATCTTATCTCCCGCCCCGCTTTATATAATAGCCGGGTTAGGGCATACAGAGTAGGAAACCTAGAAGACTACGGTAGCCATTAACTTGGAAAGTAAGGAATCCGTCTTCTCCTCCAAGCCAGATCACGTGTGCCGTGATCCGGGTCCTTCTAGAATCCGGCTTCTGTGCGTCAGCTTACTGGGCCGCCCAATGGACCATAGCCCACTACCAGTTGGGCCACCCTGGTAATCCGGCACTTTTGACTACCATCTGATATACCCCTATTCAGTATATATCCGACAACTAAGATGTGAGGTATGTTGCCACACGTTCACGTGTTGGCCTACTCATATTGAGATGCGGGTGCCGGTAAGCCCCGTAAGCCATTTATCTACTGTTTAGCGGGCTGTGAGTATCCTCTAGAAGTCCGGGTGCGACAAATGGTATCTGAGACAGTCTGCCTGTAGGATCCCTTTTACTGGTCGCAGTTGAGTCTAGAAACTATTTTGTAGCTATATAGGAAAAATGGGACATGAGAGTAGGAATTCTGTTCTTTTATTTCTTTCCCCACCCACCCTCCCTTTTCTGGTAAGGAAGTGCAACGTTGTTTTCTCTTCTCATCTAAACTTTCAAGTTAGGATTTCACGTATCCTGGTTTCTCTAGGATAGTTATATCTACTAGACCATAGGAATGGAGGTGGTTGTGACATGATTTATCATGTTGCCTACTCACGATTGAGAACGGAGGCACATAAGCCCCGGAAGCAGATCCTCTATTCCTTAAGCAGTAGATATTGATCCTTTAGAAGCCCGGATGGGTTTTTCCGTAGTACCTCAGGAGTGTTTGGTCTCGTGTTTCCCCAATGTTGCTTCGATATCCTGTTCTTCTCAACATCCTTTTCGTCCGTTGAAACCTTGTTGTTGCTTGCCACTTCAGTTCTTCTACCAGCGTCTAATCAAAGCTTCCCCGATCATCTGCAGATGGATCTCAGGTTCTACCCGCAGGTGGTTCGTATGACTCGTTGCGAGAGCACTGCCGGTTATCCGGAGATGCTGAGAAACATGGTCACTTTTCTGGGGTTCCGTTGGGCACCAGAGTACCAGGTCTACGAGCAGCAGCGAGAGTTTGACCAGACCTACTACCAGGCTATCAACTACATTCTGTCAGATGATGGCACGAGCGTAGTCCACCGCTACGAGGCAGTAGGTTCCACAGTGGATATGGCTGTGCAGCAGGCAGCTTATGTGAGTCTCACCGTCCTTCGTGCTGACTACTGGGGATTTGACGATTCTATCTATCGCCACATCCCCCGTGGTTACATCACTTCGGAGGGAGCTCACTTCACTCTCTACGACAACTTGGATGTTTACGAGCATGATAACTCCAGGCTGCACACCACCGCTCAGTTTGTGAGACACAGTGACGCAGTTGCCCGCACACTATCTCAGGAGTTGGCTTCAGTCAGAGAGCAGCTTTACCTTGCTTTGACTCGTCTGGCGACTTACACCATAGACTTTGTTGGAGACGAGCGCTTTGCACGTTTCGATCAGCCAGTTGGGCGTCGTCTGCCAGATGCTGGAGGTTAGGAGCCGATCAGAGGTCCACTCCTTAACCTTGGTGCTGGTTACACTGGGATTCCGCGCTTTGGAGCACAGGGAGTCGACGCTATGTACTTCACCACGCCTAGAGTCGGTCTCAGACCACGTCAGATCTACGTGGATCGTCGTTCCACCTACTTTCGTGGGCGTGCTCCTCACCGTACCTCTCGCCGTACTCCTAGCCGCCGTCCTGCGTGATGAGCATGGGAGTACCGATGTATCCATTCTTAGCTATGTTTAGTATCCTTTGGCATTCGAACCATTTATGGTGTGTTGGATATTCTGATGTATTGAACATGTGATGATGTACCTTGTGGTTATCTATTCATGCGTCGGAATAATCTCTCTTTCGGTTGCCAAGTCTATCCTTTTCTATTGTTGTGCTAAAATGCATTTCCATTCAGGATGCCGCCAACAAGGAACAACACGCCTGAGCCACCGCCAATCGCGGAGCTGTTGACTCAGATGACCCAAGTCATGACGCAGATGGCCCAGTTCCAGGCTAATCAGCACATCAACCAGACAGCTCCACGAGTCAGCATCAAGGAGTTTCTCAGTCTGGGCCCAAGAGCTTTCGTGGCCACACGCGAGCCTCTGGACGCTGATGACAGGATCCGTGAGATAGCTAAGGCTCTGGATATTGCACACGTAGCTGAAGAAGACAAGGTCAAGTATGCCTCCTATCTGCTGAAGGGTCAGGCAGCTACTTGGTGGGAAAACTTCCAGGCCATGAGAACTGGGATGCCAGTCACGTGGGATTGTTTCAAGGAAGCCTTCCTGAAGCACCACATTCCAGATGGTCTCATGGAAAGGATGCGTGAAGAGTTTTGCTCTCTCAAGCAGGGCAAGTTGGACGTCATCGGGTATCAGAGTGAGTTCAATCGCCTCGCTCGGTACGCTGGAGATGAGGTGTCCACTGAAGCTAAGAAGATGGCAAGGTTCCGCAGAGGTTTTAACCCAGAACTAAAGTATGCCCTCACCAATATCAAGGCCAACAGCTTCGAGGATCTCGTTAACACTGCGCTCAATGAAGAAAATGGGCGCAAGGCGTTCGAGGAGTCTCGCAAGCACTCGCGTGAGGGTGGTTCCTCCTCCAACATGACCACCCCTCCGCAGAAGCGCCACATCTGGGTACCAAATGGTGCTGTCACTCGGGCTCCATATGCCCAAGCTTCTCCAGGCTTCGCTCCCCACCCACCCAACCCTTCTCAGCTACAGGATCCAAGGGCTTCAATGGGGCAGCCAAGGCCAGGGCCCCCTCGTGTCGTCACAAGCTACAAGTGCAAGCAGACGGGGCACTACGCCGACAAGTGCACGCAGAGGCAGCTACCTCCACCACCACCTCGTCCTAACACAAACCAGGCAATGGTGCGCGCTCCCCTGCCTAAGGCCTTCAACTCCAACAACAGGCCTGTCGGGAGGACCGCAAGGGTGAATCATGTCAAGATCGACAAAGCTGAAGAAGCTCCTGACGTCGTTCTCGGTACTTTTCCCGTAAACTCTATTCCAGCTAAAGTGTTGTTTGATACCGGAGCATCACATTCTTTTGTGTCAAAGACTTTTGCCACAACGAACAACCTAATTGTGGTTCCACTAAGCAATCAAATCACTGTTCACTCCCCGGGATCTCAAATGTTGACTTCCAAGATAAGCAAGGACAATCAAATCCTAATTGGAGGACACATATTCCTTGCTTCTCTCATGTTGCTGGGAAGTTCTGACATTGATGTCATTCTTGGCATGGATTGGCTGAAGGCCAATGAAGCAAGGATTAACTGTGCTCAAAAGTCAATAACTCTGTCCCACCCTTCTGGCCAGATAATCTATTCTCCACATGAATCAAGTTCCATTCAGCTGTGCACCCTCAATGCAAAACCTCTACCTTCACTTGAAAATGTTCCGGTGGTTTGCGACTTCCCTGACGTCTTTCCAGAAGAGTTGCCAGGAATGCCTCCGGACAGAGCTGTTGAGTTCGTGATCGAACTTGAACCAGGTACTGGTCCAATCTCTAAGCATCCCTACAAGATAGGAACTCCCGAGCTGAAGTTGTTGAAGGAACAAATTGATATGTACATGGAAAAAGGTTACATTCAACCTAGTTCCTCGGCTTGGGGATGCCCAACTCTTTTCGTTGCGAAGAAGGATCACACAAAGAGACTCGTTGTTGACTATCGTCCTCTTAACGAGAAAACCATCAAAAAAAAGTATCCAATTCCTCGTATCGATGATCTTTTTGATCAACTTGCTGGAGCCTCAATATTCTCCAAGTTGGACTTGAGAATGGGTTACTATCAAATAAAGATCAGAAAAGAGGATATTCCAAAGACAGCCTTCACCACTCGCTACGGTCTATATGAATTTACCGTCATGTCCTTTGGTCTCACCAATGCACCGGCGACCTTCTCTCGACTCATGAATTCTGTCTTCCATGAATACCTCGACAAGTTCGTTGTGGTATATCTTGATGACATTCTTGTCTACTCAAAATCCGAGGAAGAGCATGAAGAACATCTTCGTCTCACTCTCTTGAAGCTTCGCGAGCATCGTCTCTATGCCAAATTCACCAAATGTGAGTTCTGGATTTCAGAAGTTGCTTACCTTGGTCATGTAATCTCTGCCAAGGGCATAGCCATTGATCCAGAAAAGGTTAAAGCAATTGTTGATTGGAAATCTCCAAAGACGGTGAAGCAAGTAAGAAGTTTTCTTGGCTTGGCTAGCTATTGCCGTCGCTTCGTCCAAAACTTCTCCAAGATTGCCAAACCTCTCACTGACCTCACAAACAAGGACAAAAAGTTCGTCTGGTCTCCACAATGTGATGAAAGTTTCAATCTCCTGAAGACTAAACTCACTTCTACACCAGTTCTGGTTGGCCCAGATCCTTCCAAACCTTTCCAAATATTCTGTGATGCTTCTCTCCAAGGTCTAGGTGCAGTTCTTATGCAAGAACGTCAAGTTGTGGCTTATGCTTCACGTAAATTGAACACACATGAGCTCAATTATCCCACTCATGACCTTGAACTGGCAGCAGTTGTGTTTGCCCTCAAGAAATGGAGACAATACTTGTTGGGTAATCGCACTGAAATCTTTTCCGATCATAAGAGTCTGAAGTACATCTTCACTCAACCAGATCTAAACCTCAGGCAAAGGAGATGGATTAAAAAGATCAAAGACTTTGATCTTACCATTTCTTATACTCCAGGAAAGGCTAATGTTATGGCCGATGCTCTCAGTCGCAAGTCGTATTGCAATAATCTCATGATCATGGAAAGCCAACCTCCTTTCATGAAGAATTCCAGAAGCTAAACCTTGGTCTTGTCCCTCAAGGCTATCTTGCAAACTTGACAGCCAGTCCAACTCTCGAGGACAAGATTCGTTCTGAACAACTTCGTGATGCTGAAATCAAGAAGATTGTAGAACACATCAAAGCAGGCAATGAGAAATTTGAGTGCTTCTCAATTGATGACAAGGGAACTGTGTTCTTCGAAGGACGCATTGCAGTTCCTCAAATTCAAAGTCTCAAAGATGTCATTCTCAAGGAGGCTCATGAAACTCCTCTCTCCATACACCCTGGAAGTACAAAGATGTACCAGGATCTCAAGACACTGTATTGGTGGCCTAGCATGAAACGTGAAATTGCTCAATACGTTTCTGAATGCGACGTTTGTCAACGTGTTAAGGCAGTTCATCAGAAAACAGCCAGTCTTCTCCAACCTCTAAAAATCCCTGAGTGGAAGTGGGACATGATTGAAATGGACTTCGTCACTGGTTTTCCAAAGTCCAAGAGGGACAACGATGCAATCTCCGTTGTCATTGATCGACTCACTAAAGTAGCTCACTTCTTTCCTGTAAAAGAGACAATCTCAGCTAGTCAGTTAGCAGAGCTCTACACATCAAAGATTGTCCCTCTTCATGATGTTCCATTGGAAATAAGCTCACACCGTGGAAGCATATTCACTTCTCATTTCTGGAAAAGCTTTCAAGAAGCATTGGGCACCAAGCTTCTGTTCAGCACAGCCTACCATCCTCAGTCTCAAGGGCAAGTCGAAAGAGTCAATCAGATTCTCGAGGATATGCTCAGAGCATGTGGTCTCTCCTTTGGCATGAAATGGGAGGAATGTCTTCCATATGCTGAATTCTCCTACAACAACAGCTTCCAGGCAAGCCTAGGCATGGCACCATTTGAGGCTCTCTATGGCCACAGATGCAGGAGTCCAATCAATTGGTCTGGAGCTGGTGAACGTTCACTCTTAGGCCCTGACATTGTTAAGGAAGCCGAGGAGAAAGTTCGCATCATTCGTGACAATCTCAAGATTGCTCAGTCTCGTCAGAAAACCTACTATGACATAAAACACAGGGACATGGTCTATGCACCTGGAGACAAAGCATATCTCCGTGTAACTCCCCTTAGAGGCACTCATCGTTTTGGTGTCAAAGGACAGCTTGCACCAAGATATATTGGTCCCTTCAACATTCTCTCAAGGCGTGCAGAAAATGCCTATCGTCTTGAACTTCCAGAAAATCTATCCAAGGTGCACGATGTGTTTCACGTGTCACAGCTCAAGAGGTGCTTCAAAGATCCAGGTCGTGCAGTTGATCATGATTCCATTGAACTGCAAGAAGATCTCTCTTATGAGGAGCACCCTATTCGAATTCTCGATGAGACCGAGCGCAAAACTCGCAACAAGAGCACCAAGTTCTTAAAAGTGCAGTGGTCTCATCATTCCGATAAAGAGGCAACGTGGGAGACCGAAGAGGATCTTCGCAAGAAGTACCCGGACCTTTTCTCTTCTCAGTAGGAATCTCGGGGCGCGATTCCTTCAAGGGGGGGCGTTTTGTAACATCCCAAGTATGAAAAACACCATTACAATGCTTGTTTCTTGCTTAAATTAAGTTTGCATCATGTCATCATAAGCATTGCATTTGTTTTCATTTGTTTTTCCATTTGAATTTCAAACCAAATTTCAAATCCTTGTTCATACTTGTGCTGTTACAATTTTTTCAAATGAAACATTCAGATCAAACCATTTATTTGGTTCCAATAAACTAGATTTTCCAAACTATTAACTTGCTTAAATTTCTATAATTCAATTGTTGCAAATTTTACTCAAATCCATTTGAATTTCAAACAGCAATAGAATTTAAAAATTTGGAAAACAGAAAGTTGCACAACTGGGCTTTTGTAATAACTAAACTATACAAAATTATCCCCACAATTTTTCAAACCCCAAAACCCTATTTGAGTTTTAAATCACAATTTCAAATCATTTGGCAATTTCAAATTTTTTGGAAATAAGCCCACATACTTTTGAATCTTGCTGTTTTGGTAATTCAATAAAAAAATTATTGCAAAAATAAGCACCAAATCCTATTTCTTTTTCTCTTTTCTTTCCTACAAAAAAAGAAAAGGTGAACAAAAAAAAAACAGAAACAGAAAACAGAAAAACAAAAAAAAAGGGGGGGAGGGCAGGCCAGCCAAGTGGGCTGAGCCCACCACACCCCACCAGGCCCAGCCCACCTTTCTCCCATCCCCTACCTCTGTACGGCAGGACATCGGGGATGTCCACGTCGAAAGGCAGAGGATGGGGATGGCCGGGAGAGTGCCTCCTCCTCCTTAAAGCCACCCCCGAGGGCTCCTCCCTGCTGCCCTAGACCTCCTCCTCCATCTCTCTGCCGCCGCCGCCGTTTCCTTCCTACTCCCTCCTTTGTTTTCTCTCTCTGCTCCCTGAACCACCGCACACCACCGCGACAAACTCCGGCGATCGCCGCCGCTATGGAACCCCTCCGCGCAGACTGAGCGCGGGAATCGAATCCCCGAGGCTCCACCGTCGTCCTCGTTTCCAGGAACAAGCCGGGGAGCAACAGGATCATCGCCGTCGTCCACCTCACCGGCGACTGTCACCGCCACCTCACCGAGCACCTCCTCCTCCTTCCTCTCCCCGGTGAGCACGTTCCCCTCTTCCCTTCCCTCTCTGCTCCCTCGTATCACCCGCACGCACACCCTGCACCCCCCTGTTCCACCCACGAGCAGCAGCAACGCCTCGATCACCGCCGGCGACCACCGCTTCCTCGGTGAGGTTCAGAAAGACTGAAACTTTCTGTCAGTTTCAGTTAACACCACGAGGTCCACCTCAAAACAGCGCGCGCTCCTCTTCTGTCACGAAACAAACAGCAGCGCAGTGGCACACGCACTGCTCACGCACGCCCGCGTCGCGGGATCGAGCCCCCCCGCGCGCAACCCTTTTTAGGGATTAATCCCGCAGGAGGCCCACCTGCCAGTGACCCTGGCAGCCACGCGCGCGCACACACACGCCACGCAAGCGCCACGGTGGCCAGGGCCCCTTGTCAGTGGCTCAGGCTGGGCCACTGCGAGGTGAAAACCTTTCTGGCCCTTTTCTTTTTAAAATCCAGTCCCTAGTTTTTACAGATTAGTCCCTGGATTTCAAACCCTCATAGATCCCTCATTTTAAATTCAAATTCAACATGTTAAATATGTTTTCCATAACAAATTTAATTCTCTACATGTTTAAACCAATTGTATACTGTTTTGAACTTTTCAAATGCTTTCAAAAATTCAAATTCACACTACTATTTCAAATTTGGTCAAATTCATAACTAATTCAAATTTAATTCAAATGGCACATGTAAAATATGTTTTCCATGCAAAATTGAACAAAATTTCCAAATATAAACTTTGTTTCCTGTTTTGAATAATTAAAATTGGTTAAATAATTTAAATCTTGTTTAAACCATTTAAAATTGCTAAGTTAATAACTTGGTCAAACAAAATTCTTTTTGAACACATAAAATATGTTTTCAAACCAGAAAAGTATA
Organism: Alopecurus myosuroides; assembly: GCA_028641055.1. Taxonomy (NCBI): domain Eukaryota; kingdom Viridiplantae; phylum Streptophyta; class Magnoliopsida; order Poales; family Poaceae; genus Alopecurus; species Alopecurus myosuroides. The sequence continues at coordinate 61,758,299 of CM054057.1, read as the reverse complement.
ATCTTTTCAAATATGAATTTTATTTAATGTTTTGAACAAATAAAAATTCAAATAATTTTATAATTGAATTAAATTCATTTAAATCTTGTCCAAACTTGTTTAATTCATAATTAATTCATTTTAAATCCATTGTCAACAAATGAAACATGTATTCCATCTAAAATTTTGTGTTCTTTCCAAATATAAAGTTGGTTATCTATTTTGAACAATTAAAATTGGTGAAAACAACAAATGCTTGTGTAACTCATTTAAGAAGCCAAATTTCATAACTTAATAAATAAAATTCCAAACCTGGTAAACCACATTTCAAATTGAAGCTATTGTTGTTTTGTTATTGTTTTCCTCATCCATGCATCATTCTAATCAACTTCCACATGATGGTTAGTTGTAGATCATTTAATACAACCTTAATTCATGGGCTTTTCCATATGCAATCCAAATTGCATATAGGCCCATTTAATTATGTTACCATGTCAACTAGCTTATCTTTGATGCATCAATTAAATTGCCATCCATCATCCCATGATTTTGCATTATGCCATTTTATTGATTGTTTGTCTCTCTGCGTTGTTTGTTTGCTTCTTCTCGAATAGACGGCGACGTTGAGACAGACGAGGTTTACGACACTACTTCAGAGGAGTTAGCCCAGTACCAGGCTACTGAGTTTGCAGGCAAGTATTCACTCACATGAACCATTGTGTCCTTTCCACACTAGATACCGATACTTTCCGTTGTCTATTCTTCTAGCCTTAAGATTCGTTGCTTGTGTTCCGATCCTATCACATGTTATCCTGTAACCCTGATATAGCCCCACCTCCACACCTATAACCCCGTTGCTTGTTGCATGTGTCTTACTAGCATGCTTAGGGTTGTTTATGCTCGAGTCTGATGTCCGTTATTTCCTGTTATCATATCTATTATGTTCTGGGGCTCGATGTTAAACAAAAACCCGTTAATGTTTGAGGTAATGCTAATTTGATGATAAGGCACCGGCAGGAGGCCGGGTATGGTTTTGAGGCCTGCTAGTGTCGAACTCAGGAAAAGTTCTTGTCCTCTAGATCCATGATGAGCGTGCTAACCGCATGTGGGAAGCGTGTATGGGCGCCCCCCTCAACTTTGATTCGATTCGCATCTCATCCAAATCGCCTCTTTTAGTTCGGGTTTTCCATTTGCCGCATGCATATGCAGGTGCGAACCCTTGGCGCCAGGGTGGTAACTTTTGTAGTCGACATTTAGGGAGACACGTTCTTAGAGTGCTATGAGGGTCCCCTTTTCTTCGTGGGGCTTGATTAGCCGTGCGCTCAACTGCACGGGGTTCTTTGGGCTTGATGCGAAGAAGAGTTGGGTTGTGTTGAGTACCTCGCTTGGTGGGTTGATCCCCCGTCTGGCGGGATATTCTTACGTGTACGGCCAAATTGGTGCATCCCTGCAGGGTTAAATCTTCTCGAGAAGCCGTGTTGTCCGCGGTTATGGATGACTTGGTGATAGGGCTGGCTAACAAGGATTAGACAACTTACACCTAATTAATGATAACTTGACTAGTAATAGGCTTATTGACACAATAACTTGAACCTTCATCAATTCAACTGTGTGAGTTATTCTCGGATTGCTTCTTTGGATAAGGGGCGAGATCCAGGATGGGTTTGTTTGAGGTTGTTGATAGTTGGTTCCGATACGCTATCTTATCCCTTTCTTTTAGACGGATGTTGTAGCATGTCTCTGTAGTTGGTTAGAGCAGCCCGCTGCCGCATCTTTATATCACCTATCTTTCGGTGAACCCAAAGCATCTGTACTTGGTGTTGCCGGGTACACTTTGGTATCTTGTGCGTCTTGCTTGCCAGTACTCGTCTGTACTGACCCCTTTGGGGCTGCGTGTTCTGCAGACTACGTTTCCGAGGATCCCCATGGTGGCTACTACGTGGAGTATGACGAGGCTGCTGACGAGTAGATAGCGGACCCGGGCAGGATCCGAGACATCGTGGATGGGCTCCGTCTTTTCGTTTCCGGCCTCTTAGGCCTATTTGGATCTTGTCTGTACTCAGACACTTTGGATGTTTCCGCTGTGATGTAATGATGACTTGTTGGGACATGTGTCCTCTGCATGACTGTATTTGCTATCTCTGCTCTAGTGAGAGCTATTTGCCACTTATTTCTATTTCTTTGTGTCATAGAGATTATTTGTGATATCACTTGTTCAAATGTCGTTGACGTACCATGTGTGTATGATATGAAGTACGTCAATGGAAGTAGTCGGATTTCTACGGGATGGTTTACGCAGACGATGAATAGTAGAGGATGGTTGTCACACGTTCACGTGTTGGCCTACTCATATTGAGATGCGGGTGCCGGTAAGCCCCGTAAGCCATTTATCTACTGTTTAGCGGGCTGTGAGTATCCTCTAGAAGTCCGGGTGCGACATCCATCTTCTCTCTCTTCCTCTGGCAGAGGGGTTTTAGGGCTTTCCTGACTGCCGGCGTCCGTGTTTTTGCCCGGTTTCGCCATTAGTACTTCATGGAATCCCTCTTGAAAAGATTTAACTTTTCTTTCGAAGGCGTCCACGTCTTCGTCTTCGGAATCAAAATCATCTGATCCGGTTTCTGACTCTAATCTCGGCTCAATGGCGGCTAGCACAGAGTCAGCTTCCGAGTTCGTCGCTAGATTGGCGGGTGTCGGATCTTCCACCTCAGTAGTGGGTTTGCTATTTTCTGCCTCTTGCACGGGATTTCCGTCATCCGTGTTTTCAGCGACTTCGGATTGCACCATACGGAAAAAGTGTGTATCACTTTTATGTAGGCGATCTGAGCAAAATCCGGGATCATAGTCATCCTCGACTAGGTATAGGGCGGGTGGGAAAAATTTGCTTCCACCACAAAACCCCATGGCCTCTGCAGTTAGTCCGATAAAGATATTAGCAGATCCGATCGGTAACACGCAGGCACTTACCAGATGATTTTGCGCCGGTATGTAGGATCCATTGTCGAGGAAGCATCCGACGTCGTCGTCGAACTCCAGGCTTCCGACAATTATGGAACTGCCGATTCCGCCGAGTATCCCAGATCGGAACTTAACACCTGACGTCGTTTTCCCCACGGTGGGCGCCAACTATCGAGACATCGTGGTAGTTTTCATAGACGGGGGTGCCATGAGACTACGGGTAGAGACGTGGGGAAACGGGATCGCGTTGAAGACAAAGACACAGGATTTACCTAGGTTCGGTACGTCATAATAATACGACGTTCCTACTCCTGCAATCTCACTAATCAGGGCTAAAGCATGTGTATACAATTACAATGTGAGGTTCTATTTAGCTATTCGCTGAGGATCAACTTCCCGGCGAATTAGCCTGTAGCTTCGTGTCTCTCTTTATCTTATCTCCCGCCCCGCTTTATATAATAGCCGGGTTAGGGCATACAGAGTAGGAAACCTAGAATACTACGGTAGCCATTAACTTGGAAAGTAAGGAATCCGTCTTCTCCTCCAAGCCAGATCACGTGTGCCGTGATCCGGGTCCTTCTAGAATCCGGCTTCTGTGCATCAGCTTACTGGGCCGCCCAATGGACCATAGCCCACTACCAGTTGGGCCACCCTGGTAATCCGGCACTTTTGACTACCATCTGATATACCCCTATTCAGTATATATCCGACAACTAAGATGTGAGTAATGTTGCCTCTAGCTGGCTTGAAAGGACCAACCATATCCAAGCACCAAACAGCAAAAGGCCAAGTGATGGTGATTGTCTTCAACTTAGAAGCTGGCATCTGGATCTTGCTCGCATATCTCTAGCACCCATTGCACTTCCTCACCAGATCTTCTGCTTGTTGCAAGGCAGTGAGCCAAAAGAATCCATGTCGGAACTCTTTCTTGAACAAGGCCCGAGATGAGGCATGGTGTCCACATTCTCCTTGGTGTATTTCCCTGAGAATCTCTTCTCCTTCTTCTGGCTCAACGCAGCGTTGGAGTACACCGGTAGCACTTCTCTCATGCAGCTCCTTGTTTATGATGGTGTAGTCCTTAGATCTTCTTTGAATTTGCCTAGCTGTGACCTCGTCACTTGGCAAAGTGCCATCCATCAGAAAGGATAATATGGGCAAAGCCCAACTCAGTGTCTCCCGGATAGGAAACACTGGTTCGTCCACTTCCATTGGATCAGCTGCCATGACTTGCTCCGAGTTGGAGACGAGTCCCCGAGTACTGATAAATGATCCCCTCGATGAATGCGACAGTCCCCGGGTTTGCAGAGGCAGTCCCCGGGTCCTCCTTTGAGCTCTCCCAGTCAATCTCAATGGGAACAGCTCCTGAGTCTGGCAAAGCCGGGAGAATATTGACTCCGAGTTGGGTGATGGCTTGATAGATGGCTTCCTCAAATGCTCCAGAGCAATCCCAGGTGGGATGAATTTCCGAGAAGATCCCAACTTGGACAGAGCATCCGCTGCATCATTCTCAGCTCGGTGAATGTGATGGAATTCACACCCGTCGAAAAATCCGGCCATATTTTGGACAAGGAACCGGTAAGATGCCATGTTGGCATCCAACGCGTCCCAAGTCCCCAAGACTTGTTGAACCACAAGGTCTGAGTCACCGTAGCAGAAAATTCGCCTGATTCCAATCTCCTTGGATATTTTGAGCCCATGGACCAAGGCTTCGTATTCGGCAACATTGTTGGACGCCGAGAAGTGGATCTGCAGCAAATATTTGAGCTGGTCTCGCTTGGGTGAGGTGGGCACAAAACCGGCACCGAGCCCCTCTTTCACTTTGGAGCCATCAAAATGCATCCTCCAGAAGTTTGTTTCCGACAAGGGAGGCTCATACTGCATTTTGGCCCAATCAACCAAGAAATCCGGCAGAGTTTGTGACTGGATGGCCTCTCTTCTGGCATACAGAGGAGTGTATGTTGCTAGCTCAATTTCCCACTTGGCCACCCGGCCACTTGCATCCTTATTGCCCATAATCTCCGAGATGGGAGCAGTGCTCACCACTGTGATTGGATGCTCCTAGAAAGAATGCTTGAGCTTCTTGGCACCCAGATATACGACGTAAGTCATCTTCTGGTAGTGTGGATAGTTCTTCTTGGAGCTGGATAGCACCTCGCTGAGATAATACACCGGCCGTTGCACGGTTTTGCCTTCTTATTTACGCTCCACAACCACCACCACACTGACTACCCGGTTGGTAGCTGCAATACAGAGAAGAATTGGCTCCTTAGGCAAAGAGCTTTCCAGGATGGGAGCGCTACCCAGCATGATCTTCAGCTCCTTGAAGGCCACATCAGCTTGCGGGGTCCAGATAAACTTGTCACTTTTCTTCATGAGCTGATAGAGAGGCAAGGCCTTCTCACCCATTCTTCCCAGGAAGCGGCTAAGGGAAGCCAGGCACCCGGTAAACTTCTGCACATCCTTTAGTGATCTCGGCAAAGATATGCTCTCTATAGCTTTTATCTTTGTCGCACCCGGACTTCTAAAGGATACTCGCCGTTCCGTTGAACAGTAGTAGATTGGATTACGGGGCTTACCGGCACCCGCGTCCTCTTACGAGTAGGCCAACACACGTATGTGTGACAACCAACCCCTATCTGTTCAACGTCGACGTAAACTATCCCATAGAAATCAGGACACTACCATTGACGTACTTCATACCATACACACATGGTACGTCAACGGCTTTGAACAAAATGATAACACAACATATCTCTAAAACACAAAAGATTAAAATAAGTTGCAACTGGCCCTCACTAGGGCAGAGATAGCAAATACAATCATCCAGAGGACACATGTCCCAACATAACATCATTACATATCAGCGGAAGCATTCAAAGGGGTCTGAGTACAGACAAATCCAAATAGGCTTAAGAAGCCGGAAACTGAAATAAAGACGGAGCCCATCTACGATGTCTCGGATCCTGCCCGGGTCCGCTAACTACTCGTCAGCAGCCTCGTCAAACTCCACGTAGTAGCCGTCACCTGGATCCTCGTAAGCGTAGTCTGCGGAAACCACAGCCCCAAAAGGGTCAGTACATAGACGTACTGGCAAGCAAGACTCACAGTTCACCAAAGTGTAACCCGTCAACACCAAGTACAGATGCCTTGGGTTCAACGGAAGGAAGGGGATATAAAAGATGCTGCAACTGGCTACGCTAACCAACTACAGAGATTCTACCACTTCCAACTAACAGAAAGGAGATAAGATCGAGTATTGTAACCAACTGAAAGATAACTTCAAACAAACCCATCCTGGATCTCGCCCCTTATCCAAAGAAGCAATCCGAGGATAACTCACACGGTTGGATTAAAGATGAATCAAGTTGTTGTGTCAATAATCCTATTACTAGTCAAGTTGTTAATCATGGGGTGTGAGATTGTGAATCATTAGGTTTAAGTTGTCCTGAGTACTTGTTAGCCAGTACTTTCACCAAGTTAACCATAACCGCGGAAAACACGGCTTCTCGAGAAGATTTATCCCTGCAGGGTTGCACCAATTTGGCTGTACACGTATGAATAACCCGCCAGATGGGATGCCTCCCACCAAGCGGGGCACTCAACACAACTCAACTCTTCTTCGCATCAGGCCCAAAGCACCTTGGGCGCACGGCTAATCGAGCCCAGAAGAAAATGGACCCTCATAGCACTCTAAGAACGTGTCCCCCTATATGCCGACTACGAAAGTTCCACCCTGCGCTGGGCTCGCAAAAACATGCATGCGGCAAATGGAAAACACGAACTAAATGAGATGATTTGGACGAGATGCGAATCGAATCAAATTGAGGGGGGCGCCCATACTCGCTTCCCACATGCGGGTAGTGCGCTCATCATGGATCAGTAGACAAGACCCTTTTCCTATTAGGGTCGACACTAGCAGGCCTCAAAACCACATAGGGCCTCCTGCCGGTGCCTTATCATCAAATTATTATTTAACAATAACATTAGCATGATTGATTGATTAAACATCGAGCCCCCAGAACATAATAAAATATAGTAACTGAAAGTAACGGGTAACAGACTCGAGCAAAACAACCTAAGCATGCTAGTAAGACACTGGCTCAAACAATAGGGTTGTAGGAGTGGTGGTGAGGCAATATCAGGGTTAGGGGATTCATGTGATAGGTTCGTAACGGAAACAACTACCACTAAGGCTAGCAGAAATAGACAACGGAAAGTATCGGTAACCAGGATTGAAAGGAACACAATGGTTCATGTGAGTGATAACTTGCCTGCAAACTCAGCAGCCGGGTACTGAGCTAGATCCTCAGAAGGGGTGATGTAAAGATCGTCTGTCTCAACATCGTCGTCTATTCGAGAAGAAGCAAACAAACAAGACAGAAATATAAACAATCATTATCATGGCATAGTGCACAATCAAAGATGATGCATGACAAGTGACATGGTAACACAATTAAGATGGACCCCTATGCAATTTTGAGTTGCATATGGGAATGGGTCCATGAATTAAGTGGAACAAATGATTTACAATTAATTATTATGTGAAAGTTGTTAGCATGATGCATGCATGATGATAACAACAAAATAACAACAATAGATGCAAGTGGAAAAGAATTTTAACAAGTTTGGAAATTATTTATTAAGTTTGGAAAGTTTGGTTACTTAAACATGTCACACAAACAATTGTTGTTTTCATCAAGTTAAAGTGTGCAAAACAATTAACAAAATTTATATTTGAAAAGAACATCAAATTTTAGTTGGATTACATGTTCCAATTTTTGAAATAGGAGTTGGTATGAATTTATTATAACTTAAACAATATTAAACAAGTTTTTAAATGAATTTAAAACAAGTTTGAATTTTATTTGAATTTTATTTATTCAAAACATAAATTCAAATTCACATTTGAAAAGTTCACACTTTGATGGTTTGAAAACATATTTTGCATGTTCAAAAATATTTTATTTGGGGCAAGTTATGATTTTATCAAATTTAAATGAATTAAATAAGGATTAAATTATTTAGGCAATTTAAATTATTCAAACCATGAAACACAATTTATATTTGAATAGGTTATTCAAAATGGTATGGAGAACATATTTTATTTGCATTTATTGGATTAATAATGAATTAGTTATTGAATTTAGCAAATTGCATTTGAATTATTTGAATTCAAATTTGAATTGCATTTTGAAAATTCAAAACAGGAAACAAATGATATCAATGGGTAGACAATTAAATTTAGATTAGTGTGCATATTTTATTTTCATTTATTGGAGTTATAAAACTAATTTTATTGCCAAAATACTTCCAGGGACCAATCTGCAAAAATAAAAGGACTGGATTTAAAACAGAAACCGTTTTAATCTTTTTATACGCACAGAAACTTACACCAGTCGCTGCCAGAGGGGCCCAGGGGGGGCCGTGCGCTTGCGTGGCTACTGGGTGGCTGACAGGGGGCCCTCCCTGTCAGCACCTGGTGGAAAAAAAGGATGGGATTTTATCCCGGGGAGCCAGGGACTCGAACCCTGGACCTCGCCCTTGCGCGCACTGACCGCTACCGCTGCGCTGCTTTCGGTTGCTTGTTAGTAACAACAACGCAGCTAGGTTGAGGTTCAAACCTGAACTTGACTGAAACCAAACGCGCGCAGACTTAACCTGAACGTTCGCTGACAGTAGACGGACGCCGCCGGCGAGCTGAGGGCTGCTGCGCCGTGGAGTGCTGGATCTGGAGGGTGTAGATGCGTGCGGTGCGTGCACGGATGTGATGCAAAGAGGGAGGAGGAGCAGCTGGTGGCTCACCACGGTTGCAGAGGGAGCAGAGGGGCGAGGTAGCGGCCGGCGGCGATGTAGCAGACGGCGGCGGTGATCCTCGACGTCCACGGGCCCGCGGCGTTGTCCAAGCGCGAGCTGGGAGGGTGGCGGCTCGATTTCTGGGTTCAGATAGGATGGTGGAGCGTTGAGATGGGCGGTGCCATCGGAGGTTCAGAGAGCTCGCCGGCGAGTGGCAGAGGGTGGTGATAGCGGCGAGAGAGAGAGAGAGATGACGGCGGCCTCGAGGGCGAGAGGGTCTAGGGTAGGTAGGGTTGGGGCGTTGTGCCCTAGGGGGTCTTTATAGGGACGCGGGCGTCGGATCAGCCGTCGGAGGTGACCGGCTGCCGCCGTGGCGCCTGGAGATTGCCGCCGTACAATCTGAAGACGACGGGGGCGTCTTCTGAAGGGGTACCGGGCCGTCGTGTTGGGCTGCGCGCGGGGAGAGGAGAGAAAAGGGCTGGGCTGGGCTAGTGTGCTGCGCGCGCGCGGCCGTTTTTCTTCTTTTATTTTTTCTGTTTCATTTTTTTTTTGCTGAAACAAAATGGAAGAAAAAGGAGGCTTTTAGGTTAGCAAAAATTCTAGGAAAATTAGTTTAAGCTATTTAGAACAATAGCAAACAATTGCCAAGACTTGTTTTCAAAAATGTTGAGATTTGCTTGCTGTTTGGAAAATAAACCAAATTAGATGGTTTTGAATATTTAAAATGATTATTAAAACCAACACTTTAATAAAGTGACCCAAATGATTTAATTGGAAATAAAAGGGTATAAAATGTTTTGGTTATTCTTTTTATACTTTCAAATTGGGTTCTGTTTGAAAACATTTGGTTTGAATTGGAATAATTTGTTAATTAATATAGAAAACAACAACTTAATAGGGTGAACCCTATTATTAATTGGATTAAAAATATTGGAATGGTTTGGTAGTTTTATAATTTCCAAATGAGGTGCTGTTGATGATTTTCTTTGAATTTGAACCCAATTTGGAATGAAGTAGTGGAATTAAAAACACCATTTTATTAGTTGATCAATATTGAAAAATATGACAACAAATGGGTTGTTTTTATTTGTGATTTTTATTTCAAATGTTGTAACAGAGCAAGTATGAAATAACCATTTGAATTTGTTTGAGTTTCATTATGAAAACAAGATAAAACAGATGCAAAACAAATAGTAAACAAATGCAAACAAATAATTAAACATGATGACATGATGCAATACTTGAATTAAAACAAGAAATCAAACATTCTAAGGGATATTTCATACTTGGGATGTTACAAAACGCCCCCCCTTGAAGGAATCGCGCCCCGAGATTCCTTACTGAGAAGTGAAAAGGTCCGAATACTTCTTGCGAAGATCCTCTTCGGTCTCCCATGTTGCCTCTTTATCAGAATGATGCGACCACTGCACTTTCAAGAACTTGGTGCTCTTGTTGCGAGTCTTACGCTCGGTCTCATCGAGAATACGAATAGGGTGCTCCTCATAAGATAGATCATCTTGCAGTTCAATGGAATCATGATCAACTGCACGATATGTATCTTTGAAACACTTCTTGAGCTGTGACACGTGGAACACATCGTGCACCTTGGATAGTTTTTCTGGAAGTCCAAGACGATAGGCATTTTCTGCCCGCCTTGAGAGAATGTTCAAAGGACCAATGTATCTTGGTGCAAGCTTGCCTTTCACACCAAAACGATGAGTGCCTCTGAGGGGAGTTACACAGAGATATGCCTTATCACCAGGTGCATAGATCATATCCCTGTGCTTGCTATCATAATAGCTCTTCTGACGAGACAGAGCAATCTTGAGATTGTCACGAATGATACGAACTTTCTCCTCGGCTTCCTTAACAATGTCAGGGCCTAAGAGTGAACGGTCGCCAGCTCCAGACCAATTGATTGGACTCATGCATCTGCGGCCATAGAGTGCTTCAAATGGTGCCATACCTAGGCTTGCCTGGTAGCTGTTGTTGTAGGAGAATTCAGCATATGGAAGGCAATCCTCCCATTTCATGCCAAAGGAGAGACCACATGCTCTGAGCATATCCTCGAGAATCTGATTGACTCTTTCGACTTGCCCCTGAGACTGAGGGTGATAAGCTGTGCTGAACAGAAGTTTGGTGCCCAAAGCTTCTTGAAAGCTTTTCCAGAAATGAGAAGTGAAGATACTTCCACGGTCTGAGCTTATTTCCAATGGAACACCATGAAGAGGAACAACTTTTGCTGTGTAGAGCTCTGCTAACTGGCTAGCTGAGATAGTTTCTTTGACAGCAAAGAAGTGAGCTACCTTAGTGAGACGATCAATAACAACGAAGATTGCATCGTTGCCCTTTTTGGACTTTGGAAAACCAGTGACGAAGTCCATTTCAATCATGTCCCACTTCCACTCAGGAATTTTTAGAGGTTGGAGTAGACCTGCTGTTTTCTGATGGACTGCCTTAACACGTTGACAAACGTCGCATTCAGAAACGTATTGAGCAATTTCACGTTTCATGCCAGGCCACCAATACAGAGTCTTGAGATCCTGGTACATCTTTGTACTTCCAGGGTGGATGGAGAGAGGAGTTTCATGAGCCTCCTTGAGAATGACATCTTTGAGGCTTTGAATCTGAGGAACTGCAATGCGTCCTTCGAAGAACACAGTTCCCTTGTCATCAATTGAGAAGGACTTGAATTTATCATTGCCTTCCTTGATGTGCTCTACAATCTTCTTGATTTCAGTATCACGAAGTTGTTCAGAACGAATCTTGTCCTCGAGAGTTGGACTGGCTGTCAAGCTAGCAAGGTAACCTTGAGGAACAAGACCAATGTTCAGCTTCTGGAATTCTTCATGAAGTGGAGGTTGGCTTTCCATGATCATGAGATTATTGCAATAGGATTTGCGACTGAGAGCGTCGGCCATAACATTAGCCTTGCCTGGAGTGTAAGAAATGGTGAGATCAAAGTCTTTAATCTTCTCAATCCATCTCCTTTGCCTGAGGTTTAGATCTGGCTGAGTGAAGATGTATTCCAGACTCTTATGATCGGAAAAGATTTCAGTTTTGTTACCCAACAAGTATTGTCTCCATTTCTTGAGGGCAAACACAACTGCTGCAAGTTCAAGATCATGTGTGGGATAGTTTTTCTCATGTGCATTCAACTGACGTGAAGCATAAGCCACAACTTGACGTTCTTGCATAAGAACTGCACCTAGACCTTGGAGAGATGCATCACAGAATATCTGGAAAGGTTTGGTGGTATCTGGGCCAACCAGAACTGGGGTGGAAGTGAGTTTAGCCTTCAGGAGATTGAAACTCTCATCACACTGTGGAGTCCAAATGAACTTCTTGTCCTTCTTTGTGAGATCAGTGAGAGGTTTGGCAATCTTGGAAAAGTTTTGGACGAAACGACGGCAATAGCTAGCCAAGCCAAGAAAACTTCTGACTTGCTTCACCGTCTTAGGGGGTTTCCAATCAACAATTGCCTTAACCTTTTCCGGGTCAATGGCTATGCCTTTGGCAGAGATGATATGACCAAGGTAAGCAACTTCTGGAATCCAGAACTCACATTTAGAGAACTTGGCATACAGACGATGCTCGCGAAGTTTCATGAGAGTGAGACGAAGGTGTTCTCCATGTTCTTCCTCGGATTTTGAGTAGACTAGGATGTCATCAAGATATACCACAACGAACTTGTCGAGGTATTCATGGAAGACAGAATTCATAAGTCTAGAGAATGTCGCCGGTGCATTGGTGAGACCAAAGGACATGACGGTGTATTCATATAGACCGTACCGAGTGGTGAAAGCTGTTTTTGGAATATCTTCCTTTCTGATCTTTATCTGATGGTAACCCATCCTCAAGTCCAACTTTGAGAATATTGAGGCCCCAGCAAGTTTATCAAAAAGATCATCGATACGAGGAATTGGATACTTGTTTTTGATTGTTTTATCGTTGAGAGGACGATAGTCAACCACGAGTCTTTTTGTTTGATCCTTCTTGGCAACAAACAGAGTTGGGCAACCCCAAGCGGAGGAACTAGGCTGAATGTAACCTTTCTCCATGTACATATCGATTTGCTCCTTCAACAATTTCAGTTTAGGAGGAGCTATCTTGTATGGATGCTTAGAGATTGGAGCAGTACCTGGTTCAAGCTCGATTACGAACTCAACTGCTCTGTCCGGAGGCATCCCTGGCAACTCTTCTGGAAAGACGTCAGGGAATTCACAAACCACCGGAAAATTTTCAATTGCAGAAAGAGGTTTTGCATCTAGGTTGAACAGCTGAACAGAACTTGATCCATAAGGAGAATAGACTATCTGGCCAGAAGGGTGGGATAGAGTTATTGACTTTTGAGCACAGTCAATTTTTGCTTTCTTGGCCTTCAACCAATCCATACCCAGAATGACATCAATGTCAGAATTTCCCAGCAACATGAGTGAAGCAAGGAATATGCGGCCTCCAATTAGGATTTGATTGTCCATGCTTATCTTGGAAGTCAACATTTGCGGTCCCGGAGAGTGAACAGTCATTTGATTGCTTAGCGGAACCAGAACTAGGTTGTATGCTTTTGCAAAAATATTTGACACAAAAGAATGCGATGCTCCGGTATCAAACAACACTTTAGCTGGAATAGAGTTTACGGGTAATATACGGAGAACGACGTCAGCAGCTTCCTCAGCTTTGTCGGCCTTGATATGATTCACCCTCGCGGTCCTCCCGACAGGCCTGTTGTTGGAGTTGAAGGCTTTAGCCGGGGGAGCACGAACCATTGCCTGGTTGGTGTTGGGGCGAGGAGGTGGAGGTAGCTGCCTCTGAGTGCACTTATCAGCATAGTGTCCAGTATCCTTACACTTGTAGCAAGTGACGACACGAGAAGGACCTGGCCTTGGCTGCCCCATTGGAACCCTCTGACTCTGCACCTGAGCTGGGTTGGGTGGGCGGGGAGCAAAGCCTGGAGAAGCTTGGGCATATGGAGCCCTAGTGACAGCAGCATGTGGCACCCAGATGCGACGCTTCTGCGGAGGGGTGGTCATGTTGGAGGAGGAACCACCCTCACGCGAGTGCTTTTGGGACTCCTCGAACGCCTTGCGCCCATTCTCCTCATTGAGCGCGGTGTTCACGAGCTCCTCGAAGTCCTTGCACTTGATGTTGGTGAGAGCGTACTTCAGTTCCGGGTTAAAACCTCGGCGGAACCTTGCCGTCTTCTTGGCTTCAATGGACACCTCATCACCAACGTATCGAGCGAGACGATTGAACTCGTTCTGGTAGCCAATGACGTCCAGCTTGCCCTGCTTGAGAGAGCAAAATTCCTCACGCATCCTTTCCATGAGACCATCTGGGATGTGGTGCTTCAGGAAGGCATCCTTGAAACATCCCCAGGTGATAGGATAGCCAGCTCTCATGGTCTGGTAGTTCTCCCACCAGGTAGCTGCCTGACCCTTCAGTAGGTAGGTGGCATACTTGACTTTATCCTCCTCAGCAACGTGAGCAATGTCCAGAGCCCTGGTCATCTCCCTGATCCAGTCATCAGCATCCAGAGGCTCACGTGTTGCCACGAAAGCTCTCGGCCCCATACTCAGAAAATCCTTGATGCTGACTCGCGGAGCATTCTGGTTGTTGTGCTGGTTAGCCTGGATCTGGGCCATCTGAGCCACGACCTGAGTCATCTGAGTCAACAGCTCCGTGAGCGGAGGTGGTTCAGGCGGGTTGCTCCTTGTTGGCGGCATCCTGAATAGACATGCATTTTAGCAGAACAACAGAAAAGGATAGACTTGGTAACCGAAAATTAGATTATTCCGACGCATGAATAGATAACCAACAGGTACATCATCACATGTTCAAATACATCAGAATATCCAACACACCAACACATGGTTCGAAAGCCAAAGGATAACTAAACATAGCTAGAAATGGATACATCGGTACTCCCATGCTCATCACGCAGGACGGCGGTGAGTAGTACGACGAGAGATACGGTGAGGAGGAATCCCCCGGAAGTAGGTAGAACGACGATCCACGTAGATCGGGACTGCTCTGAGAGCAACTCTCGGTGTGGTGAAGTAGAAAGCGTCGTCTCCCTGTGCTCCAAAGCGTGGAATCCCAGTGTAACCAGCTCCGAGGTTGAGGAGTGGACCTCTGATCGGCTCGTAACCTCCAGCATCTGGTAAACTACGTCAAACTGTCTGATGGAAACGGGCAAAGCGCTCATCTCCAACAAAGTCTGTGGTGTACGTAGCCAGACGAGTCAAAGCAAGGTAGAGCTGCTCCCTGACTGAGGCCAACTCCTGAGAAAGTGTGGTGGCAACAGCGTCACTGTGCCTCACAAACTGAGCGGTGGTGTGCAGCCCATAGAAATCAGGACACTACCATTGACGTACTTCATACCATACACACATGGTACGTCAACGGCTTTGAACAAAATGATAACACAACATATCTCTAAAACACAAAAGATTAAAATAAGTTGCAACTGGCCCTCACTAGGGCAGAGATAGCAAATACAATCATCCAGAGGACACATGTCCCAACATAACATCATTACATATCAGCGGAAGCATTCAAAGGGGTCTGAGTACAGACAAATCCAAATAGGCTTAAGAAGCCGGAAACTGAAATAAAGACGGAGCCCATCTACGATGTCTCGGATCCTGCCCGGGTCCGCTAACTACTCGTCAGCAGCCTCGTCAAACTCCACGTAGTAGCCGTCACCTGGATCCTCGTAAGCGTAGTCTGCGGAAACCACAGCCCCAAAGGGGTCAGTACATAGACGTACTGGCAAGCAAGACTCACAGTTCACCAAAGTGTAACCCGTCAACACCAAGTACAGATGCCTTGGGTTCAACGGAAGGAAGGGGATATAAAAGATGCTGCAACTGGCTGCGCTAACCAACTACAGAGATTCTACCACTTCCAACTAACAGAAAGGAGATAAGATCGAGTATTGTAACCAACTGAAAGATAACTTCAAACAAACCCATCCTGGATCTCGCCCCTTATCCAAAGAAGCAATCCGAGGATAACTCACACGGTTGGATTAAAGATGAATCAAGTTGTTGTGTCAATAATCCTATTACTAGTCAAGTTGTTAATCATGGGGTGTGAGATTGTGAATCATTAGGTTTAAGTTGTCCTGAGTACTTGTTAGCCAGTACTTTCACCAAGTTAACCATAACCGCGGAAAACACGGCTTCTCGAGAAGATTTATCCCTGCAGGGTTGCACCAATTTGGCTGTACACGTATGAATAACCCGCCAGATGGGATGCCTCCCACCAAGCGGGGCACTCAACACAACTCAACTCTTCTTCGCATCAGGCCCAAAGCACCTTGGGCGCACGGCTAATCGAGCCCAGAAGAAAATGGACCCTCATAGCACTCTAAGAACGTGTCCCCCTATATGCCGACTACGAAAGTTCCACCCTGCGCTGGGCTCGCAAAAACATGCATGCGGCAAATGGAAAACACGAACTAAATGAGATGATTTGGACGAGATGCGAATCGAATCAAATTGAGGGGGCGCCCATACTCGCTTCCCACATGCGGGTAGTGCGCTCATCATGGATCAGTAGACAAGACCCTTTTCCTATTAGGGTCGACACTAGCAGGCCTCAAAACCACATAGGGCCTCCTGCCGGTGCCTTATCATCAAATTATTATTTAACAATAACATTAGCATGATTGATTGATTAAACATCGAGCCCCCAGAACATAATAAAATATAGTAACTGAAAGTAACGGGTAACAGACTCGAGCAAAACAACCTAAGCATGCTAGTAAGACACTGGCTCAAACAATAGGGTTGTAGGAGTGGTGGTGAGGCAATATCAGGGTTAGGGGATTCATGTGATAGGTTCGTAACGGAAACAACTACAACTAAGGCTAGCAGAAATAGACAACGGAAAGTATCGGTAACCAGGATTGAAAGGAACACAATGGTTCATGTGAGTGATAACTTGCCTGCAAACTCAGCAGCCGGGTACTGAGCTAGATCCTCAGAAGGGGTGCTGTAAAGATCGTCTGTCTCAACGTCGTCGTCTATTCGAGAAGAAGCAAACAAACAAGGCAGAAATATAAACAATCATTATCATGGCATAGTGCACAATCAAAGATGATGCATGACAAGTTAATGGTTGCATCAAAATAAACTAAGTGACATGGTAACACAATTAAGATGGACCCCTATGCAATTTTGAGTTGCATATGGGAAAGGGTCCATGAATTAAGTGGAACAAATGATTTACAATTAATTATTATGTGAAAGTTGTTAGCATGATGCATGCATGATGATAACAACAAAATAACAACAATAGATGCAAGTGGAAAAGAATTTTAACAAGTTTGGAAATTATTTATTAAGTTTGGAAAGTTTGGTTACTTAAACATGTCACACAAACAATTGTTGTTTTCATCAAGTTAAAGTGTGCAAAACAATTAACAAAATTTATATTTGAAAAGAACATCAAATTTTAGTTGGATTACATGTTTCAATTTTTGAAATAGGAGTTGGTATGAATTTATTATAACTTTAACAATATTAAACAAGTTTTCAAATGAATTTAAAACAAGGTTGAATTTTATTTGAATTTTATTTATTCAAAACATAAATTCAAATTCACATTTGAAAAGTTCACACTTTGATGGTTTGAAAACATATTTTGCATGTTCAAAAATATTTTATTTGGGGCAAGTTATGATTTTATCAAATTTAAATGAATTAAATAAGGATTAAATTATTTAGGCAATTTAAATTATTCAAACAATGAAACAAAATTAATATTTGAATAGGTTATTCAAAATGGTATGGAGAACATATTTTATTTGCATTTATTGGATTAATAATGAATTAGTTATTGAATTTAGCAAATTGCATTTGAATTATTTGAATTCAAATTTGAATTGCATTTTGAAAATTCAAAACAGGAAACAAATGATACCAATGGGTAGACAATTAAATTTATATTAGTGTGCATATTTTATTTTCATTTATTGGAGTTATAAAACTAATTTTATTGCCAAAATACTTCCATGGACCAATCTGCAAAAATAAAAGGACTGGATTTAAAACAGAAATCGTTTTAATCTTTTTATATGCACATAAACTTACACCAGTCGCTGCCAGAGGGGCCCAGGGGGGGGCGTGCGCTTGCGTGGCTACTGGGTGGCTGACAGGGGGCCCTCCCTGTCAGCACCTGGTGGAAAAAAAGGATGGGATTTTATCCCGGGGAGCCAGGGACTCGAACCCTGGACCTCGCCCTTGCGCGCACTGACCGCTACCGCTGCGCTGCTTTCGGTTGCTTGTTAGTAACAGCAACGCAGCTAGGTTGAGGTTCAGACCTGAACTTGACTGAAACCAAACGCGCGCAGACTGAACCTGAACGTTCGCTGACAGTAGACGGACGCCGCCGGCGAGCTGAGGGCTGTTGCGCCGTGGAGTGCTGGATCTGGAGGGTGTAGATGCGTGCGGTGCGTGCACGGATGTGATGCAAAGAGGGAGGAGGAGCAGCTGGTGGCTCACCACGGTTGCAGAGGGAGCAGAGGGGCGAGGTAGCGGCCGGCGGCGATGTAGCAGACGGCGGCAGTGATCCTCGACGTCCATGGGCCCGCGGCGGTGTCCAAGCGCGAGCTGGGAGGGTGGCGGCTCGATTTCTGGGTTCAGATAGGATGGTGGAGCGTTGAGATGGGCGGTGCCATCGGAGGTTCAGAGAGCTCGCCGGCGAGTGGCAGAGGGTGGTGATAGCGGCGAGAGAGAGAGAGAGATGACGGCGGCCTCGAGGGCGAGAGGGTCTAGGGTAGGTAGGGTTGGGGCGCTGTGCCCTAGGGGGTCTTTATAGGGACGCGGGCGTCGGATCAGCCGTCGGAGGTGACCGGCTGCCGCCGTGGCGCCCGGAGATTGCCGCCGTACAATCTGAAGACGACGGGGGCGTCTTCTGAAGGGGTGCCGGGCCGTCGTGTTGGGCTGCACGCGGGGAGAGGAGAGAAAAGGGCTGGGCTAGTGTGTTGCGCGCGCGCGGCCGTTTTTCTTCTTTTATTTTTTCTGTTTCATTTTTTTTTTGCTGAAACAAAATGGAAGAAAAAGGAGGCTTTTAGGTTAGCAAAAATTCTAGGAAAATTAGTTTAAGCTATTTAGAACAATAGCAAACAATTGCCAAGACTTGTTTTCAAAAATGTTGAGATTTGCTTGCTGTTTGGAAAATAAACCAAATTAGATGATTTTGAATATTTAAAATGATTATTAAAACCAACACTTTAATAAAGTGACCCAAATGATTTAATTGGAAATAAAAGGGTATAAAATGTTTTGGTTATTCTTTTTATACTTTCAAATTGGGTTCTGTTTGAAAACATTTGGTTTGAATTGGAATAATTTGTTAATTAATATAGAAAACAACAACTTAATAGGGTGAACCCTATTATTAATTGGATTAAAAATATTGGAATGGTTTGGTAGTTTTATAATTTCCAAATGAGGTGTTGTTGATGATTTGCTTTGAATTTGAACCCAATTTGGAATGAAGTAGTGGAATTAAAAACACCATTTTATTAGTTGATCAATATTGAAAAATATGACAACAAATGGGTTGTTTTTATTTGTGATTTTTATTTCAAATGTTGTAACAGAGCAAGTATGAAATAACCATTTGAATTTGTTTGAGTTTAATTATGAAAACAAGATAAAACAGATGCAAAACAAATAGTAAACAAATGCAAACAAATAATTAAACATGATGACATGATGCAATACTTGAATTAAAACAAGAAATCAAACATTCTAAGGGATATTTCATACTTGGGATGTTACAATCTTTGAAGGATTGGCCTCAATGCCCCGACTGGATACCAATAAGCCAAGTAGCTTGCCAGCCGGGACACCAAATGTGCACTTGGTTGGATTCAGTTTCATCCGGTATTTGCGCAAGCTGGCAAATGTTTCCTCAATATCGCTCAGCAGAGTGTGTTTTTCTTTTGTTTTGATGACAATGTCATCTACATACACCTGCACATTTTTGCCTATCTGGTCGTGCAAGCATTTCTGCATGCACCTCTGATAAGTGGCCCCAGCATTCCTTAAGCCAAAACACATAACACGATAGCAATAAGCCCCGTACGGGGTAATCAAAGCAGCTTTATTTGATCAGCCGGATTTAAAGGTATCTGGTGAAAACTAGAGTAGGCGTCAATGAAAGACAAAAGTTCACACCCGGCGGTGGAATCGATCACCTGATCTATGCGGGATAGCGGGAACGGGTCCTTGGGGCAGGCCTTGTTCAAGTCGGTGTAGTCTACGCATATGCGCCACACTACAGCGACCATGGGGTCATCCTTCTTCTTCTCCACCATTACCGGATTGGCCAGCCAATCCGGATGCAGCACCTCCATGCGAAAGAAGTGTTTCTTAGACGCCATTAGGCCAGCCCAAAAGTGTGAATCACCTGGTTTCCAAATAACCTGTGAAAGCGCTTTTGTGCTGATGTATTTTCGCTTGAGAAGGGTTTGCCAGACGCCATTTTCTGTAAGCAGCTTAAACAACCATTTACTTAGTAGAGCTCAGTTTTTGACCTTAAGGTCATGAATCCCCAGCCCTCCCTGATCTTTGGGTTGGCACACCACATCCCATCTTGCCAGTCGATATTTCTTCTTTTCACTATCCCCTTGCCAAAAGAATCTCGATCTGAAGTAATCTAACTTCTTCAAGACTCCTTTAGGCAACTGGAAGAATGATATCATATACAATACCATATTTGTCAGTACTGAGTTTATGAGGACCAATCTTCCACCTAGGGATAATAGTTTTCCTTTCCAACTCGCCAGCCTTTTCTGCAGCTGATCTTCAACATATTTCCATTCTGCATTAGTCAATCTCCTATAGTGTATTGGTATACCCAAATATTGTATAGGAAACTGACCTTGCTCACATCCAAAAAGGTCGGAATACTGAGCAATTGCTTCCTGGGCTTTGCCAAAGCAAAACAATTCGCTTTTATGGAAATTTATCTTTAGACCCGATAATTGCTCGAATGCTGACAGAATTAACTTCAGATTCATTGCTTTCTCTAAATCATGTTCCATAAAGAGAATTGTGTCGTCTGCATATTGAAGAATAGATAGACCCCATCAACAAGATGGGGAACCAATCCCTCAATTAGGCCATTTTCTTTAGCACGTTCAATCATGATGACTAACATATCAGACACAATATTAAACAGTATGGGCGATAATGGATCACCTTGCCTCAATCCTTTTTTAGTCTGGAAGTATTTGCCTACTTCATCATTAATTATGACCGCAACACTACCACCAGACACAAAATTATGGATCATGGCACACCACTCCTCTGAGAAACCTTTCATTCTCAGAGTTTGATGGAGGAACGACCAATTAACTTTATCATAGGCCTTTTCAAAGTCAATTTTAAAAAGTACACCATTTAGCTTCTTGGTATGCATCTCATGGACAGTCTCGTGTAAAACCACAACCCCGTCTAGGATATTCCTACCCTGCATAAAAGCAGTATGTGTAGGTTTCACCACATGATCAGCCACCGCATTCAGCGTAATCGTTGCAACTTTTGTAAATATTTTGAAGCTAACATTTAGGAGGCAGACAGGTTTGTATTGTTGAATCCTTTCTGCATCCAAAACCTTAGGCAACAAAATGATTTCCCCAAATTTTAGGCGAAACAGATCTAGTTGACCGGCGTGCAAACATCCGAACAATTCCAGTAAATCATCCTTGATGACCTCCCAGAAATGTTGGTAAAACTCTACCGGAAAACCATCCGGACCTGGCGCCTTATTATGTTCCATCGAAAAGACTGCCTTGTTAATCTGCTCTTAAGTGAAGGGAGCATTAAAAAAAATATTCTCCTCAGGGGAAACTTTGGGGATATCTTCTGTTCGTGACTCATCCATGTATACGTTAGTATCCATCGGGGCCCCAAACAGATCTTTATAGAACTTTGTTATATATGCCTTGAGTTGATCCTGCCCCTCGATCAGGCCTTCATCTTGAATGAGAGAATGAACCCGCTTCTTTCTATGTCGCCCATTGGCACCATTATGAAAATAGCGTGTATTCGAATCTTCTTCAAGAATAAATTTAGCCTTTGATCTCTGGTACCATTTGATCTCTTCCTCACGCAGTAAAGA
The DNA here is from genome assembly GCA_028641055.1 of Alopecurus myosuroides. Classification (NCBI taxonomy): domain Eukaryota; kingdom Viridiplantae; phylum Streptophyta; class Magnoliopsida; order Poales; family Poaceae; genus Alopecurus; species Alopecurus myosuroides. The sequence continues at coordinate 61,736,429 of CM054057.1, read as the reverse complement.
GGCTACCTTCGCGTTAGATTGGCTTTTTAGCCCAATCTCCTGCGGGGTTAGTAGCCTTATTTCTGCGATAAGGTCGAGTTCATCAATAATGGAACACGGGCGCTCTTTCTCCTTTTTTAGGTTTCCAGCAGTGTGTCTGGCCCAACCACGAAGATATCTACGCACATTGTGCATTTTATTATTCCATCTTCCGATCGGCGTATTCCCCACCACTGGTTTAGCTCATTCATTTTTAACTAGTTCATCAAAACCATCCCGAAACAACCATCCCAATTCCAACTTGAACAGAGGCTGAGTGATTGGTTTCAAGGTACCGTTAGAAAGAAGAATGGGTGCATGATCCGATAGAGCCTCAATACGTTCCAGAGCTCGTACTGTGACCAATGGGTATTCATATTCCCAATCAGTGCTCATAAGTACTCGATCCAGTTTTTCGTATGTCGTCTCCGGGAGACTGTTCGCCCAGGTGAATTGTCTCCCAGTCATGTGAACCTCTCTCAAATCTAAAATGTCAATGACAGCGTTAAATAAGAAAGGCCAATGCCTATAGAAGCTCCCTCTGCTTTTCTCATGTGGAAATCGTAGCATATTGAAAGCCCCACCTAATAAGATAGGATACGGGTTCTCTTTAGCCAGATTCACCAACTCGCGGAGGAAAGCAGCTTTATGTTCTTCTTGGGAAGCACCATACACAGCAACCAAGCTCCACGTAAAGTTATTAGCTCTGTTCCGGATATGTGCTTTAATATGAAAGTCACCATCCGTCACCGCCAAAACATCCATAGAGTGTGATTTAACGCCTAGTAAAATGCCGCTAGATCTTCCACGAGGAGGGATTGAATGCCAATTGAAGTCTACACCTCCCGAGAGGCGATCCAACACACTCGGCGTAAAATCCCTTCTACCCATTTCAGAAATAGCCAAGAACTCCAACCTATGATCCCTCACGTACTGAGCAAGATTCAAATGTTAAGCCAAGTCACCAAGACCTCTGCTATTAGTGAAAATGCCGTTCATTGGTAAATAGATGGATTTTTTGATCCTTTCTCGCTTTTGCGAGCTAACTTATTTCTCTTGTCCTTGGCAGATTTGGATTTATGGCCTGATGCATACAGATCATGTAATGATCCTAGCTCGACCTCATCCATGCCCACCTCCGTCACCTCTCCCACCAAATGTGATAGAAGTTGTCCATCAATCGTGGCATTCGCTTCCTCATCATCTGAGGGTGAGATGAACGGCTTAGAAGACCCACATGGAGATACCTGTAGGCGACCAAACTCCACGTGTTTCAACACATTAGCCGAGACATTAATGTCATTCTCATTTCTACTAATATTAACTCCTATATTAGCTAAGCTAGAAGATAATTTATAAGTCGAATACGATAAAAAAGAGCTGGTACCGGAATACGTACCCCCAGCTGGTGGTGAAAACATAGCCACCTTGCGTCGGATCGCTTTGGCAAGCGCGTCCTCATCCATAGCCGAAGATCCATCCGCCGCTACAGGGTGACGAGCGCTACGAGGAATTGTCGTATTGTGCTTCCCCGTAGTCTTCGGTATTGCGGAAGGGGGCGATGGTGATGTAGCAGCCCCCTCGAACACAGTAAACCCCGCGCCTGAACTTCTCTCCGAGATGAACGTCGCCGTGCGCGCCTGCTGCCCAGGCGATCCCGGCGTCAAAACCATCGGCGAGTCCATGCCGCAAGTGTCGCCGGGTCGGGCCGCCACCAGGCCATCGGAGACCACCCCGGGAGTGGAGGTTATCACATCAACGCTCGGGGTCCTCTCCTCCAGTGTCGGGCTGCCGAATGGCGTCTCCTTCATGGGCCGCACAGGTGCAGCGGCAAACGCCGTCCCCAGGGCTGATGGGCCGGATGTCGCCCTCACCTCATGAGCGCCACCGAGCTGCGCGTCGCCCAGCGCAACGCCGTGCGTAACCCCCGCCGGTGACCGGATAAGCTCACCGTGCACGAACCTTTGCCATTTGGTATCGCCACCCAAACCCACGACGGTGTCGGACACATCCTCTGTAACATCCCAAGTATGAAAAATAGCCATTAGAATGTTTGCTCCTTGTTATTTTATGTTTTGCATCATGACATCATGTTCATTGCATTTGTTTTGCTTGTTTTCCATTTGTTTTCCTCTGTTTTACTTTGTTTTCCAACTGTTTTCCTTTGTTTTCTATTTGAATTTCAAACCAAATCTTAAACCTCTTGTTTCATACTTGTGATGTTACAATTTCCAGAATGATATTTCAAATCAAAACAATCAATTGTTTCCATTAAAGTGGTGATTTCAAAACTGTTGAGTTGTTTCTATCAAAAATTCATTTAATACCAAACCCCTTTCAAATTCAATTAATTCCCAAAACAACAACCCTTTTGAAAGTTATGAAAATTGCAAAACAAATCAATCATTTGTTTCCATCAAACCATAAGGTTCAAAACTATTTAAAATGATGGATTTTAATAATTCACTTAATCCAAACTTAATTCATATGCCTTTCAAATACAATTACCTATTCCAAACAACAACTATGTGTAAATTATAAAAATTACAACACAAATATAATCTTTTGTTTCCAATTAAAACTATATGATCACCCTATTTCAAACCTTGTTTTCAATAATCAATTTAATCTCAAAAATTCATCCAAATTCAATTAAATTACAAACAGTTTTATTTTTGAACTTTTATGGAAAACAAAAAGTGTCAAATGGGTACTAACACAATAACTAGCACACACAAAATTTTCCTAAATTTTTACTAACCCAAAACTCACCTTTTTCTTCCTATTTCTATTTTCAGCAAAAAAAAATAAAACAGAAACAAATAATAAAAAGCTAACAAAGAGAGAGAGAGGAGGAAGCCCAGCCCACCATTTTTTTCCCCAGCCCAATACCCCTTCGAGGTCACCCCTAACCTCTGTACGGCTCGAATCCTAGCATCTCCACGTCGACAGAGGGAGCAGGCAACGGCTGTGCTCTCCTCCTCCCCCCTATAAACCTAAGCCCTAACCCTAGGGTTCCAACCTATCCTTCTTCTCCCTCCTTCCTCTTCCCCCCCGCCTCCATTCTCTTCTTTCTTCCTCCCTTCCCTCTCTGCTCTCTGCAATTTCTTCTGAATCTCTGTAACCGAACACCACACCTGAACCCACACCCTTCCCCTCCGGTGATCGCCGCCGGGAGGCCGCCCTCCGGCCGAGTTGGACGCGGGAATGGAACCCCCCGGCCTCCAGCTCCCTCCTCCACCCCTCGGCTTGGGCCGGGACGCCCCGGAGCTCCGCCGCCGTCTATGTCCATCGCCGCCGGCCTCCATGCTGCTCCGCCCCGACGCCTGCCTCTCCTCCTGTCCGATTCCTCGAGGTGAGCCTCTGTCTCTCCCCCTCCTCCCTCCTTTCCTCTAGGCCGCAGCACCACCACGCACCCGCAGCCCACAGCGACCACCGCCCACTGCCGCTCGCCTCCACCCTTCGATCGCCGCCGGCGACCACTCTGTCGTGGTACAGTCGACTGCAACCGGAAAGGTTCGGTTAACCCACCACCTCCACCTTATACCCCCGAGATCCCCTTCCTATCAACAAACAGCAGCTCCACCCCACTGGTCAGCACCCCTTGCACACAGACCCAGGTCCTGGGTTCGATCCCCCTAACCCCCACCTTTTTATTTCTGTTTTTCTTTTTCTGCCCGAATTTTCAGAAACTCAGATCTGAGCACTTAACTCTAAAATCAATATCAAATCGAATATCACTTCAATTTGAATGATTCAAAATCCTGTGGATTCATAATTTTGTGCTCCTTCTATTAATGTCAAGTTTGCAACATGTTTCTGTACTAATTTTAGCACTAAATAATTAATTACTGAAAATGCAATAAAAATTGGAAACTTTTGAATTTCATAACTTTAGTTCTGCTCATCCAATTTAAGCAAACTTGGTCTCTAAAATTTTTTCTTAACAAACTCTACACATTGGTATTTTATTTGGACACAATTGAATTAATTTTGAGCATGTTTCCCTCTGTTTACTAAAAATGTCAGAATAAGAATGATTATGGAAAATTGCATAATAAATTCAATAATAACCCAAAAATTATGTTTAATAGCTCAAAATGTTCAGTGAAACATTTGCTACATGTTTTCAACCTTTTCAATGCAAATTTGTTTACTGTTTTGAATATTTTAAATTGGTGAAATATTTGAAAACTTGTTTAATTCACTTAATTTTGCAAAAATCATAACTTGGTCATAAAAATTCCAAATTCAACAAACTAAATATGTTTTCCATTCAATTTTTCATGTAATTTCCAAATATCAACTTTGTTTGCTGTTTTGAATAATTTAAATTGCTGAAAACAACTGTTTCTTATTTATTGCATTTACAATTGCCAAAATAATAACTTGCTCATTTTAAATCCAATTTCAACAAATGAAATATGTTTTCCATGCAAAATTAAACCACCTTTCCAAATATAAACTTTGTTTCATGTTTTGAATAATTATAATTGGTTAAATAATTTAAACCTTTCTTAAATCATTTAATATTGTTAAATTCCTAACTTGGTCAAATTAATTTCCTTTTGAACTTATAAAATATGTTTTCAACCCATAAAAGTATAAACTTTTCAAATATGAAGTTGGTTTGATGTTTTGAACAAATAAAACTTCAAATCATTTCAAACTTGAATTAATTTCATTTAAACCTTGTTTAAACTTGTTTAATTCATAATTAAATCATTGTAATTCCTTTTTCAATAATTGAAACATGTAATCCACCTAAAATTGTGTGTTTTATCAAATATGAACTTTGTTATCTAATTTGAACAAATTAAAGTGGTGAAAACAACAAATGCTTGTGTGACACCTTTAAGGAACCAAAATTCCATAACTTAATAAATAAAATTCCAAAATTGTTATACCTTATTTCCATTTGGTTCTATTGTTGTTATTTTTCTGTTTTCCTCATCCATGCATCATACTAATCCACCTTCACCTGTTGATCAGCTGTAAAACAAATATTCCAACCATAATTCATGGGTTTTCCATATGCGATCCAATTGCATATGGGTCCATTTAATCATGTTGCTATCTTGTCAACTAGTTTATTTTGTTGCATCAATTAAATGGTCATGCATCATCCCATGTTTGTGCACTATGCCATGATATTGATTGTTTGTCTCTCCGTGTTGTTTGTTTGCTTCTTCTCGGATAAACGACGACGTTGAGACCGACGATACTTACGACACCCCTTCTAAGGATTTAGCTCAGTACCAGGCTACTGGGTTTGCAGGCAAGTATTCACTCACATGAACCATTGTGTTCCTTTCAACATTGGATACCGACACTTCCCGTTGTCTATTCTGCTAGCCCTATGTATCGTTGCTTGTTCTCCTAACCTATCACATGATATCCTGAACCCTGATAATGCCTCACCTCCACACCTATAACCTTTTGCTTGTTGCCCGTGTCTTACTAGCATGCTTAGGGTTGTTTTGCTCGAGTCTGTTATCCGTTACTTTCTGTTATCATATTTTCATTATGTTCTGGGGCTCGATGTTAAACAACAACCTGTTAATTTTGAGGTAATAATAATTTGATGATAAGGCACCGGCAGGAGGCCCGGCGTGGTTTTGAGGCCTGCTAGTGTCGACCCTAATAGGAAAAGGGTCTTGTCTACTGATCCATGATGAGTGCACTAACCGCATGTGGGAAGCGAGTATGGGCGCCCCCCTCAATTTGATTCGTTTCGCATCTCGTCCAAATCGCCACACTTAGTTCGGGCTTTCCATTTGATGCATGCATGTGCATGTGTGAACCCTTGGCGCCAGGGTGGAACTTTTGTAGTCGGCATTTAGGACGGCGTGGTCTTAGAGTGCTATGAGGGTCCCCTTTTCTTCGTGGGGCTCGATTACCGCGCACGCACAGCATGTGGTTGGGCTTGATGCGAAGAAGAGTTGAGTTGTGTTGAGTGCCTCGCTTGGTGGGTTAGCTCCCCGCCTGGCGGGTCATTCTTACGTGTACGGCCAAATTGGTGCATCCCTGCAGGGTTAAATCTTCTCGAGAAGCCGTGTTTTCCGCGGTTATGGATTACTTGGTGAAAGTACTGGCTAACAAGTACTCAGAACAACTTACACCTAACTAATGACAACTTGACTAGTAATAGTATGATTGACACAATAACCTGAACCATCATTAATCCAACTGTGTGAGTTATCCTCGGATTGCTTCTTTGGATAAGGGGCGAGATCCAGGATGGGTTTGTTTGGTGGTTAGTTATCATTGGTTCCGATACGCTATCTTATCTTCTTTCTGTTAGCCGGAAGTGGTAGTAACTCTATAGTTGGTTAGAGCAGCCAGCTGCCGCATCTTTTGTATCCCCTTTCTTCCGTTGAACCCAAAGCATCTGTGCTTGGTGTTGACGGGTTACACGTTGGTGAATTGTGAGTCTTGCTTGCCAGTACGTTTATGTACTGACCCCTTTGGGGCTGTGGTTTCCGCAGACTACGTTTCCGAGGATCTACATGGTGGCTACTACGTGGAGTATGACGAGACTGCTGACGAGTAGAGAGCGGACCCGGGCAGGATCCGAGACTTCGTGGATGGGCTCCGTCTTTTCGTTTCCGGCCTCTTAGGCCTATTTGGTTCTTGTCTGTACTCAGACATGTTGAATGCTTCCGCTGTGATGTAATGATGATATGTTGGGACAGGTGTCCTCCGGATGATTGTATTTGCTATCTCTGCTCTAATGAGAGCTAATTGCAACTTATTTCCATCTTTTGTGTCGTAGAGATCTGTTGTGATATCACTTGTTCCAATTCCGTTGACGTACCATGTGTGTATGTTTTGAAGTACGTCAACGGAAGTATCTGGATTTCTATGGGATGGTTTGCGCAGACGATGAATAGTAGAGAATGGTTGTCACACGTTGACGTGTTGGCCTGCTCATATTGAGATGCGGGTGCCGGTATGCCCCGTAAGCCATTTGTTCTACTATTCAGCGGACTGTGAGTATCCCCTAGAAGTCCGGGTGCGACAAATGGTATCAGAGCCTGTCTGCCTGTAGGATCCCTTTTTACTGGTCGCAGTTGAGTCTAGAAACTATTTTGTTGCTATATAGGAAAAATGAAACGTGAGAGTAGGAATTCTGTTCTTTTATTTCTTTCCCCACCCACCCTCCCTTTTCTGGTAAGGAAGTGCAACATTGTTTTCCCTTCTCATCTAAACTTTCAAGTTAGGATTTCACGAATTCTGGTTTCTCTAGGATGGTTATATCTACTAGACCATAGGAATGGAGGTGGTTGTGACATGATTTATCATGTTGCCTACTCACGATTGAGAACGGAGGCGTGTAAGCCCCGGAAGAAAATCCTCTATTCCTTAAGCAGTAGATATTGATCCTTTAGAAGCCCGGATGGGTTTTCCGTAGTACCTCAGGAGTTTTGATCTTGTTTTCCCGTTGTTGCTTCGTTATCCTGTTCTTCTCAACATCCTTTTCGTCCGTTGAAACCTTGTTGTTGCTTTCCATTTCAGTTCTTCTACCGGCGTCTAATCAATAACTCTGTTCCACCCTTCTGGCCAGATAGTCTATTCTTCAAATGAATCAAATTCTATTCAGCTATACACCCTCAATACAAAACCTCTCCCTTTACTCGAAAATGTTCCGGTGGTTTGCGAATTCCCTGACGTCTTTCCAGAAGAGTCGCCAGGAATGCCTATCGTCTTGAACTTCCAGAAAAACTATCCAAGGTGCACGATGTGTTTCACGTGTCACAGCTCAAGAGGATCTTCGCAAGAAGTATCCGGACCTTTTCTTTTCTCATTAGGAATCTCGGGGCGCGATTCCTTCAAGGGGGGGCGTTTTGTAACATCCCAAGTATGAAAAATAGCCATTAGAATATTTGCTCCTTGTTATTTTATGTTTTGCATCATGACATCATGTTCATTGCATTTGTTTTGCTTGTTTTCCATTTGTTTTCCTCTGTTTTACTTTGTTTTCCAACTGTTTTCCTTTGTTTTCTATTTGAATTTCAAACCAAATCTTAAACCTCTTGTTTCATACTTGTGATGTTACAATTTCCAAAATGATATTTCAAATCAAAACAATCAATTGTTTCCATTAAAGTGGTGATTTCAAAACTGTTGAGTTGTTTCTATCAAAAATTCATTTAATACCAAACCCCTTTCAAATTCAATTAATTCCCAAAACAACAACCCTTTTGAAAGTTATGAAAATTGCAAAACAAATCAATCATTTGTTTCCATCAAACCATAAGGTTCAAAACTATTTAAAATGATGGCTTTTAATAATTCACTTAATCCAAAGTTAATTCAAATTCCTTTCAAATACAATTACCTTTTCCAAACAGCAACTATGTGGAAATTATAAAAATTACAACACAAATATAATCTTTTGTTTCCAATTAAAACTATATGATCACCCTATTTAAAACCTTGTTTTCAATAATCAATTTAATCTCAAAAATTCATCCAAATTCAATTAAATTACAAACAGTTTTATTTTTGAACTTTTATGGAAAACAAAAAGTGTCAAATGGGTACTAACACAATAACTAGCTCACACAAAATTTTCCTAAATTTTTACTAACCCAAAACTCACCTTTTTCTTCCTATTTCTGTTTTCAGCAAAAAAAAATAAAACAGAAACAAATAATAAAAAGCTAACAAAGAGAGAGAGAGGAGGAAGCCCAGCCCACCACTTTTTTTCCCCAGCCCAATACCCCTTCGAGGTCACCCCTAACCTCTGTACGGCTCGAATCCTAGCATCTCCACGTCGACAGAGGGAGCAGGCAACGGCTGTGCTCTCCTCCTCCCCCTATAAACCTAAGCCCTAACCCTAGGGTTCCAACCTATCCTTCTTCTCCCTCCTTCCTCTTCCCCCCCCCCCCCGCCTCCATTCTCTTCTTTCTTCCTCCCTTCCCTCTCTGCTCTCTGCAATTTCTTCTAAATCTCTGTAACCGAACACCACACCTGAACCCACACCCTTCCCCTCCGGTGATCGCCGCCGGGAGGCCAGCCTCCGGCCGAGTTGGACGCGGGAATGGAACCCCCCGGCCTCCAGCTCCCTCCTCCACCCCTCGGCTTGGGCCGGGACGCCCCAAAGCTCCGCCGCCGTCCATGTCCATCGCCGTCGGCCTCCCTGCTGCTCCGCCCCGACGCCTGCCTCTCCTCCTGTCCGATTCCTCGAGGTGAGCCTCTGTCTCTCCCCCTCCTTCCTCCTTTCCTCTAGGCCGCAGCACCACCACGCACCCGCAGCCCACAGCGACCACCGCCCACTGCCGCTCGCCTCCACCCTCTGATCGCCTCCGGCGACCACTCTGTCGTGGTACAGTCGACTGCAACCGGAAAGGTTCAGTTAACCCACCACCTCCACCTTATACCCCCGAGATCCCCTTCCTATCAACAAACAGCAGCTCCACCCCACTGGTCAGCACCCCTTGCACACAGACCCAGGTCCTGGGTTCGATCCCCCTAACCCCCACCTTTTTATTTCTGTTTTTCTTTTTCTGCCCGAATTTTCAGAAACTCAGATCTGAGCACTTAACTCTAAAATCAATATCAAATCGAATATCACTCCAATTTGAATGATTCAAAATCCTGTGGATTCATAATTTTGTGCTCCTTCTATTAATGTCAAGTTTGCAACATGTTTCTTACTAATTTTTGCACTAAATAATTAATTACTGAAAATGCAATAAAAATTGGAAACTTTGGAATTTCATAACTTTAGTTCTGCTCATCCAATTTAAGCAAACTTGGTCTCTAAAAATTTGTCTGAACAAACTCTACACATTGGTATTTTATTTGGACGCAATTGAATTAATTTTGAGCATGTTTCCCTCTGTTTACTAAAAATGGCATAATAAGAATGATTATGGAAAATTGCATAATAAATCCAATAATAACCCAAAAATTATGTTTAATAGCTCAAAATGTTCAGTGAAACATTTGCTACATGTTTTCAACCTTTTCAATGCAAATTTGTTTACTGTTTTGAATATTTTAAATTGGTGAAATATTTGAAAACTTGTTTAATTCACTTAATTTTGCAAAAATCATAACTTGGTCATAAAAATTCCAAATTCCACAAACTAAATATGTTTTCCATTCAATTTTTCATGTACTTTCCAAATATCAACTTTGTTTGCTGTTTTGAATAATTTAAATTGCTGAAAACAACTGTTTCTTATTTATTGCATTTAAAATTGCCAAAATAATAACTTGCTCATTTTAAATCCAATTTCAACAAATGAAATATGTTTTCCATGCAAAATTAAACCACCTTTCCAAATATAAACTTTGTTTCATGTTTTGAATAATTATAATTGGTTAAATAATTTAAACCTTGCTTAAATCATTTAATATTGTTAAATTCCTAACTTGGTCAAATTAATTTCCTTTTGAACTTATAAAATATGTTTTCAAACCATAAAAGTATAAACTTTTCAAATATGAAGTTGGTTTGATGTTTTGAACAAATAAAACTTCAAATAATTTCAAACTTGAATTAATTTCATTTAAACTTGTTTAATTCATAATTAAATCATTGTAATTCCTTTTTCAATAATTGAAACATGTAGTCCACCTAAAATTGTGTGTTCTTATCAAATATGAACTTTGTTATCTAATTTGAACAAATTAAAGTGGTGAAAACAACAAATGCTTGTGTGACACCTTTAAGGAACCAAAATTCCATAACTTAATAAATAAAATTCCAAAATTGTTAAACCTTATTTCCATTTGGTTCTATTGTTGTTATTTTTCTGTTTTCCTCATCCATGCATCATACTAATCCACCTTCACCTGTTGATTAGCTGTAAAACAAATATTCCAACCATAATTCATGGGTTTTCCATATGCGATCCAATTGCATATGGGTCCATTTAATCATGTTGCTATCTTGTCAACTAGTTTATTTTGTTGCATCAATTAAATGGTCATGCATCATCCCATGTTTGTGCACTATGCCATGATATTGATTGTTTGTCTCTCTGCGTTGTTTGTTTGCTTCTTCTCGGATAAACGACGATGTTGAGACCGACGATACTTACGACACCCCTTTCTAAGGATTTAGCTCATTACCAGGCTACTGGGTTTGCAGGCAAGTATTCACTCACATGAACCATTGTGTTCCTTTCAACATTGGATACCGATATTTTCCGTTGTCTATTCTGCTAGCCCTATGTATCGTTGCTTGTTCTCCGAACCTATCACATGATATCCTGAACCCTGATAATGCCTCACCTCCGCACCTATAACCTTTTGCTTGTTGCCCGTGTCTTACTAGCATGCTTAGGGTTGTTTTGCTCGAGTCTGTTACCCGTTACTTTCTGTTATCATATTTTCATTATGTTCTGGGGCTCGATGTTAAACAACAACCTGTTAATTTTGAGGTAATAATAATTTGATGATAAGGCACCGGCAGGAGGCCCGGCGTGGTTTTGAGGCCTGCTAGTGTCGACCCTAATAGGAAAAGGGTCTTGTCTACTGATCCATGATGAGCGCACTAACCGCATGTGGGAAGCGAGTATGGGCGCCCCCTCAATTTGATTCGATTCGCATCTCGTCCAAATCGCCACACTTAGTTCGGGCTTTCCATTTGATGCATGCATGTGCAGGTGCGAACCCTTGGTGCCAGGGTGGAACTTTTGTAGTCGGCATTTAGGGCGGCGTGGTCTTAGAGTGCTATGAGGGTCCCCTTTTCTTCGTGGGGCTCGATTAGCCGCGCACGCACATCATGTGGTTCTTTGGGCTTGATGCGAAGAAGAGTTGAGTTGTGTTGAGTGCCTCGCTTGGTGGGTTAGCTCCCCGCCTGGCGGGTCATTCTTACGTGTACGGCCAAATTGGTGCATCCCTGCAGGGTTAAATCTTCTCGAGAAGCCGTGTTTTCCGCGGTTATGGATTACTTGGTGAAAGTACTGGCTAACAAGTACTCAGAACAACTTACACCTAACTAATGACAACTTGACTAGTAATAGTATGATTGACACAATAACCTGAACCATCATTAATCCAACTGTGTGAGTTATCCTCGGATTGCTTCTTTGGATAAGGGGCGAGATCCAGGATGGGTTTGTTTGGTGGTTAGTTATAGTTGGTTCCGATACGCTATCTTATCTTCTTTCTGTTAGCCGGAAGTGGTAGTAATTCTGCAGTTGGTTAGAGCAGCCAGCTGCCGCATCTTTTGTATCCCCTTTCTTCCGTTGAACCCAAAGCATCTGTGCTTGGTGTTGACGGGTTACACGTTGGTGAATTGTGAGTCTTGCTTGCCAGTACGTTTATGTACTGACCCCTTTGGGGCTGTGGTTTCCGTAGACTACGTTTCCGAGGATCTACATGGTGGCTACTACGTGGAGTATGACAAGACTGCTGACGAGTAGATAGCGGACCCGGGAAGGATCCGAGACTTCGTGGATGGGCTCCGTCTTTTCGTTTCCGGCCTCTTAGGCCTATTTGGTTCTTGTCTGTACTCAGACATGTTGAATGCTTCCGCTGTGATGTAATGATGATATGTTGGGACAGGTGTCCTCCGGATGATTGTATTTGCTATCTCTGCTCTAATGAGAGCTAATTGCAACTTATTTCCATCTTTTGTGTCGTAGAGATCTGTTGTGATATCACTTGTTCCAATGCCGTTGACGTACCATGTGTGTATGTTTTGAAGTACGTCAACGGAAGTATCTGGATTTCTATGGGATGGTTTGCGCAGACGATGAATAGTAGAGAATGGTTGTCACACGTTGACGTGTTGGCCTGCTCATATTGAGATGCGGGTGCCGGTATGCCCCGTAAGCCATTTGTTCTACTATTCAGCGGACTGTGAGTATCCCCTAGAAGTCCGGGTGCGACAAATGGTATCAGAGCCTGTCTGCCTGTAGGATCCCTTTTTACTGGTCGCAGTTGAGTCTAGAAACTATTTTTTAGCTATATAGGAAAAATGAAACATGAGAGTAGGAATTCTGTTCTTTTATTTCTTTCCCCACCCACCCTCCCTTTTCTGGTAAGGAAGTGCAACGTTGTTTTCCCTTCTCATCTAAACTTTCAAGTTAGGATTTCACGAATTCTGGTTTCTCTAGGATGGTTATATCTACTAGACCATAGGAATGGAGGTGGTTGTGACATGATTTATCATGTTGCCTACTCACGATTGAGAACGGAGGCGTGTAAGCCCCGGAAGCAAATCCTCTATTCCTTAAGCAGTAGATATTGATCCTTTAGAAGCCCGGATGGGTTTTCCGTAGTACCTCAGGAGTTTTGATCTCGTTTTCCCGTTGTTGCTTCGTTATCCTGTTCTTCTCAACATCCTTTTCGTCCGTTGAAACCTTGTTGTTGCTTTCCATTTCAGTTCTTCTACCGGCGTCTAATCAATAACTCTGTTCCACCCTTCTGGCCAGATAGTCTATTCTTCAAATGAATCAAATTCTATTCAGCTATACACCCTCAATACAAAACCTCTCCCTTTACTCGAAAATGTTCCGGTGGTTTGCGAATTCCCTGACGTCTTTCCAGAAGAGTAGCCAGGAATGCCTATCGTCTTGAACTTCCAGAAAAACTATCCAAGGTGCACGATGTGTTTCACGTGTCACAGCTCAAGAGGATCTTCGCAAGAAGTATCCGGACCTTTTCTTTTCTCAGTAGGAATCTCGGGGCGCAATTCCTTCAAGGGGGGGCGTTTTGTAACATCCCAAGTATGAAAAATAGCCGCTAGAATGTTTGCTCCTTGTTATTTTATGTTTTGCATCATGACATCATGTTCATTGCATTTGTTTTGCTTGTTTTCCATTTGTTTTCCTCTGTTTTACTTTGTTTTCCAACTGTTTTCCTTTGTTTTCCTTTGTTCTCTATTTGAATTTCAAACCAAATCTTAAACCTCTTGTTTCATACTTGTGATGTTACAATTTCCAAAATGATATTTCAAATCAAAACAATCAATTGTTTCCATTAAAGTGGTGATTTCAAAACTGTTGAGTTGTTTCTATCAAAAATTCATTTAATACCAAACCCCTTTCAAATTCAATTAATTCCCAAAACAACAACCCTTTTGAAAGTTATGAAAATTGCAAAACAAATCAATCATTTGTTTCCATCAAACCATAAGGTTCAAAACTATTTAAAATGATGGCTTTTAATAATTCACTTAATCCAAAGTTAATTCAAATGCCTTTCAAATACAATTACCTTTTCCAAACAGCAACTATGTGGAAATTATAAAAATTACAACACAAATATAATCTTTTGTTTCCAATTAAAAATATATGATCGCCCTATTTAAAACCTTGTTTTCAATAATCAATTTAATCTCAAAAATTCATCCAAATTCAATTAAATTACAAACAGTCTTATTTTTGAACTTTTATGGAAAACAAAAAGTGTCAAATGGGTACTAACACAATAACTAGCTCACACAAAATTTTCCTAAATTTTTACTAACCCAAAACTCACCTTTTTCTTCCTATTTCTATTTTCAGCAAAAAAAAAACAGAAACAAATAATAAAAAGCTAACAAAGAGAGAGAGAGGAGGAAGCCCAGCCCACCACTTTTTTCCCCAGCCCAATACCCCTTCGAGGTCACCCCTAACCTCTGTACGGCTCGAATCCTAGCATCTCCACGTCGACAGAGGGAGCAGGCAACGGCTGTGCTCTCCTCCTCCCCCCCTATAAACCTAAGCCCTAACCCTAGGGTTCCAACCTATCCTTCTTCTCCCTCCTTCCTCTTCCTCCCCGCCTCCATTCTCTTCTTTCTTCCTCCCTTCCCTCTCTGCTCTCTGCAATTTCTTCTGAATCTCTGTAACCGAACACCACACCTGAACCCACACCCTTCCCCTCCGGTGATCGCCGCCGGGAGGCCAGCCTCCGGCCGAGTTGGACGCGGGAATGGAACCCTCCGGCCTCCAGATCCCTCCTCCACCCCTCGGCTTGGGCCGGGACGCCCCGGAGCTCCGCCGCCGTCCATGTCCATCGCCGCCGGCCTCCCTGCTGCTCCGCCCCGACGCCTGCCTCTCCTCCTGTCCGATTCCTCGAGGTGAGCCTCTGTCTCTCCCCCTCCTCCCTCCTTTCCTCTAGGCCGCAGCACCACCACGCACCCGCAGCCCACAGCGACCACCGCCCACTGCCGCTCGCCTCCACCCTCCGATCGCCGCCGGCGACCACTCTGTCGTGGTACAGTCGACTGCAACCGGAAAGGTTCAGTTAACCCACCACCTCCACCTTATACCCCCAAGATCCCCTTCCTATAAACAAACAGCAGCTCCACCCCACTGGTCAGCACCCCTTGCACACAGACCCAGGTCCTGGGTTCGATCCCCCTAACCCCCACCTTTTTATTTCTGTTTTTCTTTTTCTGCCCGAATTTTCAGAAACTCGGATCTGAGCACTTAACTCTAAAATCAATATCAAATCGAATATCACTCCAATTTGAATGATTCAAAATCCTGTGGATTCATAATTTTGTGCTCCTTCTATTAATGTCAAGTTTGCAACATGTTTCTGTACTAATTTTTGCACTAAATAATTAATTACTGAAAATGCAATAAAAATTGGAAACTTTGGAATTTCATAACTTTAGTTCTGCTCATCCAATTTAAGCAAACTTGGTCTCTAAAAATTTGTCTTAACAAACTCTACACATTGGTATTTTATTTGGACACAATTGAATTAATTTTGAGCATGTTTCCCTCTGTTTACTAAAAATGGCAGAATAAGAATGATTATGGAAAATTGCATAATAAATTCAATAATAACCCAAAAATTATGTTTAATAGCTCAAAATTTTCAGTGAAACATTTGCTACATGTTTTCAACCTTTTCAATGCAAATTTGTTTACTGTTTTGAATATTTTAAATTGGTGAAGTATTTGAAAACTTGTTTAATTCACTTAATTTTGCAAAAATCATAACTTGGTCATAAAAATTCCAAATTCAACAAACTAAATATGTTTTCCATTCAATTTTTCATGTACTTTCCAAATATCAACTTTGTTTGCTGTTTTGAATAATTTAAATTGCTTAAAACAACTGTTTCTTATTTATTGCATTTAAAATTGCCAAAATAATAACTTGCTCATTTTAAATCCAATTTCAACAAATGAAATATGTTTTCCATGCAAAATTAAACCACCTTTCCAAATATAAACTTTGTTTCATGTTTTGAATAATTATAATTGGTTAAATAATTTAAACCTTGCTTAAATCATTTAATATTGTTAAATTCCTAACTTGGTCAAATTAATTTCCTTTTGAACTTATAAAACATGTTTTCAACCCATAAAAGTGTAAACTTTTCAAATATGAAGTTGGTTTGATGTTTTGAACAAATAAAACTTCAAATAATTTCAAACTTGAATTAATTTCATTTAAACCTTGTTTAAACTTGTTTAATTCATAATTAAATCATTGTAATTCCTTTTTCAATAATTGAAACATGTAATCCACCTAAAATTGTGTGTTCTTATCAAATATGAACTTTGTTATCTATTTTGAACAAATTAAAGTGGTGAAAACAACAAATGCTTGTGTGAAACCTTTAAGGAACCAAAATTCCATAACTTAATAAATAAAATTCCAAAATTGTTAAACCTTATTTCCATTTGGTTCTATTGTTGTTATTTTTCTGTTTTCCTCATCCATGCATCATACTAATCCACCTTCACCTGTTGATTAGCTGTAAAACAAATATTCCAACCATAATTCATGGGTTTTCCATATGCGATCCAATTGCATATGGGTCCATTTAATCATGTTGCTATCTTGTCAACTAGTTTATTTTGTTGCATCAATTAAATGGTCATGCATCATCCCATGTTTGTGCACTATGCCATGATATTGATTGTTTGTCTCTCCGTGTTGTTTGTTTGCTTCTTCTCGGATAAACGACGACGTTGAGACCGACGATACTTACGACACCCCTTCTAAGGATTTAGCTCAGTACCAGGCTACCGGATTTGCAGGCAAGTATTCACTCACATGAACCATTGTGTTCCTTTCAACATTGGATACCGATACTTTCCGTTGTCTATTCTGCTAGCCCTATGTATCGTTGCTTGTTCTCCGAACCTATCACATGATATCCTGAACCTTGATAATGCCTCACCTCCACACCTATAACCTTTTGCTTGTTGCCCGTGTCTTACTAGCATGCTTAGGGTTGTTTTGCTCGAGTCTGTTACCCGTTAGTTTCTGTTACCATATTTTCATTATGTTCTGGGGCTCGATGTTAAACAACAACCTGTTAATTTTGAGGTAATAATAATTTGATGATAAGGCACCGGCAGGAGGCCCGGCGTGGTTTTGAGGCCTGCTAGTGTCGACCCTAATAGGAAAAGGGTCTTGTCTACTGATCCATGATGAGCGCACTAACCGCATGTGGGAAGCGAGTATGGGCGCCCCCCCTCAATTTGATTCGATTCGCATCTCGTCCAAATCGCCACACTTAGTTCGGGCTTTCCATTTGATGCATGCATGTGCAGGTGCGAACCCTTGGCGCCAGGGTGGAACTTTAGTAGTCGGCATTTAGGGCGGCGTGGTCTTAGAGTGCTATGAGGGTCCCCTTTTCTTCGTGGGGCTCGATTAGCCGCGCACGCACAGCATGTGGTTCTTTGGGCTTGATGCGAAGAAGAGTTGAGTTGTGTTGAGTGCCTCGCTTGGTGGGTTAGCTCCCCGCCCGGCGGGTCATTCTTACGTGTACGGCCAAATTGGTGCATTCCTGCAGGGTTAAATCTTCTCGAGAAGCCGTGTTTTCCGCGGTTATGGATTACTTGGTGAAAGTACTGGCTAACAAGTACTCAGAACAACTTACACCTAACTAATGACAACTTGACTAGTAATAGTCTGATTGACACAATAACCTGAACCATCATTAATCCAACTGTGTGAGTTATCTTCGGATTGCTTCTTTGGATAAGGGGCGAGATCCAGGATGGGTTTGTTTGGTGGTTAGTTATAGTTGGTTCCGATACGCTATCTTATCTTCTTTCTGTTAGCCGGAAGTGGTAGTAACTCTGTAGTTGGTTAGAGCAGCCAGCTGCCGCATCTTTTGTATCCCCTTTCTTCCGTTGAACCCAAAGCATCTGTGCTTGGTGTTGACGGGTTACACGTTGGTGAATTGTGAGTCTTGCTTGCCAGTACGTTTATGTACTGACCCCTTTGGGGCTGTGGTTTCCGCAGACTACGTTTCCGAGGATCTACATGGTGGCTACTACGTGGAGTATGACGAGACTGCTGACGAGTAGATAGCGGACCCAGGCAGGATCCGAGACTTCGTGGATGGGCTCCGTCTTTTCGTTTCCGGCCTCTTAGGCCTATTTGGTTCTTGTCTGTACTCATACATGTTGAATGCTTCCGCTGTGATGTAATGATGATATGTTGGGACAGGTGTCCTCCGGATGATTGTATTTGCTATCTCTGCTCTAATGAGAGCTAATTGCAACTTATTTCCATCTTTGGTGTCGTAGAGATCTGTTGTGATATCACTTGTTCCAATGCCGTTGACGTACCATGTGTGTATGTTTTGAAGTACGTCAACGGAAGTATCTGGATTTCTATGGGATGGTTTGCGCAGACGATGAATAGTAGAGAATGGTTGTCACACGTTGACATGTTGGCCTGCTCATATTGAGATGCGGGTGCCGGTATGCCCCGTAAGCCATTTGTTCTACTATTCAGCGGACTGTGAGTATCCCCTAGAAGTCCGGGTGCGACATCCTCGTAATATGTGCCTCCACCTGCGATGTCGTCACCGTTGTTCCCTCAACTGTAACCAGAGAAATTGGCAGAGAAGTAGGGGTCAGCTCCGCCTTATGGACACTGTCAGGTAACATACTGAACATCGTCTCCCTATTGCCTTGCCCCGCAACCATCACTGTTGGCCTTGGCAACTTCAGAATCGGACATTTCTTGGTCGGATGCAAGTTCTTATCACAGACAAAACAGTAGTGCAGAACTGAACAATCTTTGACAGCATGAGAGTCTATTCCGCACTTCCAGCACCACAACTTCCCTTTCTCCGGCGGCGCCGCAACCTGAGCCACCGGCACCTCCCGTGTGTCAAGCTGCGCCGGCGGTGCGACGACATCCGGGACCAACGCTGCAGCACCAGCCTGCTGCCCCGCCGTCTGACCACCACCTGCAGCCTTCTTCTTTTTCTTCTTACGCTTCTGTCCCGGAACCGGCGCCGCGGGTTGAGCAACACCGAAGGCAAACCCGGGTGCCCCCTGCTGCATGCCTCCACCAGCGTTCGGCATCCCCGTTCCAGGAGGAACAAGGGCAAACACCGGCGGGCCGCTGCCAAGAGCCGTACCCGTGATCACTGCGGCCACCGCCCCCGCCGTCGGCGCCACTCCTCCACCAGCATGTCCACCACCACTCGGCGCCACTGCCCTGGGAGCGGACGGGGCGAACGTTGGAGGCCCTGCCTGTGCCCCGAAGACGACGCCGCCACGACCCCGTCCCGCCGTCGGCGCAGAAGGACGAGCTCCAGCCGCAGGTCGTTCCGCCGCCATGAGCACGTTGATGTAGGACCGCCGCACGATAGTTGTTGGTGAAGGAGCCGACGCAGCGCTGGGCGGAGAAGACCTAGAGGGCGACGACAATGATCCAGCACACGACGATGGCGGTTCCGTGGAAACCCTCTATCGATGGAACGAATCACGAGCCCACAGCCCATGCAATCGATCCGCTAGGTGGCCCCACAACTCGCACTTGGTGGCCCTCGCTGCAGGCCCACATGTCTTCGTTGGAAGATTTTGAACCCGAGCGTGACGCGCGAAAACCGGATCACCGATCATCGTGTCCGCCTCCGCCTCCGAACCGCCTGTCTCCGACCCCCAGCCACCTTCCGCCCGCATCGCTGGAGGGAAGAAGTCACCAAGCACCGCTGGAGGCGTGATCCGTTGCCGGGGAAGAGGACCACGCCACCCCAACCGCACCGGCGGGCTGCGCAGCGGACGCCCCACTGGAGTATTGCCACGGTTAGGTGCAGCCGTCGTTATCTCCACCGATGCCACGGTCGCCGCCTGATGTTCCCTCACTAGTGGAAAACTGGGCTTTTACCCACCCGCGACCACCCCTTTCGCCCCGGATCAGCCACCACCCAGTGCAAAAGACTGCAGAGGTGGGGCTGGGGCGAACAGGGCGCGTGGTGTTGCTCAACCTGCACGAAGAATACTCACCTTCGGACGCGGACGAAGCCGCCGAAGGCGTCCGTTCCCAATACCTCGAAGCCGGCGTTGGGAACCCGATCTCCTCCCAGAACTCACGCGCCAGCATCTCGTCGGACTTGGGAGGCCGCCGGACATCTTCTCGCGAGACTTCTCTGCTCTCCGCCAGCACTTCTTCCCCGCACCACCGCGCCGTCTCCTCCGCACACACGATTCCCCGCTCATCCTCCACTAGAGACTCTAGTGCGGAAAAACGAGATCCAGCAGTCGGTGACATCGGCGCGAAGCACGCCCTGGACGCGAGGGTCAGCCTCCGCTCCGCCGCAGGCATACGGCGCGGCTCCTTCGGCAGCGCCCCAGGCCCCCGTGGCGGGGCATCCGGCGAATCGCCAAGATCGCCACTGTCGGGACTCATCGCCGTGGTTAAGTACTGCTCGCGTGCATCTTCTGCTATTGTGTGTGTGCGCGTGTGTGTGTGTTACATTAATTAAGTCGAGCCAGAACAAAGATCCTTCTACACCCAAAGTTAGTAAGTATCACTCCAGCTTGAGAACATGTCAACATGTGAGAATGTCATTTCTAAACCTTATTGCCTTATATGGATGTTGTTATTTATAGTGGATCTTTGCCACCTTGATTGCAGTGCATGATAGGATGCGAACCTCGTGCTTTAGTTGTATGTACTTACTTTCCCAACACCTGCAGGGTATTTTTCCATGTTGTAAATTAAGAGGTCTGTGTTAATGTTAACAAAGACTCAACTCATATTTTTCCATTTCCAACACAAACCCCCCTTTTTTTTCTCGGCTATAGTGGAGCTGGCGCTGCAACACGCGCCCTTTTCTTCAACTAGAAATTGAACCCACATCAACAGGGTCTGTTGTCGAAATGTCGTTTATGTCACTAGTATTGTTTTCGTTTGGTATTTTTCTTTTGAATACCCATGGACGACACCCTAGGCCCGCTGCTGCCCTAGCTAGGCCGTCATCGTCACTTAACGAGTGTCACAAAAAAACTGGGAGTTTGGCTAGACGAAAAAGGAGAGATACGTACGTACAGTATTTCTTTTAGGGCGTGGTAGCACAGGTATACCATATGCACTGCACGCGTCTTTGGTAAGCTCGAGAGAAAACCACACGTTGTAGTTTCCCCGCGTCTTTGGTAAGCTCGAGAGAAAACGCCCATGCGAGTCCGAAGTCGGAACCCAACCAGCCACTTTCCAAGTACGGTGTATCATGGAAATTTGGCACTGATTCCACCGCCACACCTCTGCTCCATCCATCCATCCATAAAAAGGAGCGCGAGAGAGCTGAACCCCATACCAATACCACGCACCATCTCGGCCAACACATTTGAGCTCGCGCGCTAGCTAACCCTAGACCACCTACGACTCGCGCGCTGATCGGCGGATCCATGGATCCAGGCTTCGTTTTTGCTCCGGCCGACCACGAGCTCACCGACGACTACCTTGGCGGGGAGATCGCCGGCCATCCCATCGCCTCCAGGTTCATCCATCGTGCCGATGTCTACTCCGCCCTCCCCGAAGACCTCGTCTCTGGCCGCCTGCGCGTACGCGACCGCGACGGCAACGACGCCTGCTTCCTCTACACCCCGGTACGCTTCGCCACCCAGAACAAGACTGGCCGGAAGCTGCGCCGGATCGACGGCGATCCCAGGAAGAGCTACTGGCACTCGGAGAAAGGCAAGATCCCGCTCAAGGGCAGCAAGAACGGCGGCTACGTGCAAGACTTGGTGCACGCCATCAAGGACACGGCCGGCCGCATCCACAGGCTGGGCTGGCGCATGAAGGAGTACGGCGTCTCGACGGAGCAAGGAGACAGCGACATGGTCATCTGCAAGGTCTACCACACGCCTCGAAATCCCTCGAGGGCATCCACATCATCAACTACGTCGTCGATGCCCTCCGTCGAGGAGGACGTGCCCGTGTGCTCCGATCCTCCCGCAATCAACTCCAAGAAGAGGAAGGCCGCGGCGGACCCTGAGGATTCTACGCCACCTAGCGCGCGGCCGCGGCTCACCGATGAGCACCCACCGGAGCTGGAGAATGCCTGCGACCAAGTGAACAAGATGTACGGCCAAGTGACGGATTTCGAGAGGATCACAGCCGCCATGCCCAACGTGCCCAACCCGATGGAGGACCTAGACAGCTACTTGGAGTGCTTCCAAGAGTACATCGCCGCAGGAGAAGCTGTCCAGGAGACGGACGTCACAGCTGATCCACCTAGCAGCATGGAACAAGAGTTCCCGAGCTTGTATCCCGACCACAGCAGCGTGGCCGTGACCGAGGAAGCCGCGCCCACACTGGCACCAGTAACTCAGACGGAGGAGGACGATTTCGCAGAGCTCTTGGCGGCCATAGTCGCAGAGGACCAGCAGATGGATGCACACTTGTTCGAGGAGGGAGCGCACCAAGAACAAGAGCCTGACCAGCCGGCACCCGACGACGCCATCTACGGCTTGCCTTGTCCAGCCTTCTCGCCGGAGATGGTCCTGAGGTGCAGCGACGACGTGATGACGCCGTGGCCGTCACCTTCATCCATGCCCATGATCTTTGATATGTGCTAGTTTTGGGATTCATTTTTACTCCATCTGTACATGTTAGAAATCAGTTGTACTCCGTGTAATCTGTACAGGATGATGTCTATGTCCGGGTGACAGTGAATCAAACACCCTGTGACTTGTTATGTTGCAAATTATAAATGTTGATCGGTACTAGTTTTGATTTGGAACGTATCTTAGAACTGGTTCAAATGCATATGCTAATCTGTATAGGATGATTTTAAGTTCCGGATGAAAGGATGGTGTTTATGCCTCGGATGACAGTGAAACAAACATCTTGTGACTTGTTATGTTCCAAATTACAAGTGCTGATTTAAAAAGGAGAGTACTACATAGTACTGTACTTATATTACTTAGGAACATATCTCAGGACTGGTTTGTCGAAACATTTCTCAAACAGAGATTAGGTAAGAGTAGGGAAAAATACGAGTCCTTCAGAAACAGAGCAAAAACAGAGTCATTCAACAGCCACTTATTTTCTTGCAACCAATAAGAGACAGTTAGCCTTTTTCTCAAACATAAATGTTTCATCAAGACTCATCGACAGGCTGGGCCCAGCCAGCAGCCTCTTTCGTCGTCATCCCTAAGATTTCGTTAACATAAAAGGCCAGCAAAAGCAAGAGCGTCATGACAAGAGTGCGTCCCCACACTGTCACGTATCTCCAGCTCCCAGCAGATGATCACTTGATCAGTGGCATCGCAAGCAAACTAACACCCCCTCCAGAAGCACAAACATACTGTAATAGCCATCACAACAAAATTTTAGGCCACAGTTACAAACAGCGTTTTTTTCTTCTTCCAAAATCCTACACTAATCCTTGCTCATCACCGCTCTAGACATAGTTCTGAAACGGACGCCATTGTATGATCACATCTGTGAAGTCAAAGATGCAGCTCTCGTCACAGTGTTGCAACATTCTGCTTGCTTCTGAGACAACCCTCTTCATCATCTTATCTATGTCATAGCTTGGGGTTGACATTGCTTCCTCCAGTTCTCAAGCTGAATCAGAAGAACTAAGAGATGTCAATGTCCAATACAAGAAAGGAAAATGTCTCCTTTGCTCATAGAGCACTAGATTCATGAATAAACCAAACATGGAAAATGTCCCTTTTGCTCACCTTTTTCTGGAATTGGGCCAATATTCCACTAAGGAGAGATATCTTCTTATCTACTAGAGTCAATCTTTTTGAGTGTATTTTAACAGCACATGTGCTAGTATCTTTATCAGCCAACAAAGCTTCCTTGTCATTTTCCAGATTCTGTATACATGACTGGCAACCTGAAATAGCTCTTGCACAATATAGGATCGCATCCCCAATCTTGGATGCTAATTCAAAGGCCAAACATATGCGCAGGTTTCTAGGATTGAATTAAGGTAATCAACATTGGTATAATCTAACTCAGAGACCAAAGTATTACACAGAGGAGTAATTGGCACTACTATCACCACAAAGAGGATACAGCTGGACAACTTCAATATCGTCAGGTCTAACCAAATGTTCCAAGATGGCTAGAGCTTTCAAGTAGTAGCCGATTGCGGTGTCTCTATCCTCTGCAGAAGTGAAAATCAAACGTGAGGCCATGAGTGACCATCCACCTGGCTAACACACTGGTAACTAAGATAACTGAACTACCTCTTTTCATGGAAACTTCAGCAAGACCACAAAATATATTAACTTTCTCCACTGTTTTTTCTGGCCTCTTCTCAACTATCACTCTTGCACTATCCAACATTTTCCAGGCCAGATCCAAATCAGAATTAGCTTCATCGCATGTCATGTTCACATCCTCCGGATCTTTGCAATTCAAGGTTTCCCCTGCCAAACGACTATATCAGCATTTACCACGGAAAGAAGAAATCAGTTTTTTTATTTAGAAACAAGGATAGTTTTACTGTTCATGGTCTTTGAATCGAGCATGCACAGCCTAAGAAGAAAAGCACATTGAACATGGCAAACAATTCTATACTATGAGACTACTCGAATTGGACAGAAACAATGCGATTGATACAAATGCGCAAGTAATCCAACTTAATCAGTATAATGTGATCATATAATATGTTAGTGCATTTAAAGCAAATAACTGGAATTTTGATGGAAACGCAATGGATTATTCACAGCATTTCTTAGGTTTCATAACACGTGGTTGCTAAAAAGAGGAACTCTAATAAGTACACTTGCTAAAAAAAATAAGCAGAATGAATCCGGAGATTCATGGATCCATACCTACTTAATCTGGCATTGCCATTCCAACTGTACATGACAAAAGTAAATAAAAATAACTGGCATATGGCACCAGACACACATCCAAAATGGTCAACCCATAAAGAGCAGTTTTATGAGCAATAGCGGTATTTTTCTTTTACTGCATCATCATCTGGTGCACGAATTTCACCTTAAGATCCATTAGCAAAACAATAAATATTAACTGATCTCGTGTGGAATGATGGTGGGGATTCAAGAAACTGTAGTAGTATTGTGTTATCAACTACGTACTACTCCCTCCGTATCAAAATATAAGATGTTTTAAATTTTTCTAGACAAAATGTATCTAGACATGTTTTAGCGTAAGATGCATATGAATCTACACACTAAACCATGTCTAGATACATTTTGTCTAGGAAAAACTAAAACATCTTACATTTTGATACGGAGGGAGTACTAGATAAGAAGAATCAGAGTGTATTTCACTGTATGGGGCAGTAGCAGTGTCACGCTAAGTGTCGAGACATCGTAGTAGTTTTCATAGACTGGGGTGCCATGAGACTACGGTAGAGACGTGGGGTAACGGGATAGCGTAGTAAACACAGAACACGGGATTTACCCAGGTTCGGTACGTCGCGACAGTACGGCGCACCTACTCCTGCACTTCTCACTATGAGGGACTAAAGCCCGTATAATAAGGTTACAATGTAAGGGAATAGATCTAGCTACTCGACGAGGATGAACTTGTCGGCGAGTTGCGCAAGGCTTAAGCTAGAACCTAGAACCTTGGACTAAATGAACTTATTGAACTTATCTCCCGTCCGGCTTTATATAATAGCCGGATTAGGGCTTACAGAACCAGAAACCTAGAAGACTACGTTTAACTTGTAACTTGGAAAGTAAGGAATCCGTCTTCTCCTCCAAGCCAGATCACGCGGGCCGTGATCCGGGTTCTTCTAGAATCCGGCTTCTACGCGTCGGACTACTGGGCCGCCCAATGGACCTAAGCCCATTACCTTGCAGGCCACCCTGGTAGTCCAGCTCTTTTGTCTACCATCTTCTATACCCATATTCGGTATATATCCGACAGTAGCCCCCAGGAAGGATCAAAACTCTGAAACTCCGCCTTTCGTCAAATACATTTTGTCCGGGAAACTTGATTCAGCAGTCTTGATTCTTTCTTCTTTCCTTTCTAAGGAGATGGTAACATAAAACTCGGAACTATGAAAATCCGGCTTTTCTTCTCGCGATCCTTCGCGGAAAAGGAACACGTGACATCAGCGCTTTAATCATGCTGACGCAAGCGCCGCTTGGTTTCACGCGGGAAACCCTGCAACGTATCTCTGACAGATTCTCACGAGAAACGAGGAGATAGCCATCATTCCTCTGTCGTTCCGTTTCCCGGATTTTCCGGCGAGCGACACGCGTCAAACATCCAACGGTCAAAAGAGCCGTTGGCGCGTATCTAGAGGGTTTTCAGGCTATAAATAGCCGTCCTCGAGCCCATCGGCAATCTTCTTCACTTCCCTCACTGCCTTCACCATTGGTACGAACGCAAGCTCGAGAGCAAAAGCTAGTTCCTGCCCCGACGAGCCCTTGCTACGCCGGAGCGCACCAGCACCACCAAGTACGATGGCGTCCCCGAAATCATCACCGGCCCGCGCCTCCATCGACGAACTCCTGGGCGATCTAGATCCCCAAGTTGGGTCGCCCAAGCACGCCGGCGGCGAGCCAGAGAAGAACGTGGCGTCCGCGGCGGGCGGAGGAAATGCTTCCGCCACCGCAGATGTTGCGGGGTCCAGCACCAAATCGACTCCACCGTTCGCTCCCGAAACGGTGGAGGAGAAAGTAGAGCTCCTTGACGAGCAGCTCGCCGCCGCGAGGGCCGCGTCCGCTACCGCCGCCGGTGGAGACGAAGAAGAGGAAACTGCAGGCAACTGGAGTGCCTGCAGTATTCCTCCGGCTCTTCTTCCTAACTTGGAGAAGGAGGGCCTGGTGCTGAAGAAGAAGTGGCGGGTCCCAGAAGAGGAGACCGAGCCTACGCCCCAGGAGAACGAAAGAGTGCTCCTTACCTCCCACCTTCTGCGAGGTATGGGGCTTCCACCCTCTTCCTTTTTTCTCCAGGTTTTATCCCACTATAACATCCAACCACATAATCTCCCTCCCAACTCTATTCTGTACATGGCCGGCTTTCAGGCCTTGTTTGAGGGTTACCTAGGAATAGAGCCTAGGTTAGATTTCTGGATGTATTGTTTTGGGGTAAAACGCAACTCTGTGGAGGGTGCTCTCCCCACTTGCGGGACCATTTCCTTTACTCTTCGGAGATTCCGAGAGGATTGGTTCCCCAAGATTAAAACTTCCGAGTCCGTCAAATTTTGGACGGGCTCTTTCTTCTATCACCCCGACGTGCCCTTTCCTAAAAAGGCCGTCGGGGTTCCACCTTTTGTAAACTCCGCCGCCGTTCCCCAGGATAACTGGGGAACAGAAGCCGTCCAAAATCTGCCGCCTGATCTGCTAAGGATCAAGAAGCGCATCGCCAAGCTCACCTCCTCAACGCCACCTTTGACCGGTATGGACACGGTCATCTGCTGGCTGAATAGGCGAATTCAGCCGTTGGCGAACCATGAAGGCCGCCTTTTGTGCGATTACTCGGGGGCCAAAGATCCTATGCGGACAACCGACAAGGATTGGGCCCCGAAAGAGCTTAAGCGGCGCGTCAATCAATTGGTCGCATCTCGCGACCAGTACGCGGAGAGTCGGCCAATGTACACGGCCAACAACCCGCGCTCCCAAGGTAAAATTTCCGTCATTTGGGTACAACTTCAATTCTTGGATAATCTACCTTTTGGTTTTGATTAGTTTTCTCGACAGCTTGCGGAACTTTCAGACTCGGAGTTAGCCTCCGAAGCTGAGCTGGACGCGCTGCGCTCCGCTGCTGCCGGAGGTCGCAAGCGCAAGAAGATAATTTCTTCGGATGAAATTATCGACCTTGACGGCGTCCCCGTCGCCACGTCCAGGTTAGTTTTTCTGGGTTTTCCTTTTTATGGGAGATTTTTTCGTCCATCTTCGGTGTTTTGACTTTACCCGGATTTCCTGTTTTTAGCCTGCCGCCTTCCAACCTAAAGCCTAGGAAGCTGAAGAAACACAAGGTTTCTTCCGGCCGAGGCAGCCAACCTTCCCCCGCCGTTGCCCCGGACACGCCGCAGACAATGGCGGAAGAGCCTACTGCAGCCACCACCACCAAGCCCCCAGAGCCCAGCCAGCCCGTTGTGTCCGAGTCGGACACGAGGGAAAGGGCGGCCCCGAAAGTGGGGGAATCTTCTCGGACTTTTGACGAGGAAATCCCCACCTTCGACAAGGATTTCAAGGCGATCAATGAAGGCTTGGACGCAGCCGGGAACCATTTTGCAGAATACGCAAAAGGATTCCAAGAAAACTTGGCAGGTTTGCAGCGTTTGAGCCAGGTATGTAACTCTAGCCCCCAAGCATTAAACAAAATGCGTGCTTTTTTGCTTTGATGTTTTTATTAACCATACTTTTCCTTGCTGTGTTTCAGCAAACCTCCGAGGCCATAAACCTTGAAGTTTTCAGGAAGCTCACTATCAAGAATAAAGAAGTTCGAAGTCTTCTTTCTATTCTTGAGGAGAGAGAGGCGGAGCTGGAATCATCTCAGCTCGCTTTGACGGAAACGAAAGGTAGGCTTTTTCGTTTTGAAATTTCCGGTTTAAGACTTTGTCTAAGTTTTTTCCCGAGGAAATTGATAAACTCGGATTTTCACTTGCTTTTCAGCTGCTTTAGCCGAGGCTAAACAAGCAGCGGAAGATTCCGGCAACGCCGAGATTCTCCGCAATGAGAATATTGAGCTTCACAAGAATCTTGTGAAGGCTCAAAAAGACCTGGAAGCCAGCAATCTGGCCCTTGGAGTAGCTAACTCCAAGGCTTCCGAGCAGGCGGAGAAAGACAAATCCGCTATCCAGGATTTGACTGAAGCTCTGAACCTTCGCCTGGAGGAAGTTTCAGAAATTGACAAACTCATCGGTAAATTTTTACCCTTGTCTTCATCTTTCCATGTTTTGCTGTTTCTGTTTGTCTCCTTAACTCTTTTGTATGCTTTATCGGATCAAACAGGAGACACCCCAGATGGCGCTCGGGCTGCGGGCATCCGAGCTTTCGGGGAAACATGGAACTTGGTGAAGGCTGCTGCAACGCAGTTGGTAGGCAAGTTTCTTCCCGAAAAATCTGGGGAGTGCTCGGAAGTTGAAAAACTTCCGGGTATCATCATGGAGGTGGCGGAGTCCAAGGAGTCCGTTCTCCGCTCCGCTGCACGGGGTGGTGCGCGTATGGCCTTAGGCCTTATGCGCATGCACTACCCTAGTGCCAAATCCTGGCGTGTGGCCACCGGTGTCCCTCAGGGATACACGGATGCACAACGATCCACCATCTTTGGTGAAGTTAAGGGCCACGCCACCCAGATTGCCGCCATGGTAAATGTCGGCGTCCACTATCCAGAAGAAGAAGCTCCTCCGATTCCCGATGAAGAAAGCAGCGAGGAGGAGTCGGATTCTTGAAGGGTTACCTGGAACCTGGATAGAAGATTTAGACAATAGGAGCATTACTGTTCTTTCATTTGTAATCCAAAATGTAATGCTTCTTATGTATTAATGAAAATTCCGCCTTTTGCAGTTTAAACTATGAAATTACTTTGCAAGTTGTTTGAATTTTACCATTCCTTTATCTTCTAAGTTCTCTGGTGTATATGCTTTAACTGTCCTTAGTGTTTGAAATGGCTCAAATAGCATTATGAATCGTTATGCCGAGTAACTGGGGACGAACCAAGCAGTTTTGAAACTCGAAAACATGAATCATGCTAAAGGCATTTTTACTAACTAGTTCCAGTAACCTAGCATACGCACGATCAGATAAGACTTAGAGAAACAAGGAAAGTTTTAAGTGAAACTTGGGCACGCAGGCAATTCAAGTTTCCTTTAGCCGTTAAAAGGCTGAAAAATCATTCAGTTATGTAACGCCGAGTACACAAGCACAATTCGGGTTAACATTGAGAAATTTGTAAGATCATTGGGAAATAGATGAGGCGGAAACACTTTGCACTTATAAGAAACATGGATGACAGCATTCCGACAACTTTATTTCATGATCTCAAAAGATGTTTACATAGATTTGAACTAAGTACAGAAGGGGACATAACTTGCTAGGTGTTCCCGGGCTTCCGCAATCCACTTGACCTTGTCGAAATTTTTCAGCAACTTGAAGAGTAGTAGGGTTTTAGCCCCCAGCCAACTAAGAAATCTTTTTATGGCTGTGGCGGAACCCGGCAATTCTGGGACATCCTTTACACATGTAGGTTTTGAGATGTGCGAGATTGCCTTTGTGTTTTCCGGGTTAACTTCTATTCCTCTGTGAGAAACGATGAAACCCAGAAGTTTTCTTGAGGGAACCCCGAATACGCACTTAGATGGATTCAACTTCATCTTGTAAGTGCGCAAGTTTTCGAAAGTTTCTCGCAAATCCTCAAGGAGTGTATCTTTTTCCTTGGTTATGACGGCAATATCGTCCACGTAAACATGGACGTTTTTTCCAATCTGACTATGCAAACAACGTTGCATGCAACGCTGGTATGTTGCACCTGCGTTCTTCAGGCCAAAAGGCATGGTTACGTAGTAATACGTCCCGTACGGGGTTATAAAAGAAGTCTTGATTTGATCTTCCTTTTTCATGCGTATTTGGTGGTACCCGGAGTATGCATCCAAAAAGCATAAAAGCTCAGAGCCTGCAGTGGCATCTATTATTTGATCGATTCGCGGCAGCGCAAACCTATCTTTCGGACATAACTTGTTCAATCCTGTGTAATCTATACACATTCTGAGTGCAGTTGTGTCTTTCTTCGGTACTAATACCGGATTTGCGGACCAGTCAGTATGGATTACCTCCTTGATGAAATCCGCTGCTAAAAGCCGGATAATTTCCTTGCCAATAGCCTTCCGTCTTCTTCCGTCAAATCGACGGAGACCTTGTTTGACGGGTTTTGATCCGGGAATAACCTTGAGTTGGTGCTCAGCAAGTTCCCTGGGTACGCCTGGCATGTCAGCTGGACACCAAGCAAAAATGTCCCAGTTCTCACGGAGGAACTTGATGAGCTCGCCTTCCTATTTGTCGGTCATCCCAGTCCCTACAACGACGAATTTTGTCGGATCTTTGGGGTCTAGGATTACCTGTCTTGTATTCTCGGATGCCTTGAAGCTATCTGTTGGCTTCCGAGTTTCTTTTCCTGCCGGCATTTCTTTCGGCGATACCTCCTTGGCTAACTCCTTTAATTCTTCCTGAGCTATAACTCTTTGAGCGCAAAGGGCGTTTTGCTTCTCCAACTCGTTTGCCAGCTTGAAATCACCGGCAATGGTGATTACTCCTCCTTTGGGTCCTGGCATCTTCAGCTTGTTGTAGATATAGCAAGATCTTGCCATAAACTTGGCGAAAGCCGGACGTCCGAGTATTGCATGATACACGCTCTCGAACGGCACAACTTCGAAGGATACTTTTTCCTGCCGGAAGTGATCTTTATCTCCGAAGGTGACATCTAGGGAAATTTCTCCTAGGGATCGTGCTTGCCTGCCAGGAACAATGCCATGGAAGCGTATATTGCTGTAATTGAGCTGGGACTCGGATATCTTCAAGTGCTTCAGTGTATCCAGGTACATTATATTGATGCTGGATCCTCCGTCCATCAGCACTCTTCTTAGCCTAGTGTTTTGAACAATAGGGCTTACAACAAGAGCTTGTGTGCCGGGTTCAGGGATATTTCCGGGATGATCAGACTGATCCCAGATTATCGGTGTGTTGGAATACTTCAAGAATTTTGGTGTTGCAGGAATAACCGCGTTTATTTCTCGAAGTGTCCTTTTGGCCACCTTTGCTGACGGGGTTGCTAGGAAAGTTAGCATTGCTTCTCCGTCAACTCTCGGAAATTTGGGTTCGCCTTTTCGCTGTTGTTCCTGGATTTTATCATCAGTGTCCGATTCACTGTCTTCTTTTTCAGCTTCTGGCTTTTGTTTGGCAGGTTTCCTCTTGGAGCCCTTCCCTTTATTTCCGGATCCTGCATTGCCTTTCATATGCTTGTTTAGCCGGCATTGCGCGTTCGTGTGGGTTGGCTTCCCAAATTGAGAGTGGTGGACGCAGGGTTCCGACTTAATTCTCTCCCATTCTTCAGGAGTGTAATTGATGGGATCCGGACTGCGGCCTTTCCACTTGTTCCCTTTTTCTCCTCCGAAGGCTAAGTTAACCTCCTTGGGCTTTGTTGTTGACTCCGGGGTTCCTTTTTTATCAGAACGAGGTGTTTTCTTGGCCAGTATCAGTGACTCAATATTGCCTCCTCTTGCTCTGATATCGTCTTCGGCTGCAGCATGCTCATTAGCGGTTGTAAGCATAGATCCGAGATCTTTGTGCTTTTTGGAGCCAACCATGAACGGTACAAGTCCGGGTTTTAGGCCATTGACGAAAGCATGCATTGCTTGTACGTCAGTTACCCCAGAGCAACTATTCTTCATTGCAGTCCATCTGGAGATGAAATCCACGTATGGTTCGTCTTCAAATTGGGTGCAACGGTTCAGCTGATTGATGCTATTTGGGCGTTTGTATGTTCCTCGAAAATGCTGAGTAAATACTCTCGCCATATCATCCCAACTGTCGACAGTTCTTGATGGTAAACCATTAATCCAATCTCTGGCTCCGTCTAGCAACATTAGGGGAAGAAACTTGACAGCTTCCAGGTCTGTCCCGTTGTTGATCTGGACGGCTGTGTAATAATCTGAAAGCCAGGTATCCGGGTTTGTACTGCCGGTATATTTTTGGTAGGTTGGACCAACTTTGGCAAAGCCAGAATGCAGGGTTATCCTTCGGATCCTGTCAGTGAAACACTTAGGACCAAAGTATAGATCATCCTTTTCTGCTCTGTCAATATGCGCAGAATATCTCCCGGCTGAATGGACAGAAGGGGATCTACTCCTTTCTTTCCCATTGTTACGCGGACGCGTTTTTCCGAGGTTATCTCTATCTCTTCCGTTGTCACGCCCTCTGGGATTAGGTGGAGTCCTGCTCCTGTATCTTTCCTTATCTTTGGGCGGTGTCCGAGATCTTTCACGTCTGTGAGGTGTATCGTATCTTCCAGCTTTTTCAGCTGGGTTTCTCGGAGGTGGCATTATTTTGCCGTCATTCCGGTGTTTGTCTTCCCGATCGTGTTGTTTATATCCATCTTTCGGGAGATGAGGTCCGGTTCTAGACGCTGCGTCCCGGTTGTCGGGGTTTTTCTTGTCTTTTCTCGGATCCTCTTTTTTATCCGAATCTCCGGGTTCTTCCGGTCCAGGTGCTCCAGCAGCGCAAGTAACAGTTTTGCAGAGGGCGGAATTATCATGCAGCCTCCCTGATCTCTCTTGTCCTCGCTGTTGCTGCTGTAATGCTTTTCCTAGGAAAGCATACACCCCTTGGAGTTTTTCCCCGTTGGAGTACAGATCGTTATTCAGGATGGCGAACGCTGCTTCCGCGTTTTCAGCTGCGGTTTTGTATATTGGTTCGCCCTTGGCATCTTTGCCGTTTAACTGCTTTTGCCAAGATGGGTTATAGAACCTTTCTTTCGGCGGCAGTTCTTCCGGTTTTGTAATTCCGGGTAACCTTGTAGGTTTTAAGACAGATCTGTGCTTTCTCTCGTACTCCTCAATTTCTTCCTTCATGATTTTGATGTCATTATGGGTTTGTTGGAGGTGTTGCCGAGATCTAAGCAGTTGTTGCTGTTGCCGTTGGAAAGCTTGTCTCCTGGCTTCCAGCATCTCAGGGGGTTCATTGGGTCCCACTGGAGTTTGTAATAGTTCTTGCTCTTCCAGTTCTGTCATTGGCGGAGCAGTGATTTCCTTAGATTTCTTTTCCGTAGGCTTTGTGCCACTAATATCTCCAACTTCCAGGTTTTCATCAGCGAGATCAGCTGACTTTTTCTTCCGGAGTTTGTACTGGAGTTTTTTAGAAGCACGGTGCTTTTTCTTGGAAGAGGGAGGTTTTTTGACAGGTTCATCCTCTGTCATCTCCTTGACATTAGGAAATATCGGAGAAGTTTCTCCGTCTTCCCTCTCCTCAGCTGGCGGAGGGGTTTTAGGGCTTTCCTGGCTATCGGCACCCTTTGTATCGGCTGGTTTTGCCATTAGCACTTCATGGAATCCCTCTTGAAAGGATTTAACTTTTCGTACGAAGGCATCGTCATCTTCGTCTTCGGAGAAGTTATCCGATCCGGTTTCCGACTCCAATCTCGCCTCAATGGCGGCAAGCACGGACTCTGTTTCCGAGTTCATCGTCTGGTTGACAGATGTCGGATCTTCCGTCTCTGTGACGGGTATTGGTTCTTCCGTCTCTGGGACGGGTGTATTGTTGTCTGCCTCTTGCACGGGATTTCCGTCATCCGTGTTTTCGGCGATCTCGGATTGCACCATGCCGATAAAGTGGGTATCACTGTTTTGTCGGCGATCTGAGCAAAATCCGGCATCATAGTCGTCTTCGACTGGGTATAGGGCGGGTGGGAGATAATTGCTTTCACCGCAAAACCCCATTGCTTCCGCGGTTAATCCGATAAAGATATTTGCAGATCCGATCGGTAAAACGCAGGCACTTACCAGATGGTTTTGCGCCGGGATGTAGGATCCGTTGTCGAGGAAGCGCCCGACGTCGTTGTCGAATTCCAAGCTTCCGACAGTGATCGATCTTCCGATTCCGCCTAATATCCCAGATCGGAACTTCACGCCTGACGTCGTCTGCCCCACGGTGGGCGCCAACTGTCGAGACATCGTAGTAGTTTTCATAGACTGGGGTGCCATGAGACTACGGTAGAGACGTGGGGTAACGGGATAGCGTAGTAAACACAGAACACGGGATTTACCCAGGTTCGGTACGTCGCGACAGTACGGCGCACCTACTCCTGCACTTCTCACTATGAGGGACTAAAGCCCGTATAATAAGGTTACAATGTAAGGGAATAGATCTAGCTACTCGACGAGGATGAACTTGTCGGCGAGTTGCGCAAGGCTTAAGCTAGAACCTAGAACCTTGGACTAAAAGAACTTATTGAACTTATCTCCCGTCCGGCTTTATATAATAGCCGGATTAGGGCTTACAGAACCAGAAACCTAGAAGACTACGTTTAACTTGTAACTTGGAAAGTAAGGAATCCGTCTTCTCCTCCAAGCCAGATCACGCGGGCCGTGATCCGGGTTCTTCTAGAATCCGGCTTCTACGCGTCGGACTACTGGGCCGCCCAATGGACCTAAGCCCATTACCTTGCAGGCCACCCTGGTAGTCCAGCTCTTTTGTCTACCATCTTCTATACCCCTATTCGGTATATATCCGACACTAAGGTAGTGGGGTCAACTAACCCTGTGGCTTTCTGAAAGAAACCGTTCCATACAAGAAACTGGAAGCAATGCAAAATACAGTAATATACGCTCACCCAATAGTGGTGCAAGTGATATACAGACATACAGTAAATTCTAGTTCAGAATCACCTTTCTCCGAAAGTACATGCTCAGTATTGCTACCTGAAGCCTCTGAGCTCCCAGAATTATCTTTGCTGGGAGTAGCTGTAGTTTTGACTGAATCTTTTACCTCCACAGCTTTGCGTACCAGCGCACGTCCGTATTTGTAAAACGTGCTAGCACACTCCGGAGCAACTTCTCCATAATGTGAAACCCTACGGGACAGGAGGGTGTAAATTTGTCAACTCGTCATTTTTATGGTCATAACATAACCAGATAGCCATGAACTGCCATGAACGTTAATGTAATCTGAGGTAGAACACCATAACCATAATTATTCCATCAACCATTTTCATGACACTAGGTGGTAATTATGTTCTGATAACTGACATTTGTAACAACTGACTAGTGCTTGCACATATTGTGCAATAAGTTCCAAAGTACATATAAATAAATCGCGCAGCGATGAAAATTTTCAACTAACCATTCTTGGAGAAGAATATAACCTTCTCAAAGCAATTGGACTTTCATTTCATGTTCCTCGCATACAGATAACACAGCAAAAGATGTCAGGACCTAACTCCCAGGCAGTGTTATCAGGACATATTGGCTAACTGGGCACATTAATCCTTCAAGCACCAACATACACTGCCACACTCACTGTCAAACTCATAAAACCAAAACACCTCGTCATTGAACATCTTAAATCCTCTAAACTAAGTACAACTGTCAATGGCTCACATTTTCACTAAAACATGAAAATAATATTGGTTTAATAAGAATTATTTTTTCCACAATCCATTTGTACATATGTTACACGCCTGTCTAAGAGAAGTGGAGTTTGGGAGTGGAACGCTAACCTGATCTCAAGGGCGCGGCTGAAGCAGTGAATGGCGTAGGTGAAGTCCCTTCGCTCCATGGCATTGCACCCCTTATCGAACAGATTCTCTGCCCACCCTAGTATTTTCTCCTCCTCACCACCCATATCCTCAGTTGGGTTCGGCGGCAAAAACAATTCATGTTGTTCGCCCTGGACTGCTTCAGGCCTAGAATGCGGAATGTAGAAGCTTACAACTGGAATCAGACTACAAGCGCTAACGCCACGATCAT
Organism: Alopecurus myosuroides; assembly: GCA_028641055.1. Classification (NCBI taxonomy): domain Eukaryota; kingdom Viridiplantae; phylum Streptophyta; class Magnoliopsida; order Poales; family Poaceae; genus Alopecurus; species Alopecurus myosuroides. Next base: position 61,699,837 of record CM054057.1, on the reverse strand, counting down.
CGCACACCTTCGTCACCTGCTCTGAATGTAGAGCAATTCTGAAGAGGCCAGCAACCGTGCTAATGAAAATGACATTTGCTACTGCAGCAAAGCCCACGACGGGCAGTCTATCATCTGCATCCGTGAGAGCACCAATTGGAAGCAAATTTCCCAAGTGGATGACCCGGCTTAGTACCCATCGTGCACTAGGGTCTTCACTCGCCTCCCTTGACCACAGTTTAAGATGTGGATCCAACAGTTCGCTAAGTCCCAGTGCACCGTCCTCCGCCAGCATGAGGGTGAATCTCTGCGCATGCGGGCGTGTGGAGTCCGATGCTGGTCTGTGGAACATAGTCAACCCGTGCCTTTCTAAATCATACTCCAGGATCATCCCACCATCGGACATGAAGTAGAGCAGAGACCTCCCAACGAGCACGCTGGCATAATATGTGAAGTCCATGAGGAACTCGCCGTGCATCGAGGTCAGCTCGCCCCAGGTGCTAGTCTCCGAGGAGTATACGCACGCCGACGTGACATAATCCTCGTCGTCAGTGTCAAAATCGCCGGGGAAGGCGAAAGCCACACGGAAAGGACCACCGAGGCAGTCGCGGTGGTCGCACCCGTCCGCTGCGCAGAATACGGCCGCGCTCGAGCACCCGTGCTCCACTGGCACCGGTATGCGCTCCTGAGCCCCCGTGATTGGCTCCCACAGGAGGATTTCCTGATTATGCTGCTCCTCGGAGATGAAGAGGGCGCGGCCGTGGCGGCAGTCGAGGGCCCGCCAAAAGCGGCAATCCGGAGCGGCGAGGGAGAAGGACGAGGCGGTGGTGGGGGTGAAGCGCGGGATCTCCTCGTCGTACCAGTTGCGGAAGAAGCCGAGCACGGGGGGTGGGCGGTGGAGCTCGTGGAGGCGGCGGCGGAAGCTGGGGTGGGAGATGGCGCTTCTCCAGGTCTTGCAGACGACGGAGGCGCGGAGGATACAGGCTGGTTCATCGGGTGGGAGGCGGAGGAGAATCTCTTCGACGAGCTCGTCCGGGAGCACCGGAGGAGAGTCACGGCGGCGCGGCGGCGCTGCCATGGTGCTCGTTGGGTCTGGTTTTGGACGGGGGAGACGGAGACGGTGGAGTGGTTGGGCTCAACCAGGTTGAGGACGTTGGAGTCGGAGTTGGGCTAAGTATTTTAGCACTTTGATTAAAACGAAATTTCTATTGAAAATAATTCATTCTTTAAGACCAAAATAATTGAAACATTTTTAAGTCACGATTAGGGCTTAGGTTTATTATTTCAGGGCTAGGGAACACATGTGTCAAGAAAATAACTTGAATATAAGTACTCCCTCCGTCTCATATTAATTATCTCAAATTTGGAAAAAAGTGGATGTATCTAAAACTAAAAGATGTCTAGATACATTCACTTTTCTTCAACTTTGGACAATTAATATGAGATAGGGAGTAGACATGTTCCACCGCAACGTCTTGTTTCGTCTCATGAGGTATAAGCTCCATTCTCCCGATAAGAGGCACGACGAGACTGCACGTGATATATGAGCAGTTAGTTTCGTTAAATACACACTCCATCAAGTAGCATTAAGGGCGGGAACTTTATTGCCTCTAAATCCGTGCATTTGTTGATTTGTATGGTGTTGTAGTCTGAGAGCCATGTACTTCCAATATACTTGTGTATGTTGGTATGACTTTTACGAACCGGGAATGCAGGTTAATTTTCCGGATGCGATCGGTGAAACACTTAGGGATAAAGTATAATTCGTATTTGTCGTTCTATAATGTAATCCTTGGATACCGTCCTTCCGAGTGTACTAAGGGGGGTCTGCTTCCCCCGGACCCTCCATGACGTGAATGTGCGCGTCTCGGCTCAATATTTCGTGATTCGTCTTGACCTCTTCCGATATTTCCTCCGTGGAGTTTCGCTTCTAGCGCGCTCCTTGTTTCGGCCGGGGGGGGGGGAGGGGTTCGGGACCTATCCCTTCTGTGGGTATGTTCATATCTTCAGGCTTTATCCGCCGGATTCCTCGCAAGAGGCATAGCTTGCATGTATTTCTCAGCCTAAGTCTGAAGAGGGGCATGCTTACCGTCCTTCCAGTTTCTGCCTTCCCGGTCTCTATCGGGGTAATCCTCCTTATGGCGGTTAGCACCATGTTTTGTCGGATGGGATCCTGTTCTGGACGTTGTATCCCGATCTCGGGGTTCTTTTTTGTCCTTTTTAGATCATCATCCTTTCCTTTCGAAATTCTAGATCCTCGAGGCTCACTGGGCTCAAGCGCTGCAACGGCTGTGGCTGTTTTGTGTATTGTCGAGGTATCGAAAAGTCTTCCTGGCCGCTTTTGGCCCCGATGTTGATGTTCAAAGGCCTTTCCCAGAAAAGCATACACACCTTGGAGCTTTTCCTCCTTGGAAAACAGATCATTGTGTGAATGCTGCTTCCGCATTATCCGCGGCGGTTTTGTAAATACATTCCCCTTTAACAAGTCATTGTGTGCACACATTCTCCTTGATCCAAACCAAATGCAGGGGTGGAGGTGATGAGAGAGAGAGAGAGAGAGGAGGGGGTTGGGGTGAAGCTGTCGAAGAGGGAAGAGCTATAAGTAACTCGTAGGCGTGTCGTTGTCCCCTCCCTTTCCTCCTGCTCCATGTATGTTTGGCCTATAATATATGGATCCGCTGCTCCGTTCGCCTTCCACCGGCTCCATGTATATGTATTTACCAACATCCATGACAAGATTTAATCAAGGTTTATTAAAGAAGTTTGTTTCCATAATTTGTTTCCATGAAAGAACTCCTCTTTTCTTGAATCCAAGTTACTATGTAGAAAAAATCAATCTACTACTGATAGAGACACTAATCTATGGTATAGTGTATATCAATGCCCTGATCGGTGAACACAGGGGTGGAGGATAAGGCGGCAAAGAGGTCTCTCCTCCGCCACGGGCCGTCTCGCGGCCGCCGGAGGAGGCTATGATGTGTGGAGCTCAGGTGAAGGGCAGCGGACGCAGAACCCTAAATCTCCCTCCTCCCCCTCCCCCCAGTCGCCCACTCGATACGACGCATGGTTCTTTTCCTCTTTTTTCCACCCAATCAGATGAAGAAGGTTCACCAAGGGCACATAGTATTTTCTCCATAATGTGCATGACCAAGTTTTGAATTACTCCGAAGTTCATACGAATTGAGTGATATTAGGAAAATCAAACGATTGCTACGGTATCATCCCTTGATCCAAATGTCATCTACATGGAAAAATTACGGGTACTAAGACATTGCGGTGGAACCTTCACACGATAGAGAGAGCCCTCCCCCTCGAACCGCTCCTGCTCGTCCCCGCGGCGACGCAGGGCGAAACCCTAGTTTCGCCGCCCCCGCGCCCCTCCTCCTCACCCTCCCCCGCCGCCGCCGCCGGTCTCTCCTCTACCTGTGCGCAAGGTCTCCGGCGTGGGGTGATGACCCACAAGTATAGGGGATCGCAACAGTCTTCGAGGGAAGTAAAACCCAAATTTATTGATTCGACACAAGGGGACCAAAGAATATTTGTGAGCCTTAACAAGTGAGTTATCAATTCACTTGCACCTGAAAGTTGACTAGGTCGCAGTGGTTTATTAGTAGTAACAGTTTTATAGTAGCACCAGTAGTGAAATAACAACAACAGTAGTGTGAAAACAGCACCAGTGGTGATTGAAGTAAACAGCGGATTAGATACTGTAGGCATATGGATGGATGAACGGGCGTTGCATGGATGAGACAATTCAAATAATTATCATGTCAGGGGCATTGCAAATCAATAAGATAAAGCATCTAAGCACTAAGTAATCATAGGAATGTGTTCCATAAATAGTCGTATGTGCTCGCAATGAGAACTTGCACAACATATTTTGTCCTACCAACCCGTGGTAGCGGGGCCTCAAGGGAACTACTGGTAATTAAGGTGCTCCTTTTAATAAAGCACCGGAGCAAAGCATTAACACTCCTGAACACATGTGATCCTCACATCACAGCCATCCCCTCCGGTTGTCCCAATTTCTGTCACTTCGGGGCCTCGGGTTCCAGACAACGATATGTGTAAACAACTTGCAGATATGATCAAGAAACAATAATTATCATCGTGATTCAATAACATGTTCAGATCTGAGATCATGGCACTCGGTGAACGTGCAATGATGTCGCCTAGAGGGGGGTGAATAGGCGATTAAAACTTTTCCGATTAAGGCTTGCTAAATGCGGAAATAAACTAGGTGTTTAAATTAACAAGCACGCAACCTAAAATTCTAGGGTCAACTAGGTGCACCAACAACTTATGTTAAGCAAGACAAGTAACAAGGTGATAGCAAGATATATAACTTCAATCTCGAAGGCTATCACAATGTAAATTGCATAAGTAAAAAAGCTCAGGTATAGAAATAACCGAGGCACACGGAGACGATGATGTATTCCCGAGTTCCTCCCACAAGGGGAGTACGTCTCGTTGGAGGGGTGTGAGCTCGCCACAAAGGCCTCACCCTATTCTCCGATCAACCTCGCCACAAAGGTCTAGTTCACCTTCCACTATTGGCAACCTTCGACTGAGGCACGCATCCACAACTTAATTGGAGGCTCTCGATGTCACCACAATCTTGGGGCACACATCCACAACTCAATTGGAGGCTCCCAAGAACACCACAAGTCGTCTAGGGTCCAAGACCCAAGAGTAACAAGCTCACAAACTTTCGCTTCCATGAATCCTCGTGGAGAGACCAAACCGATGCAACAGATGCAAATGGCAAGAGCACAAGTGCTCAAATCCTCCACTCTCAAATTCCAACAAAGCAACAAATGCTTATGAGGGAATAAGAGAGGAAGAACAATGGAGGAGAAACACCAAGAACTCCAAGATCTAGATTCACTAAGTTCCCCTCACTAAGAGAAGAGATGGATTGGTGGAAATGTGGATCTAGATCTCCTTTAACTTCTCCCTCAAAGATATGCAAGAATCATTGGAGGGATTGAGAGAGGGGCAAGCTTTCCAAAGTCAACAATGCTGGAGAGAGAGTGGAAAAACGGGTTGGAAAAGACTTGGGGACTTTGGGCAAGAAAGCCCCTTAAATAGGTGCTCAAAACTAGCCGTTTTTCGCCCAGAAACGGCCCAGTCGGAATAATTCCGGACCCCGGAATCACCTGTAATAATTCCGTATTGCAACAGAGAGATTCGCTGCTAAATCGGAATCCTTCCGGAATGATCCGGAATAATTCCGGATTGCACTAGAATGACTGAACACCGATACGAGAAATGCTATAAATTTTGCATACGGACTCCCTTTTCGATGTTCTTGGGCTCGTTGAAATCGCAACGACGATCACTAAAATAATATGCATAGAAACATAATTGTCCAGCAATGGAAGATAAAACCAAATGGGTAAAGGTTTTGACCTCTCAAATAGGAACAAACGGTAAAACCTCCAACACGAAAACACACATAAGTTTTGCGAATGAACTCCGAATTACGTGAATCCAATTGGGTTGGAAAGGAAATAACAAGGACTAACCAAACAAAAAGGAATGGAGAAGTTACCACACATTGAAGGTGTGGAAACATTCTCAAATCTGAACCGGATATTTTCACCACCAAAAACGCAACAAGTTTTTCTTACCAAAACCGTTTTCGATAAACCTTGGCTTGCCATGAAGATCACGACAAGCACCAAAAACCCAAGGACATAAAAGACAAATAACAACCAAGAAAGATGATATGCAAGTATGCAACGCTTTGATCTCTCCACAACAATTCGATCACGTTACTCACTTGAGAGCCCCTCTTGATAGTACGACTATCTATCCTATAACCCGGTCTCCCAAAGACATGAGACCGGTAAAATAGGAAACCTATCAAGATTATACCTTTGCCTTGAGCATTCCACTTGAGCTAGATGATGAAGATCTTGACTCTCTCAAGTTGGATCTTCTTTCTTGATCGTGCTTGCTAGCACAAGCTCTGCTTGATGAAGACTTGCAAGTTGCTCCCCCATACACCATTATGGGAGAGGCTAGCTCCCCCATACACATTTATGGGAGAGAACCTTATCGACAAATATTCACGAGGCCACACTATCCAAATGGGTGTCAAGCATCAAGTATATGATTTCTTCTAGATGCTTCACTTGAGCTTCCACGTCAAGCTTGATGACGAACACCCTTGACAACAACATAGACCATGGGCTATGTGAAATCTTCCTTTTGGTTCATGCCCATGGAAAGATACCTAACCACACATAGAGATGCCACACACACACATATCATGGGTTAGTTCACAAAGCTATATTGACAATTGCTTATCATACCATGAGATAGATAATCCCACTTGGTATATCTTGTAGCTTTGTGTGTTGATCACTTGCTTGATCAACCTTGTATCTTTTCTTCTCACTTCAAATGATGAGGTCTTGAAGATAATAATGAAAGATCACCTAATCCTTTTCTTCAAGACACACTAGAAATAAGCTCAACTCAAACTATGACCATTTTTCATATAAATCCTTCAGTATAACAATGTCTATCAAGGAAGCTAATCGAGTTCAACACATGAACTCCATTATTTCCTATGTGACAAGATCTACAAGGATAACTCAATGCAAACATTAGTCCATAAGGATTGTCAATAATTACCAAAACCACATATGGGGGCACCATGTGCGTTCAATCTCCCCCATTTTGGTAATTGATGACAATCCCTTTTTACGAGGGTGTATATGATGAATTAAGCAACCATGCAAAACAAAGAGCAAGTATGCAATAGCATGGAAGGAAATTGCTTAAGAACGAAACTAAAGCATAAAACCAAATTCTCTTAAACCCTCTAAAATTCTGCCCCATTGGCACCCATTGCCGAAATGGTCGAAAAGATTAGAAGGCCAATATAATAAGAGCTCCGCCATAGTGTATACATTCCTCATCATATGAGTGAAATAAATTTCATATATCCAACTATGAATGGATGGAGGGAGATCAAACTATATTGAGGATCCAAAGAGTTATAAAGAAAATCAAATTGAAGGATACTTTCACAAAGAAGCAACCAACCAAAGGGCCCGAAAAACCAATTGACCAAAAACAATATTATGATAAGACCAATCAAGTGTTCTAGAAAATCAAGAGGAAACTCCCCAAGGTACATGCACAATGTTAGATTTGAATTACTATATAATGTGCACAACATGGAATCATCACTCCCTTCTAGATAATTTTGAACACAAACAAGAGCAAGAGAATAGATTGGAAATGAAGAAAAGAAACTTTAAAACAAACAAAAGTTGAGCAATTAAGATCAAGAAGCGACAAATAAAGACTTACTCAACCGAAGTAGATGGGTGTGACAAGGAAAAACATTTTTTAGAGACTAATAGGATGATAAAATCATCAACATAGTATTTCAATATATGAGGCACAAGGTGCATAACATGTCTTTCCCTTACACACAAACCAACAAAGGATAAAACACATAGGTCCACAAGATTATTAAGATGCAAAAGGAATACCAAATGAAAAGCAAAGCTTGTGCCTTTTAGGAACCACCAAGGAACATAAAGCAATAAAATGTGGTCACTAAAGAAATATAATATCAATTAAAGATGTAACTATTCTTGTGTGTATAAGTTTCTAAGTGGACACCAATCACAAAGAAACATGCACACACAAAATAGATACAAAGGTGAAGAACATGATATCCAAGAGAAGTTCATAAATATACCAATAAGATTTTTGCTTGAAAGCAAAGCGCTAAGCTTGGTTTTATCTTAATGGGATATATATGAACAAGTCAACAAACTCATGAAAGCATCACAAATATCACAAGGGAAAAGTGATAGTTGAAATGCTTCGAGAAAGGTAACGCGTATCACAAAAAGGCAAATGGTTTTGAGAAAATATCAATATTGCATATGAGAGACTTCGTGTAGAAGATGCTAAATATACTTGGGATTGGTGTATCATGAAAATGATTATAAATATCCCCTTGATATGTAATCATCCCGGCTTACTCATATTTGCAATAAAGATGCTTTTGATAAGACATTTGCAAGAACCAAATGAAATGCACCAAATGGAATTCATGCCAAGATGCAACCTACACAAGGTTGAAAGCTAGAAATGTATGCATGGAATAGATACTTGTTACCGAGACGACATTGGTGATGAAGAGGATGCGAGTTTGATAATTATCGTAGCTTGACTCCTATAATACCATGGTGAGAACACCTTCCTTATGAATGGAGCAAGCAACCAATGTATCTTCATTGTACCTAAAAACAAAAATCAAGTACAAAATGGTTCCCAAACTTATTGGGTCCAAAGTAGTTAGAGAAAATACAATACATAGGACAAACTCCACATAAATATGTGCATATTAATATGAATTTGAATTTCATGCACATCTTAGCCGTTTAGGATTTGATGGAGTTTATCCTATATATTGGATCAACAAAAGTAAGCACGCCAAAATATATACATAGTAAATATACGTGAACAAAACTTTAAAGAACCAAACAAGATACAAATTGGACAAAACACAAATTAAACCAAGAAGGCACTCACACGAGTGAAAAGCAAGAGAATTGTCCAAATTATATCAAAACCCAAACCAACACATGATTGAGGAAACCAAATAAAGAAGATAACAAAGGAAAATAAGATCAAAGAATAAACCAACCCCTCTACACTTTTCATGATGGAACACAAAGTACCAAGATGAAAAATACTTTTCTTCCAAAGAGACAAGTCATTGGGATAAAATACCAATTTCAAGACAACAAGTGTTCAAACGCATATATGGTAGCTCTTCCAAGAATAGTGTATTAATTATGATCTTTCATTTTAATACAAAATGCACACAATGGAATCATTATTCTCCATATATATTGTTTAAACACTAGTCAAGTTCAAGAAAGGCAATAAGATGCAATACAAATTTAAAGAATGATGTTCTACTCAATATAGCATAGATTCTCCAAGAATAGTGCAACAGAAAGAAGTATGAATATGAATCAAAGTGCACAATAATGGGATCATTGCTTTTCCTAAAACAACAAAGCATAAAACATATTTTGAGTAGAACAAAAGGAAGACACAAAGGAGTTTGAACCAAAAAAAAATCCTTGGCAACAAACAAGGAATTTTTTTTGGAGCAAAGGCCAAAGTAAATATGATCAATAAACTTACCATAAATTATTATCACTTGTCAAAGAAAAGAGATGTATGGAGATATTTCTCGGTGGTAGATTTGTTCACAATCATATTCACAAAACATAAGCATGTGAAAAAAGGTAGGAATAGAAAAACATGCTTAGATAGAGATTCTTGAAGGCTTCTAATAAGAATCGAATATGCAAAGCACCAAGAAACTCTCTCAAAAACAAGATACCAAAATAAAAGGGACAAAAGATATTTTAAGCAAATATGGAACTTGTTTGAGCAACATGCCACAAAGGAACAAGATAACTAATAATATCAACTCTAGGTGGCAATACCTCACATGTTCACATTTTATAGGCTTGCAATATGCACATAGCTTATTACTCCCCCATAATGTGATAATCCATTTTTTTTAACAAGAGGTAAAGAAAATAAATCCAGCTAGAGAAATTTAATGGACATTAGAATTTGAATTTCTCATGTGAAAGACATACCACATAGAGACTAGACAATATTGATATATCAACACTAAGTGGTTTTCCTCATGTACACACATTTTAGGATAGTAAAGTGCCAAGAGCATATTACTACCCCAAAATGGGATAATCCATTAAACTCCCAAAGAGCCAACTAAAATATAAGAGTTGAAATGAAGGCTCTAACACAAAGAACACAAGTACATGGAGTGCAAACCAACAAACTCATACTAGATTAACCAAGATGGGTAAGTAGTAAGCACACCACATACAAACACATGCTAGAAACAAAACTAACATATGAAAGGGAGCAAGAAACTTTCAATGTATATAATGAATTAAATACAAGTTACCATATGGAGGAACATTGGGTAAGAGATATATATAATACAAGTGACTTGGCTTGAGAAAATATAATTGATGAAGACCCCTTAATTCTTCATGAGATAGCCAAGTCTCCAATGTCCTCCAACAACAAATATTGATCAAGTTTGAGCTTGTTGGTCCCCAACAATTTTGGGTCCTAAGAGGTTAGTCACAATAGGTTTGGCAACCCAAATGGTTCTTTTCTTGACACCACTTGGAGTACCAACATACTTGGAAAACACATTGCCCACATTATCCTTCTGAATGGAATAAACATCACCAACAAGGATAGGGTTGGATAATGTACCATTAGTGCATGAAGAAGCAAACTGTCCCTTCTCACGACAAAGGTAGCAACATCGACTCTTTTCTTTCTTCTTGATAGGCTCCTCAACTTGAGGAGCATTGTTGTCGGATATATACTGAATAGGGGTATAGAAGATGGTAGACAAAAGAGCCGGACTACCAGGGTGGCCTACATGGTGATGGGCTTAGGTCCATTGGGCGGCCCAGTAGTCCGACGCGCAGAAGCCGGATTCTAGAAGGACCCGGATCACGGCCCGCGTGATCTGGCTTGGAGGAGAAGACGGATTCCTTACTTTCCAAGTTACAAGTTAAACGTAGTCTTCTAGGTTTCTGGTTCTGTAAGCCCTAATCCGGCTATTATATAAAGCCGGACGGGAGATAGATTTCATAAGTTCTTTTAGTTCCAAGGTTCTAGGTTCAAGCTCAAGCCATACGCAACTCGCCGGGAAGTTCATCCTCGACGAGTAGCTGGATCTATTCCCTTACATTGTAACCTTATTATACGGGCTTTAGTCCCACATAGTGAGAAGTGCAGGAGTAGGTACGCCGTACTGTCGCGACGTACCGAACCTGGGTAAAATCCCGTGTTCTGTATTACTACGCTATCCCGTTACCCCACGTCTCTACCGTAGTCTCATGGCACCCCAGTCTATGAAAACTACTACGATGTCTCGACAGTTGGCGCCCACCGTGGGGCAAACGACGTCAGGCGTGAAGTTCCGATCTGGGATACTAGGCGGAATTGGAAGATCGATCACCGTCGGAAGCTTGGAATTCGACGACGACGTCGGACGCTTCCTCGACAACGGATCCTACATACCGGCGCAAAACCACCTGGTAAGTGCCTGCGTTTTACCGATTGGATCTGCTAACATCTTTATCGGATTAACCGCGGAAGCAATGGGGTTTTGCGGTGAAAGCAAGTATCTCCCACCCGCCCTATACCCAGTCGAAGACGACTATGATGTCGGATTTTGCTCAGATCGCCGACAAAACAATGATACGCACTTTATCGGCATGGTGCAATCCGAGATCGCCGAAAACACGGATGACGGAAATCCCGTGCAAGAGGCAGATAACAACATTACACCCGTCACAGAGACGGAAGAACCAATACCCGTCACAGAGACGGAAGATCCGACATCCGTCAACCAGACGATGAACTCGGAAACAGAGTCCGTGCTTGCCGCCATAGAGGCGATATTGGAGTCGGAAACCGGATCGGATAACTTCGACTCCGAAGACGAAGACGATGATGCCTTCGTAAGAAAAGTTAAGTCCTTTCAAGAGGGATTCCACGAAGTGCTAATGGCAAAACCAGCTGATACAACGGGTGCCGATAGCCAGGAAAGCCCTAAAACCCCTCCGCCAGTGGAAGAGAGGGAAGACGGAGAAACTTCTCCGATATTCCCTAATGTCAAGGAGATGACAGAGGATGAACCTGTCAAAAAACCTCCGTCTTCCAAGAAAAAGCACCGTGCTTCTAAAAAACTCCAGTACAAACTCCGGAAGAAAAAGTCAGCTGATCTCGCTGATGAAAACCTGGAAGTTGGAGATATTAGTGGCACAAAGCCTACGGAAAAGAAATCTAAGGAAATCACTGCTCCGCCAATGACAGAACTGGAAGAGCAAGAACTATTACAAACTCCAGTGGGACCCAATGAACCCCCTGAGATGCTGGAAGCCAGGAGACAAGCTTTCCAACGGCAACAGCAACATCTGCTTAGATCTCGGCAACATCTTCAACAAACCCATAATGACATCAAAATCATGAAGGAAGAAATTGAGGAGTACGAGAGAAAGCATAGATCTGCCTTAAAACCTACTAGGTTACCCGGAATTGCAAAACCGGAAGAACTGCCGCCGAAAGAAAGGTTTTATAACCCATCTTGGCAAAAGCAGTTAAACGGCAAGGATGCCAAGGGCGAACCAATATACAAAACCGCAGCAGAAAACGCGGAAGCAGCGTTCGCCATCCTAAACAACGATCTGTATTCCAACGGGGAAAAACTCCAAGGAGTGTATGCTTTCCTAGGAAAAGCATTACAGCAGCAACAGCGAGGACAAGAACGATCAGGGAGGCTGCATGATAATTCCGCCCTCTGCAAAACTGTTACTTGCGCTGCTGGAGCACCTGGACCGGAAGAACCCGGAGATTCGGATAAAAAAGAGGATCCGAGAAAAGACAAGAAAAACCCTGACAACCGGGACGCAGCGTCTAGAACCGGACCTCATCTCCCGAAAGACGGATATAAACCACACGATCGGGAAGACAAACACCGGAACGACGGCAAAATAATGCCACCTCCGAGAAACCCAGCTGAAAAAGCTGGAAGATACGATACACCTCACAGACGTGAAAGATCTCGGACACCGCCTAAAGATAAGGAAAGGTACAGGAGCAGGACTCCACCTAATCCCAGAGGGCGTGACAACGGAAGAGATAGAGATAACCTCGGAAAAACGCGTCCGCGCAACAATGGAAAAGAAAGGAGCAGATCCCCTTCTGTCCATTCAGCCGGGAGATATTCTGCACATATTGACAGAGTAGAAAAGGATGATCTATACTTTGGTCCTAAGTGTTTTACTGACAGGATCCGAAGGATAACCCTGCATTCTGGCTTCGCCAAAGTTGGTCCAACCTACCAAAAATATACCGGCAGTACAAACCCGGATACCTGGCTTTCAGATTATTACACAGCCGTCCAAATCAACAACGGGACAGACCTGGAAGCTGTCAAGTTTCTTCCCCTAATGTTGCTAGACGGGGCCAGAGATTGGATTAATGGTTTACCATCAAGAACTGTCGACAGTTGGGATGATATGGCGAGAGTATTTACCCAGCATTTTAGGGGAACATACAAACGCCCAAATAGCATCAACCAGCTGAACCGTTGCACCCAATTTGAAGACGAACCATACGTGGATTTCATCTCCAGATGGACTGCGATGAAGAATAGTTGCTCTGGAGTAACTGACGTACAAGCAATGCATGCTTTCGTCAATGGCCTAAAACCCGGACTTGTACCGTTCATGGTTGGTTCTAAAAAGCACAAAGATCTCGGATCTATGCTTACAACCGCTAATGAGCATGCTGCAGCCGAAGATGATATTAGAGCAAGAGGAGGCAATATTGAGTCACTGATACTGGCTAAGAAAACACCTCGTTCTGATAAAAAAGGAACTCCGGAGTCAACAACAAAGCCCAAGGAGGTTAACTTAGCCTTTGGAGGAGAAAAAGGGAACAAGTGGAAAGGCCGCAGTCCGGATCCCATCAATTACACTCCTGAGGAATGGGAGAGAATTAAGTCGGAACCCTGCGTCCACCACTCTCAGTTTGGGAAACCAACCCACACAAACGCGCAATGCCGACTAAACAAGCATATGAAAGGCAATGCAGGATCCGGAAATAAAGGGAAGGGTTCCAAGAGGAAACCTGCCAAACAAAAGCCAGAAGCTGAAAAAGAAGACAGTGAATCGGACACTGATGACAAAATCCAGGAACAGCAGCGAAAAGGCGAACCTAAATTTCCGAGAGTTGACGGAGAAGCAATGCTAACTTTCCTAGCAACCCCATCAGCAAAGGTGGCCAAAAGAACACTTCGAGAAATAAATGCGGTTGTTCCTGCGACCCCAAAATTCTTGAAGTACTCTAGCACACCGATAATCTGGGATCAGTCAGATCATCCCGGAAATATCCCTGAACCCGGCACACAAGCTCTTGTTGTAATCCCTATTGTCCAAAACACTAGGCTAAGAAGAGTGCTGATGGACGGAGGATCCAGCATCAATATAATGTACCTGGATACACTGAAGCACTTGAAGATATCCGAGTCCCAGCTCAACTACAGCAATATACGCTTCCATGGCATTGTTCCTGGCAGGCAAGCACGATCCCTAGGAGAAATTTCCCTAGATGTCACCTTCGGAGATAAAGATCACTTCCGGCAGGAAAAAGTATCCTTCGAAGTAGTGCCGTTCGAAAGCGTGTATCACGCAATACTCGGACGTCCGGCTTTCGCCAAATTTATGGCAAGATCTTGCTATATCTACAACAAGCTGAAGATGCCAGGACCCAAAGGAGGAGTAATCACCATTGCCGGTGATTTCAAGATGGCAAACGAGTTGGAGAAGCAAAACGCCCTTTGCGCTCAAAGAGTTATAGCTCAGGAAGAACTGAAGGAGTTAGCCAAGGAGGTATCACCGAAAGAAATGCCGGCAGGAAAAGAAACTCGGAAGCCAACAGATAGCTTCAAGGCGTCCGAGAATACAAGACAGGTAATCCTAGATCCCAAAGATCCGACAAAATTCGTCGTTGTAGGGACTGGGATGACCGACAAATAGGAAGGCGAGCTCATCAAGTTCCTCCGTGAGAACTGGGATATTTTTGCCTGGTGTCCAGCTGACATGCCAGGCGTACCCAGGGAACTTGCTGAGCACCAACTCAAGGTTATTCCCGGATCAAAACCCGTCAAACAAGGTCTCCGTCGATTTGACGGAAGAAGACGGAAGGCTATTGGCAAGGAAATTATCCGGCTTTTAGCAGCGGATTTCATCATGGAGGTAATCCATACTGACTGGTCCGCAAATCCGGTATTAGTACCGAAGAAAGACACAACTGCCCTCAGAATGTGTATAGATTACACAGGATTGAACAAGTTATGTCCGAAAGATAGGTTTGCGCTGCCGCGAATCGATCAAATAATAGACGCCACTGCAGGCTCTGAGCTTTTATGCTTTTTGGATGCATACTCCGGGTACCACCAAATACGCATGAAAAAGGAAGATCAAATCAAGACTTATTTTATAACCCCGTACGGGACGTATTACTACGTAACCATGCCTTTTGGCCTGAAGAACGCAGGTGCAACCTACCAGCGTTGCATGCAACGCTGTTTGCATAGTCAGATTGGAAAAAATGTCCATGTTTACGTGGACGATATTGCTGTCGTAACCAAGGAGAAAGATACACTCCTTGAGGATTTGCGAGAAACCTTCGAAAATTTGCGCACTTACAAGATGAAGTTGAATCCATCTAAGTGCGTATTTGGGGTTCCCTCAGGAAAACTTCTGGGTTTCATCGGTTCTCATAGAGGAATAGAAGTTAACCCAGAAAAGATGAAGGCAATCTCGAACATCTCAGAACTTACGTGTGAAAAAGATGTCCCAGAATTGACGGGTTCCGCCACAGCCATAAAAAGATTTCTTAGTTGGCTGGGGGCTAAAACCTTACCATTTCACAAAATGCTGGAGAAGTTCGACAAGGTCAAGTGGATTACGGAAGCCCGGGAACACCTAGCAAGTTATGTCCCCTTCTGTACTTAGTTCAAATCTATGTAAACATCTTTTTGAGATCATGAAATAAAGTTGTCGGAATGCTGTCATCCATAGTCCTTATAAGTGCAAAGTGTTTCCGCCTCATCTATTTCCCAATGATCTTACAAATTTCTCAACGTTAACCCGAATTGTGCTTGCGTACTCGGCGTTACATAACTGAATGATTTTTCAGCCTTTTAACGGCTAAAGGAAACTTGAATTGCCTGCGTGCCCAAGTTTCACTTAAAACTTTCCTTGTTTCTCTAAGTCTTATCTGATTGTGTGTACGCTGGGTTACTGTAACTAGTTAGTAAAAATGCCTTTAGCATGATTCATGTTTCCGAGTTTCAAAACTGATTGGTTCGTCCCCAGTTACTCGGCATAACGATTCATATTGCTATTTGAGCCATTTCAAACACTAAGGACAGTTAAAGCATATACACCAGAGAACTTATAAGATAAAGGAATGATCCAAACAACTTGCAAAGTAATTTCATAGTTTAAAACTGCAAAAGGCGGAATTCTCATTAATATAAAAGAAGCATTACATTTTGGATTACAAATGAAATAACAGTAATGCTCCTATTGTCTACTTTTTCTATCCAGGTTCCAGGTAACCTTTCAAGAATCCGACTCCTCCTCGCTGCTTTCTTCGTCAGGGATTGGAGGAGCTTCTTCTTCTGGATAGTTGACGGCGACATTTACCATGGCGGCAATCTGGGTGGCGTGGCCCTTAACTTCACCGAAGATGGTGGATCGTTGCGCATCCGTGTATCCCTGAGGGACACCGGTGGCCACACGCCAGGATTTGGCACTAGGGTAGTGCATGCGCATAAGGCCTAAGGCCATGCGCGCACCACCCCGTGCAGCGGAGCGGAGAATAGACTCCTTGGACTCCGCCACCTCCATGATGATACCCGGAAGTTTTTCAACCTCCGAGCATTCCCCAGATTTATCGGGAAGAAACTTGCCTACTAGCTGCGTTGCAGCAGCCTTCATCAAATTCCATGTCTCCCCGAAAGCTCGGATGCCTGCAGCCCGAGTGCCATCTGGGGTGTCTCCTGGTTGATCCAATAAAACATACAAAAGGGTTAAAGAGACAAACAGAGAAAGCAAAACATGGAAAGATGAGGAAAAGGGTAAGAAATTTACCAATGAGCTTGTCGATCTCGGAAACTTCCTCCAGGCGAAGATTCAGAGCTTCAGTCAAATCCTGAATGGTGGATTTGTCTTTCTCCGCCTGTTCGGAAGCCTTGGAATTAGCCATTCCAAGGGCCAGGTTGCTGGCTTCCAGGTCTTGCTGAGCCTTCACAAGATTCTTGTGAAGCTCAATGTTCTCATTGCGGAGAATTTCGGCGTTGCCGGAATCTTCCGCTGCTTGTTTAGCCTCAGCTAAAGCAGCTGAAAAGCAAGGGAAAATCCGAGTTGATCAATTTCCTCGGGAAAAAATTTAGACAAAGTCTTAAATCGGAAATTTCAAAACGAAAAAGCTTACCTTTCGTTTCCGTCAAAGCGAGCTGAGATGATTCCAGCTCCGCCTCTCTCTCCTCAAGAATAGAAAGAAGACTTCGAACTTCTTTATTCTTGATGGTGAGCTTCCTGAAAACTTCCAGGTTTATGGCCTCGGAGGTTTGCTGAAACACAGCAAGGAAAAGTATGGTTAATAAAAAACATCAAAGCAAAAAAGCATGCATTTTGTTTAATGCTTGGGGGCTAGAGTTACATACCTGGCTCATGCGCTGCAAACCTGCTAAGTTTTCTTGGAATTCTTTCGCGTATTCCGCGAAGTGATTTCCGGTTGCGTCCAAGCCGTCATTTATAGCCTTAAAATCCTTGTCAAAGGTGGGGATTTCCTCGTCGAAAGTCCGAGAAGATTTCCCCACCTCTGGAGCCGCCCTTTCCCTCGTGTCCGACTCGGACACAACGGGCTGGCTGGGCTCTGGGGGCTTCGTGGTGGTGGCTGCAGTAGGCTCTTCCGCCATTGTCTGCGGCGTGTCCGGGGCGACGGCGGGAGATGGTTGGCTGCCTCGGTTGGAAGAAGCTCTGAGTTTCTTCAACTTTCTCGGCTTCAAGTTGGAGGGGGGTAGGCTAAAAACCAAAAACCCGGAAAAGGTTAAAACGCCGAAGATGGACGAAAAAGATCCCATAAAAGAAAAAACCCAGAAGAAAATAACCTGGAAGTGGCGACGGGGATTCCGTCAAGGTCGATAATTTCGTCCGAAGAAATTATCTTCTTGCGTTTGCGCCCACCCGCAGCGGCGGTGCGCAGCGCATCCAGTTCGGCCTCGGAGGCTAACTCCGAGTCTGGAAGATCCACAAGCTGTTGGAAAAACCAATCAGATTTAAAAGGTAGATTATCCAGGAAGTGAGATTATACCCAAATAACGGAAAAATTACCTTAGGAGCTGGGTTGTCGGCCGTATACATTGGCCGACTCTCCGTGTATTGGTCGCGCGATGCGACCAACTGATTGATGCGCCGCCTAAGCTCTTTTGCGGGCCAATCCTTGTCGGTTGTCCGCATTGGATCCTTGGCTCCTGTGTATTCGCACAGGAGGCGGCCTCCGTGGTTTGCTAATGGCTGAATCCTCCTATCCAGCCAGCAAAAGACCGTGTCCATACCGGTCAAAGGAGGTTTGGAGGAAGTGAGCTTGGCGATGCGCCTCTTGATCCTTAGCAGATCTGGAGGCAGAACCTGGACGGCCTCTGTCACCCAGTTATCCTGGGGAACAGCGGCGGAGTTCACAAAAGGTGGAACCCCGACGGCCTTTTTAGGAAAAGGCACGTCGGGATGATAGAAAAAAGAACCCGTCCAAAATTTGACGGATTCTGAGGTTTTGATTTTGGGGAACCAATCCTCTCGGAATCTCCGAAGAGTAAAGGAAATGGTCCCGCAATTTGGGAGTGCGCCCTCCGAAGAGTTACGCTTCACCCCAAAGCAATACAGCCAAAAATCTAACCTAGGCTCTATTCCTAGGTAACCTTCGAACAAGGCCTGGAAGCCGGCCATGTACAGAATAGAATTGGGAGGAAGGTTATGAGGTTGGATGTTGTAGTGTGACAGAACCTGGAGGAAGAAAGAGGAAGGTGGCAGTCCCATACCTCGTAGAAGGTGGGAGGCAAGAAGCACCCTTTCTCCCTCTTGTGGCATGGGTTCAGTCTCCTCTTCCGGGAGCCGCCATTTCTTTTTTAGCACCAAACCCTCCTTCTCCAAGTTGGGAAGGAGAGCCGGGGGAATACTGCAGGCACTCCAGTTGCCTGCAGTTTCCTCCTCCTCTTCTCCTCCGGCGGCGGCAGCGGCGGCGGCCTTCGCGGCGGCAAGTTTCTCGCCAAGGAGCTCGATTTTCTCCTCCGCCGTTTCCGGTGCGAACGGCGGGGTTGTCGTGGTGCTTGGGCCCGCTATGTCCACGGCGGCGGAAGCGTTTCCTCCGCCCGCCGCGGATGCCGTGGCCTTTTCCGGCCCGCCGCCGGCATGCTTGGGCGACCCTAGCTGTGGATCTAGGTCGCCCAAAAGCTCGTCGATGGAGGCGCGAGCCGGTGAGGACGACGGAGAGGCCATCTTTTTCGGTGGCGAGTGAGCGCTCCGGCGTGCAAAGGGCTCGTCGGGGCAAGGTCTCGTTCTTGCTCTCGTGCTCGCGTTTGCGTCAATGGCGTGGGCAGTGTGGAGTGAGGAAAGATTTCCGATGACGACGAGGACGGCTATTTATAGCCTGAAAACCTCTAGATACGCGCCAACGGCTCTTTTGACCGTTGGATGTTCGACGCGTGTCGCTCGCCGGAAAATCCGGGAAACGGAACGATAGAGGAATGATGGCTATCTCCTCGTTTCTCGTGAGAATCTGTCAGAGATACGTTGCAGGGTTTCCCGCGTGAAACCAAGCGGCGCTCGCGTCAGCATGATTGAGGCGCTGATGTCATAAGTTCCTTTTCCGTGAAGGATCGCGAGAAGAAAAGCCGGATTTTCATAGTTCCGAGTTTTATGTTACCATCTCCTTCAAAAGGAAAGAAGAAAGAATCAAGACTGCTGAATCAAGTTTTCCCGGACAAAATGTATTTGACGAAAGGCGGAGTTTCAGAGTTTTGTTCCTTCCTGGGGGCTACTGTCGGATATATACTGAATAGGGGTATAGAAGATGGTAGACAAAAGAGCCGGACTACCAGGGTGGCCTACATGGTGATGGGCTTAGGTCCATTGGGCGGCCCAGTAGTCCGACGCGCAGAAGCCGGATTCTAGAAGGACCCGGATCACGGCCCGCGTGATCTGGCTTGGAGGAGAAGACGGATTCCTTACTTTCCAAGTTACAAGTTAAACGTAGTCTTCTAGGTTTCTGGTTCTGTAAGCCCTAATCCGGTTATTATATAAAGCCGGACGGGAGATAGATTTCATAAGTTCTTTTAGTTCCAAGGTTCTAGGTTCAAGCTCAAGCCATACGCAACTCGCCGGGAAGTTCATCCTCGACGAGTAGCTGGATCTATTCCCTTACATTGTAACCTTATTATACGGGCTTTAGTCCCACATAGTGAGAAGTGCAGGAGTAGGTACGCCGTACTGTCGCGACGTACCGAACCTGGGTAAAATCCCGTGTTCTGTATTACTACGCTATCCCGTTACCCCACGTCTCTACCGTAGTCTCATGGCACCCCAGTCTATGAAAACTACTACGATGTCTCGACAATTGTCTTGAGTCTTCTTAGGAGGTGGTCGTTGTTCAACTCGTGGTTGAGCATGAGATTGAACAAGGGGTCGCTTCCCTAGTTGCTTCTCACTAATAGTCTTCTTCTTCAAAGGGAAAGATATAACATGGTGCCCTTCAATCTTGCACTTGAAGCAAATAATCTTGGACGGATCTTTTACTTGCTCTTGGCTCTTCTTATTGTCAAGTATGGACTTGTTCTTGATATTGGAGTCGAATCCAAGTCCACTCTTGTCATTGGGAAGTCTTCGCACTCTCAACATCTTGTCAAGGGTGGAACTCCCTTCATGACTCTTTTCCAAGACTTTCTTCAAAGAAGTGACTTGGTCCTTGAGCTCTTTAATTTCCTCTACATGGTTAGAATCAACACAGGAGCTAGAGGAAGTAGATGCTTCATTGTTAGAGCAACAAGGCAAGGAAAGAAATTCATCACAAGATGTAGAAACATTATGGGAGGATGAATTACTAATACTAGAACAAGGCAATATAACATTACTAGAAGAGATTGTGCTAGTAACCACATGAGGCTCACAAGATGTTACCTTTGTAGTGATAGCCTCAAGAGCTAATTTTAGCTTCGTATGGGATGCTAGAAGATCCTCATGAGAGCTAGATAGCTTTTCATGGCTTTCTTAGAACTTCCCACACTTGCTAGTCATCAACTCAAGTTGAGCCCTTAGCTCAACATTCTCCTTCAAAATATATGCTTCACAAGATGTGGAGTTAGTAGCACAAGCATCATTAGAAATAGACGAAGACAACTTGGCAAGCTCATTATTCAACCTAGAGTTTTCCTCAATTAGATTAGCATTTCCAACTACAAATTCAACCTTTTCCTTTTTAAGCACTTCATATTTAGCATTAGTATGGTCACGTGTTTTAGTGAGATATTATATTTGTTCATTAGAGAGCTCCTCAATAGATTCAAGTTTCTCCTCAAGAGTAACTCGGCGCTCATACTCTTCCTCGAGAGACGTAGTGAGGGATGCCTTCTCATCGGCATCACTTCTTTCAATCTCACATTTCTTCTCAATGATGTTAGTGCTATTAATAGCAAAAGCCAAAATTTCACCCAAAGGAGTGATAGCTTTACTACCTTTAGGGAGATCAAGAATAACCAACTCACCCTTGTCCATTAAAGAGACCTCATCCTCGTATTCTCCACAAAATAAATCCTCATCCTCATCATCACAAGATGTAGTGGGTTCCAAAGGTGGAGATACCTTTGAATCCTTAGCCATAAGGCACCCATGAGAAATGGATAACAAAGATGAAGATTGACTTTAAGCACCAATAAGGTCCATGTCTTGTTCCACCAAAATAAGGGATTCCTCTACATTTTTAGCCACACAAGTACTAGAGGAAATGGAAGCATTGTTTTTATGAAAGCAAGACATAGGAAGCATATCATCATGAGATTTAGTTAAACAACTATTACATGATATGAAAGGACTATCAACAGTAGAATGTATGGAACTTTGAGTGCTAGAAGATATTAAGTCCAAAGATAGATCATTGCAATGGGATAGATATGAAGTATAGTTAATAGCAAATTCACTATCCAAAATGCAATTTCTATCACCACTCACCATATCATTACCTTGTGACAAATCACATGTTGGTAGAGTGGAGAAAGATGTGAGCTCATCACGGCCAGAAGTGGATGGAGAATAATCATCCTCAATAATGTTGGACACATCATATATATCTTAAAGTTTTGTCCATAACTCATGAGCGTTCTGAAAAGGCATGACTGATTCAATAACTAAATCGCTCAAAATGCACAAGAGACCATTAGATACTAGAATATCAGGATAAGAGTTTTACTCATCCTCTAAAGATAAATATTGAGAATCCTTTGGAGGAGGAAAATCCATATCTACAATTCTCCTTACATACTTTGGACCCATGTCCTTAAGAAAATTAAGAATGCGAATTTTCCAAACATCATAATTTCTACCATAGAATATAAAAGCGGAATCGTGCTCTATTTCCCTAAACGACATCGTACTCTCTAGGATGTAAAGCCTAATAATGAGAGCCCATGCTCTCATACCAATTGAACGTGCAACGATGTCGCCTAGAGGGGGGGTGAATGGGCGATTAAAACTTTTTTGATTAAGGCTTGCTAAAAGCGGAAATAAAATAGGTGTTTAAATTAACAAGCACACAACCTAAATATTCTAGGGTCAACTAGGTGCACCAACAACTTATGCTAAGAAAGACAAGTAACAAGGTTATAGCAAGATATATAACTTCAAGCTCGAAGGCTATCACAATGTAAATTGCATAGGTAAAAAGCTCGGGTATAGAAATAACCGAGGCACACGGAGACAATGATGTATTCCCGAGTTCCTCCCACGAGGGGAGTATGTCTCGTTGGAGGGGCGTGAGCTCGCCACAAAGATCTACTCAACGCCACAAAGGCCTCACCCTATTATCCGATGAACCTCGCCACAAAGGCCTAGTTCACCTTCCGCTATTGGCAACCTTCTAATGAGGCACGCATCCACAACTTAATTGGAGGCTCTCGATGTCACCACAATCTTGGGGCACACATCCACAACTCAATTGAAGGCTCCCAAAAACACCACAAGTCGTCCAGGGTCCAAGACCCAAGAGTAACAAGCTCACAAACTTTCGCTTCCACGAATCCTCGTGGAGAGACCAAACTGATGCAACCGATGCAAATGGCAAGAGCACAAGTGCTCAAATCCTCCACTCTCAAATTCCAACAAAGCAACAAATGCTTATGGGGGAATAAGAGAGGAAGAACAATGGAGGAGAAACACCAAGAACTCCAAGATCTAGATTCACTAAGTTCCCCTCACTGAGAGGAGAGATGGATTCGTGGAAATGTGGATCTAGATCTCCTCCAACTTCTCCCTTAAAGATATGCAAGAATCATTAGAGGGATTGAGAGAGGGGCAAGCTTTCCAAAGTCAACAATGGTGGAGAGAGAGGAAAAACGGGCTGGGAAAGACTTGGGGACTTTGGGGAAGAAAGCCCCTTAGATAGGTGCTCAAAACTAGCCGTTTTTAGCCCAGAAACGGCCCAGTCGGAATAATTCCGGACCCCAGAATCACCCGTAATAATTCTGGATTGCAACAGAGAGATTCGAGGCTAAGTCAGAATCCTTTCGGAATGATCCAAAATAATTCCGGATTGCACTAGAATGACTGAACACCGATACGAGAAATGTTATAACTTTTGCATATAGACTCCCTTTTCGATGTTCTTGGGCTCGTTGAAATCGCAACAGGGATCACTAAAAGAATATGCATAGAAACATCATTTTCCCGAAATGGAAGATACAAAAAATGGGTAAAGGTTTTGACCTCTCAAATAGGAAGAAACGGTAAAACCTCCAACACGAAAACACACATAAGTTTTGCGAATGAACTCCGAATTAGGTGAATCCAATTGGGTTGGAAAGGAAATAACAAGGGATAACCAAACAAAAAGTAATGGAGAAGTTACCACACATGGAAGATGTGGAAACATTCTCAAATCTGAACCGGATATTTTCACCACAAAAAACGCAACAAGTTTTTCTTACCAAAACCGTTTTCGATAAACCTTGGTTTGCCATGAAGATCACGACAAGCACCAAAACCCCAAGGAGATAAAATCCAAATAAGAACCAAGAAATGTGATATGCAAGTATGCAAAGATTTGAGCTCTCCACAAAAATTCGATCATGTTACTCTCTTGAGAGCCCCTCTTGATAGTACGACTATCTATCCTAGAACCCGGTCTCCCAAAGACATGAGACCGGTAAAATAGAAAACCTATCAAGATTATACCTTTGCCTTGAGCATTCCACTTGAACTAGATGATGTCGATCTTGACTCTCTCAAGTTGGATCTTCTTTCTTGATCGTGCTTGCTAGCACAAGCTCCGCTTGATGAAGACTTGCAAGTTGCTCCCCCATACACCAATATGGGAGAGGCTAGCTCCCCCCATACACCTTTATGGGAGAGACCCTTATCGACAAATATTCACGAGGCCACACTATCCAAATGGGTGGCAAGCATCAAGTATATGATTTCTTCTTGATGCTTCACTTGTGCTTCCACGTCAAGCCTGATGACGAACACCGCTTGACAACAACATAGACCATGGGCTATATGAAATCTTCCTTTTGGTTTATGACCATGGAAAGATACCTAACCACGCATAGAGATGCCACACACACACACACATATAATGGGTTAGTTCACAAAGATATATTGACAATTTCTTATCATACCATGAGATACATAATCCCACTTGGTATATTCTGTAGCTTTGTGTGTTGATCACTTGCTTAATCAACCTTGTATCTTTTCTTCTCACTTCAAATGATGAGGTCTTGAAGATAATAATGAAAGATCATCTAATCCTTTTCTTCATTACACACTAGCAATAATCTCAACTCAAACCATGACCATTCTTCATATAAATCCTTGAATGTAACAAGGGCCATCAAGGAAGCTAATAGAGTTCAACACATGACTTCCATTATTTCCTATGGGACGAGATCTACAAGGATAACTCAATGAAAACATTAGTCCATAAGGATTGTCATTAATTACCAAAACCACATATGGGGGACCATGCGCTTTCAATCGGGCCCAAAGTGGCAAGCATTAAGCATAACAAGTTGCAACAATGTCTATAGCACTAATAGAGGACACTAGGCACTATGCCCTAACAATCATGGAATTATTACATGAACGAACTCATCCAATCCCTACCATCCCCTTCAGCCTACAGCGGGGAATTACTCACACATGGATGGGGGAAACATGGATGGTCGATGGAGAGGCGTTGGTGATGTCGGTGGCGATGATCTCCTCCAATTCCCGTCCCGGCAGGGTGCCAGAATAGGTTTCTGGTCCCCGAATCGAGGTTCAGGATGGCGGCGGCGCTCTGTTGTGTTTCTATGGAATTTGACGAACCCCCTCGGGTTTTAGGGTTGGAGGCTACTTGTAGTTGAAAGGGGAGTCCGAGGGGGGCTCTGGGGGCCCACACCCTATGCTGGCGTGGCCAGGGGGACCCGCGCCAGGGGGTGTGGCCATCATGTGGCTCCTCTCCTGGCCCCCTTCTGGCTCCCAGGGTCTTCCGGGGTGAAAACATCAATGGGCTCTTTTCTGGGCATTTTCCCGAAAGTTGATTTTTCTGCATAAAAACAAGACACCAAGATAATTTTGCTGAAAACAGCGTTAGTCCGTGTTAGTTGTATCCAAAACACACAAGTTTAGAGTAAAAGAATAAAAAAAGTGTTCGGAAAAGGGTATACATTTTCGACGTATCAACTCCCCCAAGCTTAGCTTATTGCTTGTCCTCAAGAAACTCAGTGACAACTGAGTGCGATAAAAGAATTTTACGAACACATTTGTTTCATATGATGTAAATATACTCATTATATGATCAGATACTTAGTTATGCTCATGATAAGATACATGCAAGATAATGTCACTTAATAGCTATGCAAACCATGAAGAGATAACAACATATTAATAATAAACAACATGAAGCATAACTCTATGCAAGATTGAAGTATTCATAATAAGATCTGATAAAGTGGTATCTCGCTTGCCCTTAAGTGTGGGGCAAAACATAAATGCCAGGGAACATACGAAGTTCAAAGGAGGACTAGAAGTAAAGATATCAAAGATGCAAGTATCAATAATATACCACAATCAACCGTGCTTTGGGACAAACACATTACACTAAGAATGATAATTGTGCTCTCATGAAAGTGCTCAAAGAATTTGGCGGAGACTCAACATAAAAGTAAAAGATAGGCCCTTCGCAGAGGGAAGAATGGATCACTCATGTGCTAGAGATATTGAAAACATTTTTGAGAGTGGTGTATGCCTATGTCAACGAAAGGTAATCAAACAATACAGTACGTCACAATCAACTGGATTCACAAGAGCGGCTCCCATGGTGAAGGACGCAACTGGTGTAGAAGGTCATCCCTATTTTTCATTTGTTTACACAATTATGCTTTGACTGATAAATCAGGGGCAAAAATAGTGAAGAGAATTTGTTTGTATTAATTTGAAGCTGGGCACCCTGCTGCCAGCTCTTCTATCATTTGGATAAGCGGATGAAGCCACTAGTCTAGGGTGTGAAATCCAATCAACAAGTGAGATAAATATTCTCTATTTACGTCCTCATGAGCTAAAACAGGGGCACAAAACAGGAGTAGTTTTTAGCAGGTTTTAAAGGTAGCACATGAGAAATTTACTTTGGAGTGGCGGTTAAATACCACATATAGGTAGGTATGGTGGACACATTTGGCAAACTTTGGTTTTCAGGGATTTGGATGCACGAGTAGAGCTCATACTCAGTACAGGTGAAGGCTAGCAATAGACAGGGAGCAACAATCAAGAGAGCAACAACTATCATAATCATGTTTGCGACAAAGTAAAATTAGTTGAGGCATAAAATTGATACTAGAACTCTGAGGAAAAATAAATCATCGAGGATTATTGACTTTTTATTTTCAGTCTTAGCATTCGTGAGCATGTGCCAAGTTGATTCAAATGAAATAGCCAGAGGAGGCTACCACAATGTCATACTCTTCTAATGAATAGAACAATGCGAACAAATATTTATGCGACATGTCATTTACTATTAATAAATTGGAACAAAACATGAGAGAGCACGAACTATTAAGCAGCCATTAAGTCACATATATCTTATACGAACAAACTAAGCATGCTCACATAGATGGACATATGTACAAAAATGAAAGCAAATAGAATTCATACCAGCCTCTCACCACACTTGAATTGTCGTAGATCGTCATTATTGCTCTTCACTTGTGGCTCGAATAATATATAATGAAAACTAAGCTCCAATGGAATCATGGACGACTGTTGAACTCTACAACAAACTTTACAAAAACAAAGAAGAACAACAAATATTTTTGGGATTTTCAATTAAAGCACAAGCAAATGAGAACAAGCAAACAAAGCGAAAATCTTTTTGCTTTTTTGGAAATAAAGCAAGAGCAAAAGAAAGCAAGCAAAACAAACACAACAAAAATATTTTTGGGTTTTTGAATATTAAAGTGAAACTAAAGAAACAAAACAAACCAACTAAAGAAACAAATAGAGAGAAACAACAGAAATATTTTTGGTCTTTTTGTGTTTTGGAAAGCAAAAACAAAACAATAAAAACAAAAGAAACAAAAGAAGCGAAAGAAAACAAAAGAAAGCAAAAAGAAGCGAGAGAAACAAAAATAAGCGAAAGACAAGAAAACATGGATATACAAAGAACCGACAAATCATGATATGTATATGAGTGTGATGTCGGTATACCTCCCCCCAAGCTTAGGCTTTTGGCCTAAGTGGAGATCAATCACCAAGGGGACCATGAGGTGGTGCCCCCGTAGTATGCTGAGGAGGAACCCTCCTCCTGATATGTGCTCGAGGATTCGCCGGTGTACTGCGTGTTGTGGTCCTCGGGAGGCGCGTCTCGCCTCTCCTGCTGCCGGTAAAACTCCATGGTGCTCAGATGCTCGTCTATCTGCTCCTTAGAGAGCGACCATGGTGACCTGTCAATCTTAAACAAAACAGGTTGCGGCAAAGTAACTTTCCGCTCTTCCCCATACATATATAAAACTCTATAGACTAAATGTTCAATAGTAGAGTTAGAAGTGACAAACTGATGGGATTTCATAGCAGCAAGGTTAAGCCTACGTGGAGCAATTATTTCATCATTAGGATCAATAGGAAAGTGCAAAGCAGTTGCGACACGTGTAGAAATAATGCCGCAAAAAATAGGCCCATCAGCACCAAGGTTATACTTTATGCTACGGTTCAGTGCAGCATCAATGAAAGCAAGGTGGTAACTAGAAATATTGCTAGTGTTCTCCCTACCAAGAATACTAGTACAAATATAGTAAGCAAAATATCTAAGAGCAGGAAGTTGAATGTTCCTTATCTTCCCACGTTGGGATGAGCGACTGTCATCGTTGGTGATTTCTCAATAAATCCCCTGGAGGTCTGTTGGTTTATCTTGAATCCTGCTTGTTTTACCGCTGGCGTTGATACCTATAATAACACAAAAATCTCCCAAGGACAAAGAAAAAGGACTACCATATAGCTTGAATGCAACAGTTGGACCATATTGAGTGTTCAGAAATTTAAAGCTCTTAACAAAAGCTTTAGTGAGCATGGCATATTGAGGACTTTCATCCGTCATAAAATCAGTGAACCCAGCTCTATCAATAAGCATAAGAAAATCATCTAAAAGACCTTCACTTCTTAAAAATGTATAGCAAGGGAAGCTAGATGGGTAAACGATACCATCATCTTCTGCATCGTTAATAGTTGACGCCATAACATCCTCATTATATGATGGCATTGCTGAAGTGGATGAGCGTTGTCGTGGTGGTGTCACGGCAGATGCCATAGGATGGCTAATGATGTGGGGACGAAGGACGCTGGAGGCGGTCGGGGAGGGATCACGCGACGAGTAGACGCGTGAAGGATGAAACTAGCACTGCAA
The DNA here is from genome assembly GCA_028641055.1 of Alopecurus myosuroides. NCBI lineage: Eukaryota > Viridiplantae > Streptophyta > Magnoliopsida > Poales > Poaceae > Alopecurus > Alopecurus myosuroides. The sequence continues at coordinate 61,671,025 of CM054057.1, read as the reverse complement.
ACAACACGATCTACCCAGGTTCAGGGCCCTCGTGAGGAGGTAAAACCCCTACTCCTGCCTTTCTCTATGTATTCTGATGTCTCACCGAGTAGCCACAGTACAATGGTTCTTAATACCGAGTAGTCCCTCTTCTCTCTCCGGGTAGAACTCGGTCAAGAATCTCTACGTATGATCCAACCCTCGCATCGCCCCTCGCGCAGGAGGCGGCGGGGCACCTTATATACTCGGTGCCCAGCCGGATACAGCCAAATACAAACAAGTGTCGACATTGTGTGCACATCGTCCTTCTTCCGAGTTCCCGCTGACAGCTTTGGCTTCTAAGCTTGTCCTGATGCGGAAAGTCGTTGGGCAAAACCAAGTAACCAGTCTGTTATCACTGTGCGAACACAGAGTAGGTCCCCCCTATCCTGCGACGCCCTGCTGACACACTGTCGCTGTCAGGCACGCCGTCCCCAGATGAACAGTGCCGTGAACAGTGCCAAGTACGGACCCGGGATACGCGGGATTCGGTGTCAGAACAGCTCCTTTAACTTCTGGCCCGAGTAGGTTCCCGCCATTTCTACTCGGTCCAGCTCTTCTGTTCGGAGGAGCATAACTTTCTTGATTCATTCTTCTGGATGTCTAGGTGTGAGACCGGGTAGCAGTCGACCGGGTAGCGAGTATCGGGTAGCCAGCTACTCGGCCAAACACCCCTTCTGATCTTGCCTTTAGCACTTGCCTTTACCCTACTCGGGGGTAACCCCCCGACAGCAGTCCCCGAAGCTGGTAGAGTCCTGCGAACTCGTTCACAGGGCCCTGCCAGCTTTAAAACCAACCTTGACAGTCTTGCCTTTGAACCTTGAGATACCGAGTGAAAACCTCCGAGTAGCCCTTGGTCTTGTTTCCTCTCTTCCGAGTAGAGCCACTTCTCTTCCCTGCGCCGAGTAAAATGATTTGGTGAAATCTCGAAACAGAATCTCTGCGTGTCAGAGCACAATCCGGCTTTCCGCGCTGCAACTGGGCACGTGTCACGCGGACACGACTTCGTCGCCTCGGTGCCTGGTAACTGACAGGCCACGCGCCCAGTTTTCACGGGGTGGTCCCACCAGCTCGTAACGTCCCATCACGCGCAGTAATCGCCCACGATCTCGTCGTGGGATCTAATGCGGCCGTTACGCGCGCGTTCTGCGCTGTGTGCGTTTCTAACCGGCCCACAGACCCCACGCCACACGATTACTGCCACGATCGATCCCACTTCCTCGACTCGTAATGATAACTCGAGGAGCGGTATAAATACCCCCTCGGTAACTCCTTCTTCTCCTTCCGCTCACAATTCCCCTCTGCCTTCTCGTTTCTCCGCCGCTGCAGAGCTCTTCGCCGCCGCGCAACTCACTGCGCCGCCGCGAGCTTCCCCACACCCCAAAGCCTCAATCTTTTCTCTCCAATTTCTTCCTCTCCGCCATGGCTCACGACGACAACGCTCGCGCCGGCTGGGCGGGGTCCGAGGTCACCGCCGAGGACTGCCAATGGCTGGTGAACACCCGGAGGGTTCCTCCCGGTGTTCGCTGCCGGCAGCCTGGCGGCGAGCTTGTTCCGGATCCGGAAGAGGGAGAGCACGTCGTCTTCCTCGCGCATTTCGCGCGAGGATTCGGGCTTTCAGCGTCGAACTTTCTCCGCTCCTTCCTCGACCACTACGGCCTCCAGATGCACCATCTGCCCCCGAACGCCGTCGTCTTCCTCTCCTACCATGCTGTGGTGTGTGAAGCCTTCCTCGGAGTTCGCCCCACAACGGAGACGTGGTCCAGGTACTTCTTCTTTCGCCAACAGAGCAAGGGCAAGAAGGACGGGGCAGACACCAGCAGCCGGATAACCGAGACCGGCAGCGCCATGATGGTGCAGCGCCCTGGCACCAATCATCCACGCATCAAGGGACTAGACTCCGTCCGCAAGTGGCAGAGGACGTTCCTGTACGTGAAGAACATGCCCGCCAAGAAGGGAGCCAAGGTGGAGGACAGAATCAATCTGCCCCCGTGGAGCAACCGAGCTCCTACCGGGCAGAACTGGAAGACCAAGCCGTCCGTCGACAGGAACCTGACGCAGATGGAGGAGCGCCTTGCCCATCTGATCGGAGAGGGGCTCAAGAGCGACGATCCAGTTGCCTGCTGGATCTCTAGGCGGGTGTTGCCGCTCCAGCAACGCGCCCACCCCATGTGCTACATGGGCGGCCCCCGCGATTCTACTCGGACAACCACGTTCGAGCTCAGCAACACGGACGTCGCCGCTCATGCGCGGTCCATCCTGACCACCGGCCTCAGAGACAATTGGCAGTATGGCTTCATCCCATATAGACGTACGAAGCCGATTGAACGGGTATGTACCTCTTACTTTGCTTCTTGCATACGCAATCCGAGTAGATAGCCTTCTCTCCCCGCTGCGACTAGCATTTGCACTCTGCGCCGAATAGGGCGCTTAACGGAACTGCTCAGGCTTAGTGTGCTTGGTGTTTGCACGCCTTGTCGGGTAGCATACTTAGGAGGATTGCTTAGGCTTAATGTGCTTGGTGTTTGCACGCCTTGCCGAGTAGGACACAAAATAGCACTGCTTAGGCTTAATGTGCTTTGTGTTTGCACGCCTTGCCGAGTAGGACACTTAGCAAGTTTCCCTAGGCTTAGTGTGCTTTGTGTTTGCACGCCTAGTCGGGTAGGGTGCCTTTATGCTACTCGACTAACTTGTGATGTCTCTCTATTCTCCAGGTCCTTGATCGCCAGGTCGCTGAGAGCATGGAGCGCTTCGAGGACAACTGGTCGGAGGACCGAGAGGAGGACGACGAGGTCTCCTTCGAGACCGCGGACAGGCTCAACCTCCCCCATGCTCAGACGGAGAAGCACCTCGTAGATGCGTCTGTCCGCGATTGGTCCGAGGACGAAGACGAAGGTAATTGAGCTCATCTTGTCTGGTCGCAAGCCGCGCTAGCCAATTTCCTCTTGCTTCTTAGCCGTTTTTCTTCTTCCGATCTTCACAGGCGGCGCTGATGCCGAAGAGGAGGACGAGGAGGAAAACGAGGAAGCCCTTGTCGTCAAGCCGCTCTCGATCGCTGCTCCTCTTACCCGCAAACGGACGGGTAGCGGTGCTCAGGAGCCCCCCACCAAGAAGAATAAGGCGGCCAGAAAGACGACCAAGAAGACCGTGACAAGAGGAGGACGAACAATCCCTACTCGTAAAGGGTAAGCACTTTCTCCTTAGTTATGCGCCTCTGCTGCCGCGAATTCTCAATTCTTTTACTTCGTTGCTTCTTCTCGGTTTCCTCCGTTCTTCTCTTTTTACTGAACATGTTTCTTTCTTCAGGGCTCCCTTGAACGCTGACGCCACCCTCGCGCCCACCAAGACTAAGAAGAAATCCGCCATTGACGTCGATAACCTCATCAACCTCGACGACGAGACTGAAGCCGCAGCGCAGGCCGGAGCGCGTGTGTCCTCTCCCCTGAAAGGGGACGACTCCGACGACGCTCGATACATGGACAGCGACGCCAACGACGCCGAGCAGGAGCAGCGGGCCCGCGCAGATCAAGAAGCGCGGGATGCTGATCACGACGCAAGGCCACCTTCTCCTCCGGCCGCCACGGCCGAGGAGAACCTAGATCAAGACCCTGAGAAGCATGATGACGATGCCGCCCTTGAGCGGCGAGAAGAGGACCAAGAGCAGCCAGCGACAAGGGCTGCTGAGCAAGACGACCCCGCGGCCCAGCCGCGGGTAGAAGAACCAGACGCCACACAGCAAGACCCCGCTGCCGGGCAGCGGGTTGAGATAGACGAGACGGAGCAATACCCCCTGAGCGACGCGCAACCAGACGCCGCGCAGGATAGCGCTCAGCCGGATGCTGCGCCGGATAGCGCGCCCTTGGCACCACCTACCCAGTAGGGCACTTCCTCCACCGCGCCAAGCTCTCCATCAATGAAGAAGGCCAAGACAACATCCAGCCCTCCAGTCCAGCAGCTTATCAAGAAGATCAAACAAGAGGCCGTTGACAAGAATGCCGCCGAGAAGAGGGCTGCCGAGAAAAAGGCTGCCGAGACCCAGGCCGCCGAGAAGCCAGCTGGCCAGTCAGATGGCGTTGTTCGCAGAAATCCCTCGCGTAGCGGTACGCGTGGTGCTGCCACGATGCCGCCACCAAGACCAACTGCCAAGCCCGGCCAGCTCACCATCCGTGAACCTGAAGCGGCTGCTGATACCGCCGCAGGGTCCGACTTCCCGGATCCACCCACTTTCCCACCTTATATGGTGAAGGTGAGCCAGCAGCACAGCATCCCATTGACCCCAGTCGAGAAGAAGCTTGCTATCAGGAGGGGAAAACAGGCCGCACCGGTGAACTCCAAACCTCCAGCCAGGAACCAGGACCGATCCGTCTCGATCCACTCGCGCGAGGTTGCGGAAACCGAGATAACATCCACGGGCCTCGAGCAGATATTCGACCGGGTTGGATTTATCGATGCTGAGTGGAACAACGACGTCCTCGGCAACACGAACTGGCACGGCACATCTTTGGGCGATCTGGACCACATGCGCGTCGACTGGAATAAGGCAGACATGGGTTATAAGCCCATGACTATTGCGTCCAACACCAGCAGACTCGCCGCCAAGCTCTTCGTCCATCGCAAGGCCGCGGAGGACATTGAGCAAACTTACGCGGTAAGCTTTGCCCATCTGTTCCGAGTTGCATTTTCCTTCTCTTCTATTCTACTGCTTCTTCTTATCCATCCCCCAGTCCCCGAGATTCTGGCCGAGTAGGCGGGTACTCAACCGAGTTGCCGCCTTCTTGGGTTGAATCTTCACGACTTTTTCTGATTCTTTTTCTTTCTTCTTCTCAGAACTGCCTTCTGAAAAGAACCAACCTGTACCGGCGATTGCTATGGAACCACAGCATTGCTAGGAGGCGCCTCGAGGCTCTGGAAAAGGAGCTCAAGTCTGCTGAGGCGTCGGATAAGGAGGTCATGGACAGCGCCCTCAAACTTTCCGAGATCGAGAGTGAGCTTTTAGCTACGCGGTTCCTGCGTTTTATGTTTACGCCCGATGTTGCTTTCTGCTCTGACCAACTCCTTTCTGCAGGCAAGTTTAAGACCCTGGCCGAGGAGCACTCCAACTGCCGCGCCTTCGTCGAGAGCGGCCAAACCACAATCAAGAGGCTGGAAGGTGAGTTGGTGCTCTTCTCGGCTTGTTTTCTTGTTTTCATCTTTGCTACTCTGCTGACCGTGCTTTGCTTTTCACAGAAGATCATAAGAAGTTTGTCGAAGAGCATCTCGACTGCCTCAAGCCCGCTGAGGTGCAGGCGCAGATTGCAACCCTTGAGGCGGAATTCAAGAAAAGGCATCTCGCCGAGTTGAAACCACTGCAGGACCAGGTGCGAACTGCTCTCAAGAAAGCTACTGATCTAGCTACCGACAGAGACAACGCGGTGGCCGAGAAGAAAAAGGCCGAAACGGAAGCCACAACCAAGCGACAGGCTCTCGAGCTGGAATGCAAGTCGCTGAAGGAGAGCAACGCGGATCTTTTGCTCCAGCTGGCGCAGTTCTGGAAGGTGGAAGAGAAGCATGTTGCTGACGAAGAATCATGGAAGAAAAAACTGCAGGCGCTACTCTTCGACCTGAACAGTAAGTGCTTGCTTCTCCGCCTTTCTCTTGTTTCTTGCGCTTCTCCGCTGCTCGGTTTATTTTTCTACTCGGCTTTTGTTTCTGATCTTCTCAATAGCTTTTTCAGAAATCTTCCCTGACCTCGAATCATCTTGTAAGCCTGCCTTGGCAAAGGCCCGAGCAGCTCGCATTGAGAAGGGCGAACCCATGGACACCAAGGCAGAGATCGAGGACAGCATCACGGTCATGCAGGGGCAGCTTCAGCGCTTAAGTGGTGTGGGCACCGATCTGGTGCGCACTGCATTCAAGCTCCATGAGGTGTTCTGGCCTGAAGACTCCGCGCCAAAAACTATCCGTGGACTTGCCGCGAAGCTCAATGGCATGAAGGCCGAGCTGAAGAAATGGAGGGCGTCCGGAGCTCGGGCAGGCGCTGATATGATGCTGCTGTTCATCACCAGTTGGTATGAGAACCTTAACTTGCAGGTTGTCCGCGAGATGCGTGAGGACTCCAAGTGGGAGACGGATTCCGACTGCGTGGCTCTCCGCCAGGCCGTTGCGTACGAGGTCGCCCAGTACGCAAGCACCGCGCGCTTCATCGACGGTCTCACCGAGCCTGACACCGAGGTGGACGAAGGCGACGATGATGAAGACGAGGACTCCACCGAGTCTGATCTGGACAGCTTCGAGAGCGATCGCTACAAGGCCGGGAAGGGGAAGGTCGCGGTCGTCGCGGACAGCGAGGAGGAGGCCGAGAGCGTGGATATGGTGATCGACACCGCGGCCCTCGAGTTCGGCACCTCCTCAGGTGCGGCTCTCGACGACACGGCGCGACTCCTCGCTCAGACTGCGGCCTCCACCTCGGTGGCCACTGCCACTTCCGAGCAGGCTGCTGCTGAGCCGGATGCTGATGCTGCGAAGACTGACGCCGCCAGCTCGGAGGCTGATGCTGCTAAGGCCAACGCTGAAGCTGAAACCGCCAAGGCCAATGCTGACGATGAAGCCACCAGGGCCAATGCCGAGAACACTGCTGCTTCTACCTGACTACTTCCTGCAACTTCATTCTCGCAACTTTTATCAGATCCCCGGGATGCCGGGTGCAGATGTATCGAAACAATTATCCTTGTCGTTTGCTACTCAGTTTTATGCACGTTTGATATTTAACTTAGTCAATTTGAGCAACTTGGGCTCGAATGCCGGGTTGCGTTATCATGCGAGTCCCCGAGTTGCATTTCTTATTCGCTCTTCCTTTTTATCTCAGATCTTACCCGCAACTTGTTGCTTTTTTGATATTCGAGTCACAAGAATTCAAAGTTGGAGTTGCAAATACTTAGCCACTTAGAAATACTCATAGTAACGCAGCCCACCACTTAGCCGAGAAGGAGTTAACAAGAAACAACAGTAAAAAACATCCTACCCGGTTCCTGCACTTTTTCTTTCCTTAGTAATTTTTCTTGTGCTCATTGACCTTTTGCTTGTTCTCTTGCTTGCCATGAAGCCGGGTTTCGGACAGCAGCAGAGTCGAAGAGTTGGCATGTAGGTTTAAACACAGTACTAGATGAACTCGTGAAATTTTAAGCAAAGCACCCGAGTGGACAAAAGTAAAACCGGGTAAGAACACACAGAGCAAGTTTAGGCGAGGGCAGTCCCCGAGCTGAATTTTAGATTGCAGAGTAGAATTTCAACTCGGATAAGAGGGTACATACACATCTTTGCTCATGAATGAAAGCGACGAAGCAGGGCTACATTCCAAGGGCGCTTGGATTCCTCTCCAGCTTTATCTGCCCCGTTCTCCTGTGATGGACACATGTCCACGAGATAATAGGCATCATTGTGCAGCGCTTTGCTCACAATGAAGGGCCCTTCCCATGGAGGAGACAATTTGTGCATCCCGGCTGTGCGCTGCACAAGCCTGAGGACCATGTCTCCTTCTCGGAAAACCCTTGGGTTCACCTTTCGGCTATGATAACGCCGCAGGTTTTGCTGGTAGATAGCCGAACGTGACAGAGTGAGCTCTCTTGCTTCTTCGAGCAGGTCAACGTCGTCTTCTCGAGCTTCTCTCGCCTCCACCTCAGTGTAGAGGGTTACTCGGGGGGAGTCATGCTCTAAGTCTATTGGCAACACGGCCTCAGCCCCGTATACCAAGAAGAATGGCGTGTAGCCGGTTGACCGGTTAGGGGTAGTCCTTAGACTCCACAACACCGCTGGCAACTCGTCTAGCCAACACCCAGGTGTTTTCAGCAATGGCTCAATCAGCCTTGCTTTATGCCTGCCAGTACCATGCCGTTTGCTCTTTCCACTTGCCCATTGGAGGCGGTATGCGCAACAGACGCAACATCTAGTCGGATGTGCTTATCTCTGCAGAATCGCACCATTGCCCCCTCTGCGAAATTTGTGACGTTGTCGGTGATGATGCTGTGCGGGTAGCCGTATCTCAGGATCACATCCTTTAAGAATCTCACGGCTGTAGCTCCATCGCACTTCCGAATAGGATTCACTTCAATCCACTTGGTGAACTTTTCCACCATGACCAAGATGTGTGTCATGTTGCCTTTAGCCAGCTTGAAGGGGCCAACCATATCCAGGCACCATACGGCAAACGGCCATGTGATAGGAATTGTCTTCAACTCGGAAGCAGGCATGTGAATCTTACTCGCGAACATCTGGCAGCCATTGCACTTCCTCACAATGTCTTCAGCTTGCTGCAGAGCTGTGAGCCAGTAGAAGCCATGCCGAAAAGCTTTCTTGACCAATGCCCGAGAAGAGGCGTGGTGTCCGCATTCTCCTTGGTGTATTTCCAGCAGAATTTCTCCTCCTTCTTCTGGGTCCACACAACGTTGCAGCACGCCGGTGGCACTTCTTTTGTGCAGCACATCTCTGACTATAGCGTAGCCCTTGGACCTTCTCTGAATCTGCCTTGCGACCACCTCATCTTCTGGCAGAGTACCGTCCCTTAGAAAGGATAATATTGGCATGGCCCAACTCGGTGTCTCCCCTGTGGGAAACACCGGTTCGTCCACTTCCATTGGGACAGGCATCTCTGGCTGCTCTTTAGGGTTGGGGGCACTTCTCTGGAACCCTGAACGATTGGCAAGGACCTCCTCAATGAATGCGACAGTCCCCGGGTTAAGGACAGCAGTCCCCGAGTATGGAGTGGCAGTCCCCGAGTATGGAGTGGCAGTCCCCGAGTCGAGAGTAGCAGTCCCCGAGTAGGGAGCGGCAGTCCCCGGGTTCTCTGTTGCATTCTCCCAGTCAATCTCCATTGGAACGGATTTTCACTTGGCAGAGAAGGAACAAATATGGATTCCGAGTTGGGAGAAGGCTTGATGGATGGCTTCCTCAAGTTCTCCAAGGCAACCCCCGCCGGGATGGATTGCCGAGAAGATCCCAACTTGGACAGCTCGTCTACCGCTTTGTTCTCTGCTCGGTGAATGTGCTGGAAGTCGCAGCCTTCGAAGAATCCAGTCATAGACTGTACCAGGAATCGATATGATGCCATGTTGGCATCTAGAGCATCCCAAGTGCCAGAGACTTGCTGCACCACCAGATCTGAATCGCCATAGCATATAATGCAATGTACGCCTACCTCCTTGGCTACTCGCAAGCCGTGCACCACTGCCTCGTACTCTGCTACGTTGTTGGACGCCTTGAAATGAATCTGCAGCACGTACTTGAGTTGATCTCGCTTGGGTGACGTAAGCACTACGCCAGCACCAAGGCCTTCCTTCACCTTCGAGCCATCAAAGTGCATCTTCCAGTAATTGGAAACTGGAGCAGGAGGTTCGTACTGCACCTCGGCCCAATCCACCAGAAACTCCGCCAGAATCTGAGACTTGATGGCTTCTCTTCTCACGTATGCGGGAGCATACGCGGCTAGCTCGATTGCCCACTTGGCTACTCGACCACTCGCCTCCTTGTTGCCCATGATATCCGAGATGGGCGCAGAGCTCACAACCGTGATAGGATGCTCTTGGAAGTAATGCTTTAGCTTCTTGGCGCCCAGGTACACGCCATAGGTCATCTTCTGGTAATGCGGGTAGTTTTGCTTGGAGCTAGACAACACTTCACTGAGATAGTATACTGGGCGCTGCATACTCTTGCCTTCTTCTTCTCGCTCCACCACAATCACCACGCTGACTACTCGGTTAGTGGCAGCAATGTATAGCAGCATTGGCTCCTTGGGTAGCGGACTAGCCAAGATGGGAGCGCAAGCTAGCATTGCCTTCAGCTCGTTGAATGCCAGATCCGCTTGCGGAGTCCAGACAAACTTGTCACTTTTCTTCATTAGCTGGTACAGAGGCAGTGCCTTCTCGCCCATTCGGCCCAGGAAACGGCTCAGAGATGCCAAGCAACCAGTGAATTTTTGCACATCCTTCAGGGATCTCGGCAAAGACATGCTCTCAATAGCTTTTATCTTTGAAGGATTGGCTTCAATGCCCCGACTAGATACCAGGAAGCCGAGTAGCTTGCCAGCCGGGACACCAAAGGTGCACTTACTCGGATTCAGCTTCATTTTGTACTTGCGCAGGTTAGCAAAGGTTTTCTCAAGGTCGGCAAGCAGAGTATGTGTTTTATTCGTTTTGATGACAATGTCATCTACGTACACCTGCACATTCTTGCCGAGCTGATCGTGCAAGCATTTCTGCATGCATCTCTGATAGGTTGCACCCGCATTCCTCAAGCCAAAACACATGACACGATAGCAATAAGCCCCGTACGGGGTAATGAATGCGGTCTTTATTTGATCAGCAGGATTGAGAGCTATTTGGTGGAAACCAGAGTAGGCATCTATGACAGACAGCAGTTCACAACCAGCAGTGGAATCGATCACCTGATCGATGCGAGGTAGCGGGAAGGGATCCTTGGGGCATGCCTTGTTCAAGTCGGTGTAGTCGACACACATGCGCCATGCGGTAGCAGCCTTGGGATCCTCCTTCTTCTTCTCGACCATGACCGGGTTGGCTAGCCAATCCGGATGCAGCACCTCCATGATGAAATTGCTTATCAGCAACTTGGTGATCTGGTCACCAATGGCCTTCCTTCTCTCATCTCCGAAGCGGCGCATAGCCTGCTTCACTGGCTTGGCGTCAGGACGCACATGTAATGAGTGCTCAACCAACTCCCTCGGGACCCCTGGTAAATCTTCATTGGACCAGGCGAACACGTCCCGATTCTCACGGAGGAAGTGGATGAGCTCGCTTTCCTATTTCTCCGCCAACCCGGAGCCGATAATGGCTACGCGGTCGGGGAACTCGGGGTCGACCTGGACCTTCTTGGTCTCTTGGGATGCCTGGAACACCATCCCGTGTTGCGTACTCGGCACACCCTGCGCACCAGCCTGCGCGGATTGCGCCATAGCCACCACCTCGTACATCTTCTTCTTCTCGGCAGCAATCACCATAGACTCCGCCAACTGAGAACCAGCAGAGGCACACTCTATGGACTTCTTGTAATCACCAGAGATGGTAATCACGCCATTGGGACCAGGGATCTTCATCTTCAGATATGCCGTGTGGGTAGAGGCCATGAACTTGCTCAGAGCAGGCCTGCCGAGTAGAGCGTGATAGGGGCTCTGGTGATCAACCACCTCGAACTGCAGGCGCTCTGTGTGGCAGTTCTCCATTGTGCCGAATAGCACATCTATCCACACTCGACCAATCGGGTTGCACGAGACTCCCGGCACAATGCCATGGAAGGTGGTCTTGCTGGGTAGCAGCATGTTCTCGGCCAGCCCAAGCTTCTCGAGTGTGTCTTTGTACACAATGTTGATGCTGCTGCCGTTGTCGATTAGCACTTTGCTGAACCTCACATTCTTCTCGGGACCCAAGAAGGTAGGGTCCACCACCAAAGCGTAGCTACCCGGGTTGGGCATCACCTTGGGATGATCTACTCGGGACCACTTGATCTCTTGGCTGCACCAATGCATATAGTGAGGAACTGCAGGGATCACGGCATTGACCTCCATGGCACGCCTGTGCTGTGACCGCTTGTCGACTGGCTCAGAGGTGAAGATCATGTAGCTCTCATGGTGCTCTTGGTACTGGTTGCGGCCTCCACCCTCATTGTTGCCGTTGTTGTTGCTCTGGTAGTTGTTGTTGCCTCTGTTGTTGTTGCGGTTGTAGTTGTTGTTGTTGTTGCGGTAGCTCTCATTGTTGAAGTGACGGTTGGCTCCTAAAGCCACTTGATTCACGTTTTCCCTTCTCGGAAACACTGGCGGCCGAGCTGCGGGTGCGCGAGCAGGCTGCACATTGGCATTTGCAGCTGGCAGAGGAGGAGGAGGAGGCAAGCCTTCATTCTTGATAAGATCCCACCACTCGCACTGTCGGGTAGTGTGATTAGCAGGCCTTGAGGGGTGCTGAGTGTGGAAACTGCATGGGCCATCCTTCATGTCGTCAAAGACGAACTTCCTCGTCTGCTCCGAGTTGCCGCTACCCGACTGAGGAGCACGGAAAGGTTTCTTGTTGCCTTGGCCCTGGTTCTGGTTCTGCCCGTAGGCTCCAGCAGGTTTCTGCCTTTGGCTACCCCCAGCTCCAACAGCCACTGCGTTCACCTCCTCGGGGTCGTACCGAACATCTATCCGGTCACCCCTGCGCTTGTTGCGGAACTCGTTGCGCTTGTTGCTGTTGAAGTTTTTTCTCGGCTCGGAGGAATCCATCAGAGGCTGAGTAGGATCTCCGAGTGCGTACTGATCTGCAATCTTGATGGTCTCCGCCAGAGTGTTTGGCATCTCCCTCTGCAACCTTTGCCACAGCATACTGCCGTGTCTGCAACCCTGCGCAAACCAAGTGATGGCCTGGGCCTCGTTCACACCTTCACAGGTGTTCCTCAATGTGCTCCACCGGGTAAGGTACTCGCGGTCCGTCTCGTCTTCTCGCTGCCTGCAAGCGGACAGCTGCTGTGGCCTATTCGGCCTCTTGTAGGTGCTGGTGAAGTTGCTGACGAAGGCATCCGAGAAGTCCAGCCAGCAATTTATGCTGTGCTTGGGCAAGTTGTTGAGCCAAGTGCGAGCTGGACCCTCTAGCATCTGCGGGACGTACCGCACTGCCCATCTCCTGTTGCCGCCCGCGATGTGGACTGCGGTGACATAGTCATTGAGCCAATCTTCCGGCTTGGTGCTGCCGTTGTAGCTCTTGGTGCCCCTTGCGAGCTGGAAGTTCTTCACGGACGGCTCGTTCATGATGCGCGGGCCAAAGCACTCGGGGCCAGGACGACCCGTGTTCTCAAGCCGCGCCGACAAGCTGATCCGGTCCAGCTGGTGCCTTGCATCTCCAGGCGCCAACACGCGCTCGCCCACACGATCCAGTATGTCATAGCCAGCCATCTCCATGGCCGAGTAGCCATCATCATACCGGTCCACTTGCACAGCTGCAGGCTGCTCCACCGGGTTGGCAGCTGGCGCCACTGCGCGCGGCTGCTGCCTCTGCCGAGTAGTCTGAGCGACGGGATGCTGAGAAGGACCTGGGCGCTCTCCAGCTCGGGCCTGGCTTTGAGCTTTATGGGCTTGAGAGCCTGCTCCTGCAGTGTTGTGTTTCTGACCGGACTGTCGCGGCACAGCGAGCTGTTTCGCGGCGACAGCCGGGTCGTACACCTGCATTTGCCTATCCTTGCCGGAATGCCCACTCCGGCTCTTCTCACGGCTAGGATGCGGAGATGAAGCCTGATCGTTAGATCTGGCCACGTGCGAGTGCACCACCTGAGAAGCACCAGCACCCGGGTTGGCTTTCCGGAACTCCTCGTTCTGCCTAGCCGCCTCTAGCACCAACTCGTTCAGCCTTTCCTGCTGCCTAACGCGCGCGTCGCCAACTAGATGCGGCAACTCGGCCGCTACAGCCTCTGCATCTCTAAGTGTCTTGGCGGGTGTGCTATATCTGGGTCTGGTGGAGGTGTTTGCGGTGGCGGACTGACTGGGAGCCTCTACAACAGTCGCCATCTCGGCACCCAGGTTACGACGCGTAGCACCTACTTTGCTAGCTCTCCTAACAACTGGTGTGAAACCGTGAGCCTTGTTGTACTCAAGCTGATCTAAGCTAAGCTCTAGCCTGATCTTCTCCAACTCCGCCTGCTCGGCGAGCAGCTCCTGGCGCTGCCGGTCGAGCTGCGCCTTCATGGTCAGGAGCTCGAGGTCGGTGGGAGGCGGCATGCCCGTCCGTGCAGCAGACGCAGGGATCGTCGGAGTAGTGGAGAGCGGAAGGTTGCACTCCTTCTCGTAGGGCTTGTGCGTCTTCCCGCCAGCACTAGAGCCAGCAAGATCCTCGACGACAGCCGCAACGGTAGCAGCCGCGCCCTTCCCGGCATCAGCAGTAGGGCCGGTCATCACCACCTCCGCGACGTCCGCGGAGCGGCCCAGCGGCCTCCCGCGCGCGGCGATAACGGCAGGTGGATCCTCCGCGTCATGCACCAGCTCGGGGTAGTCGCGGTCGATGACGGTGGCGACGTAGACGAGGTGCGCGCCGAAAGAAAGCACCATGCCGCCCTCCGGCATGGCCCTGCCGCCGAAATCACCAGCGTTGTCGGTGACGAATTCGAAGGAGCCGAATCTGTGGACAAGGCCACAGACCACGCGCTCTCCGGTAGCAGAAATCGATCCCGTCCGAAAGGAAACTCCAGCCAGCGCCGCTGGTTGCCCCACGGTGGGCGCCAACTGTCATGGTGGTGTCACGGCAGATGCCATAGGATGGCTAAAGATGTGGGGACGAAGGACGCTGGAGGCGGTCGGGGAGGGATCACGCGACGAGTAGACGCGTGAAGGATATAACTAGCACTGCAAACAACACGATCTACCCAGGTTCAGGGCCCTCGTGAGGAGGTAAAACCCCTACTCCTGCCTTTCTCTATGTATTCTGATGTCTCACCGAGTAGCCACAGTACAATGGTTCTTGCTACCGAGTAGCCCCTCTTCTCTCTCCGGGTAGAACTAGGTCAAGAATCTCTACGTATGATCCAACCCTCGCATCGCCCCTCGCGCAGGAGGCGGCGGGGCACCTTATATACTCGGTGCCCAGCCGGATACAGCCAAATACAAACAAGTGTCGACATTGTGTGCACATCGTCCTTCTTCCGAGTTCCCGCTGACAGCTTTGGCTTCTAAGCTTGTCCTGATGCGGAAAGTCGTTGGGCAAAACCAAGTAACCAGTCTGTTATCACTGTGCGAACACAGAGTAGGTCCCCCCTATCCTGCGACGCCCTGCTGACACACTGTCGCTGTCAGGCACGCCGTCCCCAGATGAACAGTGCCGTGAACAGTGCCAAGTACGGACCCGGGATACGCGGGATTCGGTGTCAGAACGGCTCCTTTGACTTCTGGCCCGAGTAGGTTCCCGCCATTTCTACTCGGTCCAGCTCTTCTGTTCGGAGGAGCATAACTTTCTTGATTCATTCTTCTGGGTGTCTAGGTGTGAGACCGGGTAGCAGTCGACCGGGTAGCGAGTACCGGGTAGCCGGCTACTCGGCCAAACACACCTTCTGATCTTGCCTTTAGCACTTGCCTTTACCCTACTCGGGGGTAACCCCCCGACAAGCGTGAAGGCCTTGTCCTTCTAGGATCATCACTCCTATATATCTCTCCAAAATGATAACTATCCATCTCTGAAATTTTTCAACAATCATCACAAAAATTAATTTCAAGCAACTATAAGGTGGAGACTACCATAGGGACTTACATGAGAGCTAAACATACATCAAAGACACATTATTTCTACTCAAATAAAGCATGCAAACTCACATAAGCTGTCACCTACAGTATCAAAATACTCAAGAAATACTTCACTACATAAGATTCTACTTGGATCATCGGAGGAGTCACATACCGGAGATCAAACACACCAAATATCAGCACAAATGATGGGCTGAAGAAGGAGATCGAAAATCTAGAGGAAGAACAACAAGAACACGGGTTGCAGGAAATGTTTTCATCTTTGGGGGTGATAGAGCAGAATTTGGCAGTGGAGAGAGTAAGTGGAGAGCCAGGGCCCCCCACACCATGTGCTGGCGCCACCAGGGGCTGGTCGCGCCACCCTAGGGTGTGCCTGACTGGTGGGTTCCCCTGGGGTCTCCCAAGTGGCTTCTTGCCTCATTGTTTACGTAAAAATTTATTATAATTTTTCTGGAATTTTTCGAGAATCTTTATTTTAGAAGTATTTCCATAATTTTAATAATTAATAAAATTTGGGGAAAAAAAGTGAAAAGTTGGAAAACAAAACCAAAACTAGCACTAAATAGGTTCTTTGACACTGTAAGGGAAGAATATCCAAAGAAAACAAAGGTGGTAGTGGTGAAAACAAAAGTATGGATGGTGAAAACATGCATAACCTCAGAAATCAGAGTGAAAACATCACGAAAACATGCATCAGGATGGTGGAAAACATGATTGTACTCAACTAATAATGTGATAACAGTAGTAAACATGATGAAAACATAAATGGGAAGGTGAGAACCTAGTGAAAACATTGTCCTCTTCATTAAAAATCATTTTGTTAACAAGGGTGATCAAGTCTTGCTACCAGAATAATTTTCATCTGAAGAAAAACTTTGCTAAACACTAAATAATTATGTTACCTCAACCTTGATAGGCATAGTCCCAGTCATAATAATTTCATATTCTTTTCGTGGTGGCGGAATGGACAATAAAATTCTCCAATCTTGATGGTCTCAACATTTTCAATTGAATTTAGACCATATTTTCTATCAATCTTCTTGGGAAAATAAACAGTGTGCTCTTTATCATTAACATTAAAGGTAACTTTTCCTTGGTTGCAATCAATAACAACCCCTGCAGTATTAAGAAAAGGTCTTCCAAGAATAATAGACATATTATCATCTTCAGGCATTTCCAACACAGCAAAGTCAGTTAATATCAGATAATTATTAGCAACTTGAACAGGAACATCCTCACATATACCCACAGAAATAGCAGTAGATTTATCAGCCATTTGCAAATATATATCAGTTGGTATTAATTTTTCTAGGAGGAGTCTTTTATACAGAGTAAAAGGCATGACACTAACTCCAGCTCCCAGATCACACAAAGCAGTTCTAACATAATTATTTTTAATAGAACAGGTAATAGTTGGTATACCAGGATCTCCAAGTTTCTTAGGAACCTTGCCATTAAAAGAATAATTAGCAAGCATAGTGGAAATTTCCTAATTAGGAATCTTCCTTTTGTTAGAGACAATATCTTTCATATATTTTGTACAAGGAGGCAATTTAATATCATCAGTTAAAGGAATTTGCCAGAACAAAGGTTTCATCCATTCACAAAACTTTTCATAGTGTTCTTATTCCTTAGATTTGTGTTTCTTATTAGGAAAAGGCATTGGTTTTTGTACCCAAGGTTTTTTTCATTACAATGTTTATTAGCAATAAAATCTTCCTTAGTGTACTTTGCAGTTTTAGCTTGGTTTTCAGGTTTAGCTACAGGTTCTTCTTTATCAGAAGCATCATTATTTTCATTACCACTTTCAGTTTCAACATCAGAGACAGATATACTATTAGGGTCTTTAGCAAGTTCAGAGGATTCTACAGCAGTTTTATGTTTCTTCTTCGTTTTCTTCTTAGTATGAATAACATCATTATTAATTTGTTTAGAATCTTGTTCAATTCTTTTAGGATGTCCCTCGGGATATAAAGGATCTTGTGTAGCAATACCACTTCTAGTTCTTATCTCATAAGCATGTTTTTCTTTAGAAGCATTAACTAGCAAATCTTTTTGCACTTTAGCAAGTTGATCAATTTGAGTTTGAACCATTTGAAAATGTTTAACCAGCATTTTAACATCATTAGAGGTTCTTTCTATAATACCATGCAAATCATTAATAGCTTTAGAGTTTTCCATAAGGTGATTTTGCACTCTCATGTTGAAATTATCTTGCTTAATGATATAATTATCAAATTCATCTAAGCATTGATCAGGAGGTTTTCTACAGGGAATATCTCTACTATCAAAATATTGGAGAGAGTGTACCTCAATGGGTGATGAGTGAGGGATTGTCTTACATAATTCTTCTATAGGTGGAAGATTCTTCACATCTTCAGATTTAATACCCCTCCCTTTAAGAGATTTCTTGGCTTCTCTCATCATTTAATTCAATCATTCCCCTCTTCTTGGGTGTTGGTGTTGGTGTTGGTACTGGAGTAGGGGTCGGTTCAGGTTCAACCATAGTCCAATCATCATGATTTTGGCTTATTTTATCTATTAATTCCTCAGCTTCTTTTGGAGTTCTTTGCCTGAAAACACAACCATCACAACTATCCAGGTATGTCCTAGATTCAACAGTTAGTCCATTATAAAATATATCAAGAAGTTTATTATCTTCTAGCTTATGCCCAGGTCTAGCCTTTACCAAAGAACCGAACCTTGCCCAAGATACATGCAATTTCTCTTCTTCCAATTGCTTGAAATTAAACATATTTCGTAAAGCAGCATGTTGAGCACTAGCAGGAAAATATTTCTGAAAGAAAGCATTAACCAATCCAATAGGGCTATGAATAGAACTAGGAGACAAATTGTTAAACCATGTTTTAGCTTCATCCTTTAATGAGCAAGGGCATATTTTAGCAACAAAGTAGCTACGTTCTTAAGATCATCAGAGAATAAACTACTCAAAGAGGTGAGATCATTCATTTGTTTCACAACACTTTCATTTTTAGTTCCACAAAAAGGTTCTTTCTCAACAATAGATATATAAGATAAACCAAGAGAGAAATCATAATCCTTATCCCTAATATGAATAGGAGAAGTGGCAAACTTAGCATCAGGAGATAATTTTTATTTAACAACACGACTTTCCATAAGACGTATAACTGCATCTTTATCCTTCATAGCATGTATTTCATCAATAAGATCATCACTCAGTTCAATATAGGCATCATCCAAATCATCACTAGGATTTTCTCTAAACTCGGGTGAAAAAGCAGGAGTAGCAGGATTTTTATTAGGAGTTTCAGTGTTTGCAATATTTTTAGCTTTAGCAATAGTAGCATCTAAGAAAGGACCGAGAGAACCACTGTCATCAAGCACAGTAAAAGCATCATCAAAAGTATCATAAGTATTTTCAGATTCAGCAGAAGTAGCATGTGTAGCATGTGTATGTGGTGGTGTAAGCAGCTTACTCATAACAGACGGTGAATCAAGAGCAACAGAGGTGTTCAGAGTTGTACCTCTTCTTGTAGTGGATGGTAATATAGGAACTGTTCCATCACGAGACTTACCCATGATGAATGGTTGGCAGTAGATAATAGTACTCTCCGGTGAGCTCGCAAATAAAGCTATGCTCCCCGGCAACGGCGCCCGAAAATAGTCTTCATGACCCACAAGTATAGGGGATCGCAATAGTGTTCGAGGGAAGTAAAACCCAAATTTATTGATTCGACACAAGGGGAGCCAAAGAATATTTGTGAGCCTTAACAAATGAGTTGTCAATTCACTTGCACCTGAAAGTTGACTAGGTCGCACTGGTTTATAAGTAGTAACAATTTTATAATAGCAGCAGTAGTGAAATAACAACAGCAGTAGTGTGAAAACATCAGCAGTGGTGATTGAAGTAAACATCGGATTAAATATTGTAGGCATAGGGATGGATGAACGGGCGTTGCATGGATGAGACAATTCACATAATGATCATGTCAGGGGCATTGCAGATAAATAAGATAAAACATCCAAGCACTAAGTAATCATAGGCATGTGTTCCGTAAATAGTCGTACGTGCTCGCAATGAGAACTTGCACAACATCTTTTGTCCAACCAACCCGTGGCAGCGGGGCCTCAAGGGAACTACTGGTAATTAAGGCGCTCCTTTTAATAAAGCACCGGAGCAAAGCATTAACTCTCTGTGAACATATGTGATCCTCACATCGCAGCCATCCCCTCCGGTTGTCCCAATTTCTGTCACTTCGGGGCCTCGGGTTCCGGACAACAATATGTGTAAACAACTTGCAGATATGGTCAAGAAATAGTAATTATCATCGTGATTCAATAACATGTTCAGATCTGAGATCATGGCACTAGGGCCCAAAGTGGAAAGCATTAAGCATAACAAGTTGCAACAATGTCAATAGCACTAATAGAGGACACTAGGCACTATGCCCTAACAATCACGGCATCATTACATGAACGAACTCATCCAATCCCTACCATCCCCTTCAGCCTACAGCGGGGAATTACTCACACATGGATGGGGGAAACATGGATGGTTGATGGAGAGGCGTTGGTGATGACGGTGACGATGATCTCCTCCAATTCCCGTCCCGGCAGGGTGCCAGAATGGGAACTTATGATCCCCGAATCCAGGTTCGGGATGGCGGTGGCACTCTGTTGTGTTTCTGTGGAATATGACGAACCCACTTGGGTTTTAGGGTTGGAGGCTACTTGTAGTCGAAAGGGGGGGTCCGAGGGGGCTCTGGGGCCCACACCTATGCTGGCGCGACCAGGGGGACCCGCGCCAGGGGGTATGGCCACCCTCTGGCTCCTCTCCTGGCCCCCTTCTGGCTCCCGGAGTCTTCCGGGGTGAAAACATCAATGGGCTCTTTTCTGGGCATTTTCCCGAAAGTTAATTTTTCTGCATAAAAACAAGACACCAAGGTAATTCTGCTGAAAATAGCGTTAGTCCATGTTAGTTGTATCCAAAACACACAAGTTTAGAGGAATACAATAAGAAAAGTATTCGGAAAAGGAGATACGTTTTCGACGTATCACGGGGCGGTAGCAGTTGGCGACGGTGCTAGAGATTGGGCCATTAACGACTATCACTAGAAAATGGTTGGTCGTTACTAGTGCGATTAACTAATCCCACGTCCAACTTTGAGCCACAAGACCACCTCTGCGACCAGAGATATGTACGGTCGTTAAATTAACTTTGCGCTGGTCGTTGTTAACCCAATAATCTACTATGTTTTCGGGAGTACCTAACGAATTTGGTTTGAGAAACAAGATAAGTAGTGCGGAGTACTACTAATTTGTTACGTTTAGGTTTCATATCCCTTCCTGATAGGCACCTTTCAAGAGAACCAGGGCGGCGGCGCGGCGCAGTGCATCTCCCTCCGTATTCTAGTGCGCTAGAGCAGAATCTGGCGATGCGGCTATAGAATTCGGGCCGTCGCCAGGGACCTCGCCGGCGTCGTGCTCGGTCCGGCGAACGGTGCCCGTGCCCGCGCCTCGCCACAGTCCTGCTAGAGGCTGCCGTCGCGTTGTGCTTCTTTCTCCTCATCGAGGCTGTCTTCCCCGTCTCGCACGCAGCCACGCACCCGTAGTGCCTGGTCAACCCGGCGGACCTGACGGCCGCGGACGAGCTCTTGAACGACCTCAGCGGCCTGGATCCCAGAGGTCTGCACGCCCCGCCGTCTTCGCCACGGTGGTCATCTCGGCTCCCTACATCTGGGCGGACCTTGGCCATGGAGCGGCAGCGTGTGCCGGCCCGGTTACTCTTGTATGTACTTCCCAATTTGATAGATTCATTGTTCCATTTTCCCCTTCAGTTTGGTATTATCTCCGGATAGATCTGACATACTGCTCTTATGTTTCTCATATCTGTGCCATCGGAAGGGTGCAGCGTGGATGCCGAGAACCCACCCTGCTGACTTAAGAGATCATCACAGGTGAAAGACAACAACCGCCCTTCTTTGATCCTTGCACCATTAGTTGCTGCTGTGTCAATAGTAAATAAAGCACATGAGGCATGGGACGTCTTTGCTGAGCTACGTCGCTGCCAAGAATGCTCACCGTGTATTTGAGGTAATGGCAGAATGAACCTAGAAAACATTTTCTTGTAATGTTATTTTGTTCTAAACTTCAATCGTGACTTCGCATGATTTGTCACCTGGGTATTTGTAAGTTTATTGATTAATGAAATTTAATGTTATTTATGGCAGAAACTACCAAGACAACGCCGGTTGCCGAAACTAGCATTCACCGTTCCTTTGGTAAACCTGAAAGTTTTTTACATATATGCATTGTGATGGCTACCCTTGTTGTGCTGCAAGCTTTCCCAACCAGAAATACTTCATCATATGAAGTGAAGTATATAGAAGTTAATGTGAGGTGTCATATTCCTAAGCCGTGTAGTGGTAAGATCTTGAAATTGACATAATAGTCTTCATTTTATTTTATCACTACAGCATATTATATTTATGTACACATTAATTCCTCCATGTGACGGGGCTGGAGAAGTGCAGTTAAGAACTTGATCTCTACGAGGTTACGAGCTAAGTGTGTCAAATGGCTAGAAGGAACACAACTTTGTGTGTTGTGGCATTTCTGTTTTTCGCCTACATGGTTGCAAGTGCAATCAGTAGCATAGTTGCAAGTGCTAAATATGAATGTATGCTCTTTTTGTACTTCTACAGAAATAAAAGGAATATTTATGGATGGTTATGACTTGTGATGCACTTGTTTGAATGAAAAATTATTGGTATGAACATATAATGATTACTGTTCGTATACAATGAAATAATGGTTATAATGGTGACAAGGCTCACAAATGGGATTTATAAGTGGACGTTATTAATCAGATCATGGTCATGAACATTTTTAACGATGACAAAAGTGGTCGTTGTTTCTTCACAATTACGACCACCTATCGTTTCGTCGTTAGTAAAATAACGACGAACAATCATATATGGTCGTTAATACTTTTAACGACGGAGCCTATAACGACAACTAACGACCACTTCTATGTGGTCGTTAATGACTTCTAACAACCACATTTGAAGCATTAACAACCAAATACCCCGTCATTACTCAATTTCCTAGTAGTGATACTTGGCTGCGGTGGCGTTGGTCGTCGATGATGGAGTATGGACACACGCTCGTTGGGAGACCCCAGGTGCAAGGTGTGAAGAGTGCAGCAGCAAGTTTTCCCTCAAAAAAGAAACCAAGGTTGAATCGACCAGTATGAGGAAGGAGAACTTCAGAAGGTTGATGCAGCTGAGATGGCAGGGCGCACTATCGGTTCAGCAGCAACGTGGAACCTACACACCACAATCAAATCACTTTTCCCCAACGAAGCAGTGAGGTTGTCGATCTCACCGGTTTTGCTGAACACAAAGAGGTTAAACTTATGGTGTGGAAAACAGTATGAAAACAGTAGCAGCAGTGTAAAAACAATGGAAGCAGTGTGTGTATTATCAGTATGAGGAAAATGGACCGAGGTCCATAGTTCACTAGTGGTGTCTCTTAGTGAAAGATAAATAACATGTGTGGTGAACAAATTACAGCTGGGCAATTGACAGAAACCGTAGTGCATATGCATGACATAAAGATTACTATGTGATCCATGCGGGCATTACAACAAGATACATAGACCGTCATCCAACTATATCTATGACTAATAATCCACCCTCCGAATATCATCCGAACAAAAGTTGGGTATTAAGTTGCAAGCAACTGATAATTGCAGTAAGAAAAGTGTGTAATGTAAACAATAGAATCATCCTTAGACAAAGCATTGTTGTTGTCTCCCTAATGCCAACATCACATCCTCCATCTGTCATGTTTCTGTCACTCAAGCACAGATGCAAAGGAGGCATGAACCCACTATCGAGCATAAATACTCCCTCTTGGGGTTACTAGCATCTACTTGGCCAGAACATCTACTAATAACGGAGAGCATGCAAGATCATAAATAACATATACATGAAAATAACATGATAGATTGATAATCAAAAGACATAGCATTCAACATTCATTGGATCCCAACAAACACAACATGTAGCATTACATAAACATGATTTTGATCATGTGAGGCAGCTCACGAGATCTAAACATGAGGCATAAAGTGGAGGAGGCAACCATCTAGCTACTTCTATCGACCCGTAGTCCAGGGATGAACTACTCACGCATCACTTCGGAGGAGCGCATGGTGGTGTAGACCCCTCCGGTGATGAATTCCCCTCCCGACATGGTGACAGGGAGAGCTCCAGAACCCTCCCGATATCAGGATGATGATGACGGCGGCCTCAGGTGTTTCTCGAGAAAAATGATATATTTCTAGGTTTGATATGTCGGGGGATTATATAGGCAAAAGGGGGATGGCAGAGGGCACCTGGGGGCCCAAACCACCCCCAGGCGCGGCCAGGGGGCGCGCCGCCCAATGGTGTGCCCCCCTTGGCCCCTCTCCTGGTCTCTTCGGGACTCCGTGGAACCTTCGGGAATTCTAAGACTTCTGGGATTCAAATTTTCCGATTCCGAGAATATTTCCAAAAAAACTTTTCTGAAACTAAAAACAACAGAAAACAGGGAACTGACTTTGTGACATCTTGTTAATAGGTTAGTCCCGGAAATCGATAAAAATGATATAATGTGTATAGAAAACATGTGGGAAATAACATGAAAATAACATGGAACATCAGAAATTAAGGATACATTTGTGACGTATCAACATCCCCAAGCTTAGTTCCTACTCGTCCTCGAGTAGGTAAACGATAAAAAAACACATAATTTCTGAGGTGACATGCTACCAACATGAACTTGATCATCAATAATGTAAAAGCATATGTAAGCTGAAATCATAGAACTTTTTAACACAAGCATGATAAATATAGCTTTAATAATAAATCATAGCAATCACCTTGCATCAAATAAAAGATCATGAATAACAATGCATCGAAATTTATACTTTTGTTTCAAGTATAGAGAAAGCATGGCAAAGTGATATTTTGCTAGTCCTTAAGAGTGGGGCAAAACATAAATGCCAGGACACCTTCAAAGTTTATGAGGAAGACTAGAACAAATAATTTCAGAACAAGCAATAACACATCATGAATCAATTAATAATGTTTCTGGGACAAATGCACATTAAACTCAGAAGGGCAACTATGCTTTGTCAACTGTGCATAAAGTTAGAAGATGGAGACTCAACATAAAAAGTAAAATAAAGACCCTTCGCAGAGGGAAGCATGGATCACTCATATGCTACAATTTTTATTTTAATAAACAGAGGAATAAAATGTTTGACACTCCTCCCATCCATCTTACACAAACCATGGCTAACCGAATCCTCGGGTGCCTGCCAACAATCACATGCCGTGGAGGAGTGTCTATTTTTAGGGAGGTGTATGCTAATGTAAACGAATGGTAAACAGAAAATACAGTACGCCACAAGACAACTAGACTTCACAAGAGCGGCTCCCATATGAAGGACGCAACTGGTGTACAAGGTCATCCCTCTTTCTCTTTTGTTTACACAATTATGCTTTGACTGATAAATCAGGGAAAAATTGTGAAGAGAATTTTTTGTATTAATTTGGGGCTGGGCACCCCGCTGCCAGCTCTTCTATTAATTGGATAAGCGGATGAAGCCACTAGTCCAGGGTGTGGAATCCAATCAACAAGTGAGATAAAGATTCTCTATTTACGTCCTCATGAAAAAATACATGAATAATTTTGAAAGTTTTAAAGGTAGCACATGAGCAATTTACTTGGAGTGGAGGTTAATTACCACTTGTACGTAGGTATGGTGGACACATTTGGCATACTTTGGTTTTTGGGAGTTGGATTGCACGAGTAGAGCTCATACTCAGTACAGTTGGAGGCTAGCAAAAGACTGGGAGCGACAAATCAAGAGAGCAATAATGGCCATAATCATGCATAGCGACATAAACATCATTAATCAAAGCATAAGTGGTACCACAAGTTCAAAACCTAAATGATCATGGAGGCTATTAATGACTTGTTCATAGTCATAAACATGGTGTGAGCATGCGCCAAGTCGACCAAATAAAACATTCAAAGGAGAACACCACAAATTTATGCTTCAATATGACAAGAACAACTCATGATTCTAACATGAAACACTCTAAGATATTTGTGACAAATAATGATCCTCAATAACCACTAGGCTTTAGAATTAATATAACATCTAGCATGATAGGGAAAATTCTAGCCACAGTCCGTACAAGCTTCTATTTGCATCGTTTATAAATTTTTACCAAATGTAGCAGTTTCTTTTCCCAACAAGCACCATACAAAATATGTTTTAACAAAAACTCTCTAAATGATACAGCAAGAAAACATGAGAGAAATCACATAACACTACTAAAACTAACAACTCTAAATAAGAGATGCAATGAAAACAAGAGCTAAACAAGAATTTTCGCATCGGCTAGAAGAAAAACTAAGAATACGAGCATAACAAGTATTCAAACGAAAAAGCGGAGCATGTCGCTCTCCCAAACAAGGATTCTAGGTTCCAATTATATTATTGCATCAAGGAAAACAAAAGAATACAAAACTAAAAATAACAGACGCTCCAAGTAAATTTCATATGATGTGACCGAATAAAAATATAGTTTCACTAGAAGTGACCTAATAAATGGTTGATGAAGAAGGGGATGCCTTGGGAATCCCCAAGATTAGAGGCTTGAGTCTTCTTAATATTTGCTGGGATGAACCACGGGGTAATCCCCAAGCTTTGAACTTGCATTCTTCTTGATCACCTATATCACCTCTTCTTTTGACCCTTGAAAACTTCCTTCACACCACACTCAAAGAGTAATTCGCATTAGAGGGTTAGTGCAACAATCAAAATTCCATGGGTTCTGTATGGGAACAATTTATATTCATACTTTTAAACATTATCTACAACCATTGATGTTCCATGAAGCAAAGAAATCCACTTGACATCGTAAAAGAGCAAATGCAAGAAAAATGGCAGAATCTGCCAAAACTAGAACAGTTTGTACAGACGAATTTTATCGGCGCACTTACACTGCTCAAATAAAAAAAACTTAAAGAGGAAAGAGGTTGAGGAATTATCTGGGGAATAAGCACAAAAAATTTCAGGTCATTTTTGGTCTTTCTGGTTTTTTCACGATGTTTTACGGTGGACAGCAAAAATCTGTTTCCTGCGTAGAAATCCCAAAATCAACTCCAACTTTCGTCAGAAACTTAACTTGGAACAACTAATACAAGAAAAATAAATATACAAAGGAGTTGATACATAAGTATACATCCCATTGACTCAAAGAAAACAGAGAAAAATAAAGAAAAAATAAAACCATGTGTTATCTCCTAAGAATTGCTTTTCTTTAACGCCTTTTAGCTAGGCCTAGAAAAGTGGATTGAAGTGTTTTCAAGTGAAGAATATGCTCGCATAAGAAATATGCATTAAAAAGAGCATAAAGAAGCAAGTATAAAACAAATTTAAGTCTAACCCACTTCCTATGCATAGGAATCTTGTAAAGAAATAAATTAAAAATCTCAAACTAGAAATCATGGGAAGGTAGAACAAGAGCAACTTCAGAACTTTCAACAAAAAGAGAGGAGTTTTAGTATTTTTTTACATGAAAATTCCTACAACCATATTTTCTCTCTCATAATAATTTCCAGTAGCATCATGAAAAAACTCAACAACATAATTATCACATAAAGCATGTTTGTCATGGTCTAAAAACACACAACTCGTATCAAGGTCCAAAACTGTGGGATAAAAATTTAAAATCGGCTCCTCCTTTTTTCCAATTTTAGCAATATTAAAACAAGATGATTGATCACTCATAAAAGGTATAGGACACATTATAGCAATCATATTTTCAGTAGCATTATTATTTATAACATCAAGTAACATAGGACCATCGCCTAGAGCATTATCATATAAATTTTCTAAACAAACTTCCTCATTATCATGCATATCAATAGTTGAAATAAATAGATGATTATCATAAGATTTATCAAAGTAGCATGGATTACCATAGAATAAGGTATGATTTAAAGAGTTACTATAATTGGAAGGTAGACATGGGTAGCTCCATTCTTCCTCCTCTTGATCATCACTCTCCTCCTCTTTTTCATCCAATGAGCTTTCAGATTCAGCAATTTCCTCTTCCATATGCTCCTGCAAACCATTAGTTTCGTTTGGTTGAGGGCATTTATAAAGATATTTAAGAATATAGCCATTTCCTTCTTTGTAATTATCAAAGAAAAATTCAAGTATATCATAAGTCTCATATTTATAAGGTTCATCATCATTATTTTTAAACAAATAAGCAATGTCGAATGCACCCTTCCAAGCAATAAATTCTTCAATTTGTTCCACATCATAAAGTTCATAATTTCCCTTAACATAAGAAGATATGGTAACATTATCATTACACTCACATTGAAAAGGGAGGTGTTTATACCTCCTAAAGCAACAAGATTTATAAAAGCAATAAGTAACATTATAAGTAGAGCACAAGTTCTTAGCATAGTTATGCATTATATTAATTTGCTCCCATAAGTGTATCCCTTTTTGTGACAAGCGATATTCCTTATAATATTTTTGTTGTTCTTCCGTGAACCCATCAAGCCAATAAGATCTAGTTTCAAAGACATCAAAAATTGATAGCAAGCATGATAAAGCAAAAAATAACAACTAGAATAAGAACTTTTTTGTGAGTGATTTTGATGAAGAGAAGCAAACAAGACAAAATAAAATAAACTAAGCAAAACAATAACAAAGTAAAAAATGATTGGAGGTGAAAGACTCCCCTTGCAGAAATTCTCTTCCTCCCCGGCAATGGCGACAGAAAAGCTTGATGGAGTGTGGACACAAGCTCGTTGGGAGACCCCAAGCGCAAGGTGCGAAGAGTGCAACAACAAGTTTTCCTTCAAATAAGAAACCAAGGTTGAATCGACCAGTAGGAGGAAGGAGTAACTTCAAAAGGTTGATGCAGCTAAGATGGCAGGGCGCACTACCGGTTCAGCTGCAACGTGGAACCTGCACAACACAATCAAATCACTTTGCCCCAACAAAGAAATGAGGTTGTCAATCTCACCGGTTTTGCTGAACTCAAAGAGGTTTAAAGTATGGTGTGGAAAATAGTATGAAAATAGTAGCAGCAGTGTGAAAACAATGGAAGTAGTGTGTGTATTATCAGTATGAGGAAAATGGATCGGGGTCCACAGTTCACTAGTGGTGTCTCTCCGTGAAAGATAAATGACATGTGTGGTGAACAAATTACAGCTGAGCAATTGACAGAAATGAAGGCTGCACCGTAGTGCATATTGATGCCCCACAAGTATAGGGGATCACAACATTCTTCGAGGGAAGTAAAACCGAAATTTATTGATTCAGCACAAGGGGAGCTAATGAATATTTATATGCCTTAACAACCGAGTTGTCAATTCAGGTGCACCTAAAAGTAGACTTGCTCGCAACAATTTATCAGTGGTGATAGTTTTATAGCAGCAGTTGAAATAAAACAACAGCAGTAGTAAAATAGTAACAGCATTAGCAATCGCGGAAAACATCAGGATGGGAGTACCGTAGGCATAGAGGGAATGGATGGACGGGCGTTGCATGGATAACAAGGGTCATGTAATAATAATAACGTGGGCATTGCAGATAATAATAATGATAAAGTATCAAACATGTGTGCAAACCATATGCATGTGTTCCAATATAGGCGTACGTGCTCGCAATGAGAAACTTGCACAATATTTTTTGTCCTACCACCCGTGGCAGCGGGGCCTCTAGGGAAACTACTAGTAATTAAGTTGCTCCTTTTAATAAAGCACCGGAGCAAAGCATTAACACTCCGTGAACACATGTGATCCTCACATCACAGCCATCCCCTCCGGTTGTCCCAATTTTCGTCACTTTGGGGCCTCGGGTTCCAGACAACAATATGTGTAAACAACTTGCAGCTATGATCAAGAAACATAATTATACTCATGGAAAATAACATGTTCAAATCTGAAATCATGGCACTCGGTCCCTAGTGACA
Source organism: Alopecurus myosuroides (assembly GCA_028641055.1). NCBI lineage: Eukaryota > Viridiplantae > Streptophyta > Magnoliopsida > Poales > Poaceae > Alopecurus > Alopecurus myosuroides. The sequence continues at coordinate 61,641,727 of CM054057.1, read as the reverse complement.
AGCATTGAGCATAACAAGTTGCAACAACGGTAGAAAACACTAACAATGGATAGTAGGCACTATGCCATAACAATCTAGCATTATTACATGATCAATCTCATCCAATCCCTTCCACCCCTCTCAGCCTACAGCGGGGTTTACTCACTCATGGACGAGGGAAACATGGATGGTTGATGGGAAGGAGTGGCGGTGTCGATGGCGATGATCTCCTTCGAATCCCCGTCCCGAAAGGGTGCTAGAACAGGAACTTCTGATCCCCGAATTGAGTTTCGGGGTGGTGGCGGAGCTCTGTTGTGTTTCTGTGGAATATGACAACCCCTGATGTTTTAGTGTTACGAGCGATATGTAGTCGAAAGGGGAGCCCGAGGGGGTGCCTGGGTGGCCCACACTACCTGCCGGCGCGGCCAAGGGAGGGCGCCAGGGGGTGGTGTGGCCCCCTCCTGGCCCCTCTCCTAGCCTCCTTCTAGCTTCCGGGGTCTTCTCGTGTTTTAGGACCAACGGGGTCTTTTCTGGGCAATTTCCCGAAAGTTGATTTTTCCGCAGAAAAACGAGACACCAAGGTATTTCTGCTGAAAACAGCGTTAGTCCGTGGTAGTGGTATCCAAAACTCACAAATTTGGAGGAAAACAATAAGAAAAGTGTTCGGAAAAGGAGATACGTTTTCAACGTATCAACTCCCCCAAGCTTAGCTTATTGCTTGTCCTTAAGCAATTGAGTGACAACTGAGTGCGATAAAATACTTTTATGAACACATTTGTTTCATATGATGTAAATATACTCACTATATGATCAAGTGTTGAGGCAATTCATAATAAGATGTAATGAAAATAAAAGTCACCCAGCAGTTATGCAAACCATGAAAAGATGCCAACAAACTAATAATAGACAACATGAAGTATATCAATTGGCATGATTGGAATGCTCATAATAGGGTATGAGAAGGCGCTTTCCCTTAATAGTGGAGCAAAACATAAATACTAGGGCACCTCCGAAGTTCAAATGAATAATAGAAATAAAGATATCAAAGATACAAGCATCAAAGTTATACCACTATCAACCGTGTTCGGGGACAAGCATATTTCACTAAGAATAACAGCCATGCTCTCAAGAAGGTGCATAAAGTGAGAAGGTGAAGACTCAACATAAAAGTAAAAGAAAGGCCCTTCGTAGAGGGAAGCATGGATCACTCATGTGCTAGAGCTTCTATTTTATTAAACAGAGGTATAATTTTTTTTAGAGAGGTGTATGCTTATGTCAACGAATGGTAAACAGAAAATACAGTACGTCACAAGCCAATAGATTTCAAAAGAGCGGCTCCCATTTGAAGGACGCAACTGGTGTAGAAGGTCATCCCTATTTCTCTTTTGTTTGCATGGTTATGCTTTGACTGATAAATCAGGGGCAAAAATTGTGAAGAGAATTTGTTGTATTAATTTGGGGCTGAGCACCCTACTGCCAACTCTTTATCAGTTGGATAAGCGGATGAAGCTACTAGTCTAGGGTGTGAAATCCAATCAACAAGTGAGATAAAGATTCTCTATTTACGTCCTCATGAGCTAAAACAGGGGCAAAAACATGAATAATTTTTAGCAGGTTTTAAAGGTAGCACATGAGCAATTTACTTGGGGTCGCAGTTAAATATCACATATATAGGTAGGTATGGTGGACACATATGGCATACTTTGGTTTTCGGGAATTGGATTGCACGAGTAGAATTTCATACTCAGTACAGGTGAAGGCTAGCAATAGACGGGGAGCGACAATCAAGAGAGCAATAGCTGTTATAACCATGCTTGCGACAAAACAAAATTAATAGGGGCATAAAAGTGATACAAATACTCTGAGGAAAAATAAATCATCGAGGCTTAAGTGACTTTTTGTTTTCATTCATAGCATGCGTGAGCATGTGCCAAGTCGATTCAAGCGAAACAAACAGAGGGAGATACCACAATGTCATACCCTTCTATGAATAAAACAATGCAGGCAAACATCTATACGACATGCTATCTTATATTAATAAGTTGGAACTAACACGTGAGAGCACGAACTACTAAGAATCAATTAATAACATACACCTTACATGAATGGACTAAGCATGTTCATACGATGAGTATATGTACAAAAATAAAACAAATAGAGTTCATACCAACCTCTCACCACAACTTGGATTGTCGTAAATCATCATTACTGCTCTTCACTTGTGTGGATCGAATAATATAGAATCATAATCAAGCTCCAATGGAGACACGGAAGTCCGGTGACCTATGCAACAAACTTTACAAAACCAAAGAAGAAGAATAAACATATTTGGGTTTTCGAATTAAAACAAGAACAAAAAGAAACAAGCAAACAAAGCAAAATATTTTTAGATTTTTGAATACTAAACCGAAACGAGAAAATAGAACAAACCAACAAAAGAAACTAAAGCAGTAATTAAAGAGAAACAACAGAAATATTTTTGGTCTTTTTGTATTTTCTAAAACAAGAACAAAATGATAAAAGCAAAAAGAAACAAAAGAAGCGAAAGAAAACGAAAACAAACAAAAGAAACAAAAATATGGATATACAAAGAATCGACCGAACATGATATATAAATGAGCGTGATGTCGGTATACCTCCCCCAAGCTTAGGCTTTTGGCCTAAGTGGAGATTATCCATGGCGTGAGAAGTATCCCCACTGTGGTGGGTCGTCCCTAACATTGTCGTACTCTGACGCCCAAGAAGAAGATGAAGCATCAGGCGCATGGTCATATCCAGAGTGCTGGTACAGGATCCTCGTGGTGTCGAAGGGCTGGACGAAATCACCATCGTCTCCCTCTCCGGCATCCTCAACATGCTGGGGTTGCTGCTCAATGTATGCGTCCAGCTCACTCTCAGGAAGCATCCATCCTTGCCTGTCATTAAGATTAAACAAAAGAGGCGCAGACAAAAGTACTTCCCTAACAGTTTTAGTAACTCTCCACCCGAATTGTTTGGAAAAAGTTAATTCAAAAGATAAATTATTCAAGTGAGCATGGGTAGAAAGAAACTTATGTTGAATCGTGGAAACAAGGTCCAACCTTTCTACAGGAAACTGCAGTTCTAGAGGGTGTGGCTCCAAACCATGCAAAGCTAGCAAGCACGAGGCAATAAGACCTCCACAAATTCTGCCCTTCTCACGTGTTAAGCGAGAGACGGTAAGCAATTAAAGCACCAAAGTTGTAAGACCTATCACATTTTAAAGCAGCTGAAAGAAAAGCTAGATCATAGACAGGCAGCTTGTTGGCAGTTTTCGTAGCTAGCACACATTTAGAAATAAAATAGGCAAAGTATTGAATGTTAGGGAGTTAAATTTCTCAAATTTTACCACTTTCCCCTGTGAAGCTTCTGCCTTCGCGAATCTCCTCATATAATTCCAGCAGTGGTTTAGGCTACCCTCTTATCTTCTCACATGAACCCGACTATGGTACCTTGATAGTTGCACAAAACCCACTGAAAGGCAAGTCTACAACTTTGTTGTAAATTTTATAATGGACCATAGGGTTATTTGAAGACCATCTAAAACGAAAATCCTGCACCACAGCCATGGTTAGTTTAATGTGTTGGGTAGGTTCATCCTCAAGGAAATTACCCAACCCTGCATTATGCACAAGAGTGTAAAAATCCTGCAGAATTCCCGTAATACGCATGAATTCCTGACATGGATAGATTGACGGGAACACTTTTTCTTCTCGGTGCACAGGCATGACGTCATCCAACTCAAACTCATGATGGTTTAGTTGATGTACATTGTACTCCATCTCTGAAATTTTTCAACAATCATCACAAAAATTGATTTCAAGCAACTATAAGGTGGAAACTACTATAGAGACTTATAGGAGAGCTAAACATGCATCAAAACTAAATTATTTCACTCAAATCAAGCATGCAAACTCACATAAGCTGTCACCTACAATACCAAAATACTCAAGAAATACTCTACCAAATAAAATTCTACTTGGATCATCGGAGGAGTCACATACCACAGATCAAACACACCAAATTTCAGCACAAATGATGGACTGAGGAAGGAGATCGAAAATCCAGAGGAAGACCAACAAGAACACGAGTTACAGGAAATGTTTTCAGTTTGGAAGGTGAGAAAGAAGACTTTGCAGTGGAAAGAGTAAGTGGAGGGCCAGGGGCCCCACACCATGTGGTGGCGCCACCAGGGGGCAGGCCGCGCCACCCTATGGTGTGCCTGACTGGTGGGCCCCCTGGGGTCTCCCAAGTGGCTTTCTGCCTCATTTTTAACGTAAAAAATTATTATAATTTTTCTAGAATTTTTGAAGAAACTTTATTTTCGAGGTTTTTTCATAATTTAATAATTAATTATAAACCTGGAAACAATTATGAAACAGTGGAAAAGGAAACCAAAACCAAAACTACAGAGGTTCCAACACATTCTAAAGTGTAAATACCTAGTGAAAACAAAGGTGGGAGTGGTCAAAACAAAATTATGTTTGGTGAAAACACACATAACATGGTGAAAACAAGAGAAATCACTGTGAAAACGGAAATATGGATGGTGAAAACAAGGTTGTGGATAATGGAAACATGATTGTACTAAAGTAGCAAGGTGATAACAGAAGTAAACATGGTGAAAACATAATGGGGAAGGTGAAAACATTGTCCTCTTCATTCAAAATCATTTTGTTAACAAGGGTGATCAAGTCTTGTTACCAGAATAATTTGTATATGAAGAAAAACCTTGTTCAACACTAAATAATTACATTACCTCATCCTTGATAGACATAGTCGCAATCATAATAATTTCATATTCTTTTGGTGGTACTGGAACGGGACAATAAAATTCTCCAATTTTGATGGTCTCAATATTTTCAGTTGAATTTAGACCATATTTCTATCAACTTTCTTGGGAAAATAAACAATATGCTCTTTATCATTAACATTAAAAGTTACTTTTCCTTGATTGCAATCAATAACAGCCTCTTCAGTATTAAGAAAAGGTCTCCCAAGAATAATAGACATATTACCATCTTCAGGCATTTCCAACACAACAAAGTCAGTTAATATCAAACAATTAATAGCAACTTGCACAGGAACATTCTCACATATACCAACAGGAATAGCAGTAGATTTATCAGCCATTTGCAAAGATATATTAGTAGGTATTATTTTTTCCAAAGAGAGTCTCTTATAAAAAGAAAAATGCATAACACTAACTCCAGCTCCCAGATCACATAAAGCAGTTCTAACATAATTGTTTTTAATGGAACAAGGAATGGTTGGAATACTAGGGTCTCCAAGCTTCTTTGGAACCTTACCATTAAAAGAGTAATTAGCAAGCATCGTGGAAATTTCCTCATTTGGAATTTTCCTTTTGTTTGAGACAATATCTTTCATATATTTAGAATAAGGAGGAAGTTTAATAGCATCAGTCAAAGGAATTTGCAAAAACAAAGGTTTCATCCACTCACATAATTTATTATAATTTTCTTCTTCCTTAGATTTGTGGTTCTTATTAGGAAAATCCATTGCTTTTTGTACCCAAGGCTCTCTTCTTTTACCATGTTTATTGGCAATGAAATCCTCCTTAGTATACTTTAGAGTGTGAGTTTGCTTTTCAAGGTCAGCTATAGTTTCTTATTTATCAGAAGCATCACTTTTATCGTTACCACTTTCCTTTTCAGCATCAGAAATTGATATACTATTAGGATCTTTAGCACGTTCATGAGATTCTACAACATTTTTATGCCTCTTCTTATTTTTCTTAGAAGGAGAACTAATGTTTTTAGGTTGTTGAGAATCTTGTTCAATTCTTTTAGGATGTCCTTCATGATACAAGGGGTCCTGAGTAGAAACACCACTTCTAGTAATTATTTCACAAATATGTTTATCTCTCGAAGCATTAGCTAGCATGTCCTTTTGCACTTCAGTAAGTTGATCAATTTGAGTTTGAACCATTTGAAAATGTTTAACAAGCATTTTAACATCATTAGAGGTTCTTTCAATAATACCATGCAAATTATCAATAGCTCTAGAGTTTTCCATAAGGTGATTTTGCACTCTCATGTTAAAATTATCTTGCTTAACAACATATTTATCAAATTCATCTAAGCATTGATCATGTGGTTTAGAGTAGGGAATATCTCTATTATCAAAGTATTGGAGAGAGTGTACCTCAACAATTGATGGATGAGGAATAGTATTACATAATTCTTCTATAGGAGGTAAATTCTTCACATCTTCAGATTTAATACCCCTCTCTTTAAGAGATTTCTTGGCTTCCTTCATCCCTTCATCATTTAATTCAATCATCCCTCTCTTCTTGGGTGTTGTTATTTGTCGCACCCGGACTTCTAGGGGATACTCACAGTCCGCTAAATAGTAGAACAAATGGCTTACGGGGCATACCGGCACCCGCATCTCAATATGAGCAGGCCAACACGTAAACATGTGACAACCATTCTCTACTATCCATCGTCTGCGCAAACCATCCCATAGAAATCAGGACACTTCCGTTGACGTACTTCATAACATACACACATGGTACGTCAACGGCATTAGAACAACTGATATCACAACATATCTCTAAGACACAAAAGATTTGAAATAAGTTGCAAATAGCTCTCACTAGAGCAGAGATAGCAAATACAATCATCCAGAGGACACATGTCCCAACAATTCATCATTACATCACAGCGGAAGCATCCAAAGTGTCTGAGTACAGACAAGATCCAAATAGGCCTAAGAGGCCGAAAACGAAAAGACGGAGCCCATCCACGAAGTCTCGGATCCTGCCAGGGTCCGCTATCTACTCGTCAGCAGTCTCGTCATACTCCACGTAGTAGCCACCATGGGGATCCTCGGAAACGTAGTCTGCGGAAACCACAGCCCCAAAGGGGTCAGTACATAAACGTACTGGCAAGCAAGACTCACAAGATACCAAAGTGTACCCGTCAACACCAAGCACAGATGCTTTGGGTTCAACGGAAGAAAAGGGTGATACAAAAGATGCGGCAGCTAGCTGCTCTAACCAACTACAGAGTTGCTACAACTTCCGGCTAACAGAAAGGAGATAAGATAGCGTATCGTAACCAACCTACCAACTAACCTCAAACAAACCCATCCTGGATCTCGCCCCTTATCCAAAGAAGCAATCCGAGGATAACTCACACAGTTGTATTAGTGATGGTTCAAGTTATTGTGTCAATAAGACTATTACTAGTCAAGTTATCATTAGTTAGGTGTAAGTTGTTCTGAGTACTTTTTAGCCAGTACTTTCACCAAGTCATCCATAACCGCGGAAAACACGGCTTCTCGAGAAGATTTACCCTGCAGGGGTGCACCAATTTGGCCGTACACGTAAGAATAACCCGCCAGATGGAATGGCCCTTCCACCAAGCGGGGCACTCAACACAACTCAACTCTTCTTCGCATCAAGCCCAAAGAACCCCGTGCAATTGAGCGCACGGCTAATCAAGCCCCACGAAGAAAAGGGGACCCTCATAGCACTCTAAGAACGTGTCTCCCTAAATGCCGACTACAAAAGTTCCACCCTGGCGCCAAGGGTTCGCACCTGCATATGCATGCGGCAAATGGAAAACCCGAACTAAATGAGGCGATTTGGACGAGATGCGAATCGAATCAAATTGAGGGGGGCGCCCATACACGCTTCCCACATGCGTTTAGTGCGCTCATCATGGATCAGTAGACAAGACCCTTTTCCTAATTAGGGTCGACACTAGCAGGCCTCAAAACCACGCCGGGCCTCCTGCCGGTGCCTTATCATCAAATTATTATTAACCATAACATTAACAGGTTGTTGTTTAACATCGAGCCCCAGAACATAACATAATATGGTAACAGAAAGTAACGGACAACAGACTCGAGCAGAAACAACCCTAAGCATGCTAGTAAGACACAGGCAATAAGCAACGGGGTGATAGGTATGGAGGTGAGGCTATATCAGGGTTAAAGGATAACATGTGATAGGTTCGTAACACAAGCAACGACTCATAGGGCTAGCAGAATAGACACCGGAAAGTATCGGTATCCAATGTTGAGAGGAACACAATGGTTCATGTGAGTGAATACTTGCCTGCAAACTCAGCAACCTGGTACTGAGCTAGATCCTCAGAAGGGGTGTCGTAAGTCTCGTCTGTCTCAACGTCGTCGTCTATCCGAGAAGAAGCAAACAAACAACGCAGAGAGACAAACAATCAATAACATGGCATAGTGCACAATCATGGGATGATGCATGACCATTTAATTGATGCATCAGAAATAAACTAGTTGACAAGATAACATGTTTAAATGGACCCATATGCAATTGGATTGCATATGGAAAGCCCATGAATTAAGGTTGACTTAATTGATCTACAATTAACCAATCATGTGAAAGTGGATTAGCATGATGCATGGATGAGGAAAACAGAAAGAAAACAACAATAGAAACAATTTGAAATAAGGTTTACCACGTTTGGAATTTTATTTATTAAGTTATGGAAATTTGCTTCTTATGGGTGTTACACAAGCATTTGTTGTTTTCACCACTTTTAATTGTTCAAAATAGATAACAAAGTTCATATTTGGAAAGTACACAAAATTTTAGGTGGAAAACAGGTTTCACTTATTGAAAATGGATTTAAGATGAATTAGTTATGAATTAAACAAGTTTAAACAAGATTTAAATGAATTTAATTCAATCGGAAAACATATTTTATATGTTCAAAAAGAAATTAATTTGACCAAGTTATGAATTTAACAATATTAAATGATTTAAACAAGGTTTAAATTATTTAACCAATTTTAATTATCCAAAACATGAAACAAAGTTTATATTTGGAAAGGTGGTTTAATTTAGCATGGAAAACATATTTTATTTGTTGAAAATGGATTTAAAATGAGCAAGTTATTAATTTGACAATTTTAAATGCATTAATTAAGAAACAGTTGTTTTCAGCAATTTAAATTATTTAAAACAGAACACAAAGTTGATATTTGCAAAGTACATGAAAAATGGAATGGAAAACATATTTAGTTTGTTGAATTTGGAATTTTTATGCCCAAGTTATGAATTTTGCAAAATTAAGTGAATTAAACAAGGATTCAAATATTTCACCAATTTAAAATATTCAAAACAGTAAACAAAATTTATATTTCGGTAGAGAATTTAATTTGGAGTGGAAAACATATTTAAAATGTTGAATTTGGAGTTGGAATGAATTATTTATGCAATTTTAGAGTTTAGGTATTATTCAGCCATTCATTTAGTATCCAGGGACTTAGAATTTATTTATAGGGATTAAGAAGAAAACTAGCAAGGACTGGTTTGCGATAAGGAATTTATGCTGGGCCTGGAAAATAAAAGGGAAAAGATTGGGTTTTTGCGCGGGGGTGGGATTCGATCCCACGCCCTCTGCTTGTGTGCGCAAGGGAGTAACCAGTTGGGCTGCTGCATGTCTCGTGACAGAAAGGGTCGCGCGGGGGGTATAACATTCAGCTAGAGCGTTAACTGAAACTGAAAACGAATTCAGTTAACTGCAACGCAACGAGGACCCGGTGATCGCCGGCAGCGACTGCTCGCTGCGCGCGGTTGGAGGCGTGTTGCAGTCCAGGAGGTGATGCGTGCACGTGCTGTCGAGATGCAGAGAGGGAGAGGGACTAGGGGGGTGCTCACCAGGAGGGGAAAATAGCGGGCGGAGGAGGTGTTCGTGGCAGCTGCAGTGGTGGTGGCCGGCGGCGAGATGAGGACGGCGGCGGCGCACCGGTGGCTCCCAGCCACCGGGGAAACGTCGAGGAGGAAGAGGGCGTCTAGGGGACTCGATTCCCGCAGTTAGCCCGTGCGGAGGAGAGTCCTATCGGCGGCGATCGCCGGAGAGGGAGGAGGTGGGGCTCGGTGGCGAGTTTCAGAGAAGCAGAGGGAGAGGAGCGGGGCAGAGAGAGGAAGAAAACGGCGCGGCGGTGAGAGGGAGAGAGAGGAGGGAGGACTAGGGAACGAGGGAGCTCGAGGGCTAGGGCTTAAAAGGAGGGGGGAGAGCGAGCTCGGCCGTCTGCTGCTCGTTCTGTCGACGTGGGTGCTGCGGATGTGCAGCCGTATGAGGTAGAAGAAAGAGGTGGGGGTTACCAGGCCAGGGGAGATGGTGGGCTGGCCCAAAAGGCTGGCCTGCCCCCTCTCCCTTTGATTTTTTTTAGCTTTTTGATTCTGTTTCTTTTTTTTTTTTGCAGAAAAAGAATAGGAAGGAAAGGCATGGTTTTTAGGGTTAGAAAATTAGGGAGAAATTTTGTGTTTTTGTAACAGCACCAAAATGCCAACTTTTGTTTTCTCAAACATTTCAAACTTGTTGCTGTTTGTCAATTTAACTGAATTTAAGTAATTTTGATATTAGATGAATAATGGTGACTTAAGCAATTTAAAGTTTTTGATTTCAAGTTAACTTGAAACAAAGGAGTGTTTTGTAATTTTCATAAAGTTGAAAAATGGTTGCTGTTTGGAAATATAATTGAATTTGAAAATGTTTTGGTATTAAATGAATTATTGATAGAAACAAAACAATAGTTTGAAATTACAACTTTAATGGAAACAAATGATTGCTTTGATTTGAATATTCATTTGGAAATTGTAACATCACAAGTATGAAACAAAAGGTTTGAAATTTGGTTTGAAATTCAAATAGAAAAACAAGGGAAAACAGAGGAAAACAATTGGAAAACAAATGCCAACACAAATGCAATGATGATGCCATGATGCAAAACATAAATAAAACAAGAAAACAAACATTCTAGGGGTTGTTTTCATACTTGGGATGTTACATTATTGGTGTTGGCTCTGGTGTAGGTGTAGGCTCAGGTATATTCCAATCATCATTATTTTTGGCTATTTTATCCATTAATTCCTCAGCTTCTTTTGGAGTTCTTTTCCTGAAAACACAACCAGCACAACTATCCAGGTATGTCCTAGATTTAGCAGTTAGTCCATTATAAAATATATCTAGAAGCTCATTTTTAGGTCATGGATGACTAGGGTAAGCTCTTATTAAAGCACAAAACCTTGTCCAAGATTCAGGCAATTTTCTCCTTTAATTTGCTCAAAGTTAAAGATTTCTTGCACAATAGCATGTTGAGCACTAGCAGGAAAATATTTTTGAAAGAAAGCATTAATCAAATCCATAGGAAAAGTAATAGATCTAGGTGGCAGATTGTTAAACCAAGTTTTAGCTTCATCTTTTAATGAAAAGGGAAAAATCTTGGTAACAAAATATGTGCGCAGCTTAGTATCATCAAAAAAAATAAAGTACTCATAGATGAAAGCTCATTTATGTGTTCCATAACACTTTTACTTTCAAGTCCACAAAAGGGTTCCGTCTCAACAATGGATATATAAGATAAATCTAAAGAGAAATCATAATCCTTGTCTATAATGTGTATGGGAGATGTGGCAAACTTAGCATCAAGAGAAGATTCATATTTCACAACATGTCTTGCAAGAAGACTCTTAAGAGAACTTGCACCGGTAGTAGCACGAGCTTCTTCAATAAAATCATCATTAAGTTCAATATAAGTTTCATCAAGATCATCAATCTACTCAGTTGAATTAACAGGTGTACCAATAATTTCAACAGGAATTTCAACATTTTTAATTTGTTTGGATTTAGCAATAGTAGCATCTAGGAAAGGACCTAGAGAACCAATATCATCAAGCACAATAGAAGCATCATAAAAAGTATCAGAAGCATTTTCAGACTCAACAGAAGTAACAGTAGCATGTGGTGGAGTAAGAAGCTTACTCATAACAGACGGTGAATCAAGAGCAGCAGAGGTGTTCAGAGTTGTACCTCTCCATGTAGTGGATGGTAATATAGGAAATTTTCCATCATGAGTCTTCCCCATGATGAATGGCTTGCAGCAAACAATATCACGTTCAAGTGAGCAAATAAATAAATCTATGCTCCCCGGCAACGACGCCAGAAAATAGTCTTGATGACCCACAAGTATAGGTGATCGCAACAGTCTTCGAGGGAAGTAAAACCAAAATTTATTGATTCGACACAAGGGGAGCCAAAGAATATTTATATTCCTCAACAACTGAGTTTTCAATTCAGCTGCACCTGAAAGTAGACTTGCTCGCAACAATTTATCGGTGGTAACAGTTTTATAGGAGTAGTAGAAATAAAATAACAAAAGTAGTAAAATAGTAACAGCAATAGCAATCACGGAAAACAGCAGGATGGGAGTACCGTAGGCATAGAGTGAATGGATGGACGGGCGTTTCATGGATAACAAGGGTCATGTAATAATAATAACGTGGTCACTGCATATAATAATAATAAAGTATCACACATGTAGGCAAACCACATGCATGTGTTCCAATATAGTCGTACGTGCTTGCAATGAGAAACTTGCACAACATCTTTTGTCCTACCAGCCCGTGGCAGCGGGGCCTCTAGGGAAACTACTGGTAATTAAGGTGATCCTTTTGATAAAGCACCGGAGCAAAGCATTAACACTCGTGACCACATGTGATCCTCACATCATAGCCATCCCCTCTGGTTGTCCCAATTTCTGTCACTTTGGGGCCTCGGGTTACGGACAACAATATGTGTAAACAACTTGCAGGTATGATCAGGAAACATAATTGTACTCATGAAACAATAACATGTTTAGATCTGAAATCATGGCACTCGGGCCCTAGTGACAAGCATTAAGCATAACAAGTTGCAACAATGGTAGAAAACACTAACAATGGATACTAGGCACTATGCCCTAACAATCTGGCATTATTACATGATCAGTCTCATCCAATCCCTTCCATCCCTCTCAGACTACAACGGGGTTTACTCACTCATGGACGGGGGGGGGGGACATGGATGGTTGATGGACAAGAAGTGGCGGTGTTGATGGCGATGATCTCCTTCGAATCCCCGTCTTGGCAGGGTGCTAGAACAGGAACTTCTGATCCCCGAATTGAGTTTCGGGGTGGCGGCAGCGCTTTGTTGTGTTTCTGTGGAATATGACGAACCCCCTGATGTTTTAGGGTTACAGGCGATAAGTAGTCAAAAGGGGAGCCCGAGGGGGTGCCTGGGTGGTCCACACCACCTGGCGGCGCGGCCAAGGGGCGCGCCAGGGGGTGGTGTGGCCCCTCCTGTCCCCTATCCTGGCCTTTTTCTAGCTTTCGGGTTCTTCTGTTTTTTAGGACCAATAGGGACTTTTCTGGGCAATTTTCTGAAAGTTGATTTTTCTGCACAAAAACGAGATACCAAGATAATTCTGCTGAAAACAGCGTTAGTCCATATTAGTGGTATCCAAAACTCACAAATTTAGAGGAAAACAATAAGAAAAGTGTTCGGAAAAGGAGATACATTTTCGACGTATCACATATGCATGACATAAAGATTACTATGTGATTCATGCGGATATTACAACAAGATACATAGACCGTCATCCAACCGCATCTATGACTAATAATCCACCCTCTTAATATCATCCGAACAAACGTTGGGTATTAAGTTGCAAGCAACAGATAATTGCAGTAAGCAAAATGTGTAATGTAAACAATAGAAAATCATCCTTAGATAAAGCATTGTTGTTTTCTCCCTAATGGCAACAACACATCCTCGACCCGTCACGTTTCTGTCACTCAAGCATAGATGCAAATGAGGCATGAACCCAATATCGAGCATAAATACTCCCACTTGGAGTTACTAGCATCTACTTGGCAAGAGCATCTACTAATAACGGAGAACATGGAAGATAATAAATAACATATACATGAAGATAACATGATAGATTGATAATCAAAAGACATATCATTCAACATTCATCGGATCCCAGCAAACACAACATGTAGCATTACATAAAGATGATCTCGATCATGTGAGGCAGCTCACGAGATCTAAACATGAGGCATAAAGTGGAGGAGACAACCATTTAGCTACTGCTATGGACCCGGTGGCGCGGTGGTCTTCGGTGGCGAGGCCCTCTCCTTGCGTTCCTGGGCTGGTGGTGGTTGGGCTCCCCTTGCGCGTGTCCGGACCGGCGCGGCCGTGGTGGCGTTGACATGCGGCGGCGCCTCTTCCCCATCCTCTCCCCGCGGGGCGACTTCCGGGCGTGGCGATCTGGGCAGTGCGGCGGCCGCGGAAGGTCTGCTGGTCGCCTCGAGCACTCGGGCCGGGGCAGGGGCCCCGGGACCTCAAGCCCATCGTCTCGTTCCAGATCTTGCACTTTGCCGGTTGCCAAGGGGGCTTCCAGTCGCGGATCTTGCAGTTGGAGCTCGCTTCCCAAAGGATCTGGGCGGTGGCATGGCGGCTGGCCTGGTGGTGCCCCTGGCCGGTGTTCAGATGTCTTAGGCTGGGCGGCTTGGTCTTGTCAGTTCAGTACCGCGTGGAGTTTTGGGCGCCGGTGCGGCGACCCTGGATGGTGGAAGCCATGTTGGTGGACGGGCGAGCCAATGGCTTAGGTGCTGGTCGACGACCATGGTCGTGTGGGCGGTGTGGTGGTTGGCGAGCTGCACACTATGGTAGTGGTATGTTGGTCGTCTTGGCGGCTCTCGTACTCACTGTGAGAGGTTGGGAGGTCTTGCCGAGGGGAAATCCCCGTCCAGTCTTGATGTGCCACGACGGTGGCGTCCGCGGATGTCGTAACCTTATTGAAGGCGTATGTGTGGTTCCTCCCACGCTCTTACGTGCTTTGGATGAAAACCTATGATCCTCAGATCGGACTGTGGCGGCGCTTTGGCGCCGTGATCTTCTTGAAGACGTCGTCTTGGAGACTACAGTGTGTGGCTCTCCAAAGGTCGTGGGACGGAAGTGGCGGCGCTTCGGTTGTCGTTGGTCCTTCGCGGTGCTTGCTTCGGCAAAGATTTCTTCTTGTTATGTACCTCGTAGTCTGTGTCCAGTCCTTGTTGTAAGCTGGGTGCCGCTCCTTGTACCTCTGTCGCCGTTGAGGGTGTTATTAATTTAACGTTGGGCCTATGGCCTCGTATCTAAAAAAAACCTTCACACATGTGCTCCCTAGCCTTAATAATAAACAGCCTAAGCCCTAACCGTGTCTTAAGATTTTTTTTTCATATTTAATCTCTACTATTATATTCCAGTTCGACGTACGTTGGTACATCGTCTGGATGGTCTGCCTCCCGATGCTCTGCCTTCGCTCCATTTTACAGTCAGTCTACCCCCTCGCAAAGGAAGGAATCAACCCACGGTCAAGGAAACACAACACATCGCTCCACCAGATCCCCTACGTCCTCTCTCACGATCGAAGGCGCACTGGTCGCGGGATCTCCTTTCTCCCAGTAGTCCCCCAGATCGGCGAGGGTACCAGATCCGCCGCCATCACAATCCAATCCCCCAGCCAATACCTGGACGCCGCCGCGCACCGGCGGTACCGGCAGATCCACGCGCACTGACTGGCTGTGGCCACCGAGGGCGTGGATTTCTCAGCGCAGAAGAACTTCATCACCGGCAGGTACCTCCGATGATGTGACGGCGGATCGACTTCCTCCGCCTCGCCCTCGAGAAGGGGTTCAGCTTCATATTGACATCGTGTGTTTCCTGAGCCCGATGCCGCGTCTCCACGCCGACGGTGACTTGCCCCTGGCAGCACTTCTTGTATCATTCTCCTACGTCACGCTGCTGGAATGGAGGTGGTCCCTGCGGCCAATGGGCGGCGCGCTGGACTCACGGAGGGCGTTAGACGCGAGCATGTGCCAGTTGTTTCGCCTGTCGTGCGACGCGTGCGGCGACATTGTGTATCACGGGGGTCGACATGCACGGCCCGCTTCCAGCTAACCTGCAGCATCGCTGCGCACATTGGAGCTCTCTGGTACGAACCTCACCGGCACCATCCCACCGAAGATTGGAGCGTACGGAGAGCTGGTCACCGTTGACCCAAGCAAGAACCAGCTCCCCAAAGAACTCGTGTTTAGGAACCTGATCCTGACGCTGATCTCGGCCGGTGACGGTTCGTCCTTGATAATGTTGAGCACGTCCTGGTCATGCAGACATGGGTGGCGCTCTGTCGTCTTGTAGTTGGCCTTCAGGTGTGTGAATCAGTCGTTGGGCTTGTTGCCCTCAACGTCGTCTAGGTCGCCGGTGGCGAGCCCAGCCAGAACTTCAGCGCCATGTGCACCATGCAGGCTAACTGCTGCGTCGGCCTCCGCTGCAAGATCCACGACCTCAACGCCATGCTCCATGAGTGGAGGAGATTCATGTCGCCTCACGATAGGGACAAGCACTCCGTCTCTCTGAGAATGCCTCAGAACTGCAGGTAGGTCATTGAGTCTTATATACATTGTCTTGAATCAGATTGGTTGGAGAGATTTTTAATTTGATTTGGTCATTTTGCAGTTTGAGTAAAGTGGATTAGTAGGACATGTGGAGAATGATTTGTTACAGAAAACGGATAGCTGATCTGGTGACTCGGGGGTCATACATGGATGTGTCTAAAGATGTGTTTTCATAACATTTATTACTATGCTTGTTTGTACCATTGTCCACCTCGTCGCCTCCTCTCTGAAATGGCAGATCGGCAAGACCTCATTGTTGATGTCCAGGAGCAGGCATGGAGGAGGCCAGGCGCGGCTAGAGGACTGGTTTTAGGCATAGGTGCCCAAGTTCTGAGCATTGAGGCCTTGAGCTGACCTTCCCGCTTGATCTTCTAAGTCTGCTCTTTTTTTTATCAAGTTTCTGTTGAATCTAAGGTGAACCTGTGGATTTTGGTTTCTTTTGAACGATTTTGGTTGATTTTGGTTGAAGCTCAAATTGCGGCACGCCCGGAGCGAGGACGCACCGCCTGCTGCCCTCGAGCAAGGATGCATGGTAAAAAAGGAAGATAAGGCAACAACCTATGGATGGACCTCGAGGTAAATGGCAATTTTATTGTTTTTATTTACTCTTAGAATGAAATCTCATCAAGTAGAAATCTGCAGTATGAAAATTGGACCTGACTCAATGCGACACCAGGACATTCACCAGTCTGTATCTTGTAACGGTATATACACTACTGTTCAGCTTTGTTTCACAATTTGGCAATAGGATGTTCAGGTAATTAAGTTGTTGCTTTCTAATATCTCTTGCAGACCTGCATTGCATACAAAATTTGGTGGAAACTTATGTTTGATTGATATATGTGCCACACTGTCTTTCTTAAGGAAGTTAAGTGTGCAGACATCACACTATGTTCAGTAAAGGGAATATAAATTCAATATAGGGACAACCCCATAATATATGGTAAAGATATTGAAAGGAAGCTACCTAGATGGTTAAAGGGAGGAAAATAGAATTAGTAAAGAAAAATCCTTGTTTTAATTAACTTCCAGATTATCGCGTGGGTGAAATTAAGAAATAATTTGCATATTTTTTTCATCTCCAAGAACATATGTTTTAACTTCAGTTGCGTTCGTGCAATTTGGTGATAAGCAACTACTGTGCCCGCGTGATTATGATAGTGCCAGTGGGTAGACGTTATCTATGTGATTGAATGCTTCTCTTCTACTATGCAGTTGGATATGGAGAAAGGAATGAAGGACGGCCTTTATGCAAAATTGAAGTCTTTTGCTACTGTCTTGCTTTCTTTTATCTTTGTTGGATTTTTACATACCCCTTGTGTCACTGGCTGTGTTATGGCTAAGCTTTAATACTTGGGACTAGGGAAGATATTGCAAATAAGCTTTGTTGGGAAAATATGTCAGATAAGGGTGCAGTTTCTGTTTGGAAAAAGCCTACTGATTATCTCCACTATGCCTAGGAAGCAAACCTGTGGAGATCAGCAACACTGTGCAGAAGACAACCCAGATAGCTCTTGGCATCTCCTTGCCAGCTTCAACTTTGCTCTTCTAGCAGAATTTGTGTGGTTGAAGCATGAGATAAATTGTTTGTCCGAGATTAATGTTTATGTTAAAATCCTTAACACCCTGCAGGCATGTACATATTGCCATATCTGTTACATTATTCTTCCTCCTCCTCGAAACAGGCTTCACGCCCCGCTTTATAAATAAAGCAAACCACAGTCATACAACCAGTTCGAAAGCAAAAAAGAAAAACCGATAGTCTGCTGGGGCCACAGCACAACAAAGCCCAGAAACAAAGTGCCCAAAGGCAAAAACGGAAAAAGAAACAACTGGTAGCGAAGCTCAATGGCTGGAGGCGGTAGATAAGCGGCGAGCCGCCATCACGAGGTCCTGAATCATGCCATCCAGCCGCGCCTTGTCCCGCTGTCTACATAGAGGATGCCACTGCTGCAAAAATGCCAAAAATTTAAAGACAGAGTCAGATGCACGCCTCAAGAAGACACGCTCGATAACCATTTTATTACGAATAGTCCATAAGGTCCAGGTCATCGCAACGAATAGTAGCCAAAAGAGGCGCCTCCCCTTTCCGTTACCGTTCGCCAAATTATTCTTAACAACACCATATGCCAAATTAGTAATATCACAACCTGCATATGTTTTACTTTGATTGTTCAAATATGAATGTGAAATGAAGTAATTCCTTGGTGATTATTTTACTTGGTGTTCTATGGTTGAACATTATGGTGGTAGGAACTATGAGAAGCATAGACTATGTAAATGTCTCGGAAAACAAATAGAAGCAGAAGAGCCATGGAGATTATGTTTAATCCGATATGATCATTGCTCGTGGAAGAAATTAAATGTATAAGAAAAATACGTTATATAGAAAATTTTAGACAATATCTTGCATTATGCCATGCCAATATCAAGATTATTTTAAAATTTGAACACGAACTTGCAAATATGACATCTATCACACATTAAAGTTACTTACGAGGGAATAATATTTGATCACAAGTTATAATTCCATCTTTATCCACGAAAACAATTAAACTATGACTATTTAGCTCACTTAATGATTGACGCCATTGATATTTGTTTGATACAAAAACTATTTTCATGTTTTTTTCCGTTTTCCCGTGGCAACGCACGGGCATACAACTTGTTAATTTTAAATGTTTCAGTTGCTTTGGTCTTATATAAGAATGAAATTTCAATAGAAATCTGGTTTTAATCGAAGTGCTAAAATATCTAGCCCCTCAAAAAAAAAAAAAAGAGAGTCCCCAACCTGGTTGAGCCCAACCACTCCACCGCCACCGTCTCCCCATCCAGAACAAGCACATGGCCGCGCCGCCGCTACTCACCGCCGGTGCTCCCGGACGAGCTCGTCGAAGAGATCCTCCTCCGCCTCCCACCCGATGACCCAGCCTGTATCCTCCGCGCCTCCGTCGTCTGCAAGACATGGAGTAGCGCCATCTCCCACCCCAGCTTCCGCCGCCGCCTCCACGAGCTCCACCGCACGCCCCCCGTGCTCGGCTTCTTCCGCAACTGGGACGACGAGGAGGTCCCCCGCTTCACGCCCACTACCACCTCGTCCTTCTCCCTCGCCGCTCCGGATTGCCGCTCTTGGCGGGCCCTCGACTGCCGCCACGGCCGCGCCCTCTTCATCTCCGAGGAGCAGCATAATCAGAAAATCCTCCTTTGGGAGCCAATCACGGGGGCTCAGCAGCGCATACCGGTGCCCGTGGAGCACGGGTGCTCGAGCGCAGCGGACGGGTGCGACCACCGTGACTGCCTCGGTGGTCCTTTCCGTGTGGTCTTCCCCTTCCCCGGCGAGCTTGACGCTGACCACGAGGATTATGTCACATCGGCGTGCGTATACTCCTCGGAGACCAGGACCTGGGGCGAGCTGACCTCGATGCACGGCAAGGCCTACATGGACTTTACATATTATTCCAGAGCGCTCGTTGGGAGGTCTCTGCTCTACTTCATGTCCGATGGTGGGATGATCCTGGAGTATGATTTAGAAAGGCACCTGTTGACTATGTTCCGCAGACCAGCATCGGACTCCAAGCGTCTGTATGCGCAGAGATTCACCCTAATGCTGGCGGAGGACGGTGGACTGGGAGTCAGCGAAGCGTTGGATCCACATCTTAAACTGTGGTCAATGGATGCGAATGGCGCCACTAGTGCACGATGGGTACTAAGCCGGGTCATTCTTTTGGGCAATCTGCTTCCAATTGGTGCTCTCGTGAATGCAAATGATAGACTGCCCGTCGTGGGCTTTGCAGCAGGAGCAAATGTCATTTTCATTAACACAGTTGCTGGGCTTTTCAGAGTTGAGCTACATTCAGAGCAGGTGAAGAAGGTGTGCGATGATCGTGGGGTTGACGCTTGTAGTCTGATTCCAGTTGTAAGCTTCTACATTCCAAATTCTAGGCCTGAAGCACTCTGGGGCGAACAACATGACTTGTTTTTCCCGCTGAACCCAACTGAGGATATGGGTGGTGAGGAGGAGAAAATACTAGGGCGGGCGCAGAATCTGTTCGGTAAGGGGTGCAAGGCCATGGAGGAAAGGAACTTCACCAATGCCATTGACTGCTTCAGCCACGCCCTTGAGATCAGGTTAGCGTTCTACTCCCAAATCCCAAACTCCACTTCTCTTAGTCAGGCTTGTAGCATATGTAGAAAAGGATTGTGGAAAAAAAGTCTACTCCCTCCGATCCATATTAATAGGTTCTCAAGTGGATGTATCTAGCAATAAAACATGTCTAGATACATCCACTTGAGGACCTA
Organism: Alopecurus myosuroides; assembly: GCA_028641055.1. Classification (NCBI taxonomy): domain Eukaryota; kingdom Viridiplantae; phylum Streptophyta; class Magnoliopsida; order Poales; family Poaceae; genus Alopecurus; species Alopecurus myosuroides. The sequence goes on along the minus strand of CM054057.1, from coordinate 61,621,161 downwards.
TTAATATGATACATCCACTTGAGAACCTATTAATATGGATCGGAGGGAGTAATTAAATCAATATTGTTTTCATGTCTTAGAGAAAATGTGAGCCATTGACAGTTGTACTTAGTTTAGAGGATTTAAGATGTTCAATGGCGAGGTGTTTTGGTTTCATGTGTTTAACAGTGAGCATGACAGTGTATGTTAATGCTTAAAGAATTAGTAAGTCCGGTTACCCAATGTGTCCTGATAACTTAGGTCCTGGCATCTTTTGTTATGTTATCATCCACAGAACAAGCATACGTGTTATCCTATTTGAGAAGCTTATATTCTTCTCCAAAAATGGCTAGTTGAAATTTTCATCACTGCATGGTTTATTTATATGTACTTCAGAACTGTATTGCATAATCTGTGCAAACACTAGTTAGTTGTTACAAATGAGTAATGCCAGTTATCAGAACATAGTTAGCACCTAGTGTTATGAACATGGTTGATGGAAATAATTATGGTTATGTTGTTCTACCCCAGATTACATTAACGTTCATGGCAGTTCATGGCCATCTGGTTATGTTATAACCATAAAAATGATGCATTGACAAATTTACACCCTCCTGTTACGTAGGGTTTCACATTATGGAGAACTTGCTCCGGAGTGTGCTAGCACGTTTTACAGGTACGGCCGTGCCCTGGTATGCAAAGCTCTGGAGGTAAAAAATTCATCCGATAAAGTTTAAAAAAAGTGCCAAACGAAGATTCAGCCAAACCTACAGCTACTGCCAGCAAATATAATTCTGGGAGATCAGAGGCTTCGGGTAGCAATATTGAGCATGTTCTACCTTTGGAGAAAGGTGATTCTGAACTAGAATTTACTGTATATCACTTGCACCACTATGGGGTGAGCGTATATCACTGTGTTTTGCATTGCTTCCAGATTTTTGTATGGAAATTCTTTTGTATGGAATGGTTTCTTTCAGAAAGCCGCATGGTTAGTTGACCTCACTGCCTTAACGTGACACTGTTACTGCCCCATACGAAATACACTCTGATTCTTCTTATCTAGTACTCCCTCTGTTCCATAATGTAAGCTTTTCTAGCAAGCTAAACTAGCTTGCTAAAAAGGGTTACATTGTGGAACGGAGGTAGTAGTACGTAGTTGATAACACAATACTACTACAGTTTCTTGAATCCTCACCATCATTCCACACGAGATAAGTTAATATTAATTGTTTTGCTAATAGATCTTAAGGTGAAATTCGTGCACCAGATGATGATGCAGTAAAAGAAAATACTGCTATTACTCATAAAACTGCTCTTTATGGGTTGACTATATTTTGGATGTGTGTCTAGTGCCATATGCCAGTTATGTATATTTAGTTTTGTATTGTACAGTTGGAATGACAATGCCAGATTAAGTAGGTATGGATCTATGAATCTCCGGATATATTCTGCTTAATTTTTTTTAGCAAGTGTGCTTATTAGAGTTCCTCTTTTTAGCAACCACATGTTATGAAACTTAAGCAATGTGTAATCGATTACATTTCCATCATAATTCCAGTTATTTGCTTTAAATGTACTAATGTATTATATGATCACATTAGATTAAGTTGGATTACTTGTGCATTTTTATCCACTAGATTGTTGTTTCTGTCTAATACGAGTAGTCTCATAGTATAAAATTGTTTCTGTCTAATACGAATAGTCTCAGAGGCTACTACCAGCAAAGATAATTCTGGGAGCTCAGAGGCTTCTGGTAGCAATACTGAGCATGTGCTTGCGGAGAAAGGTGATTCTGAACTAGAATTTACTGTATGTCTGTATATAACTTGCACCACTACTGGGTGAGCGTATATTACTGTATTTTGCATTGCTTCCAGTTTCTTGTATGGAAATTCTCTTGTATGGAATGGTTTCTTTCAGAAAGCCACAGAGTTAGTTGACCCCACTACCTTAACGTGACAGTGCTACTGCCCCATACAGTGAAATACACTCTGGTTCTTCTTATCTAGTACTCCCTCCGTATCAAAATGTAAGATGTTTTAGTTTTTCCTAGACAAAATGTATCTAGACATGGTTTAGTGTGTAGATTCATATGCATCTTACGCTAAAACATGCTAGATACATTTTGTCTAGGAAAATTTAAAACATCTTATATTTTGATACGGAGGGAGTAGTACGTAGTGGATAACACAATACTACTACAGTTTCTTGAATCCCCACCATCATTCCACACGAGATCAGTTAATATTTATTGTTTTGCTAATGGATCTTAAGGTGAAATTCGTGCACCAGATGATGATGCAGTAAAAGAAAAATACCGCTATTGCTCATAAAACTGCTCTTTATGGGTTGACCATTTTGGATGTGTGTCTGGTGCCATATGCCAGTTATTTTTATTTACTTTTGTCATGTACAGTTGGAATGGCAATGCCAGATTAAGTAGGTATGGATCCATGAATCTCCGGATTCATTCTGCTTATTTTTTTAGCAAGTGTACTTATTAGAGTTCCTCTTTTTATCAACCACGTGTTATGAAACCTAAGAAATGTTGTGAATAATCGATTGCATTTCCATCAAAATTCCAGCTATTTGCTTTAAATGCACTAACATATTATATGATCACATTATACTGATTAAGTTGGATTACTTGCGCATTTGTATTAATCACATTGTTGTTTCTGTCTAATTCGAGTAGTCTCATAGTATAGAATTGTTTTCCATGTTCAATGTGCTTTTCTTCTTAGGCTGTGCATGCTCGATTCAAAGACCAAGAACAGTAAAACTATCCTTGTTTCTAAATAAAAAAAATGATTTCTTCTTTCCGTGGTAAATGCTGATAGTCGTTTGGCAGGGGAAACCTTGAATTGCAAATATCTAATTTGAATTGGCAGGATGCGAACATGACATGCAATGAAGCTAATTCTAATTTGGATCTGGCCTGGAAAATGTTGGATAGTGCAAGAGTGATAGTTGAGAAGAGGCCAGAAAAAACAATGGAGAAAGTTAATATATTTTGTGGTCTTGCTGAAGTTTCCATGAAAAGAGGTAGTTCAGTTATCTTAGTTACCAGTGTGTTAGCCAGGTGGATGGTCACTCATGGCCTCACGTTTGATTTTCACTTCTGCAGAGGATAGAGACACCACAATCGGCTACTACTTGAAAGCTCTAGCCATCTTGGAACATTTGGTTAGACCTGACGATATTGAAGTTGTCCAGCTGTATCCTCTTTTTGATGATAGTAGTCCCAATCTCTTCTCTGTAATACTTTGGTCTCTGAGTTAGATTATACCAATGTTAATTACCTTAATTCAATTCTAGAAACCTGCGCATATGTTTGGCCTTTGAATTAGCATCCAAGATTGGGGATGCGATCCTATATTGTGCAAGAGCTATTTCAGGTTGCCGGTCATGTATACAGAATCTGGAAAATGACAAGGAAGCTTTGTTGGCTGATAAAAATGCTAGCAGATTTGCTGTTAAAATACACTCAGAAAAATTGACTCTAGTAGATAAGAAGATATCTCTCCTTAGTGGAATATTGGCCCAATTCCAGGAAAAGGTGAGCAAACTGGATTTTGTTGATGTTACCCTGTTTGGTTTATTCATGAATCTAGTGCTCTATGAGCAAAGGAGACCGTTTTCCTTTCTTGTATTGGACATTGACATCTCTTAGTTCTTCTGATTCAGCTTGGGAACTGGAGAAAGCAATGTCAACCCCAAGCTATGGCATAGATAAGACGATGAAGAGGGTTGTCTCAGAAGCAAGCAGAATCTTGCAACGCTGTGAAGAGAGCTGCATCTTTGACTTCACAGATGGCTTGGGTCAAACAAGGGCATCCATTTCAGAACTATGTCTAGAGCGGTGACAAGCAAGGATTAGTGTAGGATTTGGGGGAAAAAAACACTGTTTGTAACTGTGGCCTAACAATTTGTTTGACTGACTGTTAGTATGTTTGTGCATCTGGAGGTAGTGTTAGTTTGCTTGGGACACTACCAATCATCCGCGGGGAGCTGGAGATACGTGACGGTGCGGAGACACACTGTTGTCGATCATGACGATCTTGCCTATGCTGGCCTTTTATGTTAAGTAACTCTTAGGGATGACGATGAAAGAGGGTTTTGTTGGAATGTTGCGATGATGCCATAGTGATGTTTATTATTTTGGTGAAGAAGACAAGGCTACTGGCTCAAAATTTGTTGTAACTATGGTCGTCTAAGAAACATTTATGTTTGAGAAAAAGGTTGCAAGAAAATAAGTGGCTGTTGAAGGTCTCTGATTTTGCTCTGTTTCTGAAGACGTGTTTTTCCCCACTCTTACCTAATCTCTGTTTGAGAAATGTTTCAAGTGATTTCGTATTATAGTAACCAAATTGCCTATGCATTACAAACCAGTTCTGAGATATGTTCCTAAGTAAGTAGTAAGAAAAAGGTTGCAAGAAAATAAAAGGCTGTTGAAGGTCTCTGTTTTTGCTCTGTTCTGAAGACTTGTGTTTTTCCCTACTTTTACCTAATCTCTGTTTGGGAAATGTTTCAAGTGATTTCATATCATAGTAACCAAATTGCATATGAATTACAAACCAGTTCTGAGATGATATGTTCCTAAGTAAGTAGTAAGTGCACTCTTCTTTCTAAATCAACATTTGTAATTTGGAACATACCAAGTACAAAAGTGTTTGTTTCACTGTCAGCTCCTATGCAGATTACAGACATTGCATATGCATTGGAACCAGTTCTAAGATACGTTCCAAATCAAAACTAGTACCGATCAGCATTTATAATTTGCAACATAACAAGTCACAGGGTGTTTGTTCCATTCATCCGAAGCACAAAATCATCCTTTACAGATTACTGACATTATTTGCACAGGTGCCAGTTCTATGACACGGTTCCAAATCAAATCTAATATAGATAACATTTGCAGTTTGCAACATAACAAGTCACAGGATGTCTGATTCACTACTGGCATCCGGACATAAACATCATCCTGTACAGATTACACACAGAGTACAACTGATTTCTAACATGTACAGATCGAGCAAAAAATTGAATCCCAAAACTAGTACAGATCAAAGATCATGGGCATGGATGAAGGTGACGGCCACGGCGTCATCACGTCGTCGCTGCACCTCAGGACCATCTCCGGCGAGAAGGGTGGACAAGGCAAGCCGTAGATGGCGTCGTCGGGTGCCGGCTGGTCAGGCTCTTGTTCTTGGTGCGCTCCCTCCTCGGACAAGCGTGCATCCATCTGCTGGTCCTCTGCGGCTACTGGTGCCAGTGTCGGCGCGGCTTCCTCGGTCACGGCCACGCTGCTGTGGTCTGGATACAAGCTCGGGAACTCTTGTTCCATGCTGCTAGGTGGATCAGCCGTGACGTCTTCTCCTGCGGCGATGTACTCTTGGAAACACTCCAAGTAGCCGTCTAGGTCCTCCATCGGGTTGGGCACGTTGGGCACAGCGGCTGTGATCCTCTCGAAATCCGTCACTTGGCCGTACATCTTGTACAGTTCGTCGCAGGCATTCTCCACCTCCGGTGGGTGCTCATCGGTGAGCCGCGGCCGCGCGCTAGGTGGCGTAGAATCCTCAGGGTCCGCCGCGGCCTTCCTCTTCTTGGAGTTGATTGCGGCAGGATCGGAGCACACGGGCACGTCCTCCTCGACGGAGGGAATCGACGACGTAGTTGATGATGTGGATGCCCTCGAGGGATTTCGAGGCGTGTGGTATACCTTGCAGATGACGATGTCGCTGTCTCCTTGCTCCGTCGAGACGCCGTACTCCTTCATGCGCCAGCCCAGCCTCTGGATGCGGCCGGCCGTGTCCTTGATGGCGTGCACCAAGTCTTGCACGTAGCCGCCGTTCTTGCTGCCCTTGAGCGGGATCTTGCCTTTCTCCGAGTGCCAGTAGCTCTTCCGGGGATCGCCGTCGATCCGGCGCAGCTTCCGGCCAGTCTTGTTCTGGGTGGCGAAGCGTACCGGCGTGTAGAGGAAGCAGGCGTCGTTGCCGTCGCGGTCGCGCACGCGCAGGCGGCCAGAGACGAGGTCTTCGGGGAGGGCGGAGTAGACATCGGCACGATGGATGAACCTGGAGGCGATGGGACGGCCGGCGATCTCCCCGCCGAGGTAGTCGTCGGTGAGCACGTGGTCGGCCGGAGCAAACGCGAAGCCTGGATCCATGGATATCGGCGGATCAGCGAGTCGTAGTGGTCTAGGGTTAGCTAACGCGCGAACTCAAATGTTGGTGGAGATCGTGCGTGGTAATTGGTATGGGGTTTAGCTCTCTCGCTCTCCTTTTTATGGATGGAGTCGGTGGGCAACTCGGTTCGATCAAGCGCCCGTTAGTTTGTTACTAACTTTCCATGCATATGCGCACGCGTGCGTGGACAGTGGCTGCGTCGGACTTCGGACTTGCACTCGCACTTGCGTAAAATACACGCGGGCAAACTACATGCCTGAGCTACTCGGTTCGATCAAGCCTTGTGTCTTTTAGTTTGTTACCAAATTTCCATAATTCCATGCATATGCGCGGATAGTGGCAGGTTGGGTTCGGACTTCGGACTTGCACGGGCGTAAAATACACGCGGGAAATTACAACATGAGGTTTTCTCTCGAAAATGATCGGATGACTTCACAACAATCTTTGAAAAAAAAATCTTTTCAAAACATCAACGGACACTACCAGCAAATGATTCTCGGCCGGGTTGTCTGTCCTTCGCCGCGTTCTTTATATCGGGGCCACTGGGCGAACATAGCCTACGCCGAGGATTCTACAAAAAGACTCGGCGAAGGCCCGGCCACTCGGCAACATCTCATCTTCGCCGAGTCCAGCCGATAAAACACTCGGCGAAGGTATGAGCACTCGGCATAGTTGCAAAAAGAACTCGGTGAACCTGTAAGCTCGGCGAAAATCCTCCCCACGTGGCACCGACCAGTGGGTCCCATGGAGCCACGATGATGCTGGGATCTTCGCCGAGTGCCTAGCCCGACAAAGAGTTCAAATATACTAAAACGAAAAATCCTACTTTTCTTCACCGAGTACCTTACACGGCAAAGAATTAACATTAAACAAAATTATTTTCTGGATTATCTTCGCCGGGTGCTTAGCCCGGCAAAGAGTTCATCTATAGTAAAAAAAGAAAAAACCCTACTTCTCTTTGCCGAGTGCCTGTCACGGCAAAGATTTAACGGTAAAAAGAATATTTTCTGGATTGTCTTCGACGAGTGCCTTTCTCGGCAAAGAACGCGCGCGAAAAAAAAATTCCCGTGAAATTTTTTGCACGTTATTCGCCGAGATTTTTGGTGGCCAAGTACTTGGCGAAATTGTGTGCAGAGGAAAAAATTGCCTTTTCGCGCCAAGTCGTCACTTGGTGGTCATCGTCACCGAGTATTTCTCTCGGCGAACGTTATGTGTTTCCCGCTTTTTCTAGCTTTACACACGACATATCATTTTGGCACCAGTTTCTCAACCCAAGACAATGGTAGGGCCTACCTGTTGGTAAGATTCCCCCCATTCCGTCGGATCGGGGAGTTTCGGGCTATAAGTAGTCCTAGAACCCGCGAGAGAGAGTCCGACACCGATGAAGCCCTAACACAGAGAGTGAGGGAATCTTTGGCATCCAAGACCCATGCCACAGTCTAACACACATGGTATGGAAAACCCTTGGTTTGGGCGGGATCCAGACGCTCCGGCGTCCCTCCCCGGAGAAACCCTAGCCCCGATGGAGAAAAAGACGGAACTGTCGTTCTAGCCCCTCTACGTGAGCTGGAATGTGGTAGAAAAAGTGGAACTAGTGGTTTTGTTGTGTTAGGTTAGGACCAAGGAACATCCAAGAATATGGTAGGGCCCATCTCTTGGCAAGATTCCCCCCTCCCCCGTTCCGTCGGATCGGGAAGTTTCGGGTTGTATGTAGTCCTAGAACCCGCGAGAGAGAATCTGACGCCAGTGAAGCCCTAACACAAAGAGTGAGGGAATCTTTGGCATCCAAGACCCATGCCACAGTCTAACACACATGGTATGGAAAACCCTTGGTTTGAGTGGGATCCAGACGCTCCGGCGCCCCTCCCCAGAGAAACCCTAGCCCCGATGGAGAAAAAGACGGAACTGTCGTTCTAGCCCCTCTACGTGAGCAGGAATGGGGTAGAAAAAGTGTAACTAGTGGCTTTGTTGTGTTAGGTTAGGACCAAGGAACACCCAAGAATATGGTAGGACCCATCTCTTGGCAAGATTCCCCCCCTCCCCCGTTCCGTCGGATCCGGGAGTTTCGGGTTGTATGTAGTCCTAGAACCCGCGAGAGAGAATCCGACGCCAGTGAAGCCCTAACACAGAGAGTGAGGGGATCTTTGGCATCCAAGAACCATCCCACACTCTATCACACATGGTATGGAAAACCCTTGGTTTGAGTGGGATCCAGACGCTCCGGCGCCCCTCCCCGGAGAAACCCTAGCCCCACTGGAAAAAAGACAGAAGTGTCGTTCTCGCCCCTCTACTTGAGGCGGAATGGGGTAGCAAAGTGAAACTAGTTGCTTTGTTGTGTTAGGTTATGAGCAAGGAACACCCAAGAAAATGGTAGGGTCCACCTCTTGGCAATATTCCCCCCATTCCGGCGGATCCGGGAGTTTCGGGCTGTAAGTAGTCCTGGAACCCGCGAGAGAGAATTCGACGTCGGTGAATCCCTAACACACAGAGTGCGGGAATCTTTGGCATCCAAGACCCATGCCACACTATAACACACATGATATGGAAAACCCTTAGTTTGGGTGGGATCTAGACGCTCCGGCGCCCCTGCCCGGAGAAACCCTAGCCCCGGTGGAGAAAAAGACGGAACTACCGTTCTGGCCCCTCTACGTGAGCCGCAAGGGGGTAGAAAGTGGAACTAGTTGCTTAGTTGTGTAAGGTTAGATCCAAGTAACACCCAATACATTGGTAGGTCCCACCTCTTGTCAAGATTCCCCCTGTTCCATCGGTTCCGGGAGTTTCGGGCTGTAAGTAGTCCTGGAACCCGCGAGAGAGAATCCGACGCCGGTGAAGCCATAATAGAGAGAGTGAGGGAATATTTCGCATCCAAGACCATGCCACACTCTAACACACATGGTATGAAAAAACCTTGGTTTGGGTGGGATCCAGACACTCCGGCGCCCCTGACCGGAGAAACCCTATCCCCGGTGGAGAAAAAGACGGAACTGCCGTTCTGGCCCCTCTACGTGAGCCGAAAGGGGGTAGCAAAGTGGAACTAGTTGCTTGGTTCTGTCAGGTTAGACCCAAGGAACACCCAAGACAACAGCAGGTCCCACCTATTGGCAAGATTGCCCCCGTTCCGTCGGATCCGAGAATTTCGGGATGTAAGTAGTCCTGGAACCCGCGAGAGAGAATCTGACTCCGGTGAAGCCGTAACACAGAGAGTGAGGGAATATTTGGCATCCAAGACCCATGTCACACTCTAATACACATGGTATGTCAAACCCTTGGTTTGGGTGGGATCCAGACGCTCTGGCGCCCCTCCCCGGAAAAACCCTAGCCCGCTGGTGAAAAGGACGAAATTTTCGTTCTCGCCCCTCTAGGTGAGCGAAAAGGGGGTAGCAAAGTGGAACTGGTTGCTTGGTTGTGTTAGGTTAGGCCCAAGGAACACCCAAGATAATGGTAGATCCCATCTCTTGGCAAGATCCCCCCCCCCCCCCCCCGCCGTTCCGTCGGATACGTGAGTTTCAGGGTGTAAGTAGTCCTTGAACCCGCTAGAGAGAATCCGACGCCGGTGAAGCCCTAACACATAGAGTATGGGAATCTTTGGAATCCAATACCCATGCCACACTCTAACAGACAGAGAGTGTCCATATTCTACACAAACATGCATCTTGGAAGCACGGACAATGAGACAGAGGAATTTTTCTTTTTTCATTGAATAAAAAACCATTTTCCATTTTCCGAGTGTCAAAAATGGTTTTTTTGTGAAGGACCTACCCCAAATATGTTGTAAAACTTGGAAGATGCATTTTTTGAAAATACTAGACCATGTTATATGCAAAAATAACCAATTTTTTTTCCTATGAAAAGGTTTCCATCCACCTCTTTTGAAAAACACAACTTTCTACTGATTCAGCTGGAAACTGGTCAAATTTGAACTACATCTACCTCATGGTTTGCTCATGATTTTTGGAAAAAATCATTTTTAGGTACACAACTACCTATTTCATCATAGATACACCAAGATTTTCTCAATATTCAAACTCTAGCCCCGCTGGAGAAAAACTCAGCTTATAGGTCTACACCCGGTAACCGTTAACCCTTTCTTGTTTGTTCCGTTCTTGCTCATGGAATTTTTTTGAAAAATGTAGCTTTAACAATATTCATGGTGATGTCGATATGTTTCTCCTTTTCGAAACGAGCTACAGAACATAGAAATCCGAGTTTGAATGCAAACGTTATGCTCAAAATGGTGAGTAAGTAAACAAAAAACTAGGATACGCCGACAGTAGAAAAAAAAATAGGCCAACAGGGTTGCCGTCGGCGTAGCCCATTTTTATTTCATTATGGGTTACCATGTCGGGTCTACGCCGACAGCCCATTATTTGGCCATCAGCGTATAAAGCGGCCGTCGTTGTTTTTAACTTCTCCCGTAGTGACTACATCAACAAAGAGAACATGTACGTTAGATAAACTCTACTGAAAACCAGGCTCGTCGGTTTTGGCGACATGCATGGTGCCACAACTTCTTGTAGCCATGAATAAATGCAACTAGGTATTCACTGATCCATGCCAATATATTTACGTTGGCAGCACCTTAAAAAGATAGACCGTAGTTTGCACAAATACTGAGAAGGCACATTAGGCCGGCACTAATGGATACGGGACCTTTTGTACCGGCCCGTGAGGGGCATTAGTCCCGGTTGGCCAACCGGGACAGGCCAAACGAGACTAAAGGCCCAACCTTTAGTCCCAGCCCTGCTACTAGCCAGGACCAATGGCCCTCCACGTGGCCGCCGTGGAGCGTGCTGGGGGGCACCCACTATAGTCCCGGTTCGTTTAACGTATCACGACTAATGATTCTCTGCCGCGACAGAAATTTGGGCACTTTGTGTGCCGCGGCAAATAATTCATTTTGTTTTATTTTCGTTATTCATTTCTTCATTTCAAAATAGTTTTCGTATATTTCTACGCTGCTAATATACCGGGACTAGAGCATAACTCGTGAGTATATAACATAACTCGTCTTACGATTGAGCATACAAATATATACAATTTTGATAGTTACATGGAGATCGGACAATTACCGGGACTAGAGCCCGTCTATTCAATTACACGGGGATCATAAGTAGGAGCGTCTATTTACACTAAATAGTCTGGCATCGTCTACCATATCTGTCATCAAAGAACCTGCCAACTCCCTTGCAATCCTATTAGGCGTTGCTACGGTAGAAGCTTATCCCGCGTGGCCTTGAACTATATAAGAAAAAGGGTATCAATAGGAATATCAATCATGATAACAAAAAGTCACGGTAATAAAATAAAGTTGTGAATGTATTTCGTAGGTTGACTCTATAATCTTTATGCTCAGAGGTAAACGTGAGAATGAACTCGCAAGCGTAGCTTCATCCCCGGTGGCTGCTGTGCGCACTTTACGAGAATAGAATTAAATCAAAACAATAATATAACATCATAATTGTATTGAAAAACTAGAAGTAAAGAGATGCGTGGCCCTATTTCGTACTACTTACCGAGGCCCTCGTAAACGTCAGTGACGAAGGGATGGACCTTGGACCCTGCGAGTAAGGACACCCCGTCTTAGGCCCAAGGTTAAGGCCCAAGAAGGGAAGCCCTTGGAGTATTCTGGAAGGCCCACTTGAAGCCCACCCGCAATGCCTTGTGGGCTAAGATAGGAAACTTGTAACCGACATAGGGTTAGAGTTCGAGTCCTCTCCGGGTAGGGTTTGAGACCTGGCCATCTATATAAGGCCAGGAGAACCACCGGTAGAGGACCAAGCAATACCGCACCACCAAAGCCTTGAGCTCGAGATCATACTCTCGGCTTGAGCAACCACCATTGTAACCGATCTATTCGATAATACAGATCGACAGAGGCAGGAGTAAGGGTTTTACCTCTACGAAGGCCCCGAACCTGGGTAAATCGTGCCCCCTTTCTAGCCGACGATCGTCACCAGCGCTCATGGGTTCTCCTATTCGAAAGCCTATGGGTTCACCCGAGGGATTTGTTGAGTCACAGATTCGAAAATTGGCGCCGTCTGTGGGAACGGCGGGCGCTGGATCTCCGGCATCTTCGGCTTCATCATCCAACTCGCGTTGGAAACCTTTGACTTTGACTCCGGCCAACCCTATTCGGATCGGATCTATCGTGGTCACCCCTCACTCGCCGGAATCACGCCCGGTATTCAGCAATCTGGAGAAGAGCGTCACCTTGACGTTCGGGAGCTTGAAGTTCTACACCAACAAAGACGGGATCCTCCACTTCCCTGAAGAATCGGGATCTGAGTCAGGAGCCGTCGACTCACGCCCTTATCTGGAGAAAAGTGGCGAGTCCATCCGCTTCAACACCAGCAACTACCGTACCCTCTCGACAGAGGAACCATCTCAAGTCCAGAAAGCTTTCCGAGCTACGCCTAGGACTCACGAGCCATGACTGGCTCAGGTCTGCATGGCAGGATCGGAACAACCCCCAGAAAGAGAAAACAACACGGAGGAACGCGCCGCAATCGGAGTCTCACGTGAAGCCTGGGATCGGGCAAAAGAGGCCATCCGAACGAGCAAGCCACCTGCGGCCACTGCCCCACACGAAGACATGGTCGCCTACCACTATCACATAGTGAGAGCGGCCACCGTGATTAAAGAAGCTCGGATAGATCTAGACCGACAGAGAAGATTGGCGGATGAATCAAGTCAACGCCGAGCCGAGCTGTCCCTAACACCTTCCGTCGGAAACCGACCCGCAAGGAAGGGGCACGCATCGAGAACTGCGACCATGGACGCAGAGTCTTTAGGCGGGATCAACAGATCCCTCGGACCTTCCCTTATGCGGGTTGACGAGGAAGGAAACGTCATCCCGCAGACTCCCTGCTGCCGCGGTCCTAGCCGCTGCAACATACATGCAAATGAATCAGCCGGGGGAAAACGACCCTCGAGCGGAACAATTCAAGCAAGTGCGAAAGGGACTAGGCATGGCAGCCGCAAGGCTTGCCTCCTATGATCGCAGGAAGGCCGCCGAACAGCAGGAGAAGGGGAAGGAAAAGGAGAAAGAGGCATCACGCAAGCATAGGAGCACTTCCCCAAGAAGAGACAAATCACCCCGCCGCGGTCGAGGAAAAGAAGCTCGGCGCTGCGATGACAGTCGGAGCAACAGCGAAGGTAGCCCGAGAGATAAAAGCTCGCGACATCACAGCAGCCGCTCACGAAAACGCAGCAAGGATCCAAGGAAGGAAACTGATCGCGACCAGCCGGGATACAACGCGCGGTCAAATGTCGCGCAAAATAGGGTGGACAGGGAAAGAGCAGCGAGGAACCGCGGGCGCTCCTCGTCCGGTTCTTCGGATGACGAGACATGCGACGCGTTGTGTTTCATCCGCAGCATCCGTGAAGAACCTCTACCCAGGAGATTCAAGCTCAGCACAGAAGTAACAAAATACGATGGTTCACTCGAACCTTCGTCGTGGCTAAACGACTACCTCACGGCAGTAAAATGCCAACGTGGGAACAAGAACATGGCTATGCAGTACCTCAACCTGCACTTGGTTGGAGCGGCACATAGCTGGCTGGAAGCAAGACCGAAATCCTGCTACGCATCGTGGGACGACCTGCACTTCGACTTCTGCAAGAACTTCCAGGCCACCTACAAGAGACCGGCAACCATTGAAGAACTGCGGGCCTGCAAACAGAAGAGCGGAGAGTCCACTCGCGAGTATATCCAGCGATGGACCACACTCAGGAACACCGCAGGAAACATCTCGAAGGAAGTAGCGGTTGAGGCCTTCGCAAAAGGCGCTCGACGAACTGCTTTCAGAGAAGAGCTAGGACGAGCCGCACCCAAGACTATTGGGGAGCTGATGATCATAGCCAACAAATGGGCTAATGGAGAAGACTCGGTGCGCAACGAGAGGACATTATCGCCCGCGCCCGAGGACGACCGCCGTGGTCGAAAAAAAGGAGGAAATACTACGATCACGATGATCGGGAAGAGATGGTAGCGGCAGAATTCACGCGGAATCGCGATAGTGGACGCCGCCGAAGTCGCGAGTGGAAACCGAAAGCTGAGGATAAAACTCCCGAGGAGGACCTTGACGCGTACTGCTCGCTACATCTATTTACAGATAAGCGCACGGGCAAAACTAAGGCAACGCACCTCCTCAAGGATTGCCGAAAATTCATCGACATCACTGAGGCCTTCTCGAAGAAAAGCAGATCAGCAACTAATCAAAGTTACCCGCCACTTCCAGGAGGAGGACACCAAGGTTCCCAGCCGCCACAACCCCTACCTCCACCAGGAAATCCAAACATGGCGCTAGCCGCACTACCTGCGCCACCCGCACCAAACACCGGAGCTAACTCGTACCTGAACCCGGCTGGACAGTTAGGGATGATACAAAAAGTCTGCCCATCCCGCAGAGCTCAGAAGACAAATACGCGACAGCTGTGCATGGCTGTGCAAACCCCACCGACAAGGCCCGAGTACCTGAAGATGGCGGACCAATCGATCACCTTCTCGATGGAATACCACCCACCCCAAGTCTATCGACCAGGACACGCCACCCTAGTAATCCAAGCGCAAATTGGTAATTACGAACTGGCTCGCGTATTTATGGACGGAGGCAGCGACATCAACATTATTTACGCGGATACGCTCCGCCGGATGAACAGGAACCTGGATGGACTTGCGGAATCAGAAACATCCTTCCACGGGATAGTTCCAGGAAAGGCGATCCGTCCACTCGGAACAATTAACCTAGAGGTTGTGTTGGGCAATCGACGCAATTACAGAAGAGAATTCCTCGACTTTGAAGTAGTCGACTGGCCCTCACAGTACCATGCCATTCTTGGTCGAACAGCATTCGCCAGATTCATGGCAGTATTACATTACGCTTACCTGAAGCTCAAGCTACCCGGGGAATATGGTGTAATCACCATCGACGGAGATTTCCAGAAGTCCAACAAGTGCGACATCGAGTTCAACGAGATCGCAAAATCTTTCGGGATGCAAGAAGAACTGGAGGAGATAGCAAAGACCACGGACCACTCTGTGATGCCCCTCACAAAGAAAAACGCGCCAGAATTGGAATTCAGCGCCAACAGCGACACTCGAAAACATCAGGTGCACCCGACAGATTCTGCGAAGACAGTGATGGTTTCAACTACCCTCTCGCCAGCATAGGAAAGCGCGCTCGTTGAACTCCTCCGTGAGTACTGGGAAATTTTCGCCTGGCAGCCCTCAGATATGCCAGGAATACCCAGGGAGTTCGCCGAGCACTCACTCAAAGTCTTCAAAGACGCAAAACCCATCAAGAAGACCACTCGACGGTTCTCAGAGCCCAAGCAGAAAGCGCTTGGAGAAGAAGTAAACAGATTGCTAGCAGCAAAATTCATCAGGGAGATGAAAATATCCACTTGGTTAGCAAACCCGGTGCTGGTCCCAAAGAAGAACACCAACATCCTTCGAGTGTGCATCGACTACACGGCGCTGAATAAGCACTGCCCCAAGGATAATTTTTCCCTCCCGCGAATCGACCAAATCGTGGACTCCACCGCAGGCTGTCAACGCCTCTCCTTCCTAGACGCATACTCGGGATACAATCAAATCCGGATGAAGCAGGAATACGAAGAGAAGACAACATTCATCACACCCCACGGTGTGTACTGCTACACGACAATGTCCTTCGGGCTCAAGAACGCAGGCGCAACATAACAGCGATGCATGCAAAAATGCCTCGCCAAGCTCATTGGCAAGAACTACAAGTGTACGCTGACGACATCGTCATTAAGACTCGAGTAGAGGATACACTCCTCGAGGACATCAGAGAAACATTTGACGCTCTAAACGCATACATGATTGAGCTCAACCCGACAAAATGCGTCTTCGGCGTCCCAGCAGGACAACTTCTTGGGTACCTGGTATCCGCCAGAGGAATCGAAGCCAACCCAGAGAAGATACAAACAATCTTGACAATGAAGGAGCCAACCAATCTACGTGGAGTCCAACAGCTCGCGGGGCGACTAGCCTCCTTGAGCAGATTTATCGCACGATTGGGCGAGCAGGCGCTACCCTTCTACAAGCTGTTGAAGAAGACGGACAAGTTCGAATGGACACCAGAAGCTAAGCAGACATTCACATACCTGAAACGATCCTTGCAGAGCAGGCGCATTCTCGCAACACCACAAGAGAGTGAGCCACTATACCTATACCTAGCCGCAACAAACCAGGTCATCAGCACGGCCATCGTGGTCGAACGACCTGAGGATGGCAAGGCATATGGAGTTCAACGACCGATCTACTACATCAGTGAGGTGCTCTCGCCGTGCAAGCAACGATATCCTCACTACTAGAAGCTTGCATATGGAGTTGCTCTCACAGCTCGAAAGCTCAAGCACTACTTCCAGGAACATACCATAACAGTGGTTAATGATGAATCACTCGGTAGAATCATGAACAACCCAATGGCATCCAGAAGAATAGCAAAATGGAGCATTGAGCTGGGCGCTTGGGACATCATCTATGCAGGGCGCAATTCCATAATATCCCAGGTACTCGTGGAGTTTCTGAGCGAGTGGACAGAACTACAAACGCTCGGGCCGCCGGAATACACGAGTAACTGGATCATGTACTTTGACGGATCCAAGAGAAACGAAGGAGCATGAGCTAGGATCGTCCTAATATCACCCAGAGGAGACAAGCTGCAGTACGTCCTACGACTGGATTTTCCACCCGACGATCCAGCATCAAACAACGACGCAGAATACGAGGCCCTATTGCATGGGATGAAGATGGAAGTTGCGTGCGGAGCCACCCGACTGATGATCTATGGTGATTCCAATCTCATCGTGCAACAGACAATGAAGGAGTGCGACGCTATCGCTGAGAACATGGTCGCCTATCGTGACATGTACACCCTACTCGAAGGAAGTTTCAAAGGATGCGAGCCGAAGCACATTGCGAGATCCAACAACGAAGAAGCAGACAGGCTGGCAAACATGGGTTCCACAAACACACCCATACCGCCAGGGATATATTTCGAGCGGATGACTAGACGATCAGTCAAAGTCAAGAAACCCGCAGGAGCACCCGCAGCATTGGAAACAGAGGTCAGCCCGCAAATTGCCATTATCGAGCTCATTCATAATATTTCGCGACAAGTTTTTCTGGTCGAGCCAGTCTGGACGCAGAAATACCTCGACTACTTGTCCGCCAAACAGCTCCCAGCAAACCCTCGTGAGGCTCGACAAATAATCAGACGCAGCAAATCCTTTCGAGTGCTCAACAGAGAATTGTACAAACAGAGCATCTCAGGCATACTGCAACAATGCATAGCACCCGAAGATGGCAAGGAATTACTGCGAGACATCCACCAAGGAGATTGTGGATATCATGCTAGCTGGAAAGCAATCATGGGAAAAGCCTTCCGAGCAGGATTCTACTGGCTTACAGCAGCCAGAGACGCAAAGGAACTGGTCGACAGGTGCAACGCTTGCCAGCGATTCGCACCAAAACCGCACGCACCCGCTACTGAATTACATATGATACCCATCGCCTGGCCCTTTGCACAATGGGGGCTGGACATGGTAGGACCATTACGCAAGTCCACGCCAGGTGGATACACACACTTGCTGGTCGCAGTCGACAAATTTACAAAGTGGATCGAAGCCATGCCTGTAACCTCGGCTAGCTCCCAATGCGCCGTCAAATTCCTCAACTCCATCGTATGCAGATTTGGAGTACCACACAACATCATTACTGACAATGGTAGCAACTTCACGGCAAAGGAAACACAGCAGTTCTGCGAAGAAAAGGGCATCATCTTCAAATTCGCTTCAGTTGCCCATCCGCAAACCAACGACCAAGTCGAGCGATCCAACGGATTAGTTTCGGCTGGCATCAAGGAACGTCTACTCGATCGTCTACACCCAGCAGCGGGACATTGGGAAGAAGAGCTGCCCTCCGTGCTATGGAGCCTCCGCAAAACTCCAAATCGATCCACAAACTACACACCATTTTTCATGATATACGGGGCCGAAGCAGTCCTTCCCGAGGATGTCAGGTTCAGCGCCCCACGGGTTGTTGCTTACAGCGAAGAAACCTCCAACAGGGCACTCGCGGATGATATGGACGCACTCGACGAAATGCACGATATTGCACTCGCAAGATCCGCAGTATACCAGCAGTCGCTGCGAAACTATCATAGTCGCCGCATACGCCACAGAGCCTTCGCAGTAGGAGATCTGGTGCTACGGCTCAAGCAGAAGGAAGGACACAAGCTCGAGCCACCATGGGAAGGACCCTTCATAATTCACGAATTTATCCCAGGTGGCGCCTATCGACTGAAGAATCCGACGACTGGAGGCATCTATTCCAACCCTTGGAATGTTGCACAACTCTGGAAATTTTATCCCTAGATTTATTTTACTCATAGTAATAAGGCTATATTAGCCATATTGTAGCTCGCAAGAAAAACACGTGACTTTTCAGTCATTGCAATAAAATACATGGTTTCTCAACCATAGATACTCGAGTTCTCCATCCTTACATGCTAAAAGTAACAGGTATACACCCCCAAAAACACACGGGGGCTACACCTAACTCAGCATCACAGGAAGAATTTTATATATACAAGGTAAACACCTTACAACAGTTTTACACAACTAGACAGCGCAATAGGATATATACATCCTACAATCACACATGGCGATGAGCATTCTCAGCCGCCAAAACCCGATCCACCTCTGCCGAGGTCAATCGAATGATTTCCTCTGCCGCGGGTCGAACATCCCTATAATAAGGAGTAATGTCGATTGGACCATTAGGAAGTCTAGCTACAGAGTTGAAATTCACCTCAGGATGCTAAACCGGACGAAAGAAAGAGCCACTACCGAGCCGCATATCATCTGATTGCGAACACACTCGCGAATTTCTCCTTCTCGCCCGAACACCCTGAGAAGATGGCTCCAATCTTCGGGACCCCTCTCCAACGGATAGAAATCAGCGTTCATTGCAATCAAAACCTCGTGAAAGGAACTCACGAGTATCTTCGCCTGGATGACTCGGAACTTCAAGGTAGCAAGCACAAAACCCCGACTACGATCGGACCAAAAGTTACCCGCATGGGGCTTTGAGCTGCCAGCTTCCTGAAGGATGTGGTTCTCCACCCACTGCTTCTCACTCCTATCATCCGGCTGGACGACTGAAAAACAAAGGTATATGATCAATGAAAGATACAAGGCAAAGAAGACTAGGGGCTGAATTACTTACAGAGCAAATCCCTAGCAACAGACGCCAATTCATCCATCACAAACTGCTCGCGTTCAACCGCCAGTTTCTGTTTGGACTTGGCTACATCCGCTATCCCACGCAATGCTTTTAGCATGCGGTCACCATCCGCAACACGGTCACGGAGGCCTACAAGGTTCCAACAGCGGCAACAAGAGGATTCGCTGGGGTAGCAAGTCCACCTGAAGACTCCGCAGCAACCCCGACTACCTGGAAGAATACAAGGAAATTGAAGGAATAAGATGCCCCATTCGAAATATAACAACCACCTATTCGACAGGTGCTCGGGGCCTACTCCCATCGGGAGGAAACACACAGCAAATCAGTCACAGGAAGCATCTCAGAAGGACATTTCGATTAAACAATGAAAATACGGGAATACATCCCAAGGTTCATTACAATCGAAAGAGCGAAATACAAAGAAAATATACTAAGGAGCTGCAATTGTGCTGCCACTCGCGGCAGTGCCTACCCTACTACTAGCACGGGCGAACAACTCGGATAACTTCCGGGCAAGGACTCCGGCTGGCTCGCGAAAACGATGAAGCCCTACCTTTTTGCCCGTAGAAGTATCGACGGGAAGGTCCGAATATGCCTCCTCCAAACCCTTGACTCCATGCGCCAGCGTGAACTGGATGGCGGTCTTCGCCCCAGACTCCGACTGAGCAACCGCGTAGGCGTCAAGGAGATTGCTCCCCAAGAAAATCTTCAAAAGATCACCCAGCGCAGGTGGAGACACAGCGTTGACCAGGAGACGACCGTGAAGCTGCGTCAGCACCCGAATGGCATCGCCGATCAGGGTGCAAACCCCATCAGTGTGCTTCTTGAGCTGAGCCCAGGAATCGGTCAAAGCATCCACCCGCTGGACCCCAGGCAGCTCCAACGGGACGCCCAGAAGACCTGCAGAGAGAAATATTGAAATCCAAGGACCTGCCAGGCAATTAGAAGATAATAAAGGATCAAATACAAACTTACCCGCAAAACGTTCGACCATAGGGCGAAGGAAGTCGACAAGATCAGAGTCCGCCTTGATGCCAGCCTCCTCCAGCTTCTTCAGAGCATCCTGGGTGCCCGCAAGTTTTCCTTCGAGGTCAGCCGACAGCATGCGGGAAGACTCAAGTTCCTGTCGAGAAGCTGCCAACTAAGCCTCTTGAGCAATTTCCCGAGTGGAGGCATCCGCCTTCTCGGCCTTCATAAACTCAACTTGAGCTGCGCAGCAATGGTTGTCAGAACCAAAGAAATTGGAAGAAATAAAGAGATAAAGTAGGAGAAGGTAATAAACTTACTTCGAAGGAGCTCGTTTTCGGCGAGAAGTCGATCGCGATCCACTCGAAGGGACCCGCATTCTGTTTCAGCCAGAATAACGCGGCGGCCAACGGCCAAGAGGGAGTCAAGGAGTGACTGCAAAAACACGAACATAGAAGAATCAGAGAAGAAAAAATTGAGCCTATAGACGATTGCAAGCATTTGAGTATAGCCTCGGGGGCTACTCCCATCGGGAGCACTGTCGTGCACCCGATAAAGCAAAGAGAAGGGATAAAGTCTACATCTTTGAGCCTGTAGCCGATCGCACGCGATCAACTACAGCCTCGGGGGCTACTCCCATCGGGAGCACTGCCGTGCACCCGATAAAAAATTCCAGATTAACGAAGAACTGTTTGAAGAAAAAAGCAGCAAGACTTACCTGGCATTGGGCTAGGGAGAGGGGATCCGCTGAGCTACCCGACACTTCCTTCCGATTCGAGGCCCCAACATCAAAACTAGGAATTCTGTATTCCGTAGTTGCCGCAGTGGGGGCTGCACTAGGCGAGTTCTGGACGGTGTCGGCGGTAGGGGTCCTACCCGCAGCTGCAACTTTCTTCCTCTTTTCGAGAGGAAGGGAAGAGACGAATCTACGAGGGCTGATAGCTTGCAGACTACAATGACACTACAAGAAATGTGTTGATATATGACGTTCTCACAATGACGCAAAATGAAATCGTCATAGATTTATGACGATTTAGAACAAGATCGTCGCAGGCCATTTAAGGAGATAAAACCTCTGTAAACTAACGACGATTTGGTTCAAAAACATCGTAGACAAATAAAATGAAATCGTCATTGATTGGAGCATGTGTACTGGGGGCTTATTTTTTACCGTTCATGACGAATTCTGATCGTCTTAATTCGTACCCGCCGATCTAGTGGTTAGAAATGCGGTGCCACGTCCTCCACCTTGCCTACGTGTCTTGATGACATGCCATCAGATGCACTCACTGGCACCCAGGACCCACGAATTTACTACATGGCATGTCTACCACTGACACGTGGGACCTGGGACAGCTGCCACGTGGGACATATATGCCTGCGGAAAATAATTGGATAAGGTCGCAAAAATAGGTTCCCGAGGGCTCGAACCTTGCCCCTCACGATCCCCACGTACTACCCAAACCAACAGGCCACCGAATCTTTTTTGTTACATATATGTGTTCACTTCTTTTAAGGCCACGTGGGACATGTATGCCGCGGAAAATAGGTGGATAAGGTCGCAAAAATAGGTTCCCCGAGGGCTTGAATCTTGCCCCTCATGATCCCCACGTACTGCCCAAACCAACAGGCCACTAAATCTTCTTGTAACATATATAGGTTCGCTTCTTTTAAGGGCTAGTCGGAGCAATTTGGGCCATGGCCCAACGATGCCACTAAATTTATTAGGGAGGGGGATTTCAGCATGGGCCGAATTCGGCAGGGAAGCAAGTGTGGGCTGGTAGCTGGCGCGGGTGAGCTAGCGTCTGCGTTGGACTGGGTCGAGTTTTTTTTTGGATTTTTTTCCTGTTTTCATTCTATACTTTGAATTTCACCTCCAAATTGACCGTAACCAATTTTAAAAAAATTGTAAAATTATTTGTAGTAAGTATAGACCAACTTAAACCATTTTTAAACACAATACAATAAAATTCCCATGAGCATATATTTCTTAAAACTTTAGGGGATTTTGAATTACGGTTTTGGAGTCAAAATGCCGGGCATGATTATTCTTATCTAATTGTGAAATTTTGTCAAACTCTTGGTGTATCTCTATTGAAATAGGTACTTGTGTACCTAAAAATTATTTTTACAAAAAATCATGAGCAAACTACGAGGCACCTATAGTTCAAATTTTGCCCGGTTTCAGCGGAATCGGCACAAATTTGTCTTTTTCAAAAGAGGTGTATGAAAAGCTATTGAGTGGTAGTAAATTTGTTATTTGTAGATAAAGTATGACATAATATATTTAGAATTTTACTTTGTAAAATTTTGTAACATATTTTTGGTAGGTGCTTCACAAAAAAAACCTTTTTTGACACTCCGAAAATGGAAAATGATGTTTTATTCAATAAAAAATAAAAGTTTCTTCGTGAACATTGTTAATTGTTCCATTATGCATGCTTGTGTAGAATATGGGCACATTTCAACAAACTATGCCATGAGTGTGGCCATAACATCCGTCATTTCGCCCGAAACCCAAGAATCTTCGTACGAGATAGCTCATTTATGTGAACACATTTTCAACCAAACTGTCGTATTTCAAGTTTATTATTTTTTGTGGATACTAGGACATTATAATAACACCACGCGAAGGTCTTGCATCGTTTCGAGTTTTTTGAATTTTCTGGAATTTTATAAGCCGGTTTCGGAAAACGGTCAAAACGGGGGACATGACCGTTAGTACCTATAGGTTGAATCTTGATGAACTCTTTGTGTATCTATGTTGAAATAGGTACTTGTGTACCTAAAAATGATTTTTACAAAAAATCACGAGCAAACTACGAGGCACCTATAGTTCAAATTTTTCCCGGTTTCAACGGAATCGGCAGAAATTTGTCTATTTCAAAAGAGGTGTATGAAAAGCTATTAAGTGGTAGTAAATTTGTTATTTGTAGATAAAATATGACATAATATATTTAGAATTTTACTTTGTAAAATTTTGTAACATATTTTTGGTAGGTGCTTCACAAAAAAAAACCTTTTTTGACACTCCGAAAATGGAAAATGATGTTTTTATTCAATAAAAAATAAAAGTTTCTTCGTGAACATTGTTAATTGTTCCATTATTCATGCTAGTGTAGAATATGGGAACATTTCAACAAACTATGCCATGAGTGTGGCCATAACATCCGTCATTTCGCCCGAAACTCAAGAATCTTCGTACGAGATAGCTCGTTTATGTGAACACATTTTCAACCAAACTGTCGTATTTCAAGTTTATTATTTTTTGTGGATACTAGCACATATATAATAACACCACGCGAAGGTCTTGCATCGTTTCGAGTTTTTTTGAATTTTCTGGAATTTTATAAGCCGGTTTCGGAAAACGGTCAAAACGGGGGACATGACCGTTAGTACCTAGATGTTGAATCTTGATGAAATCTTGGTGTATCTATGTTGAAATAGGTACTTGTGTACCAAAAAAACTACGAGGCACCTATAGTTCAAATTTTGCCCGGTTTCAGCGGAATCGGCAGAAATTTGTCTTTTTCAAAAGAGGTGTATGAAAAGCTATTGAGTGGTAGTAAATTTGTTATTTGTAGATAAAATATTACATAATATATTTAGAATTTTACTTTGTAAAATTTTGTAACATATTTTTGGTAGGTGCTTCACAAAAAAAAAACCTTTTTTGACACTCCGAAAATGGAAAATGATGTTTTTATTCAATAAAAAATAAAAGTTTCTTCGTGAACATTGTTAATTGTTCCATTATGAATGCTTGTGTAGAATATGGGCACATTTCAACAAACTATGCCATGAGTGTGGCCATAACATCCGTCATTTCGCCCGAAACCCAAGAATCTTCGTACGAGATAACTCATTTATGTGAACACATTTTCAACCAAACTGTCGTATTTCAAGTTTATTATTTTTGGTGGATACTAGGACATATATAATAACACCACGCGAAGGTCTTGCATCGTTTCGTGTTTTTTTGAATTTTCTGGAATTTTATAAGCCGGTTTCGGAAAACGGTCAAAACGGGGGACATGACCGTTAGTACCTAGAGGTTGAATCTTGATGAACTCTTGGTGTATCTATGTTGAAATAGGTACTTGTCTATCTAAAAATGATTTTTGCAAAAAATCATGAGCAAACTACGAGGCACCTATAGTTCAAATATTGCCCGGTTTCAACGGAATCGACAGAAATTTGTCTTTTTCAAAAGAGGTGTATTTTGAGCTATTGAGAGGTAGTAAGTTTGTTATTTGTAGATCAAATATGACATACTATATTTATAATTTTACTTTGTACATTTTTGCAACATATTTTGTGTATGCGCTTCACAAAAAAAAACCAGTTTTGACACTCCGGAAATGGAAAATGGTATTTTTATTCAACGAAAAATACAAGTTTCTTCGTGAACATTGTTAGTTGTACCAATATGCATCTTTGTGTGGAATATGGTCACATTTAAACAAACTATGCCATGGATGTGGCCAAAACATCTGTCATTTCGACCGAAAGCCATGAATCTTCGTACGAGATAGCTCATTTGGGTGAACACATTTTCAACCAAACTGTCGTATTCCAAGTTTATTATTTTTGGTGGATACTAGGACATATATAATAACACCACGCGAAGGTCTTGCATCGTTTCGAGTTTTTTTGAATTTTCTGGAATTTTATAAGCCGGTTTCGGAAAACGGTCAAAACGGGGGACATGACCGTTAGTACCTAGAGGTTGAATCTTGATGAACTCTTGGTGTATCTATGTTGAAATAGGTACTTGTCTACCTAAACTACGAGGCACCTATAGTTCAAATTTTGCCCGGTTTCAGCGGAAATCGGCAGAAATTTGTCTTTTTCAAAAGAGGTGTATTTTGAGCTATTGAGAGGTAGTAAGTTTGTTATTTGTAGATCAAATATGAAATAATATATTTAGAATTTTACTTTGTACATTTTTGCAACATATTTTGTGTATGTGCTTCACAAAAAACCAAGTTTTGACACTCTGGAAATGGAAAATGGTATTTTTATTCAACAAAAAATAAAAGTTTCTTCATGAACATTGTTAGTTGTACCAATATGCATATTTGTGTGGAATATGGTCACATTTAAATAAACTATGCCATGGATGTGGTCAAAACATCCGTCATTTCGACCGAAAGCCATGAATCTTCGTACGAGATAGCTCATTTGTGTGAACACATTTTCAACCAAACTGTCGTATTCCAAGTTTATTATTTTTGGTGGATACTAGGACATATATAATAACACCACGCGAAGGTCTTGCATCGTTTTGAGTTTTTTTGAATTTTCTGGAATTTTATAAGCCGGTTTCGGAAAACGGTCAAAACGGGGGACATGACCGTTAGTACCTAGAGGTTGAATCTTGATGAACTCTTGGTGTATCTATGTTGGAATAGGTACTTGTCTACCTAAAAATGATTTTTGCAAAAAATCATGAGCAAACTACGAGGCACCTTTAGTTCAAATTTTGCCCGGTTTCAACGGAATCGGCAGAACTTTGTCTTTTTCAAAAGAGGTGTATGAAAAGCTATTGAGTGGTAGTAAATTTATTATTTGTTGATAAAATATGACATAATATATTTAGAATTTTACTTTGTAAAATTTTGTAACATATTTTTGGTAGGTGCTTCACAAAAAAACCCTTTTTTGACACTCCGAAAATGGAAAATGATGTTTTTATTCAATAAAAAATAAAAGTTTCTTATATTACTCCGAGGTTGTGTGCAAATTTCTTATATTTTTGTGCTAATTTTAATTGAAATTTAAATATATCATGTGATATTTTATTTTCCTACTTATTCATTATTTATAATTACTTATAGTTCTTTATTCACTATTTTTATACTTACTTATTATTACCAATTTTTTTGGCTCCCACTTTCCCTCCATGAGACACGGAAATTTCGGTTTAAGTCACTGCCGCGCGCCCAAACCCGCCCAAACCCGGCGCCCCCAAACCCTAGCATCAATCCCTCCCCTCCTTTCTCTCTCGCGAGCAACCACCTCCTCCCTGCCCCGCCGCCAAACCCTAACTCGCCCAAACCCGCCGCCCCACCTTCTCTGCCTCCCTCTTCTCCGAGCCACCGCCCTCTTCCCCCATCCGCTCCTCTCTCCCCACCTAATCCCGATCCAGATTCCCCAGCACTCCTAGCGCCGCCGCCGGATACCCTCCCACCAGGCCCCCGCGCGCAGTGACCACCTCCTCCGCCTTCACCAGACCGCCGATGGTGCCTCCTTCCAACCGGCCTCTCCACCCCTCTCCATCTCAACCCCTCCCCATCTCGCAACCGGCCTCTCCATCCCTCTCCATCTCGCGACCGGCCTCTCCACCACTCGTTATCCCTCTCCCCCCCCTACTGAAGGGGAACGTAGCATAGAAAACAAAAATTTTCCTACGCGAGAGATACCCGAAAGGCCAAGATCTAATCTATGAGACGAAGTGCAACGGGCAACAAGAGGGTTAAGGAGAACACATACCCTCGAAGACTCAAAGTGGTACGAGATCAAATCTCGTTGTTGGCGTAGTCGTACTCACACCGATCCCGATAGCGAGAAGATGGCACCGCAATCCGGCGGTGCATCCGTGATCGGTCACACGTACGGTTGATGACGACCTCCGTTCCCTCGTTCCAGCGGGGCGCGGAAGTAGAGGATCCCTCGGAACTCCAGTAGCACGACGACGTGGTGGTGGTGAAGAATCCCACGGTCAGGGCTTCGCCAAGCCGGAGACCATGAAATGGAGCAGCGGGTGGAGGGAAATGGAAGTGGCCAAGTGTGTGTAGAAGAGGAGCTCTCACCCTCCTTTTATAGGGGAGGGGGAGGCAGCCCAAGAGGGGGGTGCGGCCAGCCATGGTGTGCCCCCACCTCTTCCCTCTTCATGTGAGTGGAAGCTCCACTCACACCCACTCATGCTCCCATAATTTCCCACTTGGAAAATCCAAAGGTTTTCTTTTAATAAATAAATAAAACCTTTTTATTTCTTTATTTCAGCATTTGTTAATTCTATTAACAAACTTTTGCATATAGCACCTCGAATCATTTGTTAATTCTATTAACAACCATTCGACGAAAAACCCCTTGAACTATTTCAATTTTCCCCGAAACAATTTCGGTGCTGCCCAAAATATTCTTTGATATTCCGTATCCTCTCAAACGCGTCATCGAACCTTAAGTGTGTCACCCTACGGTTCGCGAATAAGATAGACATGATCGAGACTCCTCTCCGATCAATAATCAACAGCGGGATCTGGAGATCCGTGATGACTCCTATATATTCAACGATGACTCTCGTGATCGTGTGAACCAACAACGCCGTGAACTATTCCCTTTGTCTCGCGATATTTTACTTGTCCGAGATTCGATCATTGGTATCAACCATACCTTGTTCAATCTCGTTACCGACAAGTACTCTTTTCTCGTTCCCGTGATATAACATCCTTGTGATCATATCACGTGCTTGCAAGCGGTTTCGATGTGATATCACCGAGAGGGCCCAGAGTATATCTCTCCGTCATTTGGATGGACAAATCCCACTCTTGATCCATGATCCTCAACTAATACTTTCCGAATACTCAATGACACCTTTATAGTCACCCTGTTACGGTGTGACGTTTGATGCCATCAAAGCACTCTTCCGGTATCAGTGATTGACATGATCTCATGGTATAAGGAATAAGTTACTTCGTGTGTTTGATATAACAATGTAAACTAAATGACTTGATCGCATTGCTATATTCTCTTTGGGTATATGTTCATCACATCATTCTTCTAATGACATGACCCCGTTATTAATAACATCCGATGTTCATGATCAGGAAACCTTGATCATCTATTAATCAACGAGCTAGTTAAAAGAGAGGCTTTACTAGGAACCATTGTTTGTTTATTAAGCACACATGTATCAACGTTTCCGGTTAATACAATTCTAGCATGAGAAATAAACATTCATCATAAACAAGGAATAAGATAATAACCATTTTATTATTGCCTCTCGGGCATATTCCCTTCAGTCTCCCACTTGCACTAGAGTCAATAATCTAGTCTGTAAGCACTTAACACATATGGCGTACCAGTGTTATTACCATGCTTCGCATGTGGTAAACATCATCAAAAAGATCTGAACTGTTCAGGTCCTATTGTATTTGCATGTTCTTTGCGTCTACACGCATCACTCATTCTCTAATGAGATGGCTTTGTATATATATAGTCAATTCGTGAAAACTTAATTCCTCAGCTTAAACTGATGTCACTAACATTGTGAAAATGTAGCTTCATAGTGTTAGCATTCTTGGAAACTCACCAAGTTCCGGTGATACCTTAATTCCTCAGCTTAAACCGATGTTACTAACATTGTGAAAATGTAGCTTCATAGTTTCAGCATTCTTGGAAATTCACCAAGTTCAATAAAGAACTCCTTGACACAAAATACGCTTATTATCAGTTGTCAACACAACGATATACTTTAGCCTTTGTTGTAGTATCTGTCACAATATTTTAATTTTGAAACTCTTTCAAATCCAGCATGGAACTTTCTTCCATCCTATTGTGCTACCCTTCATCACATATTTTAATTGAGATAAAATTACTTGAATAAATGACAAGACTATTAGTGTAACATATTACAACTATTATTTTGTCATTACTATATAGGAAAACATATCCTTAGCATTTCTAAAATGACACAAGGATCTCTCCCACTGTTGTCTAATCATCATATGAATTATCCTGCTATAACATTTTATAGCATAGGACTCATCTGGTCGTGTACATAGCATGGAAACATGACTTAGAAATCTCAATTTCAATTATGCTCATCATGTGTCAAAACACATGAATCTTGCTCAATTATTTTCCATGTGACAAGAACTCCTTCTTATCAATTGTATATTGACTTACTTCAATATTTCATCTATGTAATTTGGCTTCAATCATATCAGGCGCTTCAATCCATCTTTTATAGATATCGATGCCCAATATCTTCTAAGCCTTTCATCAATATGAAATCTTAACCGTGTTAATTTAAAATACATATTTTCCAATCAACCATATGTCATCTACATAAAGTATTGGAAATATGTCATAACGCTCCCACTTAATTTCTTGTAACTCTACAAGCATCTTTATCATTCATGATGGAATCAAACTCTTTTGATAACTTCATTAAGGTAAAGATTTCAACTTCGTTATGCTCACTTCAACCATTGAAGTGCGCATGCCTTTCTAGCAACCTTTTGAATTTTACAAAACTCTCAGACTGTGTCAAGTACACATCCTTGAACAAACTTCCTCGAGAGGAGAATTGGTTTTGTTATTCAACATCCATATCATAATATGTAACTTTGCTAGAACTATCTGCAAAGACTAAGCATCACTACGGAAGATCAAAATCTTGTAGTAGTGAACTCTTTGAACTTCGTCGAAAACAACTTTTCGATAAGTATCCATGTCTTTGTCGCTATATAGACCCTTTTGCTATCGTTAGGCATCATTCCTATTGAAAGGACTACCAAGTCACATACTTGATATTCATACAAGGATACTATGGCGGATATAATGACTCATAGTCAATTTTACGAAGTCAGTGCCCATCATTTGCTTCCTTTATAAGGTCCAGGTCCTTTGTTGTCAAAACAACACTTTATACCTAAACCACAAGTTGTTCAAAGTACAAAGTTTTTGGACTTTTCTGCTACAGTTCGCAAACTCATTTGAAGTATCTACAACATTTGTAGTGTCTTCTACTTAGTCAAAATAGTAAACCCCGGAACAACTTCCAGTGCTGCGCTACTCTTGACATGATAACGGAGATTCTGTAATCTTGTTGAGTTTGTACCGTGCTCCCACTCACTTGTTTCGCAAGAACTACTTTCTCGAGAAATCAACCCTTTCTGACAAACAACATTTGTCTTTTGGTTCGGTGATAGGATAAATACCCAATGTTTTATTTGGGATAACCTTATAAACATATATTTATCCTATTTTGGTTGTAAACATTTTACACATGCTATGCATACCAAAACTTAAGAAAGTGACAATTCGGGTCACTACCCAAACCATATCTTATATGTTGTCAATTTCAGCGGATCATGATGATGCTCTTTTCAGTGGAAAAACGGTTGTCACTAATGTATAAACTACAAAATTATAATGGCAATTTTATTAATCTTACCATGTCAAACAGGGTTTGATTTTGTCTTTTGAATACTCCAATCTAATGTGGGGTATTCAAGAAGTATAAGTTGTAGAACAATTCTGCAACTTCTCAGATGTTTTGCTAAACTTGTAACTCAAACTTTATCCTTTATGATCCAATCATAAATACTTGATTATCTTGTTACATTGATTTTAACTTCATATTAACAACCTTTTGAACCAATTCAAAATGTCAAACTCTGTTCCCTTTAAATAGATATACTCGCATATCTACTTAAATCATCGACAGAATTTTATGAAGGAAAAATTAATCCACCATACATGACTACACATAATGGACTATATACATCAATATGTATAATCTCCACTAAATTAGTCGTCCATTCTACTTTGGCCTAAGAACGGAATTCTAGTCATCTTTTGGAAGAGGTCTCACAAGTGTCAATAAAATGACTCCGGAAGTTCATCAATATGGAATTCCTTCATGTTTTCCTTTCCGATATGAACTAAAATGGTGGTGTCGCAATTTAAGTGAAACTCTTTTACGTCTTGCAACGTTTAGCATTCAGTCTTATAGATGTTTACTTTACCAACATGATTTATATTAACATATCCATCAATTATGGAATATGATCATAGTTTGAACAATCTCATTTGTTCTCACAAAAGACTAGAACAAAATAACAAATTATTAAGTTCTTCAAATAAATCTTGACTGGTTGGTTCGATACGACAATGAACACAATAACACTTTATTTATGTTCTTGTCATAATCGATTCCACATCTATTACTAGTTCTTTTTAGGCCCTTGTATTTCTTGCATTGTGTTGCTTTGTATGACAACTCATACCAACCAATGTGGTATCAAAATACCCAAAAATACTTTGTTAACTAGTAATACATCTATAACTTGTATATCAAGTATATACTCCTGAGCTGGACTTTTCCAGTTATCTTCTTTTCTGCCATATATCTATTTGCAATTCTATTTTCAATATTCCCTTTCCTTTACAGAAGAATCATTCAACATCAAACAATGCTAGTCTTACTAGCTCATTTTCTTTGGCGTGTTAGTCATATACTATCACCCATTGAGTCATACTTTGAGTTTGATTGTTCTACTAATATCACCATATTAATAGCATTCTTCTAGATTCCACTCTTAGCAATTTCCAAGTAAGGTAAACTACTTTACCCATACTTCTAATCCATTCCATCATAACAATTTTATGATTAAGCTATTATAGCTCGAAGGAAGGAATTTAGAGGATAATTTTTAGCATCCAATTTCTTGGAATATTCAAACGCCTAGCGTCTTCAATCATTGCATATATTTAGATAATATAAGCAAACATTGTCACGCTAAATTTGCATATATTCAGATAATATAAGCAAACATTATCACGCTAAATTATACTCAGTCATGGTGCTACAAATAAGTTTCTAGATATCAATATATCTTTCACTTGATTGTTTCTGAAAACAACTCTTTTCAGTTCCAAAATCACCTTGATCAACAAAACATTCTTTTGAAGATAAAGTAATATGAAAGCAACCATGACTCTGGATTCTAAGTAGGAAATATTTGCTCTCTAGATTAATCAATCATTAACCATATGGAGCTAGGTAGGAAATACCGAAAATCTACAATAGGATTCAATTTTAAATTTCACTAATACGGTACCAATCTTAAATGGTATTTACCAGATCATAACAGTTATATCTCAATTAACAATCTAAGTGTAAGGTAGTTATGTGGATGCCAATGAATACTACAATTTGTGCAAATTCACTTTGATTTGTTGTTCATGATAAATAAGTTCAAGTTAATTCAAAAATTAAACCATGAACTCCCACTCAAAAACAACATCCCTCTTAGTCGTCTTTAGTGATTACACGAACCAAATTCACTACACCAAAACCGATCATCACGTGAGATGATGTAGTTTCAAAGGCGAACATCGACATGTTCATCATATCATCCATATGACTCATGCTTTACCTTTCGGTTACGTGTTCCGAGGCCATGTCTGTACATGCTAGGCTCGCCAAGTAGAACCGTAGTATTGCGTGTGTTTCAAGGCCATGTCTGTACATGCTAGGCTTGAAAACACCCGTTGTATG
Organism: Alopecurus myosuroides; assembly: GCA_028641055.1. NCBI lineage: Eukaryota > Viridiplantae > Streptophyta > Magnoliopsida > Poales > Poaceae > Alopecurus > Alopecurus myosuroides. The sequence continues at coordinate 61,588,457 of CM054057.1, read as the reverse complement.
CGAACGTTGAGTCTGTCACACCCGATCATCACGTGGTGTCTCGAAACGACGAACTTTCTTAACGGTGCATACTTAAGGAAGAACACATTATTATCTTGATATTAAGTGAGAGGGATCATCTTATAATGCTACCGTCGCTATCTAAGCAAAACAAGATGCATAAAATGATTAACATCACATACATCACATGTAAGGATAACGTGATATGATATGGTCCTCCTTGCACTTGATCTCCATCATGTGCATTATGGTATGATCTCAATCATTCTACCGGCGTGGTACCAAGTACCACGGTACCCCAAACTTGATTGTCCATCAATAAGAAGACAACCATATGGATACCTTCCGGTATATCAATAATTTACAAAATAGATCATCTCATAATCAAATTTGTAATATTGACCATATCAATTCACATGCCCAGCAAAAACTAGTTAGACGCTTCTAATTTATTTTTTGCATATTTTACGTGGCTTAGGGCTTTCGAGGATAGAACCGTTCATACCTACGAACATCAACCACAACATTGATAAACACATTTTTAACAACCCTTCATAGATTAGATCTTAACTATAGTAGGAGAAACAGACACCCGCAAGCCACTTATGCAATACAAGTTGCATGTCATTTGTGGAACAAGTCTCATGTACGTGGACATGTAAGGTTAGTCCGGGCCGCTTCATCCCACTATGCCACTAAGATCATAAAATAGTCAAGGAGGTAATAACATGATCATCAACGCCCACATACACCTATGTGTTCTACCCGTACAAAACATCTACGCATAGATCCGGCTCTGATACCACTGAAGGGGAACGTAGCATAGAAAACAAAAATTTTCCTACGCGAGAGATACCCGAAAGGCCAAGATCTAATCTATGAGACGAAGTGCAACGGGCAACAAGAGGGTTAAGGAGAACACATACCCTCGAAGACTCAAAGTGGTACGAGATCAAATCTCGTTGTTGGCGTAGTCGTACTCACACCGATCCCGATAGCGAGAAGATGGCACCGCAATCCGGCGGTGCATCCGTGATCGGTCACACGTACGGTTGATGACGACCTCCGTTCCCTCGTTCCAGCGGGGCGCGGAAGTAGAGGATCCCTCGGAACTCCAGTAGCACGACGACGTGGTGGTGGTGAAGAATCCCACGGTCAGGGCTTCGCCAAGCCGGAGACCATGAAATGGAGCAGCGGGTGGAGGGAAATGGAAGTGGCCAAGTGTGTGTAGAAGAGGAGCTCTCACCCTCCTTTTATAGGGGAGGGGGAGGCAGCCCAAGAGGGGGGTGCGGCCAGCCATGGTGTGCCCCCACCTCTTCCCTCTTCATGTGAGTGGAAGCTCCACTCACACCCACTCATGCTCCCATAATTTCCCACTTGGAAAATCCAAAGGTTTTCTTTTAATAAATAAATAAAACCTTTTTATTTCTTTATTTCAGCATTTGTTAATTCTATTAACAAACTTTTGCATATAGCACCTCGAATCATTTGTTAATTCTATTAACAACCATTCGACGAAAAACCCCTTGAACTATTTCAATTTTCCCCGAAACAATTTCGGTGCTGCCCAAAATATTCTTTGATATTCCGTATCCTCTCAAACGCGTCATCGAACCTTAAGTGTGTCACCCTACGGTTCGCGAATAAGATAGACATGATCGAGACTCCTCTCCGATCAATAATCAACAGCGGGATCTGGAGATCCGTGATGACTCCTATATATTCAACGATGACTCTCGTGATCGTGTGAACCAACAACGCCGTGAACTATTCCCTTTGTCTCGCGATATTTTACTTGTCCGAGATTCGATCATTGGTATCAACCATACCTTGTTCAATCTCGTTACCGACAAGTACTCTTTTCTCGTTCCCGTGATATAACATCCTTGTGATCATATCACGTGCTTGCAAGCGGTTTCGATGTGATATCACCGAGAGGGCCCAGAGTATATCTCTCCGTCATTTGGATGGACAAATCCCACTCTTGATCCATGATCCTCAACTAATACTTTCCGAATACTCAATGACACCTTTATAGTCACCCTGTTACGGTGTGACGTTTGATGCCATCAAAGCACTCTTCCGGTATCAGTGATTGACATGATCTCATGGTATAAGGAATAAGTTACTTCGTGTGTTTGATATAACAATGTAAACTAAATGACTTGATCGCATTGCTATATTCTCTTTGGGTATATGTTCATCACATCATTCTTCTAATGACATGACCCCGTTATTAATAACATCCGATGTTCATGATCAGGAAACCTTGATCATCTATTAATCAACGAGCTAGTTAAAAGAGAGGCTTTACTAGGAACCATTGTTTGTTTATTAAGCACACATGTATCAACGTTTCCGGTTAATACAATTCTAGCATGAGAAATAAACATTCATCATAAACAAGGAATAAGATAATAACCATTTTATTATTGCCTCTCGGGCATATTCCCTTCACCTACATGGCTTGCAGCGCAGAGGAGGATCTCTTCGCCTCCCTCTCCCTCTAGGAAACGCGGCCGGAAGTATAGAAGGAGCCACGGCCGGTGCTCCCTCCCGACTTCGACGCGTCTTCACCAGATTTGTGGTGGTTTCGTTGACCACAGATCTGGCCGGTAAGGATCCTCGAGCAAGCGGCCGAGATGCCTTGGTGCGCGTGAGATCGTAGGGTGGACCAAATCCACGGGGTCGCCGGATCTCTTCCCTTCTTCCCCACTCCCGATGTCTCCCGGTTTCTGCCTCTCACCTTATTTATCTCTCTGTCTTTGTCTCTCTCTCTCTCTCTCTCTCTCTCTCTCTGCAGATCCGCCATGGCGGCGACCATGGAGGACGAGCTTCCTAGCGCCAGATGCGGACTTCCCCGACCCTCATTACGCCAGATGCGGACTTCCCCGACCTACATGTCGCCGTATCCGGCCTCCCTCGACCTCCCTGCATCCGGATCCGGCTGCACCCGACCTTGCTTCCCTCGCGAGGATCCTAAACGGGAGGCCAGGGGTCAACGCCACCGGCTACCATAGCATCAACGACACCGACTACCTCGCGAGGGCTCTTCAACAGCTAGACCTTCAAGGGCGTCCAGGTAACAACCCACCCCTCCTCCTCCATCTTCATGAGCTTGCAGATCTGGACTGTGGCAGAAATCCCAAGCCATTATTTTTGTGTGTGACCTGCCGTTGTAGATTCTTTTCTTTAGAGTCGGATTATCCTTGTCTTACCCATTATTTTTGGACCACAGATCTTATACATGATTCAATTTGATTCCTCTGATTTCCATATGTAAGTTATAAGTCTTACAATGGATGTGCTGCAATTCAGTGGACTTGTTGTACTAATCTGCTTAGTTTTAATTGGTAATAGATACCAGGTTTTATCTTAGTGCCGTCCATATGCCTTTGATGTAGCAATATGCACGTCTGTTCATGGTTGCTATGCGGTTGTTATTTGCTACTCCATCTATAACTCCAGATTTGCTATCTATTTTAAGAAGATTTAGATTATTGCAGTTCCGTTTCGGTTGCTATGCGGTTGTTATTTGCTACTCCATCTATAACTGCAGATTTGCTATCTATTTTAAGACGATTTAAATTATTACAGTTCCGTTTTCATGTCTTGTTAATCTGTTGATCTACGCCTCTACCTTGGTGTCTTGATCCTGCTTTGCTTGCAATTTGATAGCTGAGTTGGTACTTTATTTAACACCATTAACTCATGTAAAACTTCCCTACACTACTTCAGATAGGCATACTTCAGTGGAGTTACAACTGATGAGTGTAGTTGAACTGCTGCTAGTCTATGTCTCTGTTACAAACCATAAGACCAACCCCAACAGTAAGAGCTATTTTTTTTGGAATGGTCTATAAACTTAAGATTTTTAAAGAAATGACTGAGCTGTGTGCTGTCCCACTGGTTCTACATATGTTTGCTATTTCTGTTGTGCCCATAACACAAATTTGTTTTGCTTTGGATGTAACTAGTGGGCTGGGGCTTCCTGTGGGATGGGAATGCTTGGCTTAATTGTGTTTATATATGTGGATGGTTGCTTCTACATCATGAATGTTCCTGCAAATAAAAATATCCCTTTATATGTTAGGCATATATGCATTATTAGATGCCATTATTGGCCGGAGTGTTGGTGGCATAGTATGATATGTTAATTCTTCATATTGCTGTTAACTGGATACACTATTCATTTATTGCAAGAAAGTTATGACTACTGCTAACACAATGAGTCTGAATGCATGCTCCTAAATACCTTTCTGTCTAAATAATCTTTTACTACTGCTAACCTACTGCTAAAACAGAGATTATGTATGCACTGCTACCTGACGTATGAACTCTACATGACATGAAATAGTTATTTTCAGTGTCCCTCTCAATTTGTTTTCACTGTCCTTTGATATATGCTTGGACTGGGAAGTTGTGGATTAATGATGGTGATTTTGTTCTACTTGGATGCATTGGTACTCTTCATTGAGCGCACGGACGCAACATCGGCAGAAGATCATGCCGTGCACATCATGAAGCACACCGCAGGCTTCATGCACTGCAATTGTTACCTCATTGGATAATTCCTACGAGGATGAAGAGGAAGTGGAATCTTCGTTCACCGAGTAAGTGTCCCGTCTGCTCCTTGGAACCTACAACACTAGCTTCCTTGTACTTATGCATGTCATAGCTTCTCATAATTTTGATTGCTGATGTTCAGCTTCAGTTATGTATTAGGAAGAGTGGCTTGCTGTAGTGGTATAAACATTTGTCTGATTTAGGTTGCTCCCTCCCTATCATTAGCAAAGTATGTATTGACACGTGTCACTAATTTGAGTTATGAGACGTTGGATTATCTCAACTGGACTACATGTCATGAGTTTATTTAGCCAATGTGGTCTACTATTGTTGCTTATATTGGAACTATGACATGGTTGTACATCATAATTGTTCCGTCCAATGGGATAATTGGTACAGCTTAAGTTTATTCTGTCCAGGTGGATCGTTACTCTGTATCCAAATGAGCAATGGCTATTAGAAAGATTTACTGAGACCGGTTCCCATCTGATGATAACTAGTGTTTTGCAACATGCATATCTATTGACTGCAGCATGGCATTGTATGTTATAAGATTGGTTCATGTCCAAATGTAGGGTTGCATGCACATTTACATGTTTGAATTATCTAATATTTTGTTATTCTCCACAGAACGGTCTTGCCACTAAGGTGGAGAAGTCACGCAAGCAGATAAAGGAAAGGAAGAACAGGACCAAGAAGATCCGTGGTGTGAAGGTCAGTTTGTCGCAAATGTGTTGATCATTGTACCTTGAAACAGATTTGTTTGTTTCAGCATGTGACGAAGTTCTGTTTCCATTTTGCAGACCAAGGATGGAGAGGCTGCCAAGAAGAAATGAGAATATTTCTGTCTTTCCATCTGTGCGCTATCAAGCTTTGCTTTGTTTAGGATGGTATCCTGGTGTCTGTGTTGCTGAATGCTTAATTATAACTAGAAAAGACTCGTGTCACCACCTGGTATTTTGTGAGGCAATTGTATCTGTTCCGAGTCGAGTTATGAACATATTTGGCTGATATTTGTATCTGAATGTATGTTGTATTTGTTCTGTATCTGAGTATTCTCATTTTTTTTAAGAAGTTACTTGATGAGTGGGACCAGCAACCTGCAATATCCGAACAAAATATCTGTCATAAAACCCAAAATTCTTGAAATAAAAAGGAACGAATCGAAATAAGGCCCAAGACCAAAATTTTAGCGTATTGCCTATGCCTAGGCCTAGAATTGAAAAAAAATGTTAAATGGCCAAAGCCCATAAATGTAAACCAACCGCAAAAGGCTAAGGCCCAAAGACCCTAAAAATGCTACGGCCCAAAAGGAAAATGGACCATAAAGACCACTGACAAGAAAAGAAAAATGTCAGATTTATTGGGCTAGGCCCATGAAGATCAACGAAATGGACCGGGCTGATTTTGATCCACGACGTTTTTAAATCGTCATGATTTTGCCACGTAGGACTAGCCACGTCGGAGCTGATGTGTCCTGCCCGGACTGCTCATGTTTCTAAATCGTCGTGGATATCCATGACGTTTCCAAAAAAAACGTCGTTGTGGTTATTTACTGTCGCTCGGTTTTCAACGATTTGTTTTTCGTCATAAGATCGTCATGGATGAAATATGATGACGATTTGGTGACGAAAACAGAGTGTCAAGTATCAGCATATTTCTTGTAGTGTGAAGACAGTACATCAAAAGACGCGAAAGGAGAATGTTCGACTAAGAACAAGAAGAAAAACTTACTCGTCGTCATCTTCGTCGTCCAACATATCCGCATTCCATGCGGTTTGGATATTTGGAAATGAGGGAGAAGGGGCACACGTGCGCAGCAGGGTCACGTTGAGAGGCCCCTTCCCGGGCGATTCCTTGTCCAAAGAGTTATCCTTGGAGGTGGCCTCATCGTCCTCCACTCGACGGCGTTTGCGGTGGAGGAGACCGCTACCCGAATCCTCCGCGCCATCTGAGGAGTCACGCTCGGAGCTCGAGGAGGCATTAGCAACACTGGTATCAGTTGGGCCGTCCAAGTTACTCGCCAACAAGTCCGAGTAAGGACACCCCGTCTTAGGCCCAAGGTTAAGGCCCAAGAAGGGAAGCCCTTGGAGTATTCTGGAAGGCCCACTTGAAGCCCACCCGCAATGCCTTGCGGGCTAAGATAGGAAACTTGTAACCGACATAGGGTTAGAGTTCGAGGCCTCTCCGGGTAGGGTTTCAGACCTGGCCATCTATATAAGGCCAGGAGAACCACCGGAGGAGGACCAAGCAATACCGCACCACCAAAGCCTTGAGCTCGAGATCATACTCTCGGCTTGAGCAACCACTATTGTAACCGATCTATTCGATAATACAGATCGACAGAGGCAGGAGTAAGGGTTTTACCTCTACGAGGGCCCCGAACCTGGGTAAATCGTGCCCCCTGTCTAGCCGACGATCGTCACCAGCGCTCATGGGTTCTCCTATTCGAAACCCTATGTGTTCACCCGAGGGATTTGTTGAGTCACAGATTCGACAGTCAGCTCCTTACGAGAGATACCCTCAGTAACACTCTTGAACTGCTTCCAAACTATGCCCTGCAAGGAAAATGAATGAATGAGTTATTCATTACTTGATATCTCAGGAAATCATCGGAAGAGACCGATATAGTGCGAGAATGATTGAAATTACCTCTGGAGCATGTCCTGCATGCTGCGGAACTCTTCCATGTTTCTCGTTAATGGGTCAAAGACTTCAAATCTTCCCTTATCAGTTTTAATGTCCAGCAGAATCCAGTGAAAGATGCACACGTTTATATATACACCCCTAACGCCTTATTTGAAAGCTCTTTGGGATTCATGCTAAAAACTTCACAAAATTTGTGATCTAGGATTTTTGGTTGTATCATCACTAATGCACTCATGCATTCTCTTTCACCAACATGCATTTATGAGAGTCTACATGAATTTTTCCCATAATACCTTTAATTCTTTATGTCCCACTAGACTTTGTGCCCTGGTTTCGGAGGAACAAGATTGTGTTCCCGATGTCCCACGTGAAGTTGCCTTGGTGTCGTAGGGGAGGTTTTCACAACGTGTTGTGTTTCGACCATGACAATGAAACTCAGAGCCGCGTGGTCTTGGTCACGTGTTATTGTTTTGTTTCGCCTTTTAGCATTGTGGCGTTATCCCATACCTAGTCTCGGCTATCAAATGTCCCTCCATCATGGCGAAGACACTCCATTCGGAGATCATGCATGGTGCTTGCACATTCCCCATCGGTTCTTCTAGCTGTATTCATGCCTTGGGTATCGACGTAAAGTTCTTGGGAGAGCTCCTAATAAGTTTTACGCCCGAGGTTTAATGAGGCGTCGTGCCCTGTTTGTGGCTTCTCGGTCTGTGCTCGGCCATGCATCAATGCCTTTCTGCGACGTGGACATCATGCTATGCATGTGGCGTGGTCTTGGATTCACACGTCCTCCGCCATCGCAAGGCCACGGTAGCTTCATAATCACAAATTCACAAAAGGGGAATCACCAAAAATTGCAAAGTGACTCTGCGCTCCATGCTGTCCACCAATGAAACAATTGAAAGTTGCTCCTGACGGATCGTCCATCCGAACCGTCCACTCCTCCACACGTTCGATTTTACGGCCAAAATTTGTCAATGTGAGCGACATGGAAAACGTGAGCGACCCACCTCTCTTCCCTTCCTATCCCCACCCACCTCTCGCCATTCCCTTTTGCGCCGCCACCGTCGCCGGCAGATCTCGGCGGGATCCGGCGGCCCCTCGCGCCGCCGGCCGCACCCCCGGAAGCAGCTCCTCCTCCTCTCTCTGTTCCACGGCGTGGAGCTTCTGGCCGACTCCCGCCACCCAGGATCGATGCAGCAGGCCAGCAGCCATGGGATCGATCCCCTTTCTCTCCGCCGGTCGCCTGCGCCGACGGTGGCTCTCCCCCGCCGATCCTCTTTCTGTATCGTCGTCGAGGCCGCCTGCTGGTTTCCCTCGCCGGCGACTCACCTCGCGCCACTGTCAGCCAGCGACCGGCAGTAGCGCACAACGAGCTCACGGCTCCTCAGCTCGCGCCGTCGTCCGGGTAGTGGAGTGGCTTGAGTTGGCCCTGGACGACGACGCCCAGCAAAAAGGGACAGCCTTGCCTGCCACCCCGAATCCCTAACAAGGCGACTGAGGGAGGAGGAGCTCACCGTCAGAGGGGTACTCCTGCCGTCGCCCCTCATGGCCGTGGACGCGCCAGACCTCAAGGCCGGGCCAGCTGCTGCCGGTTGTCTTCCCCGACCACGTTCCCGAGCGGCATCCTGCTGGTCCTGCCCCGGGCGTCCTCAACTTGGCTTCTCGCCCTGCCCTCTCCTGGAGGTGAGACCAATTTCTCCATACGTTGCTACTGGTAGAGCTGCTGCAGTAGTTTGTATGTAGTTGCAATTGCTCTAGGTTGAGTGTATAGAAGGCTGACCTAGTGTTGTTCTCAATACCATAACTGCTGTATGTCGGGTGTAGCTGCAATTGCACTGCTGTTGGGTGATTATACCTGACCGCTTAGTATTATCCTTGGATTTATGCATAAATTTCACCAAATTTGCATGCATGATAGAACTTGTGATGATGTTCTTTAAGTTGCAGCAATAAAAGAAAAATGTTGAGATAGGTGTTTTGTTGGGCTAAAATTTGAGCCATTTATTGAATTATAGGATGGCCTACTTGCTATGATTAACTCTTGTTGGTATGTTTGTCTGTTCCGTCTCATAATCATGTCTATGAATTGGTCATGTCTTGACATAGTTGCTGTGCTAGCCATACCCTGGTGGATTGTGTACCACAGTAGCTGGACATGATGGTTGTGTAACACAGTAGTTGGATCCAATTAGGAATGTCAAGTATACTTGTGTACATATGCAAAGACTTGCTGTTTCTTCAGAGTGCTAGCAACATTTATGGATTTTCATCTCTTAAGATCTTGTGAACTTGTTAATTGCTCCTGCAAATTACATTGTGGAAATATCTGTGAAGTGACAAAATAATTTTTGAAGTTTCTGTGAAAGAATGTCAAATCTGTTCTTGACTTTATGCAGGTCAGAGTTGATGGGTTGAAGAGTATTTCCTACTCCACCTCCACCCTCGCTGCCTTGTGATGGTGCTGAGACATGACCCGCACTGCAACCGTGGCAAGTTGATGTCTTGGCCTTGGCTACAATTCCCCTCCTGTGAGCTCTGATTTATCCCTTGGAACTCGTTTACGAGCCCTGTGCATAGTATCTGCTCCGGCAATTGGAGTCGATGACCCTCCCTTATTGGATTGTGTGTGATGATGGCTATCTGCCAGGCAGTTGATCTATGGTCCAGGCCTATTTAGTTACCAGTAGAGGTCATGAAGTTTCTGTCAATTGCCTTTTTTCTTGTGATAGTAGAATTAATGGGTTGGTGTGGTGTAATGTTGATCAAATAGTACGTGTTGTTGATGGAGAATGGGTGTTTTATTTGCTGTGGCTTGTTTCTGTTGACCGCGGATAAGAATAGACAGTCACCTCATTTGATCTTAGCTTACTAATCCTGTGGTGCAGGGGTGTTTGAGGCGTGAATGCTACCACTTGGGTGGAGCGGTCAGAGTGTGGAAGGTGAGCGCGGCCGTGATGCAGCAGCTGCAAGGTGGATAGGAGAAGTGGAGGTGTACACGAGGAGGCGAATTCTGGTGGGCTTTTCTTTTTGTTGCCCCTAGAACTCGAATTGTTTGAGTTGGTGTCAATATATATGAATTTGCTTGCCCATCCAAATTAAGAGATGTCTTTCTGTTTTTTGCTGTAATAATATCCTCACAGAGGTGTTGTTGAGGTTTGTGTGGAGAAACTGTCTTTGGCGGGTGGCCGGGCGGCCTCTATGTGTATGCAATCGAGTATGAGGAGTTTTTTTTTTATTTTAAGGTGCATGTACCGTGTGTCTGTGATTAAGCTTGTAACCGGCTGGCTGGTTAGACATTTCTGTATTGCGAGATGTTGAAAAGTTGTGTAGGATCATATGCCTAAAACATATAGCTTTGATTTCAAGGTGTGGGTTGTAAAGATGATTCGTTTCCGTAGCTGGTGAAATTGAGTGGTTCAATTCTTCATTCGTTGCATCAGTGGCAAGAAAATAAGTGGCTGCTGAAGGACTCTGTTTTTTCTCTGTTTCTGAAGACTCGTTTTCGTGCTACTCATACCGATTCTCTCTTTGAGAAATGTTTCAAGTGATTTCGTATCATAGTAACTAAATTGCCAACCGGTTCAGAGACATGTTCCTAAATAAGTAGCAAGTACTATGTAGACTGTAGTACTCTTCTTTCTAAATCACCTTTTGTAATTTGGAACGTAACAAGTCACAAGATGTTTGTTTCACTGTCATCCGAGGCATAAACATCATCCTTTCATCCGGAACATAAAATCATCCTAAACATATTACAGACAATGCATATTTCACAAGGGTGTTTGATTCACTGTCACCCGGACATATTACAGACAATGCATATTACATAAAATCATCCGGAACATAACAAATCACAGGGTGTTTGATTCACTGTCACCCGGACATAAACATCATCCTGTACAGATTATACACAGAGTACAACTGATTTCTAACATGGACAGATGGAGTAAAAATAAATCTCAATACTAGTACAGATCAAAGATCATGGGCATGGATGAAGGTGACGGCCACGGCGTCATCACGTCGTCGCTGCACCTCAGGACCATCTCCGGCGAGAAGGCTGGACAAGGCAAGCCGTAGATGGCGTCGTCGGGTGCCGGCTGGTCAGGCTCTTGTTCTTGGTGTGCTCCCTCCTCGAACAAGCATGCATCCATCTGCTGGTCCTCTGCGGCTATGGCCGCCAAGAGCTCTGCGAAATCGTCCTCCTCCGTCTGAGTTACTGGTGCCAGTGTCGGCGCGGCTTCCTCGGTGACGGCCACGCTGCTGTGGTCTGGATACAAGCTCGGGAACTCTTGTTCCATGCTGCTAGGTGGATCAGCCGTGACGTCCGTCTCCTGGACAGCTTCTCCTGCGGCGATGTACTCTTGGAAACACTCCAAGTAGCCGTCTAGGTCCTCCATCGGGTTGGGCACGTTGGGCACAGCGGCTGTGATCCTCTCGAAATCCGTCACTTGGCCGTACATCTTGTACAGTTCGTCGTAGGTATTCTCCACCTCCGGTGGGTGCTCATCGGTGAGCCGCGGCCGCGCGCTAGGTGGCGAATCCTCAGGGTCCGCCGCGGCCTTCCTCTTCTTGGAGTTGATTGCGGGAGGATCGGAGCACACGGGCACATCCTCCTCGACCGACGACGTAGTTGATGATGTGGATGCCCTCGAGGGATTTCGAGGCGTGTGGTAGACCTTGCAGATGACGATGTCGCTGTCTCCTTGCTCCGTCGAGATTCCGTACTCCTTCATGCGCCAGCCCAGCCTGTGGATGCGGCCGGCCGTGTCCTTGATGGCGTGCACCAAGTCTTGCACGTAGCCGCCGTTCTTGCTGCCCTTGAGCGGGATCTTCCCTTTCTCCGAGTGCCAGTAGCTCTTCCTGGGATCGCCGTCGATCCGGCGCAGCTTCCGGCCAGTCTTGTTCTGCGTGGCGAAGCGTACCGGGGTGTAGAGGAAGCAGGCGTCGTTGCCGTCGCGGTCGCGTACGCGCAGGCGGCCAGAGACGAGGTCTTCGGGGAGGGCGGAGTAGACATCGGCACGATGGATGAACCTGCAGGCGATGGGATGGCCGGCGATCTCCCCGCCGAGGTAGTCGTCGGTGAGCACGTGCTCGGCCGGAGCAAACGCGAAGCCTGGATCCATGGATATCGGCGGATGGGCGAGTCGTAGGTGGTCTAGGGTTAGCTAGCTCGCAAACTCAAATGTTGGTGGAGATGGTGCGCGGTAATTGGTATGGGGTTTAGCTCTCGCCCCCTCCTTTTTATGGGTCAGTGGGCAACTCGGTTCGATCGTTAGTTTGTTACCAACTTTCCATGCATATATATGCGCACGCGCGTACGTGGACAGTGGCTGCAATCGGACTTCGGACTTGCACTTGCACTTGCCTAAAGTACACGCGGGCAAACTACACTTGCACTGCATGGTATGCCTGAGCTACTCGGTTCGATCAAGCGTCAAACCTGCCTTGTGTCTTTTAGTTTGTTACCAAATTTCCATAATTCCATGCATATGCGCGGACAGTGGCAGATTGGGTTCGGACTTCGGACTACCTGCCTTGTGTCTTTTAGTTTGTTACCAAATTTCCATAATTCCATGCATATGCGCGGACAGTGGCAGATTGGGTTCGGACTTCGGACTTGCACGGGCGTAAAATACACGCGGGAAATTACAACATGAGGTTTTCTCTCGAAAATGATCGGATGACTTCACAGCAATCTTTGAAAAAAAAATATCTTTTCAAAACATCAATGGACACTACCAGCAAATGATTCTCGGCCGGGTTGTCTGTCCTTCGCCGCGTTCTTTATATCGGGGCCACTGGGCGAACATAGCCTACGCCGAGGATTCTACAAAAACACTCGGCGAAGGCCCAGCCACTCGGCAACGTCTCATCTTCGCCGAGTCCAACCGATAAAACACTCGGCGAAGGTACGAGCACTCGGCAAAGTTGCAAAAATAACTCGGTGAACCTGTAAGCTCGGCGAAAATCCTCCCCACGTGGCACCGACCAGTGGGTCCCATGGAGCCACGATGATGCTGGGATCTTCGCCGAGTGCCTAGCCCGACAAAGAGTTCAAATATACTAAAACGAAAAATCCTACTTTTCTTCACCGAGTGCAAAGAATTAACATTAAACAAAATTATTTTCTGGATTATCTTCGCCGGGTGCCTAGCCCGGCAAAGAGTTCATGTATAGTAAAAAGAAAAAAATCCTACTTCTCTTTGCCGAGTGCCTTTCACGGCAAAGATTTAACGGTAAAAAGGATATTTTCTGGATTGTCTTCGACGAGTGCCTTTCTCGGCAAAGAACGCACGCGCAAAAAAATTTCCCGCGAAATTTTTTGCAGTTTATTCGCCGAGATTTTTGGTGGCCAAGTACTCGGCGAAATTGTGTGCAGAGGAAAAAATTGCCTTTTCGCCCCAAGTCGTCGCTTGGTGGTCATCGTCACCGAGTATTTCTCTCGGAGAACGTTATGTGTTTCCCGCTTTTTCTAGCTTTACACACGACATATCATTTTGGCACCAGTTTCTCAACCCAAGACAATGGTAGGGCCTACCTGTTGGTAAGATTCCCCACATTCCGTCGGATCGGGGAGTTTCGGGCTGTAAGTAGTCCTAGAACCCGCGAGAGAGAGTCCAAGACCGATGAAGCCCTAACACAGAGAGTGAGGGAATCTTTGGCATCCAAGACCCATGCCACAGTCTAACACACATGGTATGGAAAACCCTTGGTTTGGGTGGCATCCAGACGCTCCGGCGCCCCTCCCCGGAGAAACCCTAGCTCCGATGGAGAAAAAGACGGAACTGCCGTTCTAGCCCCTCTACGTGAGCCGAAATGGGGTAGAAAAAGTGGAACTAGTGGCTTTGTTGTGTTTGGTTAGGACCAAGGAACACCCAAGAATATGGTAGGGCCCATCTCTTGGCAAGATTCCCCCCTCCCCCGTTCCGTCGGATCCGGGAGTTTCGGGTTGTATGTAGTCCTAGAACCCGCGAGAGAGAATCCGACGCCAGTGAAGCCCTAACACAGAGAGTGAGGGAATCTTTGGCATACAAGAACCATGCCACTCTCTAACACACATGGTATGGAAAATCCTTGGTTTGAGTGGGATCCAGACGCTCCGGCGCCCCTCCCCGGAGAAACCCTAGCCCCACTGGAAAAAAGACACAAGTGTCGTTCTCGCCCCTCTACGTGAGCCGGAATGGGGTAGCAAAGTGGAACTAGTTGCTTTGTTGTGTTAGGTTAGACCCAAGGAACACCCAAGACAATGGTAGGGTCCACATCTTGGCAATATTCCCCCGATTTCGTCGGATCCGGGAGTTTCGGGCTGTAAGTAATCCTGGAACCCGCGAGAGAGAATCTGAGGCCGGCGAAGCCCTAACACACAGAGTGAGGGAATCTTTGGCATACAAGAACCATGCCACACTATAACACACATGGTATGGAAAACCCTTGGTTTCGGTGGGATCCAGACGCTCTAGCGCCCCTGCCCGGAGAAACCCTAGCCCCGATGGAGAAAAAGACGGAACTACCGTTCTGGCCCTCTACATGAGCCGGAAGGGGGTAGCAAAGTGGAACTAGTTTCTTAGTTGTTTTAGGTTAGGTCCAAAGAACACCCAAGACATTGGTAGGTCCCACCCCTTGTCAAGATTCCCCCTGTTCCGTGGGTTTCGAGAGTTTTGGGGCTGTAAGTAGTCCTGGAATCCGCGAGAGAGAATCCGACGCCGGTGAAGCCCTAATAGAGAGAGTGAGGGAATACTTGGCATCCAAGACCCATGCCACACTCTAGCACACATGGTATGAAAAACCCTTGGTTTGGGTGGGATCTAGACGGTCCGGCGCCCTACCCGAAGAAACCCTAGCCCCGGTGGAGAAAAAGACGGAACTGGCGTTCTGGCCCCTCTATGTGAGCCGGAAGGGGGTAGCAAAGTGGAACTAGTAGCTTGGTTGTCTCAGGTTAGGCCCAAGGAACACCCAAGACAATGGTAGGGCCCACCTATTGGCAAGATTCCCCCCGTTTCGTTGGATCCGAGAGTTTCGGGTTGTAAGTAGTCCTGGAACCCGCGAGAGAGAATACGACTCCGGTGAAGCCCTAAAAGAGAGAGAGTGAGAGAATATTTGGCATTCAAGACCCATGTCACACTCTAACACACATGGTATGGCAAACCCTTGGTTTGGGTGGGATCCAGACGCTCCAACGCCCCTCCCCGGAGAAACCCTAGCCCGCTGGAGAAAAGGACGAAACTTTCGTTCTCGCCCCTCTACGTGAGCCAGAAGGGGGTAGAAAAGTGGAACTAGTTGCTTGGTTGTGTTATGTTAGGCCCAAGGAACACCCAATACAATAGTAGTGCTCACCTATTGGAAATAATCCCCCGTTCCGTCGGATGCGTGAGTTTCGGGGTGTAAGTAGTCCTGAAACCCGCTAGAGATAATCTGACGCCGGTGAAGCCCTAACATAGAGAGTATGGGAATCTTTGGAATCCAATACCCATGCCACACTCTAACACACAGAGAGTTCCCATATTCCACATAAACATGCATCTTGGAAGCACGGACAATGAGACAGAGGAAGCTTTCTTTTTCATTGAATTAAAGACCATTTCCCATTTTCCGAGTGTCAAAAATGGTTTTTTTTGTGAAGAACCTACCAAAAATATGTTGTAAAACTTGGAAGATGCATTTTTTGAAAATACTAGACCATGTTATATGCAAAAACAACCAATTTTTTTTCCTATGAAAAGGTTTCCATCCACCTCTTTTGAAAAACACAACTTTCTACTGATTCAGCTGGAAACTGGTCAAATTTGAACTACATCTACCTCATGGTTTGCTCATGATTTTTGGAAAAAAATCATTTTTAGGTACACAACTACCTATTTCATCATAGATACACCAAGATTTTCTCAATATTCAAACTCTAGCCCCGCTGGAGAAAAACTCAGCTTATAGGTCTACACCCGGTAACCGTTAACCATTTCTTGTTTGTTCCGTTTTTTTCATATTTTTTTTTTGAAAAATGTAGCTTTAACAATATTCATGGTGATGTTGATCTGTTTCTCCTTTTCGAAACGAGCTACAGAACATAGAAATCCGAGTTTGAATGCAAACGTTATGCTCAAAATGGTGAGTAAGTAAACAAAAAACTAGGATACGCCGACAGTAGAAAAAAAAAATAGGCCAACAGGGTTGCCGTCAGCGTAGCCCATTTTTTTTCATTATGGGTTACCATGTAGGGTCTACGCCGACAGCCCAATATTTGGCCATCAGCGTATAAAGCGGCCGTCGTTGTTTTTAACTTCTCCCGTAGTGACTGCATCAAGAAAGAGAACATGTACGTTAGATAAACTCTACTGAAAACCAGGCTCGTCGGCTTTGGCGACATGCATGGTTCCACAACTTCTTGTAGCCATGAATAAATGCAACTAGGTATTCACTTATCCATGCCAATATATTTACATTGGCAGCACCTTGCAACGATAGACCGTAGTTTGCAGAAATACTGAGAAGGCACATTAGGCCGGCACTAATGGAGACGGGACCTTTTGTACCGGCCCGTGAGGGGCATTAGTCCCGGTTGGCCAACCGGGACAGGCCAAATGGGACTAAAGGCCCAACCTTTAGTCCCAGCCCTACTACTTGCCAGGACCAATGGCCCTCCACGTGGCCGCCGAGGAGCGTGCTGGGGGGCACCCCCTATAGTCCCGGTTTGTTTAACGTATCACGACTAACGATTCTCTACCGCGACAAAAATTTGGGCTCTTTCTGTGTCGCGGCAAATAATTCATTTTGTTTTATTTTCTTTATTCATTTCTTCATTTCAAAATAGTTTTCGTATATTTCTACGATGCTAATATACCGTACACGTTCATGAGTATATAACATAACTCGTCTTACGACTGAGCATACAAATATATACAATTTTGATAGTTACATGGAGATCAGACAATTACCGGGACTAGAGCCCGTCTATTCAATTACACGGGGATCATAAGTAGGAGCGCCTATTTACACTAAATAGTCTGGCATCGTCTACCATATCTGTCATCAAAGAACCTGCCAGCTCCTCTACAATCCTATTAGGCGTTGCTCTGGTAGAAGCTTATCCCGCGTGGCCTTGAACTATATAAGAAAAAGGGTATCAATAGGAATATCAATCATGATAACAAAAAGTCACGGTAATAAAATAAAGTTGTGAATGTATTTCGTAGGTTGACTCTATAATCTTTATGCTCAGAGGTAAACGTGAGAATGAACTCGCAAGCGTAGCTTCATCCCCGGTGGCTGCTGTGCGCACTTTACGAGAATAGAATTAAATCAAAACAATAATATAACATCATAATTGTATTGAAAAACTAGAAGTAAAGAGATGCGTGGCCCTATTTCGTACTACTTACCGAGGCCCTCGTAAACGTCAGTGACGAAGGGATGGACCTTGGACCCTGCGAGTAAGGACACCCCGTCTTAGGCCCAAGGTTAAGGCCCAAGAAGGGAAGCCCTTGGAGTATTCTGGAAGGCCCACTTGAAGCCCACCCGCAATGCCTTGCGGGCTAAGATAGGAACCTTGTAACCGACATAGGGTTAGAGTTCGAGTCCTCTCCGGGTAGGGTTTGAGACCTGGCCATCTATATAAGGCCAGGAGAACCACCGGAAGAGGACCAAGCAATACTGCACCATCAAAGCCTTGAGCTCGAGATCATACTCTCGGCTTGAGCACCCACCATTGTAACCGATCTATTCGATAATACAGATCGACAGAGGCAGGAGTAAGGGTTTTACCTCTAGGAGGGCCCCGAACCTGGGTAAATCGTGCCCCCTGTCTAGCCGACGATCGTCACCAGCGCTCATGGGTTCTCCTATTCGAAACCCTATGGGTTCACCCGAGGGATTTGTTGAGTCACAAATTCGACAATTGGCACCGTCTGTGGGAACGGCCTGCGTCGGATCTCCGGCATCTTCGGCTTCATCATCCAACTCGCGTTGGAAACCTTCGACTCCGGCCAACCCTATTCGGATCGGATCTGTCGTGGTCACACCTCACTCGCCGGAATCATGCCCGGTATTTAGCAATCTGGAGAAGAGTGTCACCTTGACGTTCGGGAGCTTGAAGTTCTACACCAACAAAGACGGGATCCTCCACTTCCCTGAAGCATCGGGATCTAAGTCAGGAGCCGTCGACTCGCGCCCTTATCTGGAGAAAAGTGGCGAGTCCATCCGCTTCAACACCAACAACTACCATACCCTCTGGACAGAGGAACCCTCTCAAGTCCAGAAAGCTTTCCAAGCTACGCCTAGGACTCACGAGCCACGACTGGCCCAGGTCTGCATGGCAGGATCAGAACAACCCCCAGAAAGAGAAAACAGTACGGAGGAACGCGCCGCAATCGGAGTCTCACGTGAAGCTTGGGATCGGGCAAAAGAGGCCATCCGAACGAGCAATCCACCTTCGGCCACTGCCCCACACGAAGACATGGTCGCCTACCACTATCACAGAGTGAGTGCGGCCACCGTGATTAAAGAAGCTCGGATAGATCTAGACCGACGGAGAAGATTGGCGGATGAATCAACTCAACGCCGAGCCGAGCTATCCCTAACACCTTCCGTCGGAAACCGACCCTCAAGGAAGGGGCACGCATTGAGAACTGCGACCATGGACACAGAGTCTTTAGGCGGGATCAGCAGATCCCTCGGACCTTCCCTTATGCGGGTTGACGAGGAAGGAAACGTCATCCCGCAGACTCCTGCTGCCGCGGTCCTAGCCGCTGCAACCTACATGCAAATGAATCAGCCGGGGGAAAACGACCCTCGAGCGGAACAATTCAAGCAAGTGCGCAAGGGACTAGGTATGGAAGCCACAAGGCTTGCCTCCTATGATCGCAATAAGGCCGCCGAACAGCAGGAGAAGGAGAAGGAAAAGGAGAAAGAGGCATCACGCAAGCATAGGAGCACTTCCCCTAGAAGAGACAGATCACCCCGCCGCGGTCGAGGAAAAGAAGCTCGGCGCCGCGATGACAGTCGGAGCAGCAGCGAAGGTAGCCCGAGAGATAAAAGCTCGCGACATCACAGCAGCCGCTCGCGAAAACGCAGCAAGGAGCCAAGGAAGGAAAGTGATCGCGACCAGCCGGGATACAACGCGCGGTCAGATATCGTGCAAAATAGGGTGGACATGGCAAGAGCAGCGAGGAACCGCGGGCGCTCCTCGTCTGGTTCTTCGGATGATGAGACCTGTGGCGCGCTGTGTTTCATCCGCAGCATCCACGAAGCACCTCTACCCAGGAGATTCAAGCTCAGCACAGAAGTAACAAAATACGATGGTTCACTCGAACCTTCGTCGTGGCTGAACGACTACCTCCCGGCAGTAAAATGCCAACGTGGGAACAAGAACACGGATATGCAGTACCTCAACCTGCACTTGGTTGGAGCGGCATGTAGCTGGGTGGAAGCAAGACCGAAGTCCTCCTACGCATCGTGGGACGACCTGCACTTCGACTTCTGCAAGAACTTCCAGGCCACCTACAAGAGACCGGCAACCATTGAAGAACCGCGGGCCTGCAAACAGAAGAGCAGAGAGTCCACTCGCGAGTATATCCAGCGATGGACCACACTCAGGAACACCGCAGGAAACATCTCAGTGGAAGTAGCGGTTGAGGCCTTCGCAAAAGGCGCTCGACGAACTGCTTTCAGAGAAGAGCTGGGACGAGCCGCACCCAAGACTATTGGGGAGCTGATGATCATAGCCGACAGATGGGCTAATGGAGAAGACTCGGTGCGCAACGAGAGGACATCATCGCCCCCGCCCGAGGACGACCGCCATGGTTGAAAGAAAATGAGGAAATACTACGATCACGACGATCGGGAAGAGATGGTAGCGGAAGAATTCACGCGGAATCGCGATAATGGACGCCGCGGAAGTTGCGAGTGGAAACCGAAATCTGAGGATAAAACTCCCG
Source organism: Alopecurus myosuroides (assembly GCA_028641055.1). NCBI lineage: Eukaryota > Viridiplantae > Streptophyta > Magnoliopsida > Poales > Poaceae > Alopecurus > Alopecurus myosuroides. Next base: position 61,568,310 of record CM054057.1, on the reverse strand, counting down.
AGGAGGACCTTCACGCGTACTGCTCGCTACATCTATTTACACATAAGCGCACGGGAAAAACTAAGGCAACGCACCTCCTCAAGGATTGCCAAAAATTCATCGACATCACCGAGGTCTTCTCGAAGAAAAGCAGATCAGCAGCTAATCAAAGTTACCCGCCACTTCCAGGAGGAGGACACCAAGGATCCCAGCCGCCACAACCCCTACCTCCACCAAGAAATCCAAACATGGCGCTAGCCGCACTACCTGCGCCACCCGCACCAAACGCCGGAGCTAACGTGTACCCGAACCCGGCTGGACAGTTAGGGATGATACAAAAAGTCTACCCATCCCGCAGAGCTCAGAAGACAAATACGCGGCAGCTGTGCATGGCTGTGCAAACCCCACCGACAAGGCCCGAGTACCTGAAGATGGCGAACCAATCGATCACCTTCTCGATGGAAGACCACCCACCCCGAGTCTATCGACCAGGACACGCCGCCCTAGTAATCCAAGAGCAAATTGGTAATTATGAACTGGCTCGCGTATTTATGGACGGAGGCAGCGGCATCAACATTATTTGCGCGGATATGCTCCGCTGGATGAACAGGAATCTGGATGGACTTGCGGAATCAGAAACATCCTTCCACGGGATAGTTCCAGGAAAGGCGATCCGTCCACTCGGAACAATTAACCTAGACGTTGTGTTGGGCAATCGACGCAATTACAGAAGAGAATTCCTCGACTTTGAAGTAGTCGACTGGCCCTCACAGTACCACGCCATTCTTGGTCAAACAGCGTTCGGCAGATTCATGGCAGTACCACATTACGCGTACCTGAAGCTCAAGCTACCCGGGGAATATGGTGTAATCACCATCGACGGAGATTTCCAGAAGTCCAACAAGTGCGACATTGAGTTCAACGAGATCGCAAAATCTTTCGGGATGCAAGAAGAACTCCGTGATGCCCCTCACAAAGAAAAACGCGCCAGAATTGGAATTCAACGCCAACAGCGACACTCGAAAACATCAGGTGCACCCGACAGATTCTGCGAAGACAACGATGGTTTCAACTACCCTCTCGCCAGCATAGGAAAGCGCGCTCGTCGAACTCCTCCGTGAGTACTGGGAAATTTTCGCCTGGAAGCCCTCAGATATGCCAGGAATACCCAGGGAGTTTGCCGAGCACTCACTCGAAGTCTTCAAAGACGCAAAACCCATCAAGCATACCACTCGACGGTTCTCAGAAGTAAACGGATTGCTAGCAGCAAAATTCATCAGGGAGATTAAAATATCCACTTGGTTAGCAAACCCGGTGCTGGTCCCAAAGAAGAACACCAACATCCTTCGAGTGTGCATCGACTACACGTCGCTGAATAAGCACTGCCCCAAGGATAATTTTCCCCTCCCGCGAATCGACCAGATCATGGACTCCACCGCAGGCTGTCAACGCCTCTCCTTCCTAGACGCATACTCGGGATACAATCAAATCCGGATGAAGCAGGAAGACGAAGAGAAGACAACATTCATCACACCCCACGGTGTGTATTGCTACACGACAATGCCCTTCGGGCTCAAGAACGCAGGCGCAACATATCAGCGCTGCATGCAAAAATGCCTCGCCAAGCTCATTGGCAAGAACGTACAAGTGTACGTTGACGACATAGTCATCAAGACTCGAGTAGAGGATACACTCCTCGAGGACATCAGAGAAACATTTGACGCTCTAAACGCATACAGGATTAAGCTCAACCCGACAAAATGCGTCTTCGGCGTCCCAGCAGGACAACTTCTCGGGTACCTGGTATCCGCCAGAGGAATCGAAGCCAACCCAGAGAAGATACAAGCAATCTTGACAATGAAGGAGCCAACCAATCTACACGGAGTCCAACAGCTCGCGGGGCGACTAGCCGCCTTGAGCAGATTTATCGCACGATTGGGCGAGCAGGCGCTACCCTTCTACAAGCTGTTGAAGAAGACAAACAAGTTCGAATGGACACCATAAGCTAAGCAGGCATTCGCAGACCTGAAACGATCCTTGCAGAGCAGGCGCATTCTCGTAACACCACAAGAGAGGGAGCCACTATACCTATACCTAGCCGCAACAAACCAGGTCATCAGCACGGCCATCGTGGTCAAACGACCTGAGGAGGGCAAGGCATATGGAGTTCAACGACCGATCTACTACATCAGTGAGGTGCTCTCGCCGTGCAAGCAACGATATCCTCACTACCAGAAGCTCGCATATGGAGTTGTTCTCACAGCTCGAAAACTCAAGCACTACTTCCAGGAACATACCATAACAGTGGTTAATGATGCATCACTCGGTACAATCATGAACAACCCAATGGCATCCGGAAGAATAGCAAAATGGAGCATTGAGCTGGGCGCTTGGGACATCATCTATGCAGGGCGCAATTCCGTAAAATCCCAGGTACTCGTGGAGTTTCTGAGCGAGTGGACAGAACTACAAACGCCTGGGCCGCCGGAATACATGAGTAACTGGATCATGTACTTCGACGGATCCAAGAGAAACGAAGGAGCAGGAGCTGGGATCGTCCTAATATCACCTAGAGGAGACAAGCTGCAGTACGTCCTACGACTGGATTTTCGACCCGACGATCCAGCATCAAACAATATGACGCAGAATACGAGGCCCTGTTGCATGGGATGAAGATGGCAGTTGCGTGCGGAGCCACCCGACTGATGATCTATGTGCGACGCTATCGCTGAGAACATGGTCGCCTATCGTGACATGTACAACCTACTCGAAGGAATTTTCAAAGGATGCGAGCTGAAGCACATTGCGAGATCCAGCAACGAAGAGGCAGACAGGCTGGCAAACATGGGTTCCACAAACACACCCATACCGCCAGGGTTATATTTCGAGCGGATGACTAGACGATCAGTCAAAGTCAATAAACCTGCAGGAGCACCCACAGCATTGGAAATAGAGGTCAGCCCGCAAATTGCCATTATCGAGCTCATTCATAATATTTCGCGACAAGTTTTTCTGGTCGAGGCAGTCTGGACGCAGAAATACCTCGACTACTTGTCCGCCAAACAGCTCCAAGCAGACCCTCGCGAGGCTCGACAGATAATCAGACGCAGCAAATCCTTTCGAGTGCTCAACGGAGAATTGTACAAACAGATCATCTCAGGCATACTGCAACGATGCATAGCACCCAAAGATGGAAAGGAATTACTGCGAGACATCCACCAAGGAGATTGTGGACATCATGCTAGCTGGAAAGCAATCATGGGAAAAGACTTTCGAGCAGGATTCTACTGGCTTACAGCAGCCAGAGACGCAAAGGAACTGGTCGACAGGTGCAACGCTTGCCAGCGATTCGCACCAAAACCGCACGCACCCGCTACTGAATTACATATGATACCCATCGCCTGGCCCTGTGCACAATGGGGGATGGACATGGTAGGACCATTAAGCAAGTCCACGCCAGGTGGATACACACACTTGCTGGTCGCAGTCGATAAATTTACCAAGTGGATCGAAGCCATGCCAGTAACCTCGGCTAGCGCCCAATGCGTCGTCAAATTTCTCAACTCCATCGTATGCAGATTTGGAGTACCACACGACATCATTACTGACCATGGTAGCAACTTCACGGCAAAGGAAACACGGCAGTTCTGCGAAGAAAAGGGCATCATCTTCAAATTCGCTTCAGTTGCCCATCCGCAAACCAACGGCCAAGTCGAGCGGTCCAACGGATTAGTTTCGGATGGCATCAAGAAACGTCTACTCGATCGTCTACACCCAGCAGCGGGACATTGGGAAGAAGAGCTACCCTCCGTGCTATGGAGCCTCCGCACAACTCCAAATCGATCCACAAACTACACACCATTTTTCAGGGTATACGGGGCCGAAGCAGTCCTTCCCGAGGATGTCAGGTTCAGCGCCCCACGGGTTGTTGCTTACAGCGAAAAAACCTCCAACAGGGCACTCGCGGATGATATGGACGCACTCGACGAGATGCGCGATATTACACTCGCAAGATCCGCAGTATACCAGCAGTCGCTGCGAAACTATCACAGTCGCCGCATACGCCACAGAGCCTTCGCAGTAGGAGATCTGGTGCTACGGCTCAAGCAGAAGGAAGGACACAAGCTCGAGCCACCATGGGAAGGACCCTTCATAATTCACGAAGTTATCCCAGGTGGCGCCTATCGACTGAAGAATCCGACGACTGGAGGCATCTATTCCAACCCTTGGAATGTTGCACAACTCCGCAAATTTTATCCCTAGATTTATTTTACTCATAGTAATAAGGCTATATTAGCCATCTTGTAGCTCGAAAGAAAAACACATGACTTTTCAGTCATTGCAATAAAATACATGGTTTCTGAATCATAGATACTCGAGTTCTCCATCCTTACATGCTAAAAGTAACAGGTATACACCCCAAAAAACACACGGGGGCTACACCTAACTCAGCATCACAGGAAGAATTTTATATATAAAAGGTAAACACCTTACAACAGTTTTACACAACTACACAGCGCAACAGGATATATACATCCTACAATCACACATGGCGATGAGCATTCTCAGCCGCCAAAACCCGATCCACCTCTGCCAAGGTCAATCGAATGATTTCCTCTGTCGCAGGTCGAACAACCCTATAATGAGGAGTAATGTCGATTGGACCATCAGGAAGTCTAGCTACAGAGTTGAAATTCACCTCAGGATGCCACAACCAGACGAAAGAAAGAGCCACTACCGAGCCGCAAATCATCTGATTGCGAACACACTCGCGAATTTCTCCTTCTCGCCCGAACACCCTGAGAAGATGGCTCCAATCTTCGGGACCCCTCTCCAACGGATAGAAAGCAGCGTTCATTGCAATCAAAACCTCGTGAAGGAACTCACGAGTATCTTCGCCTGGATGACTCGGAATTTCAAGTTAGCAAGCACAAAACCCCGGCTACGATCGGACCAAAAGTTACCCGCAAGGGGCTTTGAGCTGCCAGCTTCCTGAAGGATGCGGTTCTCCACCCACTGCTTCTCACTCCTATCATCCGGCTGGACGACTGAAAAACAAAGGTATATGATCAATGAAAGATACAAGACAAAGAACACTAGGGGGCTGAATTACTCAGAGAGCAAATCCCTGGCAACAGACGCCAATTCATCCATCACAAACTGCTCGCGTTCAACCGCCAGTTTCTGTTTGGACTTGGCTACATCCGCTATCCCACGCAATGCTTTTAGCTTGCGGTCACCATCCGCAACACGGTCACGGAGGCCTGCAAAGGTTCCAACAGCGGCAACAAGAGGATTCGCTGGGGTAGCAAGTCCACCTGAAGACTCCGCAGCAACCCCGGCTACCTGGAAGAATACAAGGAAATTGAAGGAATAAGATGCCCCATTCGAAATATAACAACCACCTATTCGACAGGTGCTCGGGGGCAACTCCCATCGGGAGGAAACACACAGCTAATGCATGTAAAATGCATAGCATATTTTCACATGGTTTTCTATTACATATTGCATCATATAAGGGTATAATTCAATGTTTTATAGTATTTTGGGGATAAATTACAAAGTCCCCCAACTTTTATGGAATTAACCCTGCCTGTCAGAAACCCCGTTTTCTATATTTTTGACGTTTCAGGGGGCAAACTTCCGCGAAATCACCTGAAAATCTGCGGGGGTCATTTTTTTGGAAGGAGAAGACTTGCGGGAGAAGGATCCACGAGAATTGGGCAAGGAGGCCCAAAAGAGGACCCTCCACGCGACCAGATTCCTTGGCCGCGTGAGAGGCCCCCTTTTGGCCCCCGTGGCTCCAATTCCTTCCATCTTCGACTTACCGACTCCGTCTTGACCTAAAACCGACTATAAAAAGGGTCCCCCGTACCCTTACGGAGAAGAGCGCCGCCGAAACACCGAAACAGAGACCTGGAGTTCCAGATTGGAGGGGGAAAACTCCGGCGGGGCGCCGCTGGTGTGATCTCCTACCCCTCCAACGTCATCTCCATCGACATCTCCATGAAGAGGGAGTAGTCCACCCCAGGGCTATGGGTTTGTGGAAGTATAACTTGTATCTCTCTCTCTATGTGCTTCACTAATTAGATCCGTATGAGCTGCCTCACATGATTATGGGCACCGTTGTAATTCCTATGTGGTGGATCTTTTCTATGAGTTATTGAATCTGAGATTGCAATTGTTTCTCTTGAGTTATTTGAGTAGATGTATCTTATGTACCCCGTTCTTATTTGCTAGCTTTGATCATCTAGTTCTTGAGAGCGTGTGTGGGGTGATGGGTGCATTAGTTGGAGTAACGGAGGGTGGCTAGTGCTGTGAAAGTGACAGAAGTTCAGCGATCCACTTAGGTTTTGTTAAACCTTTCTTAGTTACCTCACTAGGGATAAAAAGGAGTACCTTGTTACCGGGGATTTGAAGTGACACTAATCAATCTCCATGACTAGATCTAGCAAGTTCTTACTTCAACTTCATGTCACATTGCTTAAAGCTATACTATGGTTTTTCCTTAATTATCGAGGTGTTATGATTTATTTTGCATCTTGGTGGAGTATAAGAGGGATTAATATGACTGTAGAGATCTCTATGGTAGGACGTGATGCCCATATGAAAGTACTCAATGTTAAACATGTTATCGTAATCTCACATGTATTTCTTTATGTCCACCGTCTACCACTTTATTTGAGAGAATGCAAGTGTGAAACCATGAACCCCGGTCCGATTTTAATTATAAGAAAACACTCTAGTTACTTTGTTGCAATTTACTTTACTTGCATCTCCAATTCGAATTTACATTATCTCCATCACCACTTGCATCATAAAAATACTAAAACAATCCATTGCATATTTATTTTCTCATTTGCATTTAGTAGTAGATTTAATTATTGCACATTTACTTTCAGTTTTGCATTGCAATTTAGAAGTCTCACACCTTATGCTTGACAACCACTTGGTGAGGTTGAGGGCACAATATTCTCTACTTGTTTGCAGGATCCTGGAGGAAGCTTCGAAGACAACTGCTGAAATACTGGCTCCCCAAGAGTTCGATATAAACCCTCGAGTCACCCTCGTGGGGAAGAAGGCTTGCCACTAGCTACACACTCTACACTTAGAGTCTCAACCTAGCCATCAAACGTTTTTCTGGCGCCGTTGCCGGGGAGCCATAGGTGAAGGAGTTGTCCAAGGGAGCTCACAAGAAGTCTTCATCACCAACAAGGTGTGCAAACACCTAAGCTTGGGGAGGTTGCCCCTACGTGAGTACCGTCCTTTCTATCTCCACCTTCTTTCAAGTAGATTGTTTTGTTTCTTGTTTTGTTTTTGGTTTTGTTTTGTTTTTGTTCTTGTTTTTGTTTTGTCTTGCATATTTTATTTTAGTTTGCATTTTAGTTTTGCATTTAGTTATCTAGATTATTTTAGTATTTAGAATTTTCTTAGTTACTTTACTTTTGTTTTGCATAAAAAATTAAAAACTACATAAAAAGTGTTAAAATGGGTGATAGAACTAAATTAAGTGACTACACAAATACACCCAATGACCAATTCATTGCTAGGCCAATTACTACACCTGAAATACAAGCTGAAAGCTATGAAGTAAGTCCTAGTTTATTGAATTTAATTACTAGAGAGCAATTTGGTGGTAGTGCTATGGAGGATGCCTCTATGCATCTTCATGATTTCATGGAAATCTGTGATATGCAAAAATTTAAAAATGTGGAAAGTAGTGTTTTAAAACTGAAATTATTTTCTTTTTAACTTAGAGGAAAGGCTAAAGAATGGTTACTTTCACTACCTACAGCTAGTATAAAGTCTTGGGATGATTTAAAAGAAGCTTTCATTAAGAAATATTATCCTCCCGTTAAAATTTTGCAAAATAGGAATAATATCCTCTCATTTAGGCAAAATGATAATGAACATGTAGCCATGGCACGGGATAGAATTAAATTAATGATTAGAACATGCCCATCACATGGAGTAAGTGAATGGACCATACTACACTCTTTTTATAATGGTCTAAACTACATGTCTAGAAATATACTTGATTCTTCTACTGGAGGTGCCTTTATGAGTAAAACTGTAGGTGAGGCTAAGAGCATATTAGAAAGCATATTGAAAAATTATAGTCAATGTAATACTGAAAGAGCACCCAATCCCACTAAGAAAATAAACTCAATTGAAGAAACCAGTGATTTGTCTTCTAAAATGGACACTATTCTTGCCTTTATTAATAAACAAAATATGGAGAATGTGCCTTTGCAGGAGCTAGTTGGTAGTAATTCTGAAAGTGTGGATGTTAATTTTGTTAGGAATTATGGTACCAATGGTTTTGGTAATGCTTACAATTCATATAGTAAACCTCCTTATGTGCCAAATAAACCTTTTGTTCCATATCCTAATGCTTATGAAAATAAGTGGAAGCCTTCTAGTGAAATTTCTGAATTTAATAAATTGCTTATGGAACAAGTTGCTAGTCACAATGCTATGGTACATGAGTTAAATAAGTCTATTGCATCCATTAGTAGTGATATTAAAGGATTGCAACTTCAATCTTTTAATTTAGATAAAGCATTGTCAAAATTAGCTGATAATCAAGCAACTCTATTAAGCATGTCAGCAGGAAAGCCACAAGCACAACCTAGTGTAGGAATGAATTCTATTACTATTGCTGCTCCTATTATTGAAAATATTTATCATATTGCTGAGAATACAAGTGAGCATGTCCCTACTAGCTTAGAAGAAACTTTGAATGAAATAGTGAAGTGCCCTGATATTTACTTCCATATATGTCTTATCTTGCTAGCAAAGATGAAATTAGTCCTCATGAATCAAGCATGCTACCTAAATTAGAGAGTAAAGTAGAGGAAATTATGATGCTTACTGAAATTAAGGATCCATTGCTTGATTTAGAAAAAAGTAGCTTGCAAGAACTTATTGCTACTCTACAAAAACTTGCTAGTGATCCCACTATAAATGTTAATCAACCTGGCTTTGGATCTTATATTGCTAATCATGGCTTGCAAGAAAAAATTGCTAGGTACAAGAATGAGGCCATGATACCTCCTAAGCTTGGGGATGCATGGAACCCCAAGGTGCTAGTTTCAATTGGAAAAGAAACTCACCATGCTATGTTAGATCTAGGTTCTAGTGTATCGGTACTCTCTAAAGAATTTTATGAATTGCTAGAACTAGAAAATTTAGAAAAGTGCTCAAGTGAAATTTTCCTTGCTTATAACTCTACTAAACATGCTGTAGGACAAGTAAAATATGTTATGATTGAATTGCACATGACTTTCGTACCCGTTGATTTCATTATTATGGATATGGGGGATAAATCCCCTAGTCCTATTATTTTGGGTAGACCTTTTCTTCGTACTACAGGTGCAATCATAGACTCCAAGGAAGGGAATGTCAAGTTTCAGTTCCCTCACAAGAAAAGCATGGAGCACTTCCCAAGGAAGAGGGGCACGCTGAAGAACAAGATCCCTCATGAGCTTTATCCCTCTTGATTATCAAGTAAGTAAAAAGCCTAGCTATATGGCTATAAAGAAAGCGCTTTATGGGAGGCAACCCGGCTGTTTTTGTTTGGATTTTCCTAGTGTCCTCTTGCTGTCTCAAGAGATTAGTTTTTTTTGTTTTAATTCTAAAGTTTTCAATAAAGAGTCAAGTCAAACCCATTTGGACTTATAAGTTGCTATCCTAGTGCATGAAATTTCTGTTTCAGCACGAGTCTGCTCACCGTATGATTTTACGTTTTTTTATTGGTATGGCGGATTGAGCTAATTATTTATTATGTTCTGCAACTTTTTGTCCTCTGTAAGCACAAAAATTGCCTTAATTTTTTGACGAGTCTAGCTTAGGGAAAAACTTTCGTTTTGCTGCTGTTGCTTTTCTGGACAGATTCTGCCTTCTTTTGTTTTATGCACTCTTTGGGCTTGGGAATCGAATTTCCATGATTCTTTCAAGCAAGAGAGTGAACATACAACATAATGAACCTTATTTTCTATCTACCAGAGCATTTGATTTGGAATTTTGCACAGCAAGCATGTGATTTGTTTGTCCTTACTAATCTCACCCCACAGAAAAAGAATGGGAGAAACATGTTTTGTGAAGTTTTTTTCACAGGGAATAGAGGAGCTGCGCCTCAAGACATCCAAGATGGTGAAATTCATAAGCTTGGGGATGTGATGAACACCCCACTGGAGCTACACTCTTTTTTTTAGCACACGTCTACTTTCTGTTTTTCTAAGCAAAGCATTTATCGTAGAGACTTGAAGCGTCTAGTTTTTGTTTTTATTTTTGTTTTGATAAGACCACCACCATCATTTTATATGAGATTGAGCTACTTGAGTTTGGGGTTGGAATATATTGGATTCTAGTATTATGACTTGGAATAGGTATGCCATGGTTGATTTGAAGAGCTACATATGTTTGCATGATTTATAGGCTTTTTATGTGTAGAAATTTGCAATAATGTTGTCTTGAGCTATCTCTTATTCATGTCCTTGATGTTAATTGCCGGTTTACTTAGTTTTTCATGAAATGAGTAGTTCTATGGACATATGCATGCATAGTAGCTGGTCAACTATCTCCCTCTTGCTAGCCCAAAAATTTAAAAATTCTATCAAGTAAAAACTTGTTTCCAACACTCCTTAGCCAAGTATTTCCAGTGAGTCCACCATATCTTCCCATTAGCTTCATTGCTATTCCGAGTATGTTCACCATGTTATTGTGTTATTTATGTTCTAAATTAAGATATTCACTTTATTAATTGTCATGGGTTGAACTTGGGATAGGACTCTCACGAACTTTTGAAGGCACACTTTACTTTTTATGCATCTAATAAACATGACCCAATAATGGGAGCCACAAGTTTTGCGTTTGACAAGTGTGTGGTTGGGATCTAGCTATAAACATGTATCACCGGAAAGCTTTCAACATTGCACAATTTTTTTTACATTTGGTTGATATCATGTACTTTTGTTTTTGGACTCTTGCCATGCCGAAATGAAATAGAGGAATAGTAAGTTTTGATGAGTAAGTATCTATATGACTAGAGAAACGCATTGGGCCGCTAACCCAAGCCATGCTTTATCATGGTGGAAATTTACTTACAGCTTGAGTGACTCTACAACACATCCTATAATAAAATAAGAAGCTATGCATAATAGTGAATGAAAATAAAAAGGATGATGAGTCTACTCCGTTTGTTCATCTTGTCATTGTAACATGGGCTTGTTTCCATGTCATGGGGCAACAGGTACCTCTTTGCGGTTCTCTATGATGTCATTAATAATTATTATGATTGTACAAATCTTATTAGGAATCTTAAGTTGAGTAATCATGGAGTAGGTTTTCACACTCACGGGGCATGAGGCTTTCAACCACCTTGTCATTCTCATTACTTCAATACTCACAATTTTAAGATGCTAGTGATAAAGGGGCAATGAGAGTCCTAGATCAATGGATACCACATTTCAATTAGTAATTTTAGTTGAATAATTTAGAGGCTAAATAAGTCTTGATCATGTTTTACCTCTACTCAATTTTCTCCAAAGTGTCCACCATATTTTCTATTCTCCATTATGCTATTCTTTGACCAATATAGGATTTTATTTTTCATTTTGTGTATGCATTTGGTCCATAGTGCTTTTCTTTCATTATACACTTTGTGAACTTTCATGAAGCATCTTTGATTGCATATTTGATATTTCTTACAACATGAATTGTATATTGCTACTCATTTCTAGTATTAATCATTTGATTATATGTAGCATGAATAATTGTAACATCTTAAATTTTGCTACATTAGGGTGTGTGGTGTGTGTACATCTCATACATGCATGAAACAAAATTTAAACCATGTTGAAACATTTTAAATTGTGAATCTAAATGGTTTGAGAAAATCCCACAAATAGTACTTAATTTGGTTTCCAAAATCTTGTATTGGAAAATATTTCAAATACCCCAATGAAACACATGGTTTTGTTGGAAATTTCATAAGCTTTCCAAAAGTTATTTTTGCCAAATTTTCTGTTCACAAAAAGGCCCGGAAAACATGGTTTTTGTTGCAGTTTTTAAGGACAGAAGGGCTGTTTTATAATTTCCGAAACTTTCCAGGCGTTTTGTGAAAATCAGTCTTCTTTAACCTTGGACAGTAGGATGCACCTGCGTGGCCTCCCGCGGACGTCGCCGTATGCCACCTCCTTCTTGCTCCCGCGGAAGGGTAAGGACGCCACGGAGACCCTGCGCCCTCCCTCCTTCACCTCCACTCGAAATCCCTCTCTCCCTGTGCCTCCTCAAGAACCCGAACCCTAACCCTACCCGATGTCGCCGGCCGCCGCTCTGTGCGCGCAGCACCGGCCATGGCCACACAAAACATTTGTCCCTGGAGCTTCCTCGTGCTTCCCTCGTCCACCTCCCCTAGGTTCGCTTGCCGGGATGGCCTCACAAGGGTGAATTTCGTCGTCGTTATTCCGTCCGGCCGCCGGCCAAATCCTCACGCCGGCGAGGATTCCGGCCGCCCCTGCCCCTTCTGATTCCTCCACGAGCTTCCTAGCGCCACGGTGAGCCTCCCAGTACTCCCCTCCATCCCCCCTCGGTAACTCTCCGTGCTCGTGCTTCCGACGGCCGCCTCCGCGCCATGGTCGCCGGTGAGCTTTTCAGGTGATAATTTGGTCACTCAGCACCACCTACACGTTCCCCTCAAGCTGTTGCACCTTCCCTTGGCCTTCAATTTGAAAATCATAGACGAATTTGATCGAATTCGAGCTTAGTTGTGAAGAACAGGGCACTGTGATGTCACAGTGACATCACAGTGACGTCATAAGTCCTATTTTTAGAAATCCCAGGAAATTCCAGAAAATGACTTAAAATTGTAACTTTAATATCTCCTAAATTACTTATCAGAAAAATGTGTTCAAGATATCAAAATGTTCAGAAAAATATTCTCTATCCAAATATACCATTTTCATACATGTTTGAGAAAGTCCAAAAATGGCCTTTACTTAATGTTGTTAATTCATTTAAAATGGAAAAAAAGTTTTTATTCAATAAAATTAGAAAATTAAAAGTTATATATCAAATTGCTCAAAATGACAAATTCAATCTAGTTATGATGTTTTCAAACCCAATTGAGCACTTTAAAATTGTACCAACTTTCAGAATCGCCCGAAACCCCCCTCCGTCGTCTATTTCGGGATAATTTCAGTAAAATGCCTAACTGACATATGAACCCTAGCAACCCAACGATCATGTTTAGGGCTTTATTTTAGTGCATTAACTTGCTCATGCATACATGTTGCGCATTGCATCGATGCCATGTGTTGATTGTTGTTCCTCTTTTCGGTGTTGTTTCCCCCTCGGTAGAACGTGACTCCGAAGAGAAGGCCAGCAATTCCAAATGGTGAATACTTGATCCTAACCGACAAGTCAAGCACTTATTCCAGAAGATCTTTATCTGGTTTTCTTATAACCAAGGCAAGCATAACCTCTTATCTGCTCATATATGGTTTTCGAAGTGTTTTGGAATCTCGTATATTGTATGCGGTTCAAAGTATTTATGGTCTTAGATAGAGTTCTCCTATACTTATTGCATCACCAAAATATCATGATCCACTGCTCCTAGCAGCTATAGGTATGTTTGTGCGCGCCTCGTTAAAGCATGTGAGTCTTGCTTAGCCATGCCTAGTTGGGATCTGATCCATCCGGTTGATGAATCTGGTCAATACGTGAATCTACTTTGTCAGGTTGTTGTGAGTTGTATTATCTTTGATAACTTGACTAAATACCGGCATGGATGTGAGGCCACAATGGGTTGTGGCGTTTTTTCCTGTTCATGCCCCTAGGAGCGATTTCTCGCCTTCGAAGCCAAGACTGAGCGTGCAACCACACGCGGGGCCTAACAGACCGCGCTCGACTAACTAACTTGTTTGGCCACGTCCATGAGTCACGTAGTTTGATCTTTCCATCTGCGTGTGAGTCAGAAAACGATTTGGAGAAAACTTAGGGTGTGACCGGGACAAGTGATTGACGTACACGGATCTTGTTCCGACTCACAGAACAGGTGCCGTCAGGAGGTGGCCAACTCCCTGTTGACGGGGTGGCCCTGTTTGGGTTGACTCATGGATAGGGTCGAGCAAGGTAAAGGTCGTGGCCAGCCACCCTCTGCCGCGCTGCATGGACGAGCGTACATGTGGCGTTAAGAGTCAGATGGTACGTGTGGGTAAAGTGTACCCCCTGCAGGGATAAATCTCCTCGAGAAGCCCTGTCCACGCTTACCGACGACTTGGCAACGGATTCTGTGATCATAGACAACTTCAACTGAATGACTAAAACTTGTTAACCATGATTGAAGGGTGCCTCCCCGGAGATGCCGGGAGGGGTGATCCTTGTAACATGTGAGGTGCCGGGAAATGATGTTGGTGGATGAAAAGATGGTGATTTACAGTAGTTGACTAGTTTCCTCATCCGTTTTGAAAATACTCCATGAGACGTGCTATTCGTTCCTCAACTTGCAAAACAAAGATTGCTTTACGCAAATCAGCCTTCATGAAACCCTTTTCGAAATAGCAGATATATAATAGGTTAATTAAGTCTTGTTGAGTACCTCCCGTACTCGGGTTTGCTTAATTTTGGTTCAGGAGAAGAACTCCATCGGTGGTGATTCAACGTGGACATCGACGAGTAGTTTGGGGTTCCCAGGTAGCAGCCTGGAATCTATGGGCTAGGACGTCGCCTTATGTTGCGGCCTCTTAGGCCTTTTTGGTTCTTGTTGACTAGCAACATAATTTGCCTTCCGTTGTCTGATGTAATGTTGGGTCATGTGACCTCTGCTTGTAAGCTATACTCTAGTAACACTTGTTTAATACTTTTTCAATGTCTAGAGTGTTGCTTTGATCGGTTGTTGGTTTCGAGCTCATTGTTATACAGTTTTGGCTATGCCTGTATAGTTGTCGCAGTCGAGGGGTTGTGGAGCCGATGATCCATGTCCGAGCCCGCCTGTCGATGTGATCGGCCTGGGGCGAGGTAACCCCAGTAACCCTCGATTGTTGTTGCACTTTCTGGACACATAGCATCTCTATATAGCTTTGGTCCCGTTTCCTTCAGTTTCATACGATTCGTGGACGCTTTGGTATGTATAGTTGGTTATGACTAGCATGGACACAAGGAGTAGTAGACTGGGGATCCGGACTACGTGCCGATGAATCCAGTCTGCCTGCCGTTGTTTGTTGCGGCCGGGGCTAGTAACCCTGAAGCCCTTGTGGGTCCATGACTAGGAGCACATAACAGTATGTATATCTTGGGGTCCGGGGTCGCGATAGGTCATGGTATCAGAGCAGGACTGCCTCTAGGAAAACCTTACTGCTTGGTCGATATTGAGTCTAGTGTTTGTGAAAACTACTTTGAAACTCCAAATGGATTGTGAAAAAACCTTCTTAGGATTCTTTTTACTCCTTATCTGGTATCGCTCTAACTCTGGGTCTCCTTACCTATTTTGATTTGAAAATGTTTTACTATCTCTTCTAGTCATTCAAAACTTAGGTGCCTTCTTTGGCAAGGACGTCTTTTACCCAAGTTGACCTAGTGTTGAGTTTCTAGAGACGTGTGTGCTCCATATTCCGTTCTCTCTTGTTTAAACTCGGAGATTTCCTTTCCATCATAATCTCTCAGAGTTGTGTGGGTTCCACATACTCCTGTTCTAAAGTCTCGAAATCCTGAACCTCGAGATTTTCTTTTAATCTCGAATGTATCCTTTATCCTCTGCTCAAGTTCTTCCGGAGCTAAGTTTGTCTTCTTGGAAAGATACTCCGTGATTGCTATTCGTAGTGTCCTTCAAGGCACTAAGATATTAGTTATTCCTTTCCCTGGGTTTTTAACCTTGGACTTGAACCAAAGGTCCCGGAATGTGCTGAATTGTGGTGGGTTGAACCATGTGGTTTCATAACCATGTGATGCTCACTCTATCAGTACAGGATGCTGACCTTTAACCCAAGTTCTGTTTCCTTGGATCCTGAAGAATCCGTTCTACCTCAGGATGGCTAGGAGCACATAACAATATGTATATCTCTAGGTCCGGGGTCGCGACAGGTCAGCCTTACCCACTAACTTGGAGAGTTGAAAGACAAGAGCTCTTCTTAACTTGTTCCTTCATAATGGGATGTCTAGTTCCTTTGTGTTGAAGGAGGATAGTATTCCCCTCGTGGATATGCTACCTAACAAACCTTTGATCTGATTTGGGCTATCGTCAGATCAAGTCCAGATCCAAGGACTGTCTTGATGGTGTTTTCACTCTTGGTGTTTTGCCCGAGTACACCTTCATCTCCTTTGGTTTGACCAATATTATGCCTTGTTCATATAACTTATGAACCCCTCCTCCTTGAGTGGTTTGATAAGTGTGTTTTCGAGCCCATCGATGACATTCCTATTTACCCAAGTTGCAAGAGGTTCATTTTGAACAACTGGCACTAATGTTGGAAACTTTTGAGAACCACCTTTGTGTCATCACGAAGTTGTGTTCTCGATGTTCGTAGTGACCTTCTCGGGTTCGTGTGCTTCTGGTGAAAGTTGTCGCCATGGACGCAAGTAGAGTTCTCTTGTTCCTTCGGGAGTAACCCCAAGTCAGTTAAGCATGTGTGGACTATTCTTGATATGGTTGGTTGTTACCTCCATTTCTTGAAGAAGCTTTCATCCACACCAAGCCACTGATTGACTACTCGTGAAAGAGAAGAGTTCAAGAACTTCGTTATCTTTGTACTCATATCCCCAACAAGGACTCCGATGTGTTTCATTGCAAGTAGTCCATGTAGGTGAAACCGTCTTTCGTAAGTTGCTAATACATGAGTTCTGAAATCCTTCTCATCTTCTTGAGGTTGGCATCATAGTCCATATCTTGAGAATCTAGCATATGTATGCTGTTGGTAACCGGTGCAATCTCTTCGATCATACATACCGAGTCTCAGTTATCAACCCACCAACCAGAGCTAAATCTCAAGCAGCAACGTTGGTTGGTGTTCCCTTAAGGATATTGAGCTAGGTCCATTTGAAAATCCGGCATGGTTGATGTTGTGGTTGACACAATTAGCCGGAAGGCCTAATGTCATATCCCCTTGAATCCGTAAGAACAACCACACTCCGTGAGAATTCTTGTGTGGCTTATTCTAGCATGTTTTTCTCACCGTTCTTCCAAAACCGAAGTTTCACTTTCACTTGATGACCTATAGAAGGCTTGTCATGAGCCTGTTGTCGGTATTTAGAACATCAAGGGTAACTTGGAAGTTGATCTTTCCGTTGAACCTCCAAACCTCTCTTATATTGGAAACAAGTTTATCATAACCATCTCGTGGTGTTTCGTAACGCCATTGACCCGTTCCCTTTCTCAAGTTGTTGGTACCTGAAGTTCCGTTCATCTCACACATTGTGTGAATTTGTCAGTCACTTCAGCCATGGGATCTTAACCATGTGGTAAACGTATTGCTATGTCAAATCCACCATAGGAAAGAGATTCCCTATTCCTTCTGGTGTTTCAAATCCCCGTTGGTTATCCATCCTTATGATGTGATCCAGAATTCCTCCTTCGTTACGGTGTTCCCACGTCTTTCGGTTACTCATCTTATGTCGTGAAGTAACATCCCGATCCTTGACATGGATTTCAAGGAAACTGTTATGGAAGGTTGAAAGTTCCGTTATCTTCCGTGTCCACTCCGAAGAGTGAACATGATACCGTATCAAAATTCTCTCTGACGCACGATTACAGTGTTTTCTCGTGTTATCCCCCGTCTGTGGATGTTATGTTTTGGTATTCAAGACCATCCTCACCATCTTGGTATTCTGTTTGAAGAAACCTCGATGTCAAAAGTTGTCCAACCCTTCTTTTCCAAAAGGATTTAAAGTGTTGTGCAAAGCTCATATTCGAAATCTTTTCAAGAACCATCGTCCATAAACTTAAAACCTTCTCTCAGTTCCCTCCGTTACCTTGATGTGTTTCATGCTTGTTAACTCAAAAGTTCTTTATGAACATTCCTGTCCTGAGTTAGCCATGAGATACCCGATCTTAGTGAAGATTAATTCCTACGAGTTTTCCCTCTTACCTAAGGTGTAGTCGTTGGATGTATTTGCAAGTGCTACGGATCAACCTCTTTAAGAAGAGAACCGTAAGGTTCGAGAAGATCGTTCAAAACCGGTGTTCCTTCTTTCTTCTCCTTCGGGAATCTCGGGACGAGATTCTTGTAAGGGGGGTAGATTTGTAACATCCCAAATTTTGCTACATTAGGGTGTGTGGTGTGTGTTCATCTCATACATGCATGAAACAAAATTTAAACCATGTTGAAACATTTTAAATTGTGAATTTAAATGGTTTGAGAAAATCCCACAAATAGTACTTAATTTGGTTTCCAAAATCTTGTATTGGAAAATATTTCAAATACCCCAATGAAACACATGGTTTTGTTGGAAATTTCCTAAGCTTTCCAAAAGTTATTTTTTCCAAATTTTCTATTCACAAAAAGGCCCGGAAAACATGGTTTTTGTTGCAGTTTTTAAGGACAGAAGGGCTGTTTTATAATTTCCGAAACTTTCCACGGGTTTTGTGAAAATCGGTCTTCTTCAACCTTGGACAGTAGGATGCACCTGCGTGGCCTCCCGCGGACGTCGCCGTATGCCACCTCCTGCTTGCTCCCGCGGAAGGGTAAGGACGCCACGGAGACCCTGCGCCCTCCCCCCTTCACCTCCCCTCGAAATCCCTCTCTCCCTGTGCCTCCTCAAGAACCCGAACCCTAACCCTACCCGATGTCGCCGGCCGCCGCTCTGTGCGCGCAGCACCGGCCATGGCCGCACAAAAAGTTTGTCCCTGGAGCTTCCCCGTGCTTCCCTCGTCCACCTCCCCTAGGTTCGCTTGCCGGGATGGCCTCACAAGGGTGAATTTCGTCGTCGTTCTTCCGTCCGGCCGCCGGCCAAATCCTCACGCCGGCGAGGATTCCGGCCTCCCCTGCCCCTTCTGATCCCTCCACGAGCTTCCTAGCGCCACGGTGAGCCTCCCGGTACTCCCCTCCACCCCCCCCTCGGTAACTCTCCGTGCTCGTGCTTCCGACGGCCGCCGCCACGCCATGGTCGCCGGTGAGCTTTTCCTGTGACCATTTGGTCACTCAGCACCACCTACACGTTCCCCTCAAGCTGCTTCACCTTCCCTTGGCCTTCAATTTGAAAATCATAGACGAATTTGATCGAATTTGATCGAATTCGAGCTTAATTATGACATCACAGTGACATCATAAGTCCTATTTTTAGAAATCCGAGGAAATTCCAGAAAATGACTTAAAATTGTAACTTTAATATCTCCTAAATTATTTATCAGAAAAATGTGTTCAAGATATCAAAATGTTCAGAAAAATATTCTCTATCCAAATATACCATTTTCACACATGTTTGAGAAAGTCCAAAAATGGCCTTAATGTTGTTAATTCATTTAAAATGGAAAACTAAGTTTTTATTCAATAAAATTAGAAAATTAAAAGTTATATATCAAATTGCTCAAAATGACAAATGCAATCTAGTTATGATGTTTTCAAACCCAATTGAGCACTTTAAAATTGTACCAACTTTCAGAATCGCCCGAAACCCCCCTCCGGGGTCTATTTCGGGATAATTTCAGTAAAAATGCCTAACTGACATATGAACCCTAGAAACCCAACGATCATGTTTAGGGCTTTATTTTAGTGCATTAACTTGCTCATGCATACATGTTGCGCTTTGCATCGATGCCATGTGTTGATTGTTGTTCCTCTTTTCGGTGTTGTTTCCCCCTCGGTAGAACGTGACTCCGAAGAGAAGGCCAGCAATTCCAAATGGTGAATACTTGATCCTAACCGACAAGTCAAGCACTTATTCCAGAAGATCTTTATCTGGTTTTCTTATAACCAAGGCAAGCATAACCTCTTATCTGCTCATATATGGTTTTCGAAGTGTTTTGGAATCTCGTATATTGCATGCGGTTCAAAGTATTTATGGTCTTAGATAGAGTTCTCCTATACTTATTGCATCGCCTAATATGGTCTTAGATAGAGTTCTCCTATACTTATTGCATCGCCTAAATATCCTGATCCACTGCTCCTAGCAGCTATAGGTTTGTTTGTGGGTGCCTCGTCAAATCCCATGAGTCTTGCTTAGCCATGCCTAGTTGTGATCTGATCCATCCGGTTGATGAATTTGGTCAATACGTGAATCTACTTTGTCAGGTTGTTGTGAGTTATATTATCTTTGATAACTTGAATAAATATCGGCATGGATGTGTGGCCACAATGGGTTGTGGCGTTTTGTCCTGTTCATGCCCCTAGGAGCGAGTTCTCGCCTTCGAAGCCAAGACTGAGCGTGCAACCACACGCGGGGCTTAACAGACCGCGCTCGACTAACTAACTTGTTTGGCCACGTCCATGAGTCACGTAGTTTGATCTTTCCATCTGCGTGTGAGTCAGAAAACGATTTGGAGAAAACTTAGGGCGTGACCGGGACAAGTGATGGACGTACACGGATCTTCTTCCGACTCACAGAACGGGTGCCGTCAGGAGGTGGCCAACTCCCTGCTGACGGGGTGGCCCTGTTTGGGTTGACTCATGGATAGGGTCGAGCAAGGTAAAGGTCGTGGCCAGCCACCCTCTGTCGCGCTCCATGGACGAGCGTACATGTGGCGTTAAGAGTCGGATGGTACGTGTGGGTAAAGTGTACCCCCTGCAGGGATAAATCTCCTCGAGAAGACGTGTCCACGGTTACGGACGACTTGGCAACGGATTCTATGATCATAGACAACTTCAACGGAATGACTAAAACTTGTTAACCATGATTGAAGGGTGCCTCCCCGAAGATGCCGGCAGGGGTGATCCTTGTAACATGTGAGGTGCCGGGAAATGATGTTGGTGGATGAAAAGATGGTGATTTACAGTAGTTGACTAGTTTCCTCATTTGTTTTGAAAATACTCCATGAGACATGCTATTCCTTCCTCAACTTGCAAAACAAAGATTGCTTTACGCAAATCAGCCTTCATGAAACCCTTTTCGAAATAGCAGATATATAATAGGTTAATTAAGTCTTGTTGAGTACCTCCCGTACTCAGGTTTGCTTAATTTTGGTTCAGGAGAAGAACTCCATCGGTGGTGATTCAACATGGACATCGATGAGTAGTTTGGGGTTCCCAGGTAGCAGCCTGGAATCTATGGGCTGGGACGTCGCCTTATGTTGCGGCCTCTTAGGACTTTTTGGTTCTTGTTGACTAGCAACATAATTTGCCTTCCATTGTCTGATGTAATGTTGGGTGATGTGACCTCTGCTTGTAAGCTATACTCTAGTAACACTTGTTTAATACTTTTTCAATGTCTAGAGTGTTGCTTTGATCGGTTGTTGGTTTCGAGCTCATTGTTATACAGTTTTGGCTATGCCTGCATAGTTGTCGCAGTCGAGAGGTTGTGGAGCCGATGATCCATGTCCGAGCCCGCCTGTTGATGTGATCGGCCTGGGGCGAGGTAACCCCACTAACCCTCGATTGTTGTTGCACTTTCTGGACACATAGCATCTCTATATAGCTTTGGTCCCGTTTCCTTCAGTTTCATACGATTCGTGGACGCTTTGGTATGCATAGTTGGTTATGACTAGCATGGACACAAGGAGTAGTAGACTGGGGATCCAGACTACGTGCCGATGAATCCAGTCTGCCTGCCGTTGTTTTTTGCGGCCGGGGCTGGTAACCCTGAAGCCCTTGTGGGTCCATGACTAGGAGCACATAACAGTATGTATATCTTGGGGTCCGGGGTCGCGACAATAATCCTCCTTGATATCCCATGATTGTTTCAATATGCAAAACCCATCTTAGTTTTATCACCTTCATACTCGAGGACGAGCATGGGTTAAGCTTGGGGATGTTGATGCATGTAAAATGCATAGATGAATTTTGCATATTTTCACATGGTTTTCTATTACATATTGAATCATATAAGGGTATAATTCAATGTTTTATAGTATTTTGGGGATAAATTACAAAGTGCCCCAACTTTTATGGAATTAACCCTGCTTGTCAGAAACCCCGTTTTCTATATTTTTGACGTTTCAGGGGCCAAACTTCCGCGAAATCACCTGAAAATCTGCGGGGGTCATTTTTTTGGAAGGAGAAGACTTGCGGGCGAAGGATTTGGGCAAGGAGGCCCAAAAGAGGACCCTCCACGCGGCCAGATTCCTTGGCCGCGTGAGAGGCCCCCTTTTGGCCCCTGTGGCTCCAATTCCTTCCATCTTCGACTTACCGACTCCGTCTTGACCTAAAACCGACTATAAAAAGGGTCCCCCGTACCCTTACGGAGAAGAGCGCCGCCGAAACACCGAAACACCAAAACAGAGACCTGGAGTTCCAGATTGGAGGGGGAAAACTCCGGCGGGGCGCCGCCGGTGTGATCTCCTACCCCTCCAACGTCATCTCCAGCGACATCTCCATGAAGAGGGAGTAGTCCACCCCAGGGCTATGGGTTTGTGGAAGTAGCACTTGTATCTCTCTCTCTCTATGTGCTTCACTAATTAGATCCGTATGAGCTGCCTCACATGATTACGGGCACCGTTGTAATTCCTATGTGGTGGATCTTTTCTATGAGTTATTGAATCTGAGATTGCAATTGTTTCTCTTGAGTTATTTGAGTAGATGTATCTTATCTACCCCGTTCTTATTTGCTAGCTTTGATCAATCTAGTTCTTGAGAGCGTGTGTGGGGTGATGGGTGCATTAGTTGGAGTAACGGGGGGGGTGGCTAGTGCTGAGAAAGTGACAGAAGTTCAGCGATCCACTTAGGTTTTGTTAAACCTTTCTTAGTTACCTCACTAGGGATAAAAAGGAGTACCTTGTTACCGGGGATTTGAAGTGACACTCATCAAACTCCATGACTAGATCTAGCAAGTTCTTACTTCAACTTCATGTCACATTGCTTAAAGCTATACTATGGTTTTTCCTTAATTATCGAGGTGTTATGATTTATTTTGCATCTTGGTGGAGTATAAGAGGGATTAATATGACTGTAGAGATCTCTATGGTAGAACGTGATGCCCATATGAAAGTACTCAATGTTAAACATGTTATTGTAATCTCACATGTAATTCTTTATGTCCACCGTCTACCACTTTATTTGAGAGAATGCAAGTGTGAAACCATGAACCCCGGTCCTATTTTAATTATAAGAAAACACTCTAGTTACTTTGCTGCAATTTACTTTACTTGCACTTTACTTACTTGCATCTCCAATTCGAATTTACATTATCTCCATCACCACTTGCATCACAAAAATACAAAAACAATCCATTGCATATTTATTTTCTCATTTGCATTTAGTAGTAGATTTAATTATTGCACATTTACTTTCAGTTTTGCATTGCAATTTAGAAGTCTCACACCTTGTGCTTGACAACCACTTGGTGAGGTTGAGGGCACAAAATTCTCTACTTGTTTAGAGGATCCTGGAGGAAGCTTGGAAGACAACTGCTGAAATACTTGCTCCCCAAGAGTTTGATATAAACCCTCGAGTCACCCTCGTGGGGAAGAAGGCTTGCCACTAGCTGCACACTCTGCACTTGGAGTTTCAACCTAGCCATCAACAGCAAATCAGTCACAGGAAGCATCTCAGAAGGACATTTCGATTAAACGATGAAAATACGGGAATACATCCCAAGATTCATTACAATCGAAAGAGCGAAATACAAAGAAAATATACTAAGGAGCTGCAGTTGTGCTGCCACTCGCGGCAGTGCCTCCCCTACTACTAGCACGGGCGAACAACTCGGATAACTTCCGGGCAAGGACTCCGACTGGCTCGCCAAAACGACAAAGCCCTACCTTTTTGCCCGTAGAAGGATCGACGGGAAGGTCCGAATATGCCTCCTCCAAACCCGTGACTCCATGCGCCAACGCGAACTGGATGGCGGTCTTTGCCCCAGACTCCGACTGAGCAACCGCGCAGGCGTCAAGGAGATTGCTCTCCAAGAAAATCTTCAAAGGATCACCCAGCACAGGCGGAGACACAGCGTCGACCAGGAGACGACCGTGAAGCTGCGTCAGCACCCGAATGGCATTGCCGATCAGGGTGCAAACCCCATCAGCGTGCTTCTTGAGCTGAGCGCAGGAATCGGTCAAAGCATCCACCCGCTGGACCCCAGGCAGCTCCAACGGGACGCCCAGAAGACCTGCAGAGAGAAATATTGAAATCCAAGGACCTGCCAGTTAATTAGAAGATAATAAAGGATCAAATACAAACTTACCCGCAAAACGTTCGGCCATAGGGCGAAGGAAGTCGACAAGGTCAGAGTCCGCCTTGGTGCCAGCCTCCTCCAGCTTCTTCAGAGCATCCTGGGCGCCCGCAAGTTTTCCTTCGAGGTCAGCAGACAACATGCGGGAAGACTCAAGTTCCTGTCGAGAAACTGCCAACTGAGCCTCTTGAGAAATTGCCCGAGTGGAGGCATCCGCCTTCTCGGCCTTCATAAACTCAACTTGAGCTGCGCAGCAATGGTTGTCAGAACCGAAGAAATTGGCAGAAATAAAGAGATAAAGTAGGAGAAGGCAATAAACTTACTTCGAAGGAGCTCGTTTTTGGCGAGAAGTCGATCGTGATCCACTCGAAGGGACTCGCATTCTGTTTCAGCCAGAATAATGCGGCGGCCAACGGCCAAGAGGGAGTCAAGGAGTGACTGCAAAAACACGAAGATAGAAGAATCAAAGAAGAAAAAATTGAGCCTATACACTATTGCAAGCATTCGAGTATAGCCTCGGGGGCTACTCCCATCGGGAGCACTGTCGTGCACCCGATAAAGCAAAGAGAAGGGATAAAGTCTACATCTTTGAGCCTGTAGCCGATCGCACGCGATCAACTACAGCATCGGGGGCTACTCCCATCGGGAGCACTGCCGTGCACCCGATAAAAAAGAACAGTTTGAAGAAAAAAAACAGCAAGACTTACCTGGCCTTGGGCTAGGGAGAGGGGATTCGCTGAGCTACCCGACACTTCCTTCGGATTCAAGGCCCCAGTAGCAAAACTAGGAATTCTGTATTCTGTAGTCGCCGCAGTGGGGGCTGCACTAGGCGAGTTCTGGACGGTGTCGGCGGTAGGGGTCCCACCCGCATCTGCAACTTTCTTCCTCTTTTCGAGAGGAAGGGAAGAGACGAATCTACGAGGGCTGATAGCTTGCAGACTACAATGAAGACAATACGTCAAAAGACGCGAAAGGAGAATGTTCGACTAAGAACAAGAAGAAAAACTTACTCGTCATCATCTTCGTCGTCCAACATATCCGCATTCCAGGCGGTTTGGATATTTGGAAATGAGGGAGAAGGGGCACGGGTGCGCAGCGGGGTCACGTTGAGGGGCCCCTTCCCGGGCGATTCCTTGTCCATAGAGTTATCCTTGGAGGTGGCCTCATCGTCCTCCACTCGACGGCGTTTGCGGTGGAGGAGACCGCTACCCGAATCCTCCGCGCCATCTGAGGAGTCACGCTCGGAGCTCGAGGAGGCATTAGCAACACTGGTATCAGTTGGGCCGTCCAAGTTACTCGCCAACAAGTCCGAGGCCTCCTCCCCAGACATTGGCGGGTAGCAGGTGGCCATGGCTAGGATCTACAAAAGAAGACAGAAGAAAATGAAGAGAAAATTTCAGTCGACCAAATTTCAGAACAAGGAAAGAAATGAAGTCAAAGGGAAAGACAAACTTACTTCGGGTGGTGGAGGCCTTGACGACTCGAAAGCTGCGACCGTCCAGTCGGGGAAGGTTTCGCCCACCTTCAAGCTGGTGATGGCCGCGATCTTCTTCTCGAATTCGACGTTCGAGAGCTCTTCGCGGCTGGGGTCTTCAGTACCCTGGTACTCCCACATCGTGGAAGGCCTATCCTGCAGGGGCTAAATCCTGCGCTTGAGGAAGATGTTTGCCAGGTGCAGCCCGTTCAGCACAACTCCGGCGGCTTGCTCCCGTAGGGCAGCCACCTTGGCGAGTAGCAGCGTGACTACCTGGTTTTCTTCAGCCGACAGCTTATGCGCCCAGGACTTCCGCTTCTTCAGGACAACGAATGGGTGGAATTTTTGAATTCCATCCGAGCTGTTGTCGGTGACGTAGAACCACTTCTTTCTCCACCCTTGGGCGGAGTCGATGAAGTGCATCCCGAAGTAGCTGACGTCCGATTTCGCCTGGATTCCGAAACCGTCGGTGCGCAGCGGCTCGCCAGGCTCATTCTCTACTCGCGATTTCTCACGGAAGACATAGATCTTGAAGAAGGCCTTCCAGAGGCCCCAATGTGGGAGAATGCCCAAGAAGCACTCGCAAAATACAATGAAGCACGAGATGTGCTGCACTGCATTCGGAGGCAGATCGTGGAGCTGTATGCCATAGACGTACAACAACGCCACAAGGAAAGGGTGAAGAGGAAAGGAGAGTCCGCGCGACACGTGGTCCGCGAAAACCACGCGTTCGTTCGCGCGGGGATTAGGTACCTCCTCCTTTTTTCGAGGCGCACCCGTTTCTCAGCTTCCGGAGGCAGCAACCCCTCCCGCTGCATCTCCTTGATGCTCTTGGTAGTGGTGTTTGGCGAACGCCAGTCGCCCGAGCGCGGTGCGGGTGGCGCAGGAACTTCTTCTGGCGCCCTCGACGAAGAAACGACAGTGCCGCGCTTCTTGCCTCCCGCCATTGGCGCTGGTGCGAGCTCGAGGAGAGAAGAAGTGGAGAGCGAGGAAGACGAAGAACGAAGAAGACGAAGGTTGGGGAAATTTTCACCGTTTCACCCAAGGCCTACATTTAGACACAAAGTCATTCGATCCTGACCGCACACTGAGCCACGTGGCATCCATCGCGGCCGCCGCGTGCGAAGGCGAAACGAAAGGGCGGCGGATGTTGTTTCGTCCACGATCCTAACAGTGGATCGTGCGCATTTACTGCGCGCAGTTCACGTAAATACCGGGAACGACGTCTCGTTTCCGGTCAAAAAGCTGACAAGGTGGGCCAGCACTTCTGCTCTCGCTCCGTCATGTCCCATCGGGAGGATAAAAGTGCGCCATGACGTCATAGAGTGCATCATCAAGCTGGAGAATCTCTCGAATGAAAGTTCCAAACACGAAAATAACTTCGTATGGACAAATTATGGCGTGAAAATTCTTTCATAGGAAAACAAGACCCTAAACACGAAAACTCTTTCATATGGGCATAAAACTCCAAACACGAAAACTCTTTCGTATGGACAAAAACAGCTTGGTATTCATATTTAGGAAACCACAAACTCAAAACTATGCGGGTAGGCAGATCCTGCCACTCAATTACACGATGTCGACACATCATACACCTGGATTGTTCAGCCGACTAGGTACATCCGGATGCCATATTCTTTCGAATATGAAGGTAAGACCCAAAAGATCTCTCTTGAGGGACTGGAATCGCACTCAAGCTGCGTACTCTGGTATAATTCCGTGTCAACAACACGATGAAAAATCCTAGCGGACGCGCCGGGTACCCCCATAGGTTAAGTTCGACTCGGTAAGACCACTGCGGCCCAGTCGCAATGATCACCTCATCGGGTTCAAGTCGGAGGTCTCGAATCTGTGTAGGCCAGAACGGTTTTTTCCCTAGTAGCAATTAATTGGCCTTGATCTTTCGGGAGAGCCAAGCTGCTGCGCTACATCCTTCTGCGAAAAACAGCCATAAAATATAGGCACTTTCATTGCTCGATACTCGGGTATAAAAAAACTCATCATACAGGGTACACACCCTCCAAACAGGAAACGACCATAATGGTTATCCGAAGGAAAGCAGGATGAAAAATCTGACCGTCTACTCGACTGGAAAAAATCCCAATCGAGCAAACGCTCGGGGGCTACTGACGAAGGGATGGACCTTGGACCCTGCGAGTAAGGACACCCCGTCTTAGGCGGACAAAACGTATACTAGGTTAGTCACCGGAAAAATTCGGCATGACCTCGGCTATAAATGGTCATGCCGGAGTGCCAGAAATTCGCCGGAACGGAAATGAATCAACGTTCCGGCAAAACATTGGCACTCAATGTACCTGCAACATAAATTGAATGCACACATGGCCACAAAAAAAGTTTCTTGCATTGTGTCATCACATGGCACAAAAACTCCCAGGAAATCCATATATCATGCCAAAAAAATTCCATATTGGCTGCAGCAATTAGCCAATACAGCAACCTACTGAAACATAAAATATATGCATCAGGTAACATCCCAGGACGCCACGGGAGAAGAATGAGCTCAACCAGCCTACTCTGTTCCATATGCATCAGGTAACATATCACAGGTATAAAGCATCAGGTAACATCCCAGGTATAAAGCATCAGGTAACATCCCAGGTTTAATATATGCATCAGGTAACATCCCAGGTCATTTTCTAGAGAGTAATCAAAAGGGAATATTGCTACGCACAACGACTTTTAAATTCAGCAACTAGCAGATCAAAATACTTAAGTATTTCTAGGAATTTAAATTTAGCAACTACTGGTATTTTTTGAAGAAACAGAAGCAGTGTACAAGCAATTTTAATTTTCTCGGTCATTCTTGCACAAGTTAATGTGAGTCTAGCTGCAAGTACTGCTATATTGCTATTACATGTTTCAAGTTTGAAAGTTGCTTGCAAATTCGAGTGTACGGCATCGACTCTAAGAAGCAAGATTAAGTGCAAAATATTAAGTGCAGGCAAGCAATATTACTCCAAGCAGATTAAGTGCAAATCCAAAACAGCAACCTACTGCTACTACTACTGGAACTGCTACTGCTAGAAAATAAAACAGAAGCTAAGTAATGATGCTAGGCTATCAGCAACATCAACGGTTTATTAGTAGCGCATCACTCAGCAGTAAATGGAATGATACTATTGGGGAAAAAAATACATAGATGCACCGCTTTCCTGTTATCATTGTAAGCCTATGGTGTAAATCAGTCATGGCGTTGAGCCAAAAAAGACATGAATGACCCAGGGAGCCAAGTACTGGACTTATCAACCAGAAATTAGCACCACAGAGCTTAGGAAACATGGACAAGGCTGATCTAGGCACATAAAACTGTGTACTGACATGAGTGTGGTATATTCATCTGTGGTTTTACAGAATAGAAATGCAATCAACTTAGGGATGTTACTGACAAGGCAAGCTTCTGCATAGTTACTGTATGTGTTACTCCCAGGCATCAGTAAACTAAGGCTTTATCACTAATGGATACATTAATAAAGTAAACCAAGTAAATACACCATCTGCCCTATACTACACTTCTATCTTGCAATTATCAGAGAATCTTCTTGGGGACTGCTATATTTTACATTTTTTACTTGTATGGAACTCAATTGTCCACAAAATCAACTTCATCTCGGAACCAAGTGTTTAGTTAGAGCAGAACATATTCTCGTTGGCCTGCTGCTCCTCGACGTCGACCTGCTGCTCCTTGACGGCGTACGTGCTCGACGACGGCGTGGGCGACGACGCCCTCGTCCTCCTGCTGCTCGACGACGGCGTGCTTGACTCCTGCTCCTCCTCCTGCTGCTCGACGATGGCGTGCTCGCGACGGAGACGACGGCGGCGAATTGGGAATCGCGAGAGAGGACAGGTTGTGATTTCGATCTGTTTTGCGCAAGAGAGAGAAGGAAGCACGCGGTAATTGATTTAGCACTGTGGGAGCTTACCCCAGGCGAATCCTGACAAAAATGCGCCTGCGGTAACCCTTACCCCAGGCGAATCCTGACCAAAATGCGCCTGCGGTAAAGTTCCAACGATTTGTTATGTCGTGGGCCCACATACCCTTACCCCAGGCGAATTCTGGCAAAATGCGCCTGCGGTAAATTTCCCACTGTTTTGCTTTGCGCGGGCCCACATAGCCTTAGCCTAGGCGCATGTTTTACTAAATGCGCCTGTGATAACTTTTACCCTAGGCGCATATTCTCACAGATGCGCCTGTGGTAAGGTTTTCTAAATTACACATCCCACCCCGGCCCGGGACACATCGAGCAATAGGAATGCTATTAGACGGGGCTCCCACATTGTTTTTTACTTAAAAATTACTTACATATGAAAGTTAACATATGCAAAAATATTTAGTCTAGCATCAAGCGTAAATAGATTGATTTAGCGAGATACCGCAAGTGTTTCTCTCTGAAAACACATTGTACATAGTAGCTATTAGCATGTTATATCGCACATATCACGAGTATTTCCCTCTCTCAACCTTTCGTCTCAATCTTACTCTTGCCTTTCTTGGTCGATGTTGAATACGTGACTGCCATACCGTGACTTCTTCTTGTGAATGGAAGACCTGCCCTAGGTAGTGTGGTCCTGCTTCTTCTTTTGGTGTATGGTGCATCGTCTTCTTCCATCATCGGGTCTTCGACTAAGCCGTCGAAGTCGTTCTCATCGGCGACTCCATCCATTCCGACGAGGGCCCTTTTTCCTCTCCTTACGACAACACGTCTAGGCTTTGCCGGGTCGGTTATGAAGAAGCATTGCTCCACGTGCTTAGCCAATACCCAGGGCTCATTTTGCGCGGTGGGGTTCTTGGACTTGGGTTTGTTGGCTTCAGACATCGACATAGTGGTGAAATATTCATCTTCTTTCGTGACGTTTGTAGCCCATCTGACATGGAACATCGGCAGCTTTACCCCAACGTAGTCAAGCTCCCAGATTTCCTCGATCTTTCCGTAGTATCTTCTAATCTCTTCGCCCGTGTAAGATTCCATCGTTATAGACGAGTTTTGATAGTCACTACTTTTGTCTCTTTCCTCCATGTAGAATGTGTACCCATTGATGTCGTATGCTTGATAAGTCATCAGATTGGGCGCGGGGCCATATGACAAGGCCAATACAATTTTATCTTTCTGACATGTCATTGGCGAGGGATCGGCATCAATCTGCTTCTTGAACCATGTCGCGAAAGAGGAGTTGTGTGCTCTAAATATCTCATCTTCCGTCATCGGCCTGCGAGCACTTTTTTTATCGCGGTTTTGTGCTCTTCTATCCAAGGGTCGACATCGTCGATGTGTTGTAACACTACTAGGTGGGCCCTATCAAAGTCGGCTCTCCGACCACAGGAGTCCGCGTCCATTACCCTTTTGCCAGTGTTGTGGACTACCCCCATGAACCTGTCAAGGTGCTTGTTTGCGGGCAAACCAACAGCTGGCTTCTCATCGCCTAGAAAATTCTTGCAGCAAGAGATGCATTCTTCGGTGAGAAATCCCTGGACGATGCTTCCATCCGGGTGTGCCCTGTTACGAACGAATGATTTGATGATCCCGTTCATTCTTTCTAACGCCATCATGTTGTGCAAGAATGCCGGCCCAAGATTGGTGATATCGTCCACGATATGGACCAAGAGATGTACCATAATATCAAAGAAGGCAGGTGGGAAGTACATCTCAAGCTCGCATAGGATGGTGACGATCTCTTCCTGCAGCCTTCCGAGTTTCTTCACGCTTATCGACTTCCGAGTGATGACGTCGAAAAAGTTACAGAGGCCAGTGAGCGTTTGACGGACGTGCGGTTCCATTATCCCTCTGATTGCAACCGAAAGTATCCGCGTCATCATCACGTGACAGTCATGAGACTTCATCCCGCTGAAGATTTTTTTTCTCCGCGTCTAGGTATCTGCTTATCAGCCCCGCGTAACCTAAGGGAAATCTCACTCCGAGGAGGCATGTGAATATTTGCGCGAGCTTGTCGGGGCTTAGAGTGAAGCAAGAGGGTTTTAGGCGGTGAGTTTGGTGTTGCTTAGCCCTTTTCCTGTTGCGGTCGTCCATCTCCTCCACCTCATCCTCGTCCTCCTCCGTCTGTTCACGCGTAGAAGACGGTAAGTGAAGCTCGCTCCTGATATTCAGGACCATCAGGTCGTATCTTGATTTTGGCCCGTCTTTGGTCCTATCTGGCATGTTGAACATGGTGCCAAGCAAGCTCTCACACACATTCTTCGTGATATGCATGACATCAAGGCAGTGAGGCACTCCGAGGATTGGCCAGTACCGCAAGTCCCAAAACACGGACCTCCTTTTCCATACCCCCAAGAGCGGTCCTTCTGGCGGAGGACACTTTTTCTCTCCTCTCTTTCGCTTCTCTCCTCGCTTCCGCTTCTGTACCTTTCCCGACGGAGGACATGCTTTCCAATTCTTCAATAGAGTGTTGATCTCTTCTCCTCTTCTCTTGCGTGGAGGTAGATCGAGCTCATCTTTACCGTTGAACAGGTCTCCGCGCTTTCTCCACGGGTCGTTCTGTGGTAGCCACATTCGATGCCTCATGTATACGGTTTTAGAAGATCCGGGATCTTTGTGTAGCTGTACAAACGGGGTAAATTCCATGCACCTGACACAAGCCTTGTGTCCATGGCACACCTGACACGCAATGTATCCATATCCGAGATAGTCCTGCACCGTCGTGATCAGTGCGGCTCTCATACGAAAAGTTTCTTATTTGAAGGCGTCCCATGTTTCCACCCCTTCCTCCCACAACGTGTCTAGCTCCTTCTTCAATAGCTCGAGATACAGGTTGATATCGCTCCCTGGCTGGGTCGGCCCTTGAATCAGCATACTCATGTGTATGTACTTCCTCTTCAGACACAACCACGGGGGGAGGTTGTACATCCATACAAACACGGGCCAGGTGCTATGTTTGCTGCTCTGGTTGCCAAACGGATTGAGACCGTCGGTTCTCGCATCAAGCCTGATGTTCCTTGGGTCGTTCCCGAATTCTTCATCGAATGCGTCTAATGCTTTCCAATGACGTGCATCCGAAGGGTGTGTTAGCACTGGTTTTTCAACATGTTCTGGATCGCTCAGCACCGCCTTCTTTCTGTCCTCGTGCCAGCGCATGAGCTTTGCTTCCTTGGGGTCCACGAAGTACCGCTGCAGACGGGGAATGAGTGGAAAGTACCACACAACTTTCCTAGGAGCTTTCTTCGTCCCCCTCTTGTAACGATCAACACCGCACACCGGACATTTGATCTGGTCCGCGTGCTCGTTACGATAAATTATGCAGTCACGGACGCAAGCGTGGTATTTTGTGTGCGGTAAATCGAGGGGGCACACGATTTTCTTGGCCTCCTGTAGACTACTAGCACATGTGTTCCCTTTAGGTAAGTGCTTCTTCAGGTATCGCAGAAGATCGTCCATGCTTGTGTCGGTCCATCTGTGTTTTGCCTTCATCTCTAGAAGATCCAGAGCTACTCTCAAGCGTGACTCCTCCGCCCCGCGACTTGCGTCATACAACGGAGTTGCAGAGTCTATCTCTAGTTGTGTGATCTTACATTTACGTCTGGCGTCGGTCGACTTGTTCTTGAGAAGAAGATCTTGAACATGAGGGTCCCGCAGGACTGAAGTTAGCGGAGTGTTCATGTCCTCGTCTTCATGTTGTTGATCACCATGACTCACTTCTTCTTCATTATAGTCGTCTCCGTCGGCAGCCTCTTCGTCCTCTTCATTGCCATGTTCAGACTCCTCCTGATCATCTTCACATGTCGCCGCCCAATTGGTCTCGACGTGATCATCGTCTTCATCATCATCCATCCACTTAGTGTGGCCCTCCATGAAACTATACCTGAGCAGGTGCTTCTCCACATTACCAGAATCTGGTTTGAACAAGGACCCCAACTTGCATTTCCGACACGGACACTCTATCTCGGTGCGGTTGTTTCGATGCATCTCGGCCGTCGCGCATCGCACGTACCTATGCACCACGCTTGTCCTCATCGCAACGACCATTGCTACAAAATGCAAGAGAGAGAGAGGTTTCATTAACTAGATCCGGTTTTCACGGAAAATTTCGGCATGACCTTCCTACAAAAGGTGTAACGTGGAGCGCCAGAAATTTTCCGAAAAGGAAATGAATCAACATTTCGGCAAAACATTGGCAACTCATCCTCATGGCAACACATCCTCATGGCAACACAATAAAATGAAAAAGATACCGAATTATCATCCACCGACCAATCCCACGCACCTATTAAGATGACACACAATGCAAAATATATAGACGTGTTGACGACGTCGAAGATCACCGGAGAGACGACCAATAAGAGATTGATAGATCTAGAAGTAGCTAGTGGTGCATTTGTGGTGAGATCTAGTGTCCGGTTAGTAGATCTAGTGGAGAGATTTGGAAGAGGGAAAGTAGGGTAGCATACTAGCTAAAATATAACAAACATGATTGGTTAAATTAGCTAAAAATGGTGGAGGGGTGTGGGGGATTGAGCTAGGAGGACTAATGGGTCGAGTTTGGACTAGTGATTGAGTGAGTGGGGTGGATAGGGGTGGTGGTGGGTGTTAGGCCGCACTTATTGAGGACAAATCTTACCCCAGGCGAATATGGCATGAAATGCGCCTGCGCTAAGGGGTGCTACCCCAGACATTTCTTTATCCCAGACGAACAGAGATGTGGTGCGACTACGCTAAGTGGAGCTACCCCAGTCCACTTTTTACCCCAGGCGGTTGTGTCAAAATTCGCCTGGGGTATGTGTTATACCGCAGGCGAACATGTATGTTATTCGCCTGGGGTAAAGGAAGAGTGTCAGAGGGCGGTGGTGGTGGCCCTGCCACACTTTACCCCAGGCGCTTCTGGAACTGGTTCGCCTGGGGTAACAGAATTACCCTAGGCGCACAGTGCACCAGTTCGCTTGCGCTAAGTAGCCCAGGCGCATCGATATGCGTGTTCGCCTGTGGTAGGATATGCTGCTATAAGCAAATCTCTAGTAGTGCTTCTTTATGTCCCACTAGACTTTGTGCCCTAGTTTTTTCCCTAGTTGCAATTAATTAGCCCTGATCTTTCGGGAGAGCCAAGCTGCTGCGCCACATCCTTCTGCGAAAAACAGCCATAAAATATAGGCACTTTCATTGCTCGATACTCGGGTATAAAAAAACTCATCATACAGGGTACACACCCTCCAAACAGGAAACGACCATAATGGTTATCCGAAGGAAAGCGGGATGAAAAATCTGACCGCCTACTCGACTGGAAAAAATCCCAATCGAGCAAACGCTCGGGGGCTACTGACGAAGGGATGGACCTTGGACCCTGCGAGTAAGGACACCCCGTCTTAGGCCCAACGTTAAGGCCCAAGAAGGGAAGCCCTTGGAGTATTCTGGAGGCCCACTTGAAGCCCACCCGCAATGCCTTGCGGTCTAAGATAGGAAACTTGTAACCGACATAGAGTTAGAGTTCGAGTCCTCTCCGGGTAGGGTTTGAGACCTGGCCATATATATAAGGCCAGGAGAACCACCGGAAGAGGACCAAGCAATACCGCACCACCAAAGCCTTGAGCTCGAGATCATACTCTCGGCTTGAGCAACCACCATTGTAACCGATCTATTCGATAATACAGATCGACAGAGACAAGAGTAAGGGTTTTACCTCTACGAGGGCCCCGAACCTGGGTAAATCGTGCCCCCTGTCTAGCCGACGATCGTCACCAGCGCTCATGGGTTCTCCTATTCGAAACCCTATGGGTTCACCCGAGGGACTTGTTGAGTCACAGATTCGACAGTCAGCTCCTTACGAGAGATACCCTCAGTAACACTCTTGAACTGCTTCCAAACTATGCCGTGCGAGTAAAATGAATGAATGAGTTATTCATTACTTGATATCTCAGGAAATCATCGGAAGAGACCGATATAGTGCGAGAATGATTGAAATTACCTCTGGAGCATGTCATGCATGCTGCGGAACTCTTCCATTCTCGTTAATGGGTCTAAGACTTCAAATCTTCCCTTAGTTTTAATGTCCAACAGAATCCAGTGAAAGTTGCACACGTTTATATATACGCCCCTAACGCCTTATTTGAAAGCTCTTTCGGATTCATGCTAAAAACTTCACAAAATTTGTGATCTAGGATTTTTGGTTGTATCATCACTAATGCGTTCATGCATTCTCTTTCACCAACATGCATTTATGAGAGTCTACATGAATTTGTCCCATCATACCTTTGCTTCTTTATGTCCCACTAGACTTTGTGCCCTGGTTTCGGAGGAACAAGATTGTGTTCCCGATGTCTCACGTGAAGTTGCCTTGGTGTCGTAGGGGAGGTTTTCACAACGTGTTGTGTTTCGACCATGACAACGAAACGCCAGAGCCGCGTGTTCTTGGTCACGTGTTATTGTTTTGTTTCGCCTTTTAGCATTGTGGCGTTATCCCATACCTAGTCTCGGCTATCAAATGTCCCTCCATCGTGGCGAAGACACTCCATTCGGAGATCATGCATGGTGCTTGCACATTCCCCGTCGGTTCTTCTAGGTGTATTCATGCCTTGGGTATCGAAGTAAAGTTCTTGGGAGAGCTCCTAATAAGTTTTACGCTCGAGGTTTATTGAGGCGTCGTGCCCTGTTTGTGGCTTCTCGGTCTGTGCTCGGGCCATGCATCAATGCCTTTCGGCGACGTGGACATCACGCGATGCATGTGGCGTGGTCTTGGCTTCACACGTCCTCCACCATCGCAAGGCCACGGTAGCTTCATAATCACAAATTCACAAAAGGGGAATCACCAAAAATTGCAAAGTGACTCCATGCTCCATGCTGTCCACCAATGAAACGATTGAAAGTTGCTCCTGACGGATCGTCCATCCGAACCGTCCACTCCTCCACACGTTCGATTTTACGGCCAAAATTTGTCAATGTGAGCGACATGGAAAACGTGAGCGACCCACCTCTCTTCCCTTCCTATCCCCACCCACCTCTCGCCATTCCCTTTTGCGCCGCCACCGTCGCCGGCAGATCCCGGCGGGATCCGGCGGTCCCTCGCGCCGCCGGCCACACCCCCGGAAGCAGCTCCTCCTCCTCTCTCTGTTCCACGGCGTGGAGCTTCTGGCCGACTCCCGCCACCCAGGATCGATGCAGCAGGCCAGTAGCCATGGGATCGATCCCCTTTCTCTCCGCCGGTCGCCTGCACCGACGGTGGCTCTCCCCCGCCGCTCCTCTTTCTGTATCGTCGTCGAGGCCGCCTGCTGGTGTCCCTCGCCGGCGACTCACCTCGCGCCACTGTCAGCCAGCGACCGGCAGTAGCGCACAACGAGCTCACGGCTCCTCAGCTCGCGCCGTCGTCCGGGTAGTGGAGTGGCTTGAGTTGGCCGTGGACGACGACGCCCAGCGAAAAGGGACAGCCTTGCCTGCCACCCCGAATCCCTAACAAGGCGACTGAGGGAGGAGGAGCTCACCGTCAGAGGGGTACTCCTGCCGTCGCCCCTCATGGCCGTGGACGCGCCAGACCTCAAGGCCGGGCCAGCTGCTGCCGGTTGTCTTCCCCGACCACGTTCCCGAGCGGCATCCTGCTGGTCCTGCCCCGGCCGTCCTCAACTTGGCTTCTCGCCCTGCCCTCTCCTGGAGGTGAGACCAATTTCTCCATACGTTGCTACTGGTAGAGCTGCTGCAGTAGTTTGTATGTAGTTGCAACTGCTCTAGGTTGAGTGTATGGAAGGCTGACCTAGTGTTGTTCTCAGTACCATAACTGCTGTATGTCGGGTGTAGCTGCAATTGCACTGCTGTTGGGTGATTATACCTGACCGCTTAGTATTATCCTTGGATTTATGCATAAATTTCACCAAGTTTGCATGCATGATAGAACTTGTTGATGTTCTTTAAGTTGCAGCAAGAAAAGAAAAATGTTGAGATATGTGTTTTGTTGAGCTAAAATTTGAGCTATTTATTGAATTATAGGATGGCCTACTTGCTATGATTAACTCTTGTTGGTATGTTTGTCTGTTCCATCTCATAATCATGTCTATGAATTGGTCATGTCTTGAGATAGTTGCTGTGCTAGCCATGCCCTGGTGGATTATGTACCACAGTAGCTGGACATGATAATTGTGTAACACAGTAGTTGGATCCAATTAGGAATGTCAAGTAAACTTGTTTACAGATGCAAAGACTTGCTGTTTCTTCAGAGTGCTAGCACGATTTATGGATTTTCCTCTTAAGATCTTGTGAACTTGCTAGTTGCTCCGGCAAATTACATTGTGGAAATATCTGTGAAGTGACAAAATATTTTTTGAAGTTTCTGTGAAAGAATGTCATGCTAAATCTGTTCTTGACTTTATGCAGGTCAGAGTTGATGGGTTGAAGAGTATTTCCTCCTCCACCTCCGCCCTCGCTGCCTTGTGATGGTGCTGAGACATGACCCGCACTGCAACCGTGGCCGGTGATGTCTTGGCCTTGGCTACAATTCCCCTCCTGTGAGCTCTGATTTATCCCTTGGAACTCGTTTACGAGCCCTGTGTATAGTATCTGCTCCGGCAATTGGAGTCGATGACCCTCCCTTATTGGATTGTGTGTGATGATGGCTATCTGCCAGGCAGTTGATCTATGGTACAGGCCTATTTAGTTACCAGTAGAGGTCATGAAGTTTCTGTCAATTGCCTTTTTTCTTGTGATAGTAGAAGTAATGGGTTGGTGTGGTGTAATGTTGATCAAATAGTACGTGTTGTTGATGGAGAATAGGTGTTTTATTAGCTGTGGCTTGTTTACAGTCACCTCATTTGATCTTAGCTTACTAATCCTGTGGTGCAGGGGTGTTTGAGGCGTGGATGCCACCACTTGGGTGGAGCGGTCAGAGTGTGGAAGGTGAGCGCGGCCGTGATGCAGCAGCTGCAAGGTGGATAGGATAAGTGGAGGTGTACATGAGGAGGCGAATTCTGGTGGGCTTTTCTTTTTGTTGCCCCTAGAACTCGAATTGTTTGAGTTGGTGTCAATATATATAAATTTGCTTGCCTGTCCAAATTAAGAGATGTCTTTCTATTTTTTGCTGTAATAATATCCTGAGAGAGGTGTTGTTTAGGTTTGTGTGGAGAAACTGTCTTTGATGGGTGGCGGGGCGTCGTCTATGTGTATGTAATCGAGTATGAGGAGTTGTTTTGTTTTAAGGTGCATGTACCGTGTGTCTGTGATTAAGCTTGTAACCGGCTGGCTGGTTAGCCATTTCTGTACTGCGAGATGTTGAAAAGCTGTGTAGGATCATATGCCTTAAACATATAGCTTTGATTTCAAGGTGTGGGTTGTAGGGTCCAGTCCAGGAAGATGATTGGTTTCCGTAATTGGCAAAATTGAGTGGTTCAATTCTTCATTCGTTGCATCGGTGGCAAGAAAATAAGTTGCTGCTGAAGGACTCTTTTTTCTCTGTTTCTGAAGACTCGTTTTCCTGCTACTCATACCGATTCTCTGTTTGAGAAATGTTTCAAGTGATTTCGTATTATAGTAACCAAATTGCCTATGCATTACAAACCAGTTCTGAGATATGTTCCTAAGTAAGTAGTAAGAAAAAGGTTGCAAGAAAATAAAAGGCTGTTGAAGGTCTCTGTTTTTGCTCTGTTTCTGAAGACTTGTGTTTTTCCCTACTTTTACCTAATCTCTGTTTGGGAAATGTTTCAAGTGATTTCGTATCATAGTAACCAAATTGCATATGAATAACAAACCAGTTCTGAGATGATATGTTCCTAAGTAAGTAGTAAGTGCACTCTTCTTTCTAAATCAACATTTGTAATTTGGAACATACCAAGTACAAAAGTGTTTGTTTCACTGTCAGCTCCTATGCAGATTACAGACATTGCATATGCATTGGAACCAGTTCTAAGATACGTTCCAAATCAAAACTAGTACCGATCAGCATTTATAATTTGCAACATAACAAGTCACAGGGTGTTTGTTCCATTCATCCGAAGCACAAAATCATCCTTTACAGATTACTGACATTATTTGCACAGGTGCCAATTCTATGACACGGTTCCAAATCAAATCTAATATAGATAACATTTGCAGTTTGCAACATAACAAGTCACAGGATGTCTGATTCACTACTGGCATCCGGACATATCATCCTGTACAGATTACACACAGAGTACAACTGATTTCTAATATGTACAGATCGAGCAAAAAATTGAATCCCAAAACTAGTACAGATCAAAGATCATGGGCATGGATGAAGGTGACGGCCACGGCGTCATCACGTCGTCGCTGCACCTCAGGACCATCTCCGGCGAGAAGGGTGGACAAGGCAAGCCGTAGATGGCGTCGTCGGGTGCCGGCTGGTCAGGCTCTTGTTCTTGGTGCGCTCCCTCCTCGGACAAGCGTGCATCCATCTGCTGGTCCTCTGCGGCTACTGGTGCCAGTGTCGGCGCGGCTTCCTCGGTCACGGCCACGCTGCTGTGGTCTGGATACAAGCTCGGGAACTCTTGTTCCATGCTGCTAGGTGGATCAGCCGTGACGTCTTCTCCTGCGGCGATGTACTCTTGGAAACACTCCAAGTAGCCGTCTAGGTCCTCCATCGGGTTGGGCACGTTGGGCACAGCGGCTGTGATCCTCTCGAAATCCGTCACTTGGCCGTACATCTTGTACAGTTCGTCGCAGGCATTCTCCACCTCCGGTGGGTGCTCATCGGTGAGCCGCGGCCGCGCGCTAGGTGGCGTAGAATCCTCAGGGTCCGCCGCGGCCTTCCTCTTCTTGGAGTTGATTGCGGGAGGATCGGAGCACACGGGCACGTCCTCCTCGACGGAGGGCATCGACGACGTAGTTGATGATGTGGATGCCCTCGAGGGATTTCGAGGCGTGTGGTAGACCTTGCAGATGACCATGTCGCTGTCTCCTTGCTCCGTCGAGACGCCGTACTCCTTCATGCGCCAGCCCAGCCTGTGGATGCGGCCGGCCGTGTCCTTGATGGCGTGCACCAAGTCTTGCACGTAGCCGCCGTTCTTGCTGCCCTTGAGCGGGATCTTGCCTTTCTCCGAGTGCCAGTAGCTCTTCCTGGGATCGCCGTCGATCCGGCGCAGCTTCCGGCCAGTCTTGTTCTGGGTGGCGAAGCGTACCGGGGTGTAGAGGAAGCAGGCGTCGTTGCCGTCGCGGTCGCGTACGCGCAGGCGGCCAGAGACGAGGTCTTCGGGGAGGGCGGAGTAGACATCGGCACGATGGATGAACCTGGAGGCGATGGGATGGCCGGCGATCTCCCCGCCAAGGTAGTCGTCGGTGAGCTCGTGGTCGGCCGGAGCAAAAACGAAGCCTGGATCCATGGATCCGCCGATCAGCGCGCGAGTCGTAGGTGGTCTAGGGTTAGCTAGCTCGCAAACTCAAATGTTGGTGGAGATGGTGCGCGGTAATTGGTATGGGGTTTAGCTCTCTCGCCCTCCTTTTTATGGGTCAGTGGGCAACTCGGTTCGATCGTTAGTTTGTTACTAACTTTCCATGCATATGCGCACGCGCGTACGTGGACAGTGGCTGCAATCGGACTTCGGACTTGCACTTGCCTAAAGTACACGCGGGCAAACTACAGCGTGAGGTTTTCTCCCGAAAATGATCAGATGACTTCACAGCAATCTTTCAAGTTGTATTTTTTTTTCAAAAACATCAACCAAAGTTGTCATGAACTATTATCCATTTCCAAAGTAGCCGAAGAAGGCAGTTGTACTCAAATGTGGGAAAAGCAACCACGGAATACATGTGAATGCTTAATTAACATGTTTCGAGTAAATACTTCCTCACTTTTGTCCAACATTGTGACAATTAATTTGGGACGGAGGGAGTATTATGCCCGCAATAGGGAATACGACGCCGGGACGCCGCCATCGCTCGATCCTGATGGGAGCACCCCGGAGGCGGGGGCAGCGCCGCCACGGGGGTGGGAGGTAAGGTATGAAATAAACACATCCAAACGGATTGCAAGCAATACAGCGAGTAGCATCATGTGGAACAGAAGCGTAATGAACACATACGGTGCAGAGGCAAGACCACTCGTGTTGGTCGGAGCAGACATGTTGTCGAAGAGTTCGGCGACGTCGAGAAAGAAGTCGTCGGCGGCCGTGTTGACGAAAAAGCCAATAGTCGCGCAGCAGAGCTTCCGAAAAACCTTATCGCTCTTCTCCATACACGATCCGGAGAGACAGATTCCGAAGGCCTATTGTCGTGGGATCGTGCACGACAGCACCATGGGAAGAACGATGGTGTTTAAAGAATGGGGAAACTAGCTAGCGATGGCGTTGGCACGAGATTGAGTAACAAGTGCGTAGACACATGATATGCCTAGGTTCAGGGCCCTCGCGATGAGGAAAACCCCTACTCTTATTTCTCTCTACTATGGATTCACGGGTTTACAAAGTTGCTCCTTTGAGCTATATCGAGAGTGAAACAAGTCTAGGGTTTGTGGAAGGAAGAAGTGATTGATGGGTTCATGGATTGTATGTCCCATTTTCTTTCCTCTCTCGAGGCACCGGGCCAGTCTTATATACAGGCTGGCTGGCCGGCTTACAGGTGGGGCCGGCTGGTGCACGACAAGCCGCCGAGATTGTTCGGACAAACGCTCGCGTCCTTGCGCCCGCCACATCCGGGTGCCGTACGCCGGGTTCGTAGCACGGCAGCGCCATGCCCATACACGGGTACCGTCGAGCCCATACGACGGTACCAGAGGCTCATGCGTAAGTACCCCGAGCCAGCGGAGAATAGGAGTACGGTGCGGCGTATGGGGCATTGTGACCCGCGTAAGCCTACGGGGTTGGCGTGCAACCCATGCCACCTTCGGAATCCTTGTCCGGATGGACCTTCGGTGGCCGGATGGTCGTACCAGCCGGCATGCGGAGTGAGGGCTAGGGGATGGCACTTCGCACGGCTCCGCCTTTGACCAACCGGCGCATCGTACGCCGGTTGCTTCTTTTCGGCTCTTGGAGGCACTCGGGGATCATCCCCCCGACACTAGCCCTCGAACAGGTGGGAGTTTCATGGTTGGTTTGCGGGTGCGAAGCTCCCGTCTGTTTCTTCTGTTCGTGTCGGCTTCTCCGGCCGGCTGGTCGCTTGACACCTCGAGTTCTTCTCGTGGCTGGTTGGAAATAACGAGGGGATCAATCTCAATATCCTCCAGACTATGCGCACGGGGTCGCCGTGGACTACAAATACGGATCTCATCCAGCGCCGCAAGGACGTGGCTTACGCGCTTGCCGCGTAAGACGACACCCGCAACTTCTTGGCGGGTCCACCAGACTACTACGACAAAGAAGAGGAAGATCTTGACGAGGACATCAAGGTTGAGGCTGCCCCTACCACCAACGCCGGATCTGGTGCTGCAGCCGTGAGTGGGTTTCCTCCAATAGATCCATCCAACTCCCGCAATGCAGCCTAGTCTTACCATGAAACACTTTAAATCGTTAAGTCCCCGGGATGCCGGGTGCAGATGTAAAAATACTTATACTTTTAACTTATGCTATTTTGCAATTTGAACGAGACTAGTTGAATGCCGTATCGTTTTAAATCGAGTCCCCGAGTTTACTTTCTTTCTTACTAAGTTTCCTCATCTCGCCTCTTGTCTACCATTTTGATTTTTTGATAGTAGAGTCACAAGATTTCAAAAACAAATTTTACAGTACTCATAACTTTGAGATAAGATTGAGAACCATGCGACGTAAGCAAAAAAGGAACAACAAACATATGTCGATTCGCCGGTTTTTGTTTCCTTAGCCGTTTTTCATGTGTATAGCGACCTTTAGCTTGTTCTCTTCCTATCCATGAAGTCGGGTTTCGGACAGCTGAGTCGAAGAGTTGGCTTTTAGGTTCCGACACAATATTAGGCCGACATAGAAAATTCCGACATAGCCAACGGACATGAAAAAACATGAAGTAAATACAGAAATACACATAGAAAAGATTAGGCAAAGGCAGTCTCCGGGTTCCTTCTCAGAGTGCCCGCAATTCATAGCTGAGTACAGAGATACATACATTGCATCCTTAAGAGTAAAAGGGACAAAGGAGAGCTATATTCCAGGGTCGTTTGGTTTATTCTCCGATTATGTCCACCTTATTCTTCACCTGTCCCTGAGCATCTATAAGATAGTAGAAATAATTGTGCAGAGCTTTGCTCACAATGGATTGCCCTTCCCACAGAGGGGATAGTTTGTGCATGCCGGCTGTGCGCTGCACAAGCCTAAGTACCAAGTCCATCTCGAGGAACACGCGAAGATTCACCTTCCGGCTATGATAGCATCAGATATTTTGCTGATATATTGTTGATCTGGACAATGCCAATTCTCGTGCTTATTTTAGCAAATCAACATCATTTTCTCGAGCTTCTTTTATCTCGAACTCTATATACAGAGTAACTCTCGGTGAACCATGCTCTATGTCAGTTCGCAGGACCACTTGTAACATCCCAGGGTTTGGGAGGTTATAAGGATCTAAATTTAATATGTGCATTTGCAAAGCATGCATCTAAAAGTACGGGAAATTTTGGCGCAAAAGTTTAAACGAATCAAAGTGACCAAAGTTTCACTTGACATGATGAAATATGTCTAATTCATCTAGTCAAGAGTACATTTGGAATGATCTTTATAACAAGTATCCTAAGACACCAAATCATTTGGATACA
This sequence comes from Alopecurus myosuroides, assembly GCA_028641055.1. Classification (NCBI taxonomy): domain Eukaryota; kingdom Viridiplantae; phylum Streptophyta; class Magnoliopsida; order Poales; family Poaceae; genus Alopecurus; species Alopecurus myosuroides. The sequence continues at coordinate 61,523,996 of CM054057.1, read as the reverse complement.
CAAACCATAAATTGGTTTTGACTAAAACAAACCCTCAACAACTTTAACCACAAGTCTATAAGTAACTTGGGATAATTCACTAGGTATCTACAACCCAAAGAGGGGTGAGTACCCAAATCACACAAGTGATGATCATACTTCCACCAATTAGTAATGCATAATTGAACCATCTCATCAACAGAGATGTGATCTCCTATAAAACAACAACTCCCTAAGTTATCAATTCATTTCCACAACAACTTTATAAATCATCTCATAACTATCAGGTGAACCATCACAAGTACATAACAAAGAATCAATAGAACACTACTGATACAAACAAGTGTTAACTCAAAAACCGCAAGTAGAAAATGATATAATAATTGTGTTAACATATTTATCGAATATATACATATCCCATCAATCATAAAAGAAGTATCTACAAGAAGAAATAAATCTTCTTCAACTACTGATAAACCTTGATCATTACATATGATATTCCCAAAATCTCTATATCTGTATTATGAATGACAAAGTAACAAAGAGAAGAATATAAAGTAAAATCATGACACAAGAGAAAACAAATAACAACTATGACTTGAGTCATTAAAACCCAATAAGTTTTACATGTTCATTGCCTTAATCATCTTATCCACACATCAATGAAACATTTGATCAACTTGTTATTAGGTCATTATTCCATAAGCACTCCACATTTCTATTCAAATCAACCTTCAACAAATAAAGTATCTCTGGATACAAGCATTGAGTAACAACAAATTATAACCTCTAGTAGAGGAAGTAAATTCAAAACTAAGTAAACCAATCATGAATGATATAAGAACATATCTTATGGGAAACAAAGTAAGAAGTTTATGGAAGGATAATAAAAGCATGAACTAATTCTTAATCTAGATCTGGTTAAGTTGCCTAGACTATTCTATTTTGTTTCCAATCTTCCCAAAGTTATTCTGCAAGAGAAGCACCCACAAGAGAAGAGGAACTACCACAGGAAGATCTTCAAGAAGATTATTTAGAGTGTTCTAGAAGTGCTACTTCACTCTAGTATAAGGGTATCTGGAAACTCTTATACCTTGATCTGATCTTATTAACACTCTTGAAACAGTGTGATACTCCAACGTTAGTGTTATATAGAAGTAGTTTGATAACAAGCCTTGCAACCTTGTTAACAGATCACTTTTGTATACTCAAACACTTGAGTGTCATACACAAACAAACAGAAGGTTGAATAACCTAGTACATCTCAGTCTCTTGTATATGAAAAGTAATTTGGGGACAAGCCTTGCAAACTTGTCAACAGATTCTTCTTATATGCTTAAGGCTAATTGATGTCATAAAACAAGCCCCATATTTTTATAATCATCTAAGTAAAATCTTTGCTTGGAAACACTGGTTGTTTTCACCACCAGGGGAAGATAGTTGAAGGTGGAATCCAAGATATGATATTATTTGCAATTGACACAAGGTGAAAACAGAAGGCTAGTGTCAACTAGAGAGAAGAACATCAAGCAACAGAAGTCCACAAGGAGCAACACTGCCTTAGGAAGAATTTATTTAGTAAAGCATTAGTTAATGTTAGAGAATCCATAATCTCTATACCTTGTCAAGCTAAACATAGATGAGGAACAAATAGTAAATCTCTTAAATGGAAACAAGTATCCAGTAAGAAATAACAACAAGGAATTGCATCCACATGTCTTGATATGTGGAGGTAGATGAAAACAAGTTTAATACCTTGTTTTCCAAATCCTTTTCATAGATAAGACTAACAGATGATAACAAAAATCCATCTACTCATAAACATACAAATGATCACTTGTTTCTATAACAAGCATGGGATAATATCTATATTGGAACCTATGTGGAAAACAAGCAAATAGATTCTAAAGCCATTCATGTTTTCCACTTGATCAAGTGCTAAAAACAGCAAACATGGCTTACAAATAATATAAGGAAATGTCCACCAGGTTTGATAAGAAAACCAAAGATGAAAATAACAAAACCTCACAAAGGAAAACAAATGCATTCATTACCTAACACCATTTAGTTTGATATGGAATAAAATTCCCTATTGATGATTTTCATTATAGTGTATACAAACATTACCTAGTAGTGATACCAAATTACCTTCTATAAGAGATTGTATCCAATATGATCCATTTATAACATACCACTTGGTGAACCATATGTGTGGTGTGTGAATATAGTATTCATACCAAAAATAAATTTTTAGACATTTAATAAATTAAATAGAGTGAAAACAATAAAATCACTTAATCTAGCACCCTAAATAAAAAATACAAATAGTCTTCAAATTCACCAAAATAAAACATGATGAGATGTAAAATTTGATCAGGAATTCAAATATATTTTTTATTAAATTTTCTGTTTACAAGAAGACCCTGAAAACAAGGTTTTATTCTCAGTTTTAAAGCCAAAAGGACCTCTTTGTAATAAATGAATTAGTTATAGGGGGTTTTGTTGAAAATGATTAAAATCATTCTTCTTCAACCTATGGCCAGAAGGCCAGAGGCGTGCGACCGCCTCCGACAACGTGCCACCTCCTCCTCCCCGCCGTTCCATGGGTATAAAGCCCCAAGAGACGTCTGCATCTCTCCTCTACCTCCTCACTTGCCCGCAATTCCTCTCTCTATTCCTCTTCTGGAAGAAAACCCTAACCCTAACCCGTACGGACCTCCGCCGTCACCGTCGATTACGTCCACCCCGGGACGAGCTGAGGCTACCATCAGGTGCGCGAGGATGTCCTCTGCCTCTCCACCAAGTCTCGTTTGCTAGGAAGGCCGGGGGCCGGAGAATTTCTCCGTTCCCTTTGCTCTATGTCTCCGGTCGCAGTGGACCTCGCCGTCGATTGCCACCTCGTCGTGCTTCCTCAACCCTACCACAAGACTCATGGTGAGCTGGGGAACCCCGGGTACTCTTCGTTTTGAAATTGAGTCCCAAAATCCATGTCGTCAGTGAGCATCTGCGTCCGCCGCCGCGCCGATGGACGCCGGCTCACCTCCGGTGACCATGTGCTCAATGCGCCGCGACCCACACACTCCCCTTGAGTCCCTCTAGCTAGTAGTCTAGATCAATTACATCAATTTCGTCCAAAACTCCAAATCACGCGATTGCAGATCATCTGAGAGGAATCGAGTTCATGTGGGTCATGACATCACAGTGACGTCATTAGTCCTTTTTCTTTTATTTTTTATTTAAATCTGATTATGACAGGTGGGTCCCACCTGTCAATTTAAAAACAGAAAAATGTAAATAAAATATGTACATGTTCATAAAAATAAAATCTATTCATTTATCCACTTTTCAAAAATATTTAATAAAGTTTAAAATTAAACATTTTCTTTAAGTAAAATAAATCATATAAAATTGAGAAAAATAATAAACAATTCATAAAATCAGAAAAATACAAGTTATGTACCCAAAATGCTCCAAATGACTAATGCAACTCATCTATGATGTTTTCATGGTCATTTGACCAAGTTTTCATGTGTGCAATGTTTGGCCTAGTCATTTAATTCGTTTAAAATTAATAAAATAATAACTTATTCAAATATTTTCAGAAAAAAATCAATTGATATACCAAATTAAAGAGAACAACATTTCCAACTCAAATATGTCAATTGTAAAAAAATTTACTTAACTTCTAAACTTGCTTTTATAAGTATACTGAAAGTCTAGAAATGTCTATTAAAAACCAAAGATGACTACCGCATCATTATTTTCCTTATTTGATAAAACTCTCATATTTTCACACCTGCTAAGCCTATCATCACAAGACACTATCAAGTTATGTGATGATAGAATAGTTGTAATCGTTCATCATTTTCGACTAAACTCATTGTCATTAGCTCTACACTTTTAGAGCATAAAATCAAACATGTTTGTTACCTTTTCAATAATTGTTTTCCATGTGCTATTATCTTGTTACCTCACTAAGTAATCAACAGTTCTACTCAAACATGATAACAAGTGTTTGTTATGTAAAAGTGAAACACATGTAAAACTAAAGACAAAGTAATAACCACATCACCACAAGTAATGAAACCATTCACCTAAAACTTGTGTGAATAAGTTATCGTATTAAACATGGCTTACACTTGTAAGCTGGGGTGTTTTCCAGGGTGTTTCACGATGCATCTTATTACTATGCATTACATAATTTTTCCAGTGTTTTCTGTAGTCCTTACCGGGACTACTTTGTTATCTATCACATGTCGGGATTTCCTACGAGACCCTTAAACCCGAAGACATTGATTATTATGGTTATTTCAATCACAGGCAAGTTCATCAGTTGCTCATATCCTTTGCAGTACTTCATAACAAACTAATTGCAAAAACTCTATCGTATTACCACCTAGTCTCAAAAGAATGCATGATCATATTTTTATAATAATATGACTAATTGAATGACTACCCGAGTGGTAGTGTTCTGTTTGGTGGGCGGATGGAACCATGGTAAGATGAATAGGTCAAAGGAAGGTTCCATCTGCACAGGAACGTATTACCTAGGAATTAATCACAAATGCCGTCAGAACTCGGTGCACCGTAAATACCGCGTTAATCATGGGTCTTCTATGGGGGGAGTAAGTCAGCTGTGATCTTTTCTCGTTCGCATGTCAACGGGCTGCCAGAGACGTACGTTGTAGGTTCTGCGGGACTACATGCACATGGGTGGGAGCCCTTACGTCCCACGGACTCTGGGGTCTATGAGTGTCTGCCAGGGGCGCGAGATCTCCATCGTGAGGGGTGGAATCAGGCGTTCAACTTGCTGGCGGAAATGGGTGGGCATGCGTTGTGCGGAGAAGCACGGTTTGGCTTGGACCAACAACCGGGCCCCACACCTGAGTGGGAGTGGACAGGATCTCGAGCCTGGTTGTGCAACATGGTCTTGGTCGTCCATGGGTAAAGTAACGCACCTCTGCAGAGTGTAAAAGGATGTGGCATGTTACCCCCTGTTCCGGGAAGGAACTGCGAACGATACAGGAAAAGCAACTCCATGAAGTTCTAGCTCCTGTGATGGTCTGGCGGGCATAGTTTTTAGAATTAAAAGCAACCTCTTGAAGAAAGTTTTACAAAACCTTGCATTAGCTTATGACTCTTTCGAGTCTAAAGCTGTAGTTAGTGCATCAAACTACCCTCTATATATCATGAACTTGCTGAGCAACGCTCCTTACTCATTTGTTCCCGTTTGACCCCCTGCTTAGAGTTGAAGCCTGATGGAAGTCGTCATCGTGAAGCATCGTCATCAACAACGCTGATGGAGGAGAAGCTATCAAGGTGTAGGTGGAGTCCATTTTTGGAATTAGCTGTTATAAGCCATAGATTAGGGCTGACATCAGCCATAGTGGATTTAGTTCTGAGCTAGAGTTCTTCTCCAGCTTGGATCTTCGAATTGCTTCTTCTGATATTTCATTTGTAAGAGATCTTCTTTGATTCTTCAAAGAGATTCTCGAGATTTTGTAATGAATTTTGTATCCTATAGTTTTGCCTGGACCTGCTATGTTTCTGTTGTACTACTCTGAGGGATGTAATATTCATGGATAAGTCCTTCTGTGAGTATTATGTCATCGACTTGCGCACTACACATGGAGTGGTGTGCTGGGTCACCACACCGCTTCTGCCCCATACACAAGGAAGAATGGCGTATAGCCAGTGGAGCGATTCGGGGCAGTCCTTAGACTCCACAGCATTGTCGGTATCTCATCCAGCCAACAACTCGGAGCATGCTGCAGTGGCTAAATTAGGTGGGGTTTTATGCTGGATAAAACCAGCGCATTAGCTCTTTCAACCCGCCCATTGGACTCTGGACGTGCGACCGACGCTAGGTCGAGTCTGATCCTCTTCTCCTTGCAGAAGCGAGCCAAATATCCTTCAGCAAAGTTTGTTCCATTATCCGAGATGATGTTAAGTGAATAGCCATATCTCAGAATTATATCCTTCAAGAAAGCTATAGCCGTGTAGCCTCACATTTCCTTATTGGCTTCACTTCTATCCACTTGGTAAACTTGTCCACCATGACCAGCATATGAGTCATGTTACCTCGGGTAGGATTGAATGGCCCCACCATATCCAGACACCAAACAACAAATGGCCAGGTTATAGGAATGGTCTTGAGTTCTGAAGCTGGCATGTGAATCTTGCAAGCATACCTCTGGCATCTGTTGCACTTCCGGATAATATCTTCTGCTTGTTACAAAGCATTGGGCGAATCGAACCCGTGCCAAAATTCCTTGTTCACTACGGCTCTTGAGGATGCATGGTGGCCACATTCTCCTTGATGGATATCTCGGAGGATTTCTTGCCCTTCTCCTGGTTCGACGCAGCGCTGGAGCACGTAGGCCACACTTCTCTTGTATAGATCCTTGTTGATGATGGTGTAGGCCTTGGATCTTCTCTGTGTCTTCCTAGACGAGACCTCATTACTCGGAAGGGTACCATCCACCATGTATTACATTATTGGCTGGGCCCAGGACGGCACATGCCGAGGCGCGAAGATGGGCTCATCGATCTCCATAGCTTCAACCGACATTGATGTATCCGACATAGAGAGATAAGCCAAATAAGTCCCCGGGTTCTGTAGAGCAGTCCGCGAGTTCTTCCAACAAGTCCTTGAATTCTCCAAAATGCACCCGACTTCTACCTCCATCGGAACGACTTCTGATTTCGGATTGGTCGGGACAAAAATTTGACTCGGATTCTGGTGAAGGCTTAATGGATGACTTTCGAAGATGCTCCGGCGAGATGCAGGATGGAATGGCCTGCCGGGATGAACCCAACTTGGACAGTATGTCTGCAGCCTCATTCTCTGCCCGGTGCACATGATGAAACTCGCACCCATCAAAATATCTGGATATTTTATGGACATGAATCCGGTATGATGCCATGTTGGCATCCAGGGCATCCCAGTTGCCAGAGGACTGTTGAATCACAAGATCTGAATCACCATAGCATATGATTCGATGAATACCAGTCTCCTTGGCCACCTTGAGCCCATGGACCAATGCCTCATACTCAACCACATTATTGGATGCAACAAAATGGATTTGCAATACATATTTCAGTTGATCCTGCTTGGGCGAGGTACGGACCACGCCGGCACCCAGGCCATCTTTCACCTTGGAGCCATCAAAATGCATCTTCCAAAAATTGGAGTCGGTAATGGCGTCTCATACTACATCTCCGCTCAATCGACTAGGAAGTCGGCCAAAACCTGGAATTTGATGCAATCCCTCCGTGCGTACAGTGGTGTATAAGATGCTAGCTTAATGGCCCACTTGGCTACTCGGCCACTTGCATCCTTGTTACCAATGATCTCCGAGATAGGCGTGGCACTCATCCACTATCATAGGATGCTCTTGGAAATAATGCTTGAGTTTCATGGCCGCCATGTAGACACCATATGTCATATTATGGTAGTCCGGGTAGTTTTGCTTTGACAACGAGATCACCTCGTTGAGATAGTACACCTGTCTCTGCACTGTTTTTCCTTCCTCTTCTCGCTCTACCACCACCGCAGCACTGACAACCAGGTTGGTGGCTGCAATAAAGAGCAACATCGGCTCTTTTGGTAGTGGCGAGGCCAATATTGATGTAGAAACCAACATCTTCTTCAACTCATGGAATGCCGAGTCAGCCTACGGTGTCCAGACAAACTTGTATGTTTTCTTCATTAGTTGATATAAAGGCAGTGCCTTTTCCCCCATTCTACCAATGAAGCGACTCAAAGATGCCAGGTAGCCAGTGAATCTCTGCACATCCTTAAGACACCTCGGCAGCCTCATGCTCTCTATAGCACTGATCTTTGTCGGGTTTGCCTCGATACCTCGGCTAGACACGAGGAATCCGAATAATTTGCCTGCCGGCACACCAAATGTACATTTGGCCGGGTTTAGCTTCAATCAGAATCTCCTCAGGTTACTGAATGTCTCTCTGAGATCATCCAGGAGAGTATTTTTCTCCTTGGTCTTGATGACAATGTCATCGACATACTGAAGGGAATGTTGCGTAGAAAACAAATTTTTTCCTACGCGAGATAAACCCGAAGGGCCAAGATCTAATCTAGAAGATGAAAACAAAGGGAGGAAAGAGTCTAGGGAAAACATACCCTTGAAGACTCTAAGCGTTACGAGATCGAATCTCGTTGTTGGCGTAGTCATACTCACATGGATATCAAGACCAAGAAGATGTGCACCGCAATCAGGATGTGTCTCCGTTATCGGTCACACGTTCAGCTCGATGAAGACCTCTGTTCCCTCGATCCAGCGGGGCATCGGAAGTACAAGATCCCCCGGAACTCTAGCAGCACGACGGCGTGGTGTGGTCAAGAATCCCATGGTCAAAGCTTCGCTAATCAAATGACCATCGAATGGAGCAGCGGGTGGAGAGAAGGGAGGAGGGACAAGTGTATGAACGAGGAAGAGCCCTCACCCTCCTTTTATAGGGGAGAGGGACGCAACCCAAGGGGTTTGCAGCCAACACATGGTGCCCCCACCTCTTCCCCACTTCATGTGAGTGGAAGCTCCACTCACACCCACTCATCCTCCCTTAATTTCCCACTTAGAAAATCCAAAAGTTTTTCTTTAATAAATAAATAAAACATATTTATTTTAATATTTGTTAATTCTATTAACAAATATTTGCATATAGCACCTCGAATCATTTGTTAATTCTATTAACAACCATTCGACAAAAAATCCCTTGAACTATTTCAATTTTACCCAAAACATTTTCGGTGTTGTCCAAAATATTCTCGATATTCCGTATCTTCTCAAATGCGCCATCGAACCTTAACTGTGTCACCCTCGGGTTCGCGAATAATACATACATGATCGAGACACTTCTCCGATCAATAATCAACAGAAGGATCCGGAGATCCGTGATGACTCCTATATATTCAACAATGAATCTTGTGATCGTGTGAACCATCAACGTCGTAACTAATTCCCTTTGTCTCGCGATATTTTACTTCTCCGAGATCCGATCATCAATATCAACCGTACCTTGTTTGATCTCGTTACCGACAAGTACTCTTTTACTCGTTCTGTCATATGACATTCTTGTGACCTAGTAACATGCTTGGAAGCGGTGTCAATGTGATATCACCGAGAGGGCCCAGAGTATATCTCTCCGTCATTTTGGATGGACAAAACCCACTCTTGATCCATGAGTCTCAACTAACACTTTTTGAATAACTAACGCCACCTCTATAGTCACCATGTTACGACGTGACGTTTGATGTCATCAAAGTACTCTTTCGATATTAGTGATTGACATGATCTCATGGTTTAAGGAATAAGGTTACTTCGAATGCAAGATATAACAATATAAACTAAATGACTTGATCGTATTGTTATACTTAGTTTGGGTCTATGTTCATCATATCATTCTCCTAATGACATGACCCAGTTATTAATAACATCCAATGTTCATGATCAGGAAACCTCGATCATCTGTTAATCAACGAGCTAGTTAAAAGATAGGCTTTACTAGGAACCATTGTTCGTTTATTAAACACACATGTATCAATGTTTCCGGTTAATACTATTATAGCATTAGAAATAAACATTTATCATAAACAAGGAATAACATAATAAACACTTTATTATTGCCTCTCGGGCCTATTTCCTTCAGTATCCCACTTGCACTAGGGGCAATAATCTATATTACATAGTAATGAATCTTACACCCATGGAGTTCTGGTGTTTATCATGTTTTTCCTTTGGGCGAGTTTCAGTCAACGGATCTGCCACATTCAGATCCGTGTGTACTTTGCAAATCTTCACATCCCCATCATTGACATGCTCACGGATGGAGTGAAAATGGCGCTTGATATGCTTGGAATTCTTGTGAGACCTTGGTTCCCTAGCACTGGCTATGGCACCATTGTTGGCACAATAGATAACCATTGGATCCAATGCACTCAGAATCACATCTAATTCGGATATGAACTCCTTCATCCAAAATTCTTCATGTGTTGCCTCCAAGGCAACAACAGATTCTGCTTCTGTTGATGATCCCGCTACCACGGATTGCTTGGAACTCCTCCAGCTTACTGCTCCTCCATTCATAACAAATATGTACCCGGATTGTGACTTAGATTCATCTGTATCAGTGTCGAAGCTAGCATCGACGTAGCATCTTGCGACAAGCTCTTCTTCACCGCCATATACGAGAAACATATCGTTAGTTCTTCTCAAGTACTTAAAGATATTCTTGACCGCCGTCCAGTGTTCCAAACCTGGATCGATTGGTACCTACTATTCAAACTAATAGAATGTGCCACATCTGGTCTTATACATAGCATAGCATACATGATAGAACCTATGGCTGAAGCATAGGAAATCTTATTCATTATCTCTCTATCTTCTGTTGTAGCTGGACACCGAGTCTTACTCAACGTCTTGCCTTGCAACATTGGTAAGAACCCCTTCTTACTTTCTTCCATTCTGAACTTCTTCAAAATCTTGTCAAGGTATGTACTTTGGGAAAGTCCAATTAAGCGTCTAAATCTACCCCTATAGATTTTGATGCCTAATATATAAGCTGCTTCACCGAGATATTTCATCAAAAAAATACTGTTCAAATAACATTTGACACTTTTCGAAAGTTTTATATCATTTCCAGTCAACAATATGTCATCCACATATAGTACTACAAATGCTACAGAGCTCCCACTCACGTTCTTGTAGATACAAGCTTCTCCGTATGTTTGGACAAATCCAAAACCTTTGATCACCTTAGCAAAATGGAGGCTCCAACTCCGGGATGCTTGCTTCAGTCCATAAATGGAATGTTGAAGCTTGCACACCTTGTCAACATCCTTAGGATCAAAAAAAACCTTTGGGTTGCATAATATACAACTCTTCCTCAATGTCACCATTAAGGAACACCGTTTTGACATCCATCTACCAGATTTCATAATCGAAAAATGCAGCAACTGCTAACATAATCCTAACTGACTTTAGCATTGCTACTCGTGAGAAAGTCTCATCATAGTCAACTCCTTGAATTTGTCGGAAACCTTTTGCGACAAGTCGAGCTTTATAGACTGTCACGTTACCATCGGCGTCAGTTTTCTTTTTAAATATCCATTTGTTCTCAACGGCCTTGCGGTCATCGGGTAAGTTCACCAAAGTCCAAAATTGGTTTTCATACATGGATCCTATTTCAGATTTCATGTATTCTAGCCATTTGTTGGAATCTAGGCTCATCATCGCTTCATCATAGGTCACAGGGTAATCACTTGCATCTACCATGAAGTTAAAGACAGGATTCCCATACAGTTCAGGAGTTGTACGTTCCCTAGTTGACCTGCGAGGTACGGTAGTTTCCTCTTCCGGGGTTTCATGATCTTGATCATTAGTTCCCTCTTCAACTGACGGAGTCGGCACTGGAACAACTTCTGGCGCTGCGCTACTCGCCAACCAAGAAGAGAAGGTTCAAGAACTTCCTCGAGTTCTTCCTTCCTACTATTCACACCTTTCGAGAGAAACTCCTTCTCTAGAAAGGATCCATTCTTGGCAACGAAAATTATGCCTTCGGACCTGTGATATAATGTGTACCCTATTGTTTCTTTAGGGTATACTATGAAAGCACATTTTTCGCTTTGGGTTCGAGTTTATGAGGTTGAAGTTTCTTCACATAAACATCGCATCCCCAAACTTTTAGAAATGACAGCTTAGATTTTTTTTTCAAACCATAATTCATACGGTGTCGTTTTAACGGATTTAGATGGTGCCCTATTTAAAGTTAATACAGCAGTCTCTAGTGCATAACCCCAAAACGATAGTGGCAAATCTGTAAGAGACATCATAGATCGAACCATATCCAATAAAGTACGATTACGACGTTCGGAAACACCATTACGTTGTGGTGTTCCGGGAGGTGTGAGTTGTGAAACTATTCCACATTGTATCATATGCATGCCAAACTCATAACTTAAATATTCACCGACACGATCAGATCATAGAAATTTAATCTTTCTATTACGATGATTTCCAAATTTACACTAAAATTCTTTGAACTTTTCAAATGTCTCAGATTTGTGTTTCATTAAGTAAATATATCCATATCTACTCAAATCATCTGTGAAAATGACAAAATAACGATATCCATCGCGCACCTATACACTCATTGGTCCATACATCAGTATGTATGAGTTCTAGTAAGTCTGTCGCCCGTTCCATAGTTCCGGAAAACGGGGTTTTAGTCATCTTGCCCATAAGGCATGGTTCACATGTTTCAAATGATTCATAATCAAGTGATTTTAAGAGTCCATCGGAATGGAGCTTCTTCATGCGTTTAACACCAATATGACCTAAGCGGGAATGCCACATGTAAGTAGCAATATCATCATTTAACCTAATTCTTTTGGCATGAACATTATGAATATGTGTATAAATACTATCAAGATTCAAAAGAAATAAACCATTCTTCACAGGTGCATGACCATAAAAGATAGTATTCATATAAATCTAACAACCATTGTTCTCAGACATAAAGGAATAACCACTCTGCGTTAAGCAAGATCCAGAAATGATATTCATGCTCAACGCAGGCACCAGATAAAAATTATTTACGTTCATAACTAATCAAAATGGTAAACGAAGAGGTAGCGTACAGACGGCGATCACATCAACTCTTGATCCATTGCCGTCGCGCATCATCACCTCATCCTTTGCTAGTGGTATCTTATTATGCAGTTCATGTTTCGAGTTACATATGTGAGCAACCGAACCAGTATCAAATACCTAGGCGCTACTTCGAGTACTAGTAAGGTACACACAATAACATGTATATCACATATACCTTGGTTTACTCTGCCGGCCTTCTTATCTGCCAGATACTTGGGGCAGTTACGCTTCTAGTGGCCAGTGCCCTTGCAATAGAAGCACTCAGTCTCAGGCTTAGGGCCATTCCTGGTTTTCTTCTCAGGTGTAGCAACATACTTGCCACCCTTCTTGAAGTTGACCTTTGGCTTGCCTTTCTTGAAATTAGTGGTCTTATTGATCATCAACACTTGATGCTTTTTCTTGATCTCCACTTCAGCATTTTTAAGCATCGAGAGAAGCTCAGGAAGAGTCTTCTTCATTCCTTGCATATTATAGTTCATCATAAAGTTCTTGTAACTAGGTGGCAGAGATTGAATAACACGATGTACCCCTAGCTCATTAGGGATCGTTATTCCCAAGGCAATAAGCTTATCAGCGTACGCATACATTCTGAATACGTGCTCGCTAATGGAGCTGTTCTCTTCTATCATGCAGCTAAAGAACTTTTCTGAAGAATCATAACTCTCTACTGCAGCATGGTTATCGAAAATCATTTTCAATTCTCGCATTGTAGCAAAATCAGTGTTGTCCTCAAAACGTTTTCGCAACTCTGGTTCTAATCCATATAGGATACCGCAATGAACTATATTGTGGTCTTCTTGTTGAGTCAGATAAAAAAAAAATTATCTTCCTCAGAAGCATCATCTGCGGGCTAGTCACCTAGAGGTGCATCAAACACATAGAGCTTCTTGGAAGCGGTGAGGAGAATCCTCGGGTTAAGTGCCCAGTTGGTAAAGTTGCTTTCATTGTTCGCTAGTTTTTCTTTCTGCATGAACATATTGAAATTGAAGGTATGTGGTGCCATGATCTACAACATATTTGCAAAGACTATTTAGACTAAGTTTATGATAAATTAAGTTCAAGTTAATTCTAAAATTATCCTATGAACTCCAACTCAAAAACAACATCCCTCTTAGTCGTTTTAGTGATTACACAAACCAAATTCACTACACCAAAACCGATCATCATGAGAGACAGTGTAGTTGCAAAGGCGAACATCGACATGTTCATCATATCATCCATATGACTCATGCTTTACCTTTCAGTTACATGTTCGAGGCCCTGTCTGTACATACTAGGCTCGCCAAGTAGAACTCTGTATTGCGTGTGTTTCATGGCCATGTCGCTACATGCTAAGCTCGAAAACACCCGTTGTATGCGAACGTTGAGTCTGCCACACCAGATCATCACGTGGTGTCTTGAGACGAAAAACTTTCTTAACGGTGCATACTAATGAAGAACACATTATTATCATGATATTAATTGAGAGGGATAATCTTATAATGCTACCGTCGCGATCTAAGCAAAATAAGATGCATAACAAGGATTAACATCACATGCATGGATAATGTGATATGATATGGTCCATCTTGCACTTGATCTCCATCTTGTGCATCATGGTATAATTCATCATTCCACCGGCGTGGCACCAAGGTCCGTAGTGCCTCCATCTTCATTGTCCATCAAAATTACAACATATCACATGGGTATGATATACAACACGCAGGCCATAAATAATAGTACAACCATATGGCTCCTACCGTTATGTCAATAATTTACAAATGATATCATTTCATACATCAAATTCGTAATATTGACCATATCACATCATGTGCCCTACAAAAACAAGTTACACGCCTCTAATTTATTTTTTCATATTTTACGTGGCTTAGGGATTTCGAGGATAGAACCGTTCATACCTACGAACATGAGCCAAAATGTTGATAAACATATTTTTAACAACCCTTTGTAGCTTAGATCTTAACTATAGTAGGAGAAACGGGCACACCCTCAGCCACAAGTGAGACAAGTCTCGCGTACAAAGTACACGTAAAGTTTGTCTAGAACAGCTTCATCCTACTATGCCACTAAGATCATAAAATACTCAAGGAGGCAATAACATGATCACCAACGCCCACATACACCTATGTTTTCCGCCCGTACAAATCATCTATGCATAGATCCAGCTCTGATACCACTGAAGGGTACATTGCATAGAAAAAAAAATTCCTATGCGAGATAAACCCGAAGGGCCAAGATCTAATCTAGAAGATGAAAGCAACGGATGGAAAGATTCTTAGGAAAACATACCCTCGAAGACTCTAAGAGTTACGATATCGAATCTCGTTGTTGGTATAGTCGTACAAACGTTGATCTCAAGACAGAGAACATGTGCACCGCAATCCGGCGGTGCCTCCGTGATCGGCCACACGTTCATCTCGATGAAGACCTCTGTTCCCTTGATCCAGCGAGGCAGCGAAAGTAGAGGATCCCCCAGAACTCCATCAGCACGACGGTGTGGTGTGGTGAAGAATCCCATGGTCAGAGCTTCGCTAAGAAAATGACCATGGAATGGAGTAGCAGGTGGTGAGAAGGGAGGAGGGACAAGTGTTAGAAGGAGGGAGATCTCTCACCCTCCTTTTATAGGGGAGCGGAGGCATCCCAAGGGAGGGTGCGGCCAACACATGGTGCCCCCACCTCTTCCCTCTTCATGTGAGTGGAAGCTCCACTCACACCAACTCATCCTCCCTTAATTTCCCACTTAGAAAATCCAAAGTTTTTTCTTTCATAAATAAATAAAACATTTCTATTTCTTTATTTTTAATATTTGTTAATTCTATTAACAAACATTTTCATGTAGCACCTTGAATCATTTGATAATTCTATTAACAACCGTTCAAGAATAACCCCTTGAACTATTTCAATTTTACCCGAAACATTTTCGGTGTTATCCAAAATATTCTCCGATATTTAGTATCCTCTCAAATGCATCATCGAACCTTAAGCTTGTCATCCTACGGTTCGCGAATAATATAGACGTGATCGAGACACCTCTCCGATCAATAATCAACAGCAGGATCTGGATATCCGTGATGAGTCCTATATATTTAACGATGAATATTGTGATTGTGTGAACCATCAACATCGTAACTAATTTTCTTTGTCTCCAGATATTTAATTTTTCCGAGATCTCATCATCGGTATCAACCATACCTTGTTCGATCTCGTTACCAACAAGTAATCTTTTACTCATTCTGTGATATGACATTCTTGTGACCTAGTCACATGCTTGCAAGCGGTGTCAATGCGATATCACCGAGAGGGCCCAGGGTATATCTCTCCGTCATTTTGGATGGAAAAATCTCACTCTTGATCCATGAGCCTCAACTAACACTTTTGAATACCTAACGTCACCTTTATATCACCTTGTTACTGTGTGACGTTTAATTTCATCAAGTACTCTTTCGGTATTAGTGATTCGCATGATCTCATGGTTTAAGGAATAAGGTTACTTCGAATGCAAGATATAACAATATAAACTAATGACTTGATCGTATTGTTATACTTAGTTTGGTTTTATGTTCATCACATCATTCTCCTAATGACATGACCCCGTTATTAACAACTTCCAATGTTCATGCTCAGGAAACCTAGATCATGTGTTAATCAACGAGCTAGTTAAAAGAGAAGCTTTACTAGGAACCATTGTATGTTTATTAAACACACATGTATGAACGTTTCTGTTTATTATAATTCTAGCATGAGAAATAAACATTCATCATAAACTAGGAATAACATAATAAACACTTTATTCTTGCCTCTCGGGCATATTCCCTTCACATACACCTGCACATTTTTGCCAATTTGATCATGCAAGCATTTCTGCATGCATCTCTGATAAGTGGCACCGGCATTTCTCAAGCCAAAAGTCATGACACGATGGCAATAAGCCCCGTACGGGATAATAAAGGTAGTATTTATTTGATCCAGAGGATTCAAAGGTATCCAGTAAAAACCAGAATATACATCTAAGGAAGACAACAACTCACATATGTCAGTGGAATCGATCACTTGATCTATCCGAGGCAGCGGGAATGGACCTTTAGGACATGTCTTGTTCAGGTTGGTGTAGTCAATACAAATGCTCCACACAATGTCTACATTTGGTTCATCCTTCTTCTTCTCTACTAGGACTGAGTTAGCCAACCAGTCCGGGTGAAGCACCTCCATGATGAAGCCACTGGCGAGTAGCCTAGCTATATCGTCTCCAATAGCCTTCCTTCTTTCTGCAGCAAAGCGCCGCAGAGGTTGCTTCACCGGCTTAGCATCCGATATCACCTGAAATGAGTGCTTAACCAACTCCCTCGGGACACCTGGCAGGTCCTGATTCGACCATGCAAATATATCCCGATTCTCACAGAGGAAGTGGATGAGCTCGCTTTCCTATTTGTCCTCTAACCAGGAACTGATGATGACGACACGGTCCGGGAACTCTCAATCAACATGGATCTTCTTGGTCTCCTTGGAAGCCTGAAATGTCGCATTCTGATGCGGGTTAGTCATACTTGGCATGCCGAGTTGAGCAGATTGTGCCAATGCCACCACTTCACGAATCTTCTTCTTTTCAGCAGAAATAACCAGTGACTCGGCCAAGCTAGAACCAGCCGAGGCACACTCCATGGAGCGCTTGTAATTTCCTGAGATGGTGATCACACCGTTATGTCCCGACAACTTCATCTCTCAGATATGCAACATGAGTAGAAGCCATAAACTTGGCCAATGCCGGCCTGCCGAGTAAGGCATGGTAGAGGATCTCGAGGTCAACAACCTCAAATTGCAGGCTCTCAGTTCTGCAGTTATCTTGGGTGCCTAACAGGACATCAACCCAGACTTTGTCCATGGGTGCACAACATATACCGGCAAATACCATGAAAGGTAGTACGACTGGGCTGAACCATGTTCTCGGTAATGCCCAGCTTCAGCATTGTATCCCGGTACATGATTTTGATGTTGCTCCCATTATCAATGAGAACCCAGGCGAACTTGACATTTATGCTAGGCCCAATGAATGTCGGGTCCACCACCGGTGCATAACCTCCTGGGTTAGGCATGAACCTCGGATGATCCTCAAGGCCCCATGCAACATCTTCCTCGCACCAGTACATAAACTTGGGCACAGCCGGCATAACTGCATTTACCTCCATAGCACGCTGGTGCAGGCTCTGTTTGTCAGTTGCCTTGGTCACAAATATCATGTAACTCTGGTGGTGCTCTTGATACTCGTTTTGGCGAATAACACCGACATTGTTGTAGTTGGCCCATGAGCCATTTGGTTGACATTCTCCGGATTCCTCCGGTTATCTGCAGGCCTAGGGGGGTCATTCAGAATCTGAGTGTTTGCACCCGTAAGAGGCAGCGGTGGAGGTGGAGGTAATGGATTCCCACCTTCTCTCTTGATTTAGTCATACCAACTGCACTGCCGAGTTGTGTGGTTAACCGGCATGTTGGGATGCCGGGTGTGATGGCTGCAAGGCCCTTCTGCCATCATCTCGAAGGTGAATCTCTCCTGATTCTCCCACGGCTTCTTCTGATCATTCTACTTCTTCTTGTTACTTTGGTTCCACCCCCACTGAGGCCCACAGTTTTTTCGACGGTGGATATTGCCGGCATCTGGCTGATCTTGATCAACCACGGTGACATGGTTTGACCCATATCGGAAATCCAGTGACCATCCCTCCTCTTGTTTTTGTAATCCTGACAGACGTACCGCTTGGATGATCTGGGACCATCATTCCCCGAGTACCGCTTATTCGGTTCCATCGAGGTCAGAAAGGCTGGGTCAGATCACCCAATGCATACATATCCGCCACCTTGATTGTCTCGGACAGAGTAGCCGACATTTCTCTTTGCAGTCTCTGCTAGAGCGTAGTGCCATGTAGACACCCTTGGGAAAACCAAGCAATGGCGTGCGACTCAATCACCCCTTCGCAGGAGTTGTGCAGGGTACTCCACCTTGTCAGGTACCCCCGGTCAATTTCATCTTCTGTTTGCCGGCACATGGGGAGTTGCTGAGGACGATTCAGCCTCTGATAAGTGATGGTGAAGTTTCTGACAAAGGCCTCCGTGAAATCCAGCCAGCAATCAATATTCCTTGCAAATTGGTCAACCAGATCCAAGCTGGACCCTCCAACATCTACGGAATGTACCGCACCGCACATCAGCGATTCCCGCCAGCGATATGCAACGCTGTGACATAATTTGCCAGCCAGTCCTCCGGCTTAATATTGCTGTCATATGTTTTTGTACCTCGGGCGAGCTGAAATTTCAGCACTGGAGGCAACCTCATAATCCGGGGTCTAAAACATGCAGGCCCGGGAGGGCCTTGTTCCTCGAGAAGTTCAGACATATGAATTCTGTCAAGCTTGTTGCGGGTATCATGTGCTAGCAACGTGTGAGTTCCCAACCAAGATCCGAGAGCACCCACTCGTATCTCGGATATCCAACTTTCTCCATAGCCGAGTAGCCATCATCGTAGCCATCATCCACTTGATTATTTCTAGAATACCGTGGAGCATGCCCAGCACCATGCTGCTGTAGAGCCTGGTTTGGTGCCGGATACCAAGGTGGCTGACCTCGAGTTACCTGAGTTACAATTACGCCTAGCCGGCTGATCTCGGTTGGCACCCGGATTTCCCTCACCAACATGACCTTGACCAGGATCACCTTGACCGACTGATACGTTGAAAACGTATCTCCTTTTCTGAACACTTTTGTTATTGTTTTCCTCTTGAGCTTTGGATGCAACTAACATAGACTAACGTTGTTTTCAGCAGAATTACCCTGGTGTCTTGTTTTTGTGCAGAAATATCAACTTTCAGGAAATTGCCCAGAAAAGATTCGATTGAGCTTATATCACCAGAAGACCCCGGGAACCAGAAGGACACCTAGAGGGTGGCAAGGAGGGACCAAGACCACCCCTGGGTCGCGCCACCTGGTGGTGTGGGGGCCACAGGCACCCCCTCGGGCTCCCGTTTCGACTACATAACCCCTTCAACCCTAAAACAACTGGGGGTTCGTCATATTCCAAATAAACACACCCGAGCGCCGCCGCCACAATGAAACCCAATTCGGGGATCAGAAGTTCCTGTTCTGGCAACCTGTCGGGACGGGGATTCGAAGGAGATCATCGCCATCGTCGCCGCCACCACTTCCCCATCAACCATCCATGATTTCCCCGTCCATATATGATTAATCCCCGCTGTAGGCTGAGAGGGATGGACGG
This sequence comes from Alopecurus myosuroides, assembly GCA_028641055.1. NCBI lineage: Eukaryota > Viridiplantae > Streptophyta > Magnoliopsida > Poales > Poaceae > Alopecurus > Alopecurus myosuroides. The sequence goes on along the minus strand of CM054057.1, from coordinate 61,504,082 downwards.
GATTGGATGATATCGTTCATGTAATAATGCTAGATTGTTAGGGTATAGTGCCTAGTGTCCATTGTTAGTGCTTTATACCGTTGTTGCAACTTGTTACTCTTAATGCTTGTCACTTAGGGCCCGAGTGCCATGATCTCAGATCTGAACATGTTATTGTTTCATGAGTATAATTATGTTTCTCGATCATATCTGCAAGTTCTTTACACATGTCGTTTTCCGGAACCTGGGGCCTCGAAGTGACAGCAATTGGGATAACCGGAGGGGATGGCTGCGATGTGAGGATCACATGTGTTCACTAAGTGTTAGTGCTTTGCTCCGGTGCTTTATTGATAGGAGCACCTTAATTACAAGTAGTTTCCCTCGAGGCCCTGCTGCAAACGGGCTGGTAGGACAAAAGATGTTGTGCAAGTTTCTCATTGCGAGCATGTATGACTATATTGGAACACATGCTTATGGTTTACCTAGACCTTGGATGCTTTATTATTATCTATCTGCAATGCCCACGTTATCATTATTACATGAACTATCTTATCCATGCAACGCCCGTTCATCCATTACCTATGCCTACGGTACTTTCATCCTATTGTTTTCATGATTGCTACTGTTGTTTTCACGATAGTTACTGTTGTTACTATTTTACTCCTTATGTTATTTCACTACTGCTGCTGCTATAGATTTGTTACCATTGATAAATTATTGCAAGCAAGTCTACTTTCAGGTGTAGCTAAATTGACAACTCATCTGTTAAGGCTTATAAATATTATTTGGCTCCCCTTGTGTCGAAACAATAAATTTGGGTTTTACTTCCCTCGAAGACTGTTGCGATCCCCTATACTTGTGGGTTATCAAGACTATTTTCTGGCGCCGTTGCCAGGGAGCATAAATTTATTTATTTGCTCACTTGAACATGATATTGTTCGCTGCAAGCTTTTCATCATGGGAAAAACTCGTGATGGGAAGGTCCCCATATTACCATCCACTACAAGGAGATGTACAACTCTGAACACCTCTGTTCCTATTGATTCACCATCTGTTATGAGTATGCTTCTTACTCCACCACATGCTACACATACTGTTACTTCTGCCAAGTTTGAAAATGCCTCTGAGACTTTTGATGATGCTTCTACTCTGCTTGATGATACTGGTTCACTAGGTCCTTTCCTAGATGCTACAATGGCTAAATCCAAACAAATTGAAAGTGCTGAAATTCCTATTGAAAATGCTAGTACACCTGTTAATTCACCTGAGTTTATCGATGATCTTGATGACACTTATATTGAACTTAATGGGACTTTATTGAAGAAGTTCAAGCTACTACTAGTGCAAGTTCTCTTAAGTGTATTCTTGCCAGACATGTTGTTAGATATAAATCTCCTCCTGATGCTAGATTTGCCACATCTACCATATACATTAAAGATAAGGATTATGATTTCTCTCTTGATTTATCTTACATATCTATTTTTGAGAAAGCGTCTTTTTGTGGTACTGAAAATTAAAGTGCTATGGAACATATGAATGAGCTCTCATCTTTGAGTAGTTTATTTTCTGATGATATTAAGAAACGCACTTATTTTTGTTGCTAAGATTTTTTTCCTTTCTCATTGAAAGATGAATCTAAAACTTGGTTTAACAATTTGACACATGGATCTATTACTAGTCCAATTGGTTTGGCTAATGCTTTCTTTCAGAAATATTTTCCTGCTAGTGCTAAACATGCTGTTGTGCAAACAATCTTTAATGTTATACAAATTGAAGAAGAAAAATTGCCCGAATCTTGGTCAAGGTTTTGTTCTTTAAGAAGAGCTAGTCCTGGAAATCCATTACCTAAAAATGAGCTCTTAGATATATTTTAGAATGGACTAACTATTGAATCTAGGACATACCTGGATAGTTGTGTTGGTTTTGTTTTCAGGAAAAGAACTCCAGAGGAAGCTAAGAAACTACTTGCTAATATAAGCAAGAACCATGATGATTGGACTATACCTAAGCCTACACCAACACCTATACAAACACCCAATAAGAGGAGAATGATTGAATTAAATGCTGAAGTGATGAAGGAAGCCAAGAAATCTCTTAAAGAGAGGGGTATTAAATCTGAAGATGTGAAGAATTTACCTCCTATAGAATAATTATGTAAGCCAATTCCTCACCCATCCACAGTTGAGGTACACTCCCTCCAGTATTTTGATAATAGAGATATTCCCTATTCTAAACCACCTGATCAATTCTTCGATGAATTTGATAATTATGTTGTTAAACAAGATAATTTTAATATGAGAATGCATAATCATCTAATGGAAAACTCTAGAGCTATTGATAATTTGTATGGTATTATTGAGAGAACCTCTAATGATGTTAAAATGCTTGTCAACCATTTTTATATGGTTCAAACACAAATTGATCAACTTACTAAAGTGCAAAAAGATTTGCTAGCTAATGCTTCTAGAGAGAAACATGTTTGTGAAATAATTACTAGAAGTGGCGTTTCTACTCAGGATCCCTTGTATCCTGATGGTCATCCTAAAAGAATTGAACAAGATTCTCAACAACCTAAAAGCAATAGTGTTTCTTCTAATAAAAAGAATAAGAAACATAAAAATATTGTAGAATCTCCTGAACTTGCTAAAGATCCTAATAGTATATCTATTTCTGATGCTCAAACTAAAAGTGGCAATGATAAAAGTGATGCTTCTGATAAAGAAGAACCTGAGTTGAACCTGATAAGCAAACTAAAACTGCAAAGTACACTAACGAGGATTTCTTTGCTAATAAACATGGTAAAGAAAGAGAACCTTGGGTACAAAAACCAATTCCTTTTCCTAATAAGAAACTTAATTCAAAGGAAGAAGAACATTATAATAAACTTTGTGAGTGGATGAAACCTTTGTTTTTGCAAATTCCTTTGACTGATGCTATTAAACTGCCTCCTTATTCAAATATATGAAAGATATTGTCTCAAACAAAAGGAAAATTCCTAATGAGGAAATTTACACTATGCTTGCTAATTACTCTTTTAATGGTAAGGTTCCAAAGAAGCTCGGAGATCCTGGTATACCCACTATTCCTTGTTCCATTAAAAACAATTATGTTAGAACTGCTCTATGTGACTTGGGAGCAGGAGTTAGTGTTATGATTTTCTCTCTTTATAAGAGATCTCTTTGGAAAAATTGATACACACTCATATATCTTTGCAAATGGCTGATAAATCTACTGCTATTCATGTTGGTATATGTGAGAATGTTCCTGTTCAAGTGGCTACTAGTTGTTTGATATTAACTGACTTTGTTCTGTTGGAAATGCGTGAAGATGATAATATGTCTATTATCCTTGGGAGACCTTTTCTTAACACTGCAGAGGCTGTTATTGATTGCAACCAAGGGAAAGTAACTTTTAATGTCAATAAAGAGCACACTATTTATTTTCCCAAGAAGATTGATAGAAGATATGGTTTAACTTCAGTTGAAAATATTGAGACCATCAAGTTTGGAGAATTCTATTGTCCTATTCTAGTACCACCAAAAGAATATGAAATTATTTTGATTGTAAGGTAACATAATCATTTGAGTGATATACAAAGTTTTGCTTCATAAAAATTGTTTTGATAACAAGACTTGATCAACCTTGTTAACAAAGTGATTTGAAATGAAGGAAACAATATTTTCACTTTGTTTTCACAATACCCATCTTTGTTTTCACCATCCCACACGTGTTTTCATCATCCATAACTTTGTTTTCAGCATCCATACTTTTGTTTACACAATTATTTCTTTTGTTTTCACCATGTTATGTTTGTTTTCACCACCCATAACTTTGTTTTCACCACTTCCACCTTTGTTTTCACTGGGCATTTACACATTACAATGTATTAGAACCTTTGTAGAATTGGTTTTGGTTATGTTTTCCAACATTCCATACTTGTTTTCCAGGTTTATAATTAATTATTAAATTCTGAAAAATACCTCGAAAATAAAGTTTCTCGAAAAAATCCAGAAATTATAATAAATTTTTATGTCAAAAATGAGGTGGAGAGGCACCTGGGACACCCCAAGGGGACCCACCATGCAGGCACACCACAGGGTGGCGCGGCCAGCCCCTGGTGATGCAAGCATATGGTGTGGGGGCCCCCACTAGCTCTCTCCCCTGCCAAAGATTCCTCTCTCACTCACCAAGCTCAAAACATTTCCTGGAACCCGAGTTCTTGCTATTCTTCCTCGAGATTTTTCAATCTCTTTGCTCAGCCCACATTTGTTGCATTTGCTCTCAGGTATGTAAATCCTCCGATTATCCAAGTAGAATTTTGTTTAGTGGAGTATTTCTTGAGTATTTTGGTACTGTAGGTGACTAGCATATGTGAGTTTGCATGCTCAATTTAAGTTTGAATAAAATATTTTTGATGCATGTTTAGCTCTCCTACAAGTCTCTATAGTAGTCTCCGCCATATAGTTGCTTGAAATCAATTTATGTAATGATTGTTGAAAATTTCAGAAATGGACAGCCACGACTTTGGAGAAATATTTAGGAGTGATGCACCTAGAAGAACAAGGCCTTCACGTTCATCTACTCTATTGAGTCAATCCTACAATGAGGACCTCATTGCACCAAGTATCTATAATTCGGGGGACGATGGAATTGCTAACCCATCTAGTTTCCCTTGCTATACATTTTTGAGGAGTGTAACTATGCTTGATGACTTCTTGATGCCGATTGAAAGGGTTGGTTTAACCATTTACATGAATGATGAAAGTCCCCAGTATGCTATTCTGACCAAAACTTTTGTTGAGAGTTTTAAATTCCATAACTCACAATATAATCCAACTGTTGCATTTAAGATCTATGGTAGCCCTTTTTCCCTGTCTTTGGAGAATTTTTGCAACATTATAGGTATCATCGCCTCTGGGACGGCATGTAAGATTCAGGAGAGACCCGCTGATTTGATGGATCTCTGTCAAGGAGTTAGCAATGATGTTGACCGCTCCTCTCAGCGCGGCAAGATAAGGAATATCCAACTTCCTGCTATCAGATATTTCACCTACTATCTTGCTACTAGTGTCCTTGGTAGGGAGAACACTAGCAATATTTCAAACTATCATCTTGATTTTCTTCGCGCTGCACTTAACTATAGCGATAAGTATAACCTTCGTTCACTCATTGCTCACCGCCTAGCCGCTAAGGGACCCATTTATGGAGGCATTATTGCTATGCATATAGTAACTGCTCTAAACATTTATATTGCTCCCAATGATGAAATGATAGCTCCTTATAGACTTAACCTTGCTGCCATGAAGGCTCATCATTTTGTTACTGCCAACTCTAATGTTGAACATCTAGTATATAGAGTTTTATTTACTGACGGAGATGAGACAGAAGTTACTTTGCCGCAGCCTGTTTTGTTGAAAGTTGACAGGATGCCATGGTCGCGCTCGAAGGGGGTGCTAGAATAGCAGCTGCACTTGATTGAGTTCCATAAGCAGCAAATGAGGCATAATTTGCCTTCTGAGAACTATACCGCGCGGTACACTGGGTTGTCCTCGAGCTCATATCCAGAGGATGGCCAATCCTCGTCTTACTATGGGGAACCACCTCATGGCCCGCTTGGGATTGATCTCCACTTAGGCCAAAAACCTAAGCTTGGGGGGTATACCGATATCACACTCATCTATATATAATTTTCTGTCGGTTCTTTATATATCCATGTTTTCGTTTCTTTCGCTTGTTTTTGTTTCTTTCGCTTATTTTCGTTTCTTTCGTTTTCGCTTATTTTGTTTTTTATTATTATTTTGTTATTGCTTTCTAAAACACAAAAAGACCAAAAATATTTCTGTTGTTTCTCTTTATTTGTTTCTTTAGTTTGTTTCACTGGTTTGCTTTGTTTTCTATTTCATTTTAATATTCAAAAACCCAAAAAGATTTTGTTTTGTTCGCTTGTTTTCCTTCCATTCTTGTTTTAAATTCGAAAACCCAAAAATATTTGTTGTTCTTCTTTGGTTTTCTAAAGTTTGTTGAAGAGTTCATCGGTCTTCCATGTCTCCATTGGAGTTTGGTTATCAATTTATATCATCCGATCCACACAAGTGAAGAGCAATAATGATGATTTCCGACAATTCAAGTTGTGGTGAGAGGCTGGTATGAACTCTATGAGCTTTCATTTTTGTACATATACTCATTTATGTGGACATGCTTTGTTTGTTCATGTAAGCTGTATGTTATTTAATGGATGCTTAGTAGTTTGTGCTCTCTCATGTTTAGTTCCAACTTACTAATATTAGATAGCAAGTCGTATAAATGTTTGCTTCATTGCTTTATTCATAGAAGGGTATGACATTGTGGCATTTCCCTCTGAATGTTTCACTTGAATTGACTTGGCACATGTTCACGCATTCTATGACCGAAAATAAAAATTCAATTAAGCCTCGGCGATTTATTTTGCCTCAGAGTAACTGTATCACTTTTACACCCCCGTTAATTTTATTTTGTCGTAAGCATGATTATGACAGTTATTGCTCTCTTGATTGTCGCTCCCAGTATATTGCTTGCCTTCACCTGTACTGAGTATGAGCTATACTCATGCATCCAACTCCCAAAACCAAAATTTTGCCAAATGTCTCCACCATACCTACCTACATGTGGTATTTCACCGCCACTCCAGAGTAAATTGCTCATGTGTTACCTTTAAAACTTTCAAAATTATTCCTGTTTTGTGCCCTCGTTTTAGCTCATGAGGACGTAAATAGAGAATTTTTATCTCACTTGTTGATTGGACTTTACACCCTGGAATAGTGGCTTAATCCGCTTATCCAATTGCTAGAAGAGCTGGCAGCGGGGTGCCCAGCCCCAAACTTAATACAACAAATTCTCTTCACTATTTTTGACCCTGATTTATCGGTCAAAGCATAATTGTGTAAACAAAAGAGAATGAGGGATGACCTTCTAGCCAGCTGTGTCTTTCTATGGGGGCCGCTCTTGTGAAGTCTAGTTGGCTTGTGACGTACTGTATTTTCTATTTACCATTCGTTGACATAAGCATACACCTCTCTAAAAAATTATTTTCAATACCTTTGTTTAACAAAATAAAAAGCTCTAGCACATGAGTGATCCCTTCTTCCCTCTGACAAGGGCCTTTCTTTTACTTTTATGTTGAACTTCACCTTATCACTTTATGCATCTTCTTGAGAGCATAGTTGTCATTCTTAGTGTAATGTGCGTGTCCCAGGATACGGTTAATTATGGTATAATATTGATGCTTTTATCTTTGATATCTTTATTTCTAGTCTTCTATTGAACTTCAGAGGTGCCCTGGCATTTATGTTTTTCTTCATTATTTAGGGAAAGCGAGATACCACTTTATCATACCCTATTATGAACATTGCAGTTCTGTGAATTGATATATTTCATGATGTGTTTTATTACCGTGTTGAAATCTCTTCATGGTTTGCATAAGGTGACTTTATTTTGCATACTTCTTATTATGAATTACCTAAGCACTTGACCATATAGTGAGAATATTTACATCATATGAAACAAATGTGTTCATAAAATTTCTTTTATCGCACTCAGTTGTTAACTGAATTGCTTGAGGACAAGCAATAAGCTAAGCTTGGGGGAGTTGATACGTCGAAAACGTATCTCCTTTTCCGAACACTTTTGTTATTGTTTTACTCTAAACTTGTGAGTTATAGATGCAACTAACATGGACCAATCCTATTTTCAGCAGAATTACCCTGGTGTTTTGTTTTTGTGCAGAAAAATCCACTTTCGGGAAATTGCCCAGAAAAGATCCCATTGTGCTTATTTCACCCGAAGACCCCGGGAGCCAGAAGGGCACCTCGAGGGGGGCAAGGAGGGGCCCAGACCACCCCTGGCGCCCCCTAGGTTGTGCCACCTAGTGGTGTCGGGGCCACAGGCACCCCCTCGGGCTCCCCTTTCGACTACATAACCCCTTCAACCCTAAAATAACTTGGGGTTCGTCATATTCCAGAGAAACACAACCGAGCGCCGCCGCCACCTCGAAACCTAATTCGGGGATCATAAGTTCCTATTCTGGCACCCCGCCGGGACGTGGATTCGAAGGAGATCATCGCCATCTTCACCGCCACCACTTCTCCATCAACCATCCATAATTCCCTCGTCCATGTGTTAGTAATCCCCGCTGTAGGATGAGAGGTATGGAAGGAATTGGATGATATCGTTCATGTAATAATGCCAGATTGTTAGGGCATAGTGCCTAGTATCCGTTGTTAGTGCTTTATACCGTTGTTGCAACTTGTTATTCTTAATGCTTGTCACTTAAGGCCCGAGTGCCATGATCTCAGATCTGAACATGTTACTGTTTCATGAGTATAATTATGTTTCTTGATCATATCTGCAAGTTGTTTACACATGTCGTTATCCTGAACCCGAGGCCCCAATGTGACAGCAATTGGGATGACCGGAGGGGTGGCTGCAATGTTAGGATCACATATGTTCACGGAGTGTTAATGCTTTGCTACAGTGCTTTATTAAAAAAATCCCCTAAATTAGCAGTAGTTTCCCTTGAGGCCCCGCTGCAAGCGGGCTGGTAGGACAAAAGATGTTGTGCAAGTTTCTCATTGCAAGCACGTATGACTATATTGTAACACATGCTTATGGTTTTCCTAGAACTTGGATGCTTTATTATTATATATCTACAATGCCCATGTTATTATTATTACATGAACTATCTTATCCATGCAACGCCCGTTCATCCATTCCCTATGCCTACGGTACTTTCATCCTGCTGTTTTCATGATTGCAGCTATTGTTTTCAAAATTGCTATTGTTGTTACTATTTTACCCCTGTTGTTATTTCACTAATGCTGCCGCTATAAAACTTTTACCACTAATAAATTGTTAGGAGCAAGTCTACTTTCAGGTGCAGCTGAATTGACAACTCATCTGTTAAGGCTTATAAATATTCTTTGGCTCTCCTTGTGTCGAATCAATAAATTTGGGGTTTACTTCCCTCGAAGACTGTTGCGATCTCCTATACTTGTGGGTTATCACCGGCTAACTGTTTTCCGGCATATGCCGGATCATAAACTTGAATCTGCTTATCTTTGCCAGAATTCACACTCCGGGCACGTCCTCCATCTACGTGCGGTGAAGATGCCTGGCCACCTGATTTACCACCAGCCGAATGAACAAGCTGAGATGCACCTGCACCTGGATTTGCCTTAGGATAGGCCTCATTTTGCCGGTTATCCACAAACACTAACTCATTAACCAAGTCTTGTTGTGTACAATGAGCTTCACCAGTCAAGCCTGATTACTCGGCTGCTGCTGCCTCTGTAGCGCTAATATTTTTAGCAAGAGAGCTATACTTAGGCTTATCAGCCGACACATGACTAGGAGTTCTACTAGTTCTAGATTTACCATCTCTATCTATCTCAGCATTGAGGTCTCTACATCGATTGCGCATAGAATCTATGCAAATAGGATTGTTTGCTACTGGAGTAAAGTCGTGAGCCTTGTTATACTCACGGAGATTGATCTCGAATTCTTGCCTAAGTGGGGAGATCTCGACAGCCTCCCGCAACATTTTCTGTCGATGTTCCTCTAGTTGGGTGTGTGCCAGCGCTGGGTTTGCACCGGGAGCAACCGGCACATTCAGCTTCTCGATCACATCCCGAAGAGGAGTTGGCCTTACAGGCACATTGGATGGACCTGCATAACCCGGCTGTTTCTCGGGCTTCTCCAGCGGCTGGCGTGCCGGGAGGGTCGACTTGACGCCGGCATTGGCACCACCGGCCGCACCTTTTACCAGCTTCTGCAGCTGGAGAAGTCACCATGACCTCCACGCAATCCACGGGGCGGGCGATATGCCGGTTGCGGACCGCGTAGACCACAGGGGGATCTGTGGCCACGTGCACCCTTTCGAGATACCCGCTGACGACCTCAGTGGCAACTTAGACCAGGTGATCACCAAAGCTGACAAAGAAGCCTCCCGTCGGGAGCATCCTGCCGCCGAACTTGCCCGCGTTGTCGCTGACAAAGTTGAGCGAGCCAAATCTGTGGACAAGACCACATACCACATGCTTTCCTGAGCGAAGAAGGGATCGTGTTCGGATGGAAACTCCAGCCAACGCCACTGCTGGCCCCACGGTGGGAACCAACTGTCGTGGTGGTATCACGGTAGATGACATAGGATGGCTTGAGTTGGGGCCGATGGACACTGTTGGAACCAGGGAGGGACAGCGCGCTAAGAAGCGCACATGGAAAACACAAAGCATAGACTCGATCTACCTAGGTTCGGGGCCCTCATGAGGAGGTAAACCCCCTACTCCTGCTTGTATGTCTGTATAAAAGTGGGTATCTACAATGAAGCTCCTTGAGCTGTTCTGCCTAGAGGAAGAAGAATGAGCTAGAAGGCAACTAGCAGAATGAAGCTCGTAGTGTTCGTCCTCATGTCTTGCGATCGTCCCTCGCACAGAAGGGCTTGGGCACCTTATATAGTGGTGCCCAGGAACACACCCTAAGGGCAAAGTACATTGTCGTGTACCACACACCGCCCAGCACGGAGCCGAAAGTCCAATGTGCATCCCCGCATGCGTCCTCTGTCGCCTCTGCCGTAGACATGACATATCCTCACCCATACCTAGCCACTACTCCCACGAACGCTCACAGTCAGCGGTACGGGGCTGCCTAGTAACTTGAACCTGCACGCTTGTACGCCTCCGTGATATCAGGGATACGCATGCACCATTAACTTTCGTCCGTATCCCGGTTTCTTCAAGAGTTACTTGGATAATCGGGGCGAGTCTCCCCTGCAAAACATCACACAGCAAAGTATGTTCCGGCATACCAAATGTATGTCGGTCAGGGTATGCTGGTACGGCGTATGTCGGTCAACCTTGACCCGGTCCACTCTCTGGACATCACTTTATACCTTCCATGATCCTACTCAGGGGTAGCCCCCGGCACCTCCCCTAGACCAACTCGGATTAGGGGGTGGACTCCAGCTCCACCTCCCTCTCTCTTCCTTATTTCGTTTTCCTTTTTTTTCTTCTATTTCTATCTAATAATTTCAAGAAAATACTGATACGATGAACACCAAATTGTGAACCCATTGGGGCCCACCTCGCGGCCCCTAAAATTAGGTTCGGCCATGAGGGGGAAATCTGGCTCCTCCCGGTACTCATCCCCTTTATGGAAAGTCCCTCAAAACAGTTCTAGAACCACATAAACCCAATAAATAAAAGTATAGATATTATCTACCGATGTTAGAAACATATTTCTAACATTCTGGGACATCTCATGTCCTCCGTTACCTCTCATATGAATTATGCCTAACACCGACATAATTTATCTCTTATAGCAACTTCCCCGAAACCACTCTGATTGACACCAAACTTGTTTATGTGGCATCGTATCGACATTGAAAATTTATAAAACCAATAATACCATATTATTCTCTCAATAAAAATTTGGCTCGACTTAAGCGTGTGACCTGTAAAGACTCGATAACACCGACATGTTCGAGAACTTACCGAACAACAACCAACATCGGGACCGTGGACGCCTATGATGGCTCCTATGTGCTCACGAAGAACGAGGGAACCTTATACGTTACTTATTGCACTTATTCTCTTAACTTCATGATACCAACAATATCAGGAGTTGAGACTATGTGGTTTTATATGATGTAACTCTTTGATCATAACACATATTACTTGTTACCGATATCGTTATGTTTTCTCATCCGTATTCCCGATGTCCTTATGATAAATCACGCTATGACGGGCGAGACGATTGGTTGACATAGATAATACTGAGAGGGCCCAGAGTATGTATCTCTCTATCGTCTAGAGGAGTTAAGTACTAATCTTGAACGATCTCAGTTCCATTAAACTTTCTAGGCTATACCCACATATCACCATTATGATCCCCGGTTACGGCAAGATGGTTGATGATATCTAAAGTATAACTTTTGATCGTGCGGTCATTACATATTCTCATAGTATAGAAATTACATCCAAATAACAACTTCTTACGTATTTTAATAAAATACATTACAATTGTTTAGTCTCTTTTAGCAACAACATAAATTTGGGTCGGTTCAGTACTATTGTTGCCCTAACAACAAACTCTTATGTTTTGCTAGACTTAACCAAGTCCATGATTAGGAAAATGTGATCATCTCTCAAAGCATAACCTAATCTTAGATATGAGATTAGGAACTCTTGTTTGTTCATGTCTTCACACTCGTACAGAGATTCTCTTTTGAAAAGTCTCTTTTCAAGTGCTATAGCGGTTGTAACATGATGACATAATGTGGTGACCCGGCATACCACTTCATGTTGTAGTACGCCAGTCGTTGATATAACACTCACAGAACACCGTTCCGCAAATATTACATCCCTCAGGGTGGTACAGCAGAAACATTGCGGGTCTGATTATCATACAACAAACATATTACAGAACAAAATGTACTGACAAGAGGATGAGATCACAACGAGGTCATCCATTATTGAAGTTAGAACGTCAACTGAAAAGTAAAGCAGGTGCTAACACGGGAACTCAACAGCCAACAAGAGAGTACATGGCTGCTCGATTCGACCGTGATAAGTATTTATTTCAGACTAGGCTAAACCTAGTCAGACTCATCCCCCTCGGGGTCAACTCCGTACTGAATGATGTAGTCGACTCCTTCCACCCCTCCGGAGAGGTCCGGCTCCTCATAGAAGATGTCTTCTTGGCCTCCGAGGATATTGAAGGATGCTTCCTCTAAGTTTTCATTGCCTAAGCAGGGGGTCAAACGGGACTAAATGAATCACGAGCGTTACTCAGCAAGTTCATTAAGTACAGAAGTAATTGATGCACTATCTACGGTCCTCGACTCTAAAGAGTCTAGACAGATGCAAGTTTTGTCAAACTTTCTTCAAGAGGTTGCTTTTAATTCTGAAAACTATGCCCGCCAGATCTTCATAGGACTAGAACTTCATGGAGTTGCCTTTCCTGCGTCGTTCGCAGCTCCTTCCCGGAACAGGGGGTAACATGCCACATCCTTTTACACTCTGCAGAGGTGCGTAACTTTACCCATGGACGACCAAGACCATGTTGCACAACCAGGCACGCGATCCTGTCCACTCCCACTCAGGTGTGGGGCCCGATTGTTGGTCCAAGCCAAACCGTGCTTCTCCGCACAACGCATGCCCACGCATTTCCACCAGGAGGTTGAACGCCTGATTCCACCCCTCACGATGGAGATCTACGCGCCCCTGGCAGACACTCATAGACCCCAGAGTCCGTGGGACGTAAGGGCTCCCACCCATGTGCATGTAGTCTCGCAAGACCTACAGCGTACGTCTCTGGCAGTCCGTTGACATGCGAACGAGAAAAGATCACAGCTGACTTACTCCCCCCATAGAAGACCCATGGTTAACACGAATTTACGGCGCAAGAATCCTGACGGAAGTTGTGATTAATCCTAGGTAATACTTTCCCATGCAGATGGAACCTTCCTTTGACCTATTCATCTTACCATGGTTCCATCCACCCACCAAACAGAACACTAATACTCGGGTAGTCATTCAGTTAGTCATATTATTATAAAAGTAGGATCATGCATTCTTTTCAGCGGAGGTGGTATTACGATAAGGTTTTGAAAATAGTTGTTATGAGATAGTTCAAAGGACATGAGCAAGTGATGAACTTTCCTGGATACGGACAGGTATTGAATTCTGAAGCTTGAGGTGGATCCTGACTTCCTTGTTCTACAAAATACCATCATTGTCTGGTAAAGACAATGTTTAAAGAAGCAAACGATGCTATTATGCATAATGATGGGATGTATGCATTTTTTAACTAAAGGATCATTTGAGTGTACTAAATCTTTTATAATAATTGTTTTGTTTGTGATTACACAACCTTTCAGGATTAATTATTATTGATGTTATTAATTTGATTAATTGATTGAATACTTATTATTTTCTCAGAAAACATGAATTATGAAATGTTTTGAAATGTTTAATTTTTTAAAGGATATAATCTTATTTGATTTAATTATTCTAAAACAAGTTTTTATTATAAATTAACTATTTCAAAATTATAATTTTAAGACTATAAATATTATTGTATTATTATCCTTAATAATTTTATAAACAAAAACTTTACTGAATCATTTATGTTCTAATTATTTGAAATTTGTAGAATTTTTTTATTTATTTTCTATTATTTTTTTATAATTCTTTTATTAAGAATTATGTCAATTTACCCTGCTGCCCCTAGGGCTGACAGGTGGTTCCATGGGTTAGGGTTGAACCTAACCCGCTGGTCTGGTCGAGCCGGACCAGACCAGACCCGCACTCGCCAGAGCGCTCCCCACCTCTCTTCTTCCTTCCGCCTGAGGCGACGGAGAGGCGATTCCCCATCGCCTTCCCCTCCGGCGAATTACACCGCCCCTCTCCGGCCAACCCCGCCGCCGTGACCTAGCGCCATCGATGTGCCTCCCTGCCCTCTACTACTTCCTCCTCTTCGATCTGGGTTTCCCCCTCTGTGCCTCCCGTGGATAACCCCAAACCCTAGCCCTAGGTTTTGGGTGCCCGGGGTGCTCCACCCCTCGCCGGTGACTCTTGCTCCTCGAGGTGGTTCCTGGATGCTCATGGTGGCTCGGGTGCTGCTGCTGCTCAAGATGGCTACGGTTTGTGGAGACGACGCCGCCGGGACGGCCTCCTGGAGGTAACCGCGGCTCGCCGCCGTTCATCGCTTCTCCAACTGGCTGTAGTCACCTCGAAGGTGACCACCTGTGAGTACACCTTACCTCTCTCTCTGTCCCCTCATCTCTCTCTCTTTGTCTCCATCTTCCCCCTTGCTCTGGAGCCTAGCCATCGAGCTAGCTCATGCCATGCCCCCCTGTGAACCCTCTGTGAGGTTTTGGATGATTGGATTAGCTTTGGAAATTTCCCCACGGATTATTTGATCCAGAGGCTGTGGATATCTTGCTCTGCTCTGTGATGAACTAGTGTTTTTTTGGTGCTCCTAGGGTTATTATTTGATGCCATGAACTGTGGGATGTAGTTGGCTGTTATCCCCTGTGCTAATAGTGGAAACTTATCTGGGATTTTACTCCGAGTGCCATTTCTGTGAGATGGCACCCTATGGTTGCTCCCTGTGATAAATTCTTTTGGTTGGCTATCTGATGAACAAATCCTAATAGCATATATATGGCTTCCAATGTTCTATGGGTGTGCTTGCTTGTTGATAGGTGTTACTCTGAATATTTATTCAGAGAATATGCCATCAACCAATGTTTTCCATTTAATGTTTTTATGTCCTGATGCAATGGTTCTGAGGTATCAGATCTTTGGATCTGGTGCCCAGCAACCTTGTGTGTGTGTGACATGATACAGTGGACCTTGGCTCATGATTTGACTCAGGATCCTTTTGCTAAAACATTTAAATCATGTGGATCTGATGCTTCTTTGCATCACATAATAAGAACAGATCACTACACTTGATTTCTTTTACTTCCTTGAAGCTTATAAATTAAGAACGGATACTTGCACTTGTTTTCTTTGCCCTCAAGCCAATTATGCATAGCCTGAGGCCTTTTCTAACTAAGAACAGATACTAGACTTGATAGATATATCCCAATGATGAGTTTAGCATAGCATCACTATGCCTCTCTGAGGGTACTAGCATCCCAACCAAATCTTCTGTGCAACTAGCCAATGAATGGCTTAGAGGGTACCAAGAAATTCACCTTAGGTGATGATCAGAATGGTTGGTGGATTTTGGTGCTTGTGGATTGCTTGATTATCTCCTTTTGCTTCCTGGTACCTTGGCCTTGTATGCTTGATTGCAGGCTTGCAATCAATTGCTCCAGTATCTAGTGGAATGGATGATTTGATGGTGTTCTTCTCCTGTTCTTGTTTGCTTGAGCAGGGGGAAAGTGAGGTGTGTTCCCCCCCTCTTGCGGCTGTTGGGGTTTTTATACCCTAAGTGTTGTTTTGACAGCACAAAAGCTAGTGCATGACTGTGCTGCTTGCTTATACGTGAGTGTGCTGTGTGCCTGCTTGCCTAGTGAGGAGATATTTTCACAGGCAGTCGGCTGATCTTATCCTTGCCTGGTATTATTTTTGTGATGCCAATTGTAATTCCATGTCTATGCCTGTGATGTTGGTCCGAGGCAATGCTTACAGAATAGATACTACATATCTTATAGTAAACCCTATGATGAAGTTATCAGTGCAACTCACTGACCGCCTGAGGGTACTCATCCCCTTCCTAACCACTCTATTTTAGTTTTGTGTTTTTGTTGTGCTGGTTTTGAAGATATTAGCTGCTATGGATTAGATAGGTTTAGTTCCAGGATAAATTCCTTGTAATAGCTCATTTGTACAATTGTTGTAATTTTTCTATTTTGGAACCCATTGTAAAGACATTGTATCTTATGTGATTATCAATAAAGTTTAATTGTTTTTCTTTATTGATTCTTGTTCAATATCTAGAGATAATTAATTGTTTGCTAACTCGAATATGAGTCCAAAGATTTATATTTAAGATATAATCTTGTCTGTCTAATTTGATTTCAAATTCAAATACAATTCAAACTTAAATTATAATATTTCTGAATTTAAATAATTCAAACTTTTGTACCTCAAATTTAAATATAACACAGAGGTCATGTCGAACTTCCACCAACTTATAGTATCAATCTCAACCTAAGAATAAGTTACTTGGTGGAACCTCATGCACTCCGTGGTTTTAATTTTGCGAAAAATTTATTCAGGTTTTCCAAACACATGCATGCAGATGCACAAATTAATATTCTACCCCCCGTGAGTTCCTAAACGCTGGGACATTACACATAAACTTAATTCAAAATTTGGAGATAGAATAATAACTGAATATTATTATCTCTAGAGCTAATCTCCAACACTGAGAACTAGTATTATGTTCATTGATGGATCTAGAGTAAGCTTGTGGTGATTTCACTCATACTGTCTAGCTAGTAGTATATTTTAGGTTATCTATCGTAGTTGCAAATCATTCATTTTATGTAGTAATTATGTACTTGAACGGAATTCTGCTAAATCATATAAATACTAGTTTGCCATTTATTTGGCTCATTGGGACCACTGCACAAACTTCTAGAAAATTCCGGCCCAACTAACTAGAGCAGGTTCAAAAAATACGAATCTAAGCAAGCCGTAAAATCCAAACTTTGCTCCATCGATCAACTGGTTGTAAATTAAAACCACCGCCGTTTAGTTGGAGCCTATTTTTATTCAAATCGCCTCGTGATGACCTAGACGATTCGACAGAAATCAGAGATTTTGTATGGGCTAGAGGTAGCCTGTAAAGTGGACCACCTCTATCGTACTTGGCGGCCAGGTAATATGACCGCCTCCGATAAACATACTATCAAAGCGATATGTATTGAAATTTTGTCTGGGGGTGCATTTTCCAGCCGTCCCGCGGAACTGTCTTCAATCGGCTCGACTATCAACAAACAATGCTTCGAATCAGATGGGAAAACCAACTGAGATCGTAGATTCTGTAGTAGTGTATTATTGATACTTTACTGATATTAGGTAGGATATGAATTATACGTTGATGTTTAGTATGATATTAACTGCACACTAAAACTGAAAGCGCACGTTACTGCGCCCGTCCATGTTGAGGGGGAAAAAATAATTATTTTGAGAATTTTGAATAAGATTTTCTTATATTCTAACATAAGGAATTCCTTAACCTTCCAACTATCAATTAATGAAATCAAAATGAACGCTTGGATACATCGGATGGGCTAAACATTCAAACCACATCATCATGTGGTGGTAAGAATCCAAATATTCCGTAGAAACATGGATTCATAAGGGAATGTTGAGTTTTTTTAACCCAAAGTTAAGTTCATTTAGTCTAATATGCTATTTTAATTCGTGAAATTTGGCACATGAAATTTTTATAGACCTATAACATGTAAGATTGTCTACGATTCACCTAAAATTTCGGTTACATTAAGTTGGGAGCGATGTGTTCAATATACGTCCACATTTAAATTTTTGTTTCAAAGGCTTTGTTATCCTTTCCATCATACATATATCAAAATTCAAAGATACGTAAATACGCATTGATAAAAAGTAGGTAAGATAAGGTGTGTTAAAGAGAGTAACAAAGTATTGTCAAAAGTGGTGAACTTTAGATTATCACGAATCCTTGCTTCCCGGTATGATAGAACGATTTGATCCACAATACAATACCAATAAGCGGAAAAATAGCCTAAAAAATAAATGACTATGGTCCAGGCAACTTACCTGGCGGGACGTAGGAAGGTATACCAGGTTGTTATTACTAACTTTCTCTGAAGTATCCTTTTTTAGATTGCCTTAAACTCTCCATGGTTATCATTTGAAAATAATGAACCTAGTGGCTTCCATAAATTTCCAAGCTAAACTTTAATGCGCATATTTATTACCACAAGATTGAGGCAGTCGAGAAAAAATATTACATGAAGTAATAATAGTTTCATAGTTAACCTAAAAATTAAAGGGTACGTTGCATAGAAAACAAAAAAATTCCTACGTGAGAGACACCCTAAGGGCCAAGATCTAATCTAGGAGATGAAAGAAACGGGGAGACACAGTCCTAGAAAAACATACCCTCAAAGACTCTAAGCGTTACGAGATCAAATCTCGTTGTATGCATAGTCGTACTCACGTCGATCTCAAGACCGAGAAGATGTGCACCGCAATCCGGCGGTGCCTCCGTGATCAGTCACACGTTCAGCTCGATGGCGACCTCTGTTCCCTCAATCCCTCGGGGTAGCGAAAGTAGAGGATCCCCTGGAACTCCAGTAGCACGACGACATGGCGTGGTGAGCAGCGGGTATAGAGAATGGAGATGGGACAAGTGTGTGGAGGAGGGAGAGCTCTCACCCTCCTTTTATAGGGATGGGGAGGAATCCCAAAGGGGGGGTGCGGCCAAGCCATGGTTGTGCCCCCACCTCTTCCCTCTTCGTCCGAGTGGACACTCCACTCACACCCACTCATTCTCTCATAATTTCCCACTTAGAAAATCAAAGGGTTTTTCTTTATTAAATAAATAAAACATTTTTATTTCTTTAACTTCATATTTGTTAATTCTATTAACAAACATTTGCACATAACCCCTCGAATCATTTTTTTAATTCTATTAACAGCCATTCGATGGGAAACCAATTGAATTATTTCAATTTTACACGAAACAATTCCGGTGTTGTCCAAACTATTCTCCGATATTCCTTATCCTTGTCAAATGCGTAATCGAACCTTAAGTGTCTCACCCTATGGTTCACGAATAATATATACATGATCAAGATACCTCTCCGATCAATAATCCACAACGGGATCCGGAGATCTGTGATGACTCCTATATATTCAACGATGAATCTTGTGATCGTGTGAACCATCAACGTCGTAACTAATTCCCTTTGTCTTGTGATATTTTACTTATCTGATATCCGATCATCAGTATCAACCATACCTTGTTTGATCTCGTTACCGACAAGTACTCTCTTCCTCGTTATGTGATATGACATTCTTGTGACCTAGTCACATGCTTGCAAGCGGTGTCAATGTGATATCACCGAGAGGGCCCATAATATATCTCTCCGTCATTTTGGATGGACAAATACCACTCTTGATCCATGAGCCTCAACTAATACTTTCCGAATACCTAAAGCCACCTTTATAGTCACCCCGTTACGGCGTGACGTTTGATGTCATCAAAGCACCCTTCCGGTATTAGTAATGGAAATGATCTCATGGTCTGAGGAATAACGTTATTTCATATGCAACATATAACAATATAAAGTAAATGACTTGATCGTACTGTTATACTTAATTTGGGTCTATGTTCATCACATCATTCTCCTAATTACATGACCCTGTTATTAACAACATCCAATGTTCATGATCAGGAAACCTTGATCATCAGTTAATCAGCGAGCTAGTTAAACGAGAGGCTTTACTAGGAACCATTGTTTGTTTATTAAACAAACATGTATCAATGTTTTCGGTTAATATAATTCTAGCATGAGAAATAAACATTCATCATAAACAAGAAATAATATAATAACCACTTTATTATTGCCTCTCGGGCATATTCCCTTTAGTCTCCCACTTGCACTAGGGGAAATAATCTATATTACATAGTAATGAATCTAACACATGTTGAGTTCTCCTGTTTATCATGTTTTGCCTTTGGGAGAGGTTTAGTCAATGGATTTGCCACATTGAGATCCATGTGTACTTTGCAAATCTTCACATCCCCATCCTTGACATGCTCACGGATGGAGTGAAAGCAGCGCTTGATATGCTTGGAATTCTTGTGAGACCTTGGTTCTTTAGCATTGGCTATGGCACCATTGTTGTCACAATAGATAACCATTGGATCCAACACACTCAGAACCACACCTAGTTCGGATATGAACTTCTTCATCCAAACTGCTTCCTATGTTGCCTCTGAGGCAGCAACATATTCCGCTTATGTTGATGATCCTGCTACGACGGATTGCTTGGAACTCCTCCACCTTTCTGCTCCTCCATTCATAACAAATATGTACCCGTATTGTAACTTAGAGTCATCTGGACCAGTGTCGAAGCTAGCATTGATGTAACATCTCTCGAGGAGCTCTTCTTCGTATTCATACACGAGAAACATATCCTTAGTTCTTCTCAAGTACTTAAACATATCCTTGACCGACATCGAGTGTTCCAAACCTAGTTCTTCTCAAGTACATGTGTAGTGCGCAAGTCGATGACATAATACTCACAAAAGGACTTATCCGTGAATATTACATCCCTCAGAGTAGTACAACAGAAACACAGCGGGTCCAGGCAAAACTATAGGATACAAACTTCATTACAAAAATCTCGAGAATCTCTTTGAAGAATCAAAGAAGATCTCATACAAATGAAACATCAGAAGAAATAATTCGAAGATCCAAGCTGGAGAAGATCTCTAGCTCAGAACTAATCTACTACGACTGATGCCAGCCCTAATCTATGGCTTATAACAGCTAACTCCAAGAATCGACTTCACCTACACCTTGATAGCTTATCCTCCATCAACGTTGTTGACGACGATGCTTCACGATGTCGACTTCCATCAGGCTTCAACTCTAAGCAGGGGGTCAAACGGGAACGAATGAGTAACGAGCGTTACTCAGCAAGCTCATGATATATAGTGGGTAGTTTGATGCACTAACTACAGCTTTAGACTCAAAAGAGTCATAAGCTAATGCAAGGTTTTGTAAAACTTTCTTCAAGAGGTTGCTTTTAATTCTGAAGACTATGCCCGCCAGATCTTCATAGGACTAGAACTTCATGGAGTTGCCTTTCCTGCGGCGTTCGCAGCTCCTTCCCGGAACAGGGGGTAACATGCCACATCCTTTTATACTCTACAGAGGTGCGTTACTTTACCCATGGACGATCAAGACCAACCAGGCGTACGTTCCTGTCCACTCCCACTTAGGTGTGTGGCCCAATTGTTGGTCCAAGCCAAACCGTGCTTCTTCGCACAACGCATGCCCACCCATTTCTGCCAGCAGGTTGAACGCCTGATTCCACCCCTCACGATGGAGATCTACGCGCCCCTGGCAGACACTCATAGACCCCAGAGTCCGTGGGACGTAAGGGATCCCACCCATGTGCATGTAGTCCCGCAGAACCTACAGCGTACGTCTCTGGCAGCCCGTTGACATGCAAACGAGAAAAGATCACAGCTGACTTACTCCCCCATAGAAGACCCATGGTTAACGCGAATTTACGGCGCAACAATCCTGACGGCAGTTGTGATTAATCCTAGGTAATACGTTCCCATGCAGATGGAACCTTCCTTTGACCTGTTCATCTTACCATGGTTCCATCCGCCCACCAAACAGATGACTACCACTCGGGTAGTCATTCAATTAGTCATATTATTATAAAAAATAGGATCATGCATTCTTTTGAGAATAGGTGATAATACGATAGGTTTTTTTTTGCAATTAGTTTGTTATGAAGTACTACAAAGGATATGAGCAAGTGATGAACTTGCCTGAGTTTTTAACAACAATAATAATCCAGGTCTTCGGGGTTTGAGGGTTGCGTAGAAAATCCCGACATCTGAAAGATAGCAAAGTAGTTCCGATAAGGACTACAGAAAACATTGGCAAGGATGATACATGCATATTAATGAGATGCATCGTGAAATACCCTGGAAAATACCCCAGCTTACAAGTGTAAGCTACGTTGGATACGATAACTTACTCACATAAGTTTCAGGTGGGTTGTTTCATTACTTGCGGTGATGTGGTTATTACTTCTTTTAGACTTACATGTGTTTCACTTTTACTTAATAAACAATTGTTATCATGTTTAGGTAGAAGTGTTGATTACTTGGTGAGGTAACAAGACAATAGTCCATGGAAAAGAATTATTGAAAAGGTAACAAACATGTTTGATTTTATTTTCCAAAAGTGTAGAGCTGATGACAATGAGTTTAGTTGAAAATGATGAACTAGTACAGTAAACTCTATCATCACAATACTTGCTAATTACTTGTGATGATAGGTTTTGTAGGTGTGAAAACATGAGGGTTTTATTAATTAGAAAATGATATTAAGGTAGTTATTACTGGTTGTAATGGAATGTTATAGAATTCCATTAATCCCTTAGAAACAAGTTTATAAGTTAAAAAAAATGTTTTGTGTTTGACAAATTTGAGTTGAAAATGTTTTTCTCTTTAATTTGGTACTTCATTTGAAGTATTCTGAAAATATTTGAAAAAGATATTAATTTATTAATTTTAAATGAATTAAATGATTAGGCAAAATATTGCACACATGAAAACATGGTCAAATTACTATGAAAACATCATAGATGAGTTATATTTGTCATTTGGAGCATTTTGGTATATAACTTGTATTTTTCCGATTTTGTGAATTATTTATTATTTTTCTCAATTTTAAATGATTTATTTTAACTAAAGAAAATGTTTAATTCTAAACTTTATTAAATATTTTTGAAAAGTTGATAAATGAATAGATTTTATTTTTATGAACATGTACATATTTTATTTACATTATTCTGATAAGTATTTTTAAAGTTAATGATTTTATAAGATTAATCATTTTCTGTTTTCAAATTGACAGGTGGGACCCACGTGGGAGTTGTAATTCAATTAAATGGAAAAACAATTGATGACGTCATGCTGACGTGAGGATTGAGTCATCACCGGTGGGGATTTTCACTCTGATTTTCAAATTGGATGTTTAGGTTCAAATTGATGCATTTCTTATGCTCTACTAGCTAGAGTGGGTTGCAAGGAATCTGCGGGTAGTAGCGGTCGACCAAATGGTCACCGGAGACGACCGGCGGCGAGCACGGCGCGGCGGCGAGGCTCGGCCAACGGCGACATCACGCGTCCGTTGACCCAATGCAAAATTAAAAGCACCCATAGGTTCCCCTGCTCACCCTGGAGCTCGTGGAGGTGGCGGTGAAGCTCGGCGAGGTCGAGGTTGCCGGCGGCGAGGTCTTCTCTGTGGCGGCCGGAATCGAAGAAGACGGCTCGATTCGGCCTCTTCGGGGCTTCCCAGCAAACGAGGTTTGCTGGATAGGTAGAGCACGCCGAGAGGAAGCTCGTGGTGGTCTTGATTTCACTCGGGACGGCTGGAGTCGGCGACGACGGCGAGTGGCAGCCGACGGTTAGGGTTAGGGTTTGGTGTGTTCCGGGCATGAGAGGCACAGAGAGCGAGCGAGATGGGAGAGAGGTAGTAGAGAGAGATGTAGACGCCTTCTCTGGGCTTTATACGGGCGCAGAAGCGGCGAGCAGGAGGTGGCAGCGGCAACGACGGCGGCTCGGCCACGCCTCTGCCGGCCTGGAGGACGACAAACGAATTGTTTTCCCCATAACCCCCTGGAATGATTTAAGTTTTACCAAGAGGTCCTTTTGTCCTAAAAACTGAGAGAAAAACCTTGTTTTCAGGGTCTTCTTGTAAACAGAAAAATTAATAAAAAAATACATTTGAATTCCTCATCAAATTTTACATCTCATCATATTTTGTTTTGGTGAATTTGGAGAATATTTGTATTTTTTATTTAGGGTGCTAGATTAAGTGATTTTATTGTTTTCACTCTATTTAATTTATTAAATGTCTTAAAATTATTTTAGGCATGAATATTACATTCACACAACACACATATAGTTCCCAAAGTGGTGTGCTATAAGTGGATCATATTGGATACAATTCCTTATAGGAAATAATTTTGTATCTCTACTAGGTAATGTTTCTATACACTGTAATGAACATCATTTAATTTGAAATTTTATTCCATGCCACACCAAATGATTTTAATGGGTGAAGGAACTTGTTTTCTCTTTATAATACTATGTTATTTTCATATTTAAAACTCTTAGCAACTTTGGTTGGCATTATACCGAGGTGTGTGTTCTCTATGTTTGCTGTTTTCAGTACTTGATCAAGTGGACAACATGTGTGGTTTTGGAATCTTATATGCTTGTTTTCCACATAGGTTCCAAGATGGATATTAACCCATGTTTGTTTCAGAACATGTAATCATTTACATATGGGTATATGGATGAATTCTTGTTGTTATCTATTTGTATTATGGGTGAGGAAGATCTGGAAAACAAGACAATTAGTTTGTTTCTACCTACCTCAACATACCACAAGATATATGGATGCAAGTGCTTGTTTTTTTTTGAAACATTTTCTACTGCAGGGGAGACCCCCACAGCCCTTTATTGTCATCACAAGAGTTTACAAATGTACATAGCAGGATAGACTAAGATAATCTATCACAGACTAATGTAGGGTATTAAGCCATGATGATAAATTTGCAGCCAAAGTAGCACTCAACCTATGCTTAAGCATAAGGAGGTCTAACATGAATCCAACTTTCCAGCCCTTGAAGGAATGCCTCTCAAACTTGAAAATAAATCCATTCCTCTGTTTCCAGATGTTCCAACAGGCAAGAATCACAATCTCAGTGAAACAAAGACCTTTGAAGTTCTTTTTGGCAATAGAAAGATTAGTCAGAACTTTGTTATCACTCCAGGATATTTGCAGATAGTTCCAAATCCTGGAGCTGAAAATACACTGGAAGAACAAATGTGTCCAATCCTCAAGACAAAGTTTGTGGCAGAGGACACAAAAATCAGTCCCATCAATCTTCCAATTCCTTCTTTTAATCATATCCTTGGTATTAATCCTATCATTTAGGATCAACCATGCAAAATATTTATGCTTTGACATGCATTTGGATTTCCAGATCCACTTAGCTGGTTTATCATCATTCAAAAGAGCAAACTGAAGCTGATAAAATTTACTGGAAGTATATACCCCTTTATTAAAGTTACAGGACCAGACGTCCTTATTATTATTCACCTGAACATTTCCCAGTATGCCTTGAAGATCAACAAATTCTTGAAAAGCCTCATTTGAAAGAGGCAAGTGAAAAGCCTCAGAAAGATCAGTCATCACTTTCAAATCCCTCACTGAGGCCATCTGATCCTTAGCAAATGAGAACAATCTTGGAAATTTCATGGACAGAGCATGTCCCAGCCAAGAATCTTTCCAAAAAAGAACAGAATATCCATTCCCCACTATGCAAGAAGAGAATGAACACCAGGTATCTGATAATTGCATAATACCTTTCCACCAGAAGGATCCACAAGAGGTAACTGCATGAGGAACCGACTGAAAGTAGTATGCATTCTTGACCATATTTACCCAAGGAATATCCACAGAGTTGTAAAACTTTGCTAGAAATTTGAGCAACAGAGCCCTGTTTTGAATCTGGAGATTAATGACTCCTAAACCACCTTTACATTTTGGCTTACACACCATATCCCAAGCAGCCAAAGAGTTTACTCTTTTCTTGTTTTTATCTTTCCTCCATAAACATCTCCTTGCTTTATCAATAATATCGATGACTCCTTTAGGTATCACTAGTGTGCACATATAGTAAGTGGGCAAAGAGGAAAGAACTGAGTTCACAGGCACCAAACTGTCACCATAGGAGAGGAAAGATACAATTGCAGAAAGTCTCCTCTCAACTCTGTCAATGAGAGGAGCAAAATCCTTAATTGTTGGCTTAGTGGTGCCCATAGGCAAGCCTAGATAGGTAAATGGCATAGAAGCCACCTTACAGTCCAAAACATTAGCCAAATCAATAGTTTCCTGCTGAGATAAATTTATTGGTATCATTGATGACTTGTTGAAATTCACCTTAAGACCTGTTATCTTAGCATAAAGGTTAAGGAGATTCTTAAATACCAACAGTTGATCAGGATCAGTACGCAAGATCACTAAAGTATCATCAGCATACTGAACAATAGGGTAATCTCCTCTAATAGGAATTGGTAAACGAAGGCTTCCCTCCCTGAGAGCCAAATTAACAATACTTTGAAGCAAATCTCCACCGAGAACATAAAGAATAGGTGACAAAGGGTCACCCTGCCTGACCCCTCTTCTGCAAACAAAAGATTTACCAGGAACCCCATTTAAAAGAACAGAGGAGGAACCTGAAGAGAGAATTTCCTTCACCCATTTGATGACTAAAGGTGGGAACCCTTTAGAACTCAAAATCTGAAGGATGGCACTGTGCTCAATAGTATCAAAAGATTTCTCAAAATCAATCTTGAAAACCACCACTTTCTGCTTAGAATGTTTACACTGGAAAATGTATTCAAAACACCATGCCAGGCAATCTTGAATAGTTCTGGATTTAATGAAACCATATTGATTATCATGGATGCAGCCCAGGATTTTTTCTTGGAATCTATTAGCCAGAATCTTTGTGATAAACTTCAGACAAGTGTTGGTTAAGGAGATGGGACGAAAATCATTCACAGTCTCAGGAGAGTGTGATTTTGGAACGAGAGTAATAAAAGAGCCATTAATACTTTCCAAATAAATCCTTGCACTATGGAATTTATTGCAAAGTTTTATAAAATCATCTTTTATAATACTCCAACAGTGTTTAATGAATAAACCAGTGAAAACATCAGGACCAGGAGCACGAGCAGGTTTGAGGTGTTTAACCACACCCTCCACTTCCTCAACAGAAAAAGGATTTGCAAGATCCTCTAAGACATCAACCACGGGCAAGAACTGAGATAAATCAATATTAACAGTAGGTGGGCAAGAGACACCCATTCTGTTTTTAAAACAAGACCAAAAAGCAGCAACTTTCTCCTGGTGATCCACCAGTATATTCCCTGAAGCGTCCGAAATAGAAGGAATTGCATTTTGTCTAAACCTCTCAGTGGCTCAGGCATGAAAATATTTAGTGTTTTCACCAGAAAGCTTAGCCCATCGAATTGTACACCTTTGTTTCCAATATTCAGACTGTAAAGATAATAATTTCTTTATATGCTCCTTAACAATCAGTCTGAAATTAAACTCTAGAACACTCAGAGATCTCTCATCTTCGAGCTGATCAAAAAACAGAATCACTTTACTACTCATCTCAATAGGTAATTTCAGTTGAGAGAGATTCCTTCCCCAATCCTTTAGGGCATATCTAAGATTTTTCAATTTTCCAGTGATTCTGGTGGTGATCGATTTGGCCATTACAAGGGTATTCCAAATTTTGGTCACTAGGTCCAAAAACACTAGGCTGATTAATCCAGTGATTCTCAAATCTAAAAATCTTTGCCTTTGGAATGTTAGTTCCAATTTTGATAGTGCAGGGCAAATGATCAGAAGTGATTTTGGACATTGGCAATACCAAGGTGTTGGGAAAATCCAAAGTCCATTGACAGGATGTAAAAAACCAATCCAGCTGAACAAGCAAAGGATCCTTTTGCATATTAGACCATGTATAGTTTCTACCCTTAACAGGCAATTCCAATAAACCCAAGTGGCTAATGACGTCACTAAAAATAAAGATATCATTAAGGTCAGCCCCTGGTTTATTTTTATTATCCAAGGATCTAATAAAATTGAAATCCCCAAGAATCAACCAGTTCTGATGTAATGGGATGGAAAGGTTGTATAACCAGTTGACAAACTCATCTCTTTCCACACCTTTGCAAGGACCATAAACATTCACTAGAAACCAAGTAACAGAGTTATGAATCAAAGTGAATTTTAAGTGAATGGCCGAACGATGCACTTCCAATAATTCTCCATTGAAAATGGAACTATTTCGTAGCACAATTAAGCCCCCAGAAGCTCCAACAGAAGGAGAAAAAGAAATTGATCAAACCTTTTAGGACAGAATGACCTAATAAAAGAATGATCAAAATCCTGACATTTAGTTTCTTGGAGGCAAATTACAGAGGCATGATTTTCCTCAATTTTATTATAAACAGCCTCTCTTTTAGATTTATCATTTAAACCTCTCACATTCCAGTCAAAAACAATCCAATCCTGATTCATTGAAGATGTACTATCCATTGAAGACTGATAATAATATTAAACCAAGTTGGCCAACATAAATGACCAACAAAGAGAAAACCAGACAGTAGCAACCTTGACCATATAACATTACATAAAATATTCAGGATAGATAACAAAATGTAGCAACAAGGTCCAAGACACACTCCAGGGGACGACAAGGCCCAATAAAAGAAGAAGGCCCACTAATCAGCAGAACTTGATGGGCTTGTTGGCTTCTTCGGAGCAGCTTCAAGCTTCTCCACCGTCAGTTCAGAATCATCAATCTGAAGCATTTTTCCCGCTCTCCTCAGTACGGCAACAGGCGTGATGGGAGGCACACCATCAGCAGAAGCCTGAGGACGTGAATATTTAGCTTTCTTCCTTGGTTCAGTCTTGTCAGATCCAGGCAGAACCTGGAAGCCTGCGTTTTTAGCTAAACTCCTCGTCACACGACGCTCCTCAATGACTAAAGGAGTTGCATCCTTTCGCGCCCTCTTCTTGGAAGCAACAGGCATAGGTGTAGCCGGATTAAACTCCAGCAACAAAGGAGCAGGCACAGCAGGGATCTCCACTGGCAGCAAAGAGGACAGAAGTTCAAACCTCCTGTCAAAAATGAACCTGGCTTTGTGGTCCTGAAAGTATCTGGACCACTCCACAATAGGGTCCGACAGGAGTACTCTAATAATCTGGACCTCATCCTCCTGAACTGCAGCGTCCACCTGTGCTGGTGGAACAAAAGGAATAATGGCCAGTTGATGCAAGTGCTGGTTATTATTTTCTCTCTTGATAATTGTTTCCATTAAAGTGATTTTTATTTGTTCCTCATCTATGATGAGTCTTGACAAGACATAGGGATGTAATGGCTTGTTATCATTTCATACTTGACACTTGATTCCATTGAACATATTATTATGAGTTCCTCCTATCTCATGAGATTGACAGAGGTTATAGTTTCCCTAAAATTTTCCTAATGATTCATTGGATAATTTCTTATGCTACCCTACTAAGGAATTGTTGCTTCTTGTGGTCTTCTGTTGCTTGATGTTCTTCTCTCTAATTGCCACTAGCCTTCTGTTATTACCTTTGTCCATTGCAGGTAGATTCCTCTCTTGGTTTCCAACCTCAACTATCTCACCCTTGTGGTGAAGACAACCAGTTGTTCCAAGCAAAGATTTTACTTAGAGGATTATGAAAGAATGTAGGTTTATGTTATGACATCAAGTTACCATATGCATATAAGAAGAATTTGTTAACAAGTGGATCAGACTTGCCTCCAAATTACTAATCATATACAATAGGCTGAGATGTACTAGGTTTATTCAACCTTCTGTTTGTTTGTGTATGACACTCAATTGTTTGAGTATACAAAAGTGATCTGTTAACAAGGTAGCTAGTCTTGTTATCAAACTACTTCTATATAACACTAACATTGGAGTATCACACTATTTCAAGAGAGTTAATAAGATCATATCAAGATATAAGAGTTTCCAAGTACTCTTATAGAAGATTAGAGTAGCACTTCAAGCACACTCTAAATAATCTTCCTGGAGATCTTCCTGTGGTAGTCCTCCTTCCTTGTGGTTGCTTATCTTGCAGAATGATTTAGAGAAGATTTGGAAACCAGATACAATGATCTAGACAACATAACAAGATCTAGGTTAAGAGTTAGTTTATGCTTTTATTATCCTTTCATATACTTCTTATTTTTATTTCCCAAAAGATAGATACTTGTCTCACACAGGATTGATTTTATTTAGCTTTCAATCCAATTCCTCTAATAGAGGTTATAACTTGTTGTTATTCATTACTTGTATCCAGGGATACTTGATTTGTTGATTATTGATGTGGGTGGAAATATAGAGTGTTTGTGGGATGATGACTTAAGATAGTAAGTTGAACTAGTGGTTCCTTGATATGTTGAGACCTCATATGCTCACTTATATAAGATGAATAAGACAATGAGCATGTGAATGTTATTAGGGTTTAATGACTTATTTAATAGTTGTTAGTTGGTTACTCAGAGTGTCATGTTGTTATTTATATTATTCATTTGTATTCCTGATACAGACATAGAGGTTTGGAAAGATCATATGTGATGATCAAGGTTTTAACAGTGGTTGAAGAAGATTTGATTCTTCTCTTAGGTAGTTCTTTTATAGTTGATGAGATATGTACATATTCGATAAATATGTTAATACAGTTAATATATCATTTTCCACTTGTGGGTTTAAAGTTAACACTTGTTTTTATCACTAGTGTTCTATTGATTCTTTGTTATGTACTTGTGATGGTTAGCCTAATAATTATGAAATGATTTATAAAGATGTTGTGGAAATGAATTGATAACTTATGGAGTTGTCGTTTTATAAAAGATCACATCTCTGTTGATGAGATGGTTCAATTATGCATTACTCAGTGGTGGAAGTATGATTATCACTTATGTGATTTGGATACTAACCCCTCTTTGGTTGTAATTACCTAATGAATTATCCCAAGTCACTTATAGACTTGTGGTTAAGGTTGTTAATAGTTTGTGTTTGATCATAACCAATTATGGTTTGTCTTATCAAGTGATTTGGTTTCTTAAGATACTAGTTATAAAGATCACTCCAAATGTACTCCTGACCAGATGAACTAGACCATTTCATCATGTCAAGTGAAACTTTGGTCACTTTACTTTGTTTGAACTTTCGCGCCAAAATTTCCCGTACTTTTAGATGCATGCTTTGCAAATGCACATATTATATTTTGATCCTTATAACCTCCCAAACACTGGGATGTTACACTTTAGCATCACTATTGGTAAGAAAGTCTCATCCTAGTCAACTCCTTGAATTTGTCGGAAACCTTTTGCGACAAGTCGAGCTTTGTAGACGGTCACATTACCATCAACATCAGTTTTCTTTTTAAATATCCATTTTTTCTCCACGGCCTGGCGGTCATCGGGTAAGTCCACCAAGGTCCAAACTTGGTTTTCATACATGGATCTTATTTCGGATTTCATGGCTTCAAGCCATTTGTTGGAATATGGGCTCATCATCGCTTCATCATACGTCGCAGGGTCATCACTTCCATCTACCATGAAGCTTAAGACGAGATCCCCATACAGTTCAGGAGTTGTACGTTCCCTAGTTGACCTGCGAGGTACGGCAATTTCCTCTTCTGGAGTTTCATGATCTTGATCATTAGTTCCCTATTCAACTAGTGGAGTCGTCACTAGAACAACTTCTGGCGTTGTGCTACTCGCCATTCCAAGAAGAGAAGGTTCAATAACCTCGTCGATTTCTACCTTCCTACTATTCACACCTTTCGAGACAAACTCCTTCTCTAGAATGGATCTTGGCAATGAAAACCTTGCCTTCGGATCTATGATAGAAGGTGTACCCAGTTGTTTCTTTAGGGTATCGTATGAAAACGCATTTTTCGCTTTGGGTTCGAGTTTATCAGGTTGAAGCTTCTTCACATAAACATCGCATCCCCAAACTTTTAGAAAAGACAACTTAGGTTTGTTTCCAAATCATAATTCATACGGTGCCGTTTCAACTGATTTAGATGGTGTCCTATTTAAAGTGAATGCAATTGTCTCTAGTGCGTGACCCAAAACGATATTGACAAATCTATAAGAGACATCATAGATCGAACCATATTCAATAAAGTACGATTACGACGTTTGGAAACACCATTATGTTGTGGTGTTCCGGCAGGTGTGAGTTGTGAAACTATTCCATATTGTTTCATATGCATGCCAAACTCGTAACTTAAATATTCTCCTCCATGATGAGATCGTAGAAATTTAATTTGTGTGTTACGATGACTTTCAACTTCACATTGAAATTCTTTGAACTTTTCAAATGTCTCGGACTTGTGTTTTATTTAGTAAATATATCCATATCTACTCAAATCATCTGTGAAAGTGACAAAATAACGATATCCACCGTGCACCGACACACTCATTGGTCCACACACATCAGTATGTATGATTTCCAGTAAGTATGTCACGCGTTCCATAGTTCTGAAAATTGGGGTTCTCGTCATCTTGCCCATAAGCCATGGTTCACATGTATGAAATGATTCGTAATCAAGTGATTCTAAGAGTCCATCAAAATTGAGCTTCTTCATGTGTTTAACACCAATATGACCTAAGCGGCAATGCCACATGTAAGTAGCAATATCATCATTTAACTTAATTCTTTTGGCATTCACATTATGGATATGTGTATCAATATTTAAAAGAAATAAACCATTCTTCACAGGTGTGTGACCATAAAAATTATTATTCATATAAATCGAACAAACATTTGTTCTCAGACTTAAAGGAATAACCACTCTATGTTAAGCAAGATCCAGAAATGATATTCATGCTCAATCCGGGCACAAGATAACAATCATTCAGGTTCATAACTAATCAGACGTTAAATGAAGAGGTAGAGTCCCGACGGCGATCACATCAACTCTTGATCCATTGCCGACGCACATCGTCACCTCATCCCTTGTTAGTGGTCGAGTTCCTGTTTCGAGTTACATATGTGAGAAACCGAACCAGTATCAAATACCCAGGCGCTACTACAAGTAATAGTAAGGTACACATCAATAACATGTATATCATGGTGTAAAAAAACATGTATATCACATATACCTTTGTTCACTTTGTCGTCCTTTTTATCTGCCAGATATTTGGGACAGTTACGCTTCCAGTGGCCAGTGCCTTTGCAATAGAAGCACTCAGTCTCAGGCTTAGGGCCATTCCTGGTTATTTTGTCAGGTGCAGCAACAGGCTTGCCACCCTTCTTAAAGTTGACATTTGGCTTGCCTTTGTTGAAACTAGTGGTCCTATTGATCATCAACACACTTGATGCTCTTTCTTGATCTCCACTTGAGCAGTTTTAAACATTGAGAGAAGATCAGGGAGAGTCTTCTTCATGCCTTGCATATTATAGTTCATCACAAAGTTCTTGTAAATAAGTGGCACAGATTGAAGAAGACGATGAATCCCTAGCCCATTGGGGATCGTTATTCCCAAAGTTATGATCTTATCAGCGTACGTAGACATTTTTGAGCACGTGCTTGTTAAAGGAGATATTCTCTTCCATCATGCAGCTAAAGAACTTTTCCGAAGCATCATAACTTTCTACTATGGCATGAGTATCAAAAATCAATTTTAATTGTCCCATTGTAGCAAAAGCAGTGTTGTTCTCGAAACATTTTCGTAGCTCTGCCACTAATCCATACAGGATGCCACAATGAACTATATTGTGGTCTTCTTGTTGAGTCGGATAAATATTTTTATCTTCCTGAGAAGCATCATCGGCGGGCTGGTCACCTAGCGGTGCATCAAACACATAGAGGTTCTTGCAAGCGGTAAGGAGAATCCTCGGGTTAAGTGCCGAGTTGATAAAGTTGCTTCCATTGTTCGCTGGTTTTTCTTTCTCCGTGAACATATTGAAATTGAAGGTATGTGGTGCCATGATCTACAACTTATTTGCAAAGAATATTTAGACTAAGTTTATGATAATTTAAGTTCAAGTTAATTCTAAAATTATCCCATGAACTCCCACTCAAAAACAACATCTCTCTTAGTCGTTTTAGTGATTACACGAACCAAATTCACTACACCGAAATCGATCATCACGTGAGACGGTGTAGTTGCAAAGGCGAACATCGACATTCTCATCATATCATCCATATGAATCATGCTTTACCTTTTGGTTACGTGTTCGAGGCCATGTATGTACATGCTAGGCACGCCAAGTAGAATCATTGTATTGCGTGTGTTTTGAGGCCATGTCTGTACATACTAGGCTCTAAAACACCCGTTGTATGCGAACATTGAGTCGGTCACACCCGATCATCACGTGGTGTCTCGAAACGACAAACTTTCTTAATGGTGCATACTAAGGAAGAACACGTTATTATCTTGATATTAAGTGAGAGGGATCATCTTATAATTCTACCGTCGTTATCTAAGCAAAATAAAATGCATAAAAAGGATTAACATCACATGCATGGATAATGTGATATGATATGGTCCTTCTTGCACTTGATCTCCATCTTGCGTGTCATGGTATGATCTCAATCATTCCACAAGCATGGCACCAAGGTTCGTGGCGCCTCCATCTCTATTGTCCATCAAAATTACAACATATCACATGGATATGATATACATCACACATGCCATAAATAATAAGACAACCATATGGCTCATGTCGGTATGCCAATAATTTATAAAAGGGATCATTTCATACAGCAAATATGTAATATTGACCATATCACATCACATGCCCTGCAAAAACAAGTTAGACATCTCTAATTTATTTTTGCATAGTTTACGTGGCTTAGCGTTTTCGAGGATAGAACTGTTCATAACTACGAACATGAACCAGAATGTCAATAAACATATTTTTAACAACCCTTTGTAGATTAGATCTTAACTATAGTAGGAGAAACATGACACCCCCTTGGCCACAAGTGAGACAGGTCTCACGTACAAGTGCACGTAAAGTTTGTCTAGTGCCGCTTCATCCTACTATGCCACTAAGATCATAAAATACTCAAGGAGGCAATAACATGACCATCAACGCCCACCTACACCTATGTGTTCTACCCGTTAAAAACATCTACGCATAGATCCTGCTCTGATACCACTGAAGGGTATGTTGCATAGAAAACAAAATTTTCCTACGCGAGAGAGACCCGAAGGGCCAAGATCTAATCTATGAGATGAAAGCAACAAGGAGAAAGAGTCTTAGAAAAACATACCCTCGAAGACTCTAAGCATTACGAGATCGAATCTCGTTGTTGGCATAGTCGTACTCACGTCGATCTGAAGACCGAGAAGATGTGCACCGCAATCTGGCGGTGCCTCCATGATCGGTCACATGTTCAACTCGATGGAGACCTCCGTTCCCCCGATCCAGCGGGGCAGCAGAAGTAGAGGATCCCCCAGAACTCCAGCATCACGACGACTTGGTGTGGTGAAGAATTCCACGGCGAGAGCTTTGCCTAGCGGATTACCATGGAATAGAGCAGCAGGTGGAGAGAATGGAGGTGGGTCAAGTGTCTGGAGGAGGAAGAGCTCTCACCCTCCTTTTATAGGGGAGGGGGCAGCCCAAAGGGGGTGCGTCCAAGCCATGGTGGTGCCCCCACCTCTTCCCTCTTCATGTGAGTGGACACTCCACTCACACCCACCGGTAGAAAAAAGGCCTACAGTCCCGGTTCGCCAGGCCCATTAATCCCGTCCAGGCAACCGGGACTAGCTACGCGCGACTAAAGGCCCCCCCCTATAGTCCCGCTACTTACGGACCGGAACTAAAGGCCCGTCCACGTGGGCGGGTGGCGGAGCCTGGGGTCGGAGGACATTTAGTCCCGGTTGGCCACATGAACCGGGACTAGATTTATTTCGTAATTTTTTTAATTCATTTGGTTTCTAATTATTTTTCTCACCTTTTTTCACTCCCTTTTTTTTCACTCCCTCTCCCTTTTTTTTCACTCCCTTCTTTTTTTCACAATTTGTATTATTTGCTTTGCTTAGTGTCTAACTAAGATTATCCCTAGTCAAATTACTTACTCATGGTCATACTTCCCGCTCGGTCACCCATCCTCCCACTACTCTAGCACTAGCACGCTTAACTTCCGAGTTCCATCCCGTCCCGAATCCAAGTGTTTCTCACGCATGTATGTGATAGTAGTATCATATCAATCTTATTAACATGTTAGTCGAAGCCACATTTCTTAAT
The DNA here is from genome assembly GCA_028641055.1 of Alopecurus myosuroides. Lineage (NCBI taxonomy): Eukaryota > Viridiplantae > Streptophyta > Magnoliopsida > Poales > Poaceae > Alopecurus > Alopecurus myosuroides. The sequence goes on along the minus strand of CM054057.1, from coordinate 61,467,962 downwards.
TGTTTGAATTGCAAATAAATCTTTTAATAAACAAAAGTAATGATGTAATTAATAATTTTGAATAAATAAATAAACATTAACTTTTAATTTGTATTATTTCTAAAAATACAAATAATATATCCAAAATTGAGAAAAATAGAACTAATTCATTTTAAAATCTTAAAATTACAAATAATATATCAAAAATGAAGAACAATAATACTAATTAATTTTAAAATCTTAAAATACAAATAGTATATCAAAAATTAAGAACAATAATACAAATTCATTTTAAAATCTTAAAAATACAAATAATATATCAAAAAATGAAGAAAAATAATACTAATTCATTTTAAAATCTTAAAATGAAAAAATATATAAAAAATAAAGAACAATAATACAAACAATATTAATTACATGCATAGAGTCGATCACACATAACACAAACATAGAGTCGATCACATTTCATAATTAACATATATATATAGAGTCGATCACAAAAGTTATCCATTACATATATATATACTACTAATTATAGATAACCATTACATGCGCAATATCGAACGCATACATCATCTATGGCCCCGCCGAGTAGATGCGAACAACTCGTACGCAACATATGCATCTACGGCCGCGCGCATACTTGAGGTTCGTCATGCGCAATGGGGTCTCCTCCCAATAGTTGTGATTCTGCCGGGGGAAATCAGTCTTCATCCGGTGATAGCAGGGGTCGATTAAGTAGCTTGCCATGACAGCCATCCCGGTCTTTGGCCCGGTGAACTGGATAAGATTCTGAAGATCAATATAGTGATCTTCAGGTATCACAACACCGATGCGCGCCAACTTCACGCGGTCTTGCGTGATGTCAACGCTGCAAAAGTCGAACCCATTGTAGACAAGAAAATCAACAAAGGTCCGGGCAATGCCTTGAGCTACTGTAACAACAAAAATAGGCTATGTGTTAGATTAGTTGCAGCACATATGATCTTCACATGCAACCAAAAAACCCGAAATGCATGCATGCAAGATTTGTACGTGGACGTGTGCTAGCGCTTCTACGTACCTTGACCATTGGAAGACCAACACCGTCTCCTTGAACGAAATCTGGATGACGGCAACATCCTGCTGATTCGCCGTGTACTCCAGATCGAGCCCAAAGAACCGGTGTTCTTCGGGAGCTGCCCAATACAGATCGGCCAAACGACCTAGAGCTTCAGGCAGCCGCGCGCAACTGTTGCTGAAGAGCACGTCCAAATCCTTGCCGCATGGTGTCTTCCCATCGTATTCCGTCCATTCAGCCATTTTGCGTGCGTGTGCTTGAAATGGCGAGAGAGGAAGAACAGAGGAAGAACGAGGAAGAACAGAGGAAGAAGAGAGCGAGCAGTGGAAATGGCGCCCTCTGCCTCTTCGCGAAATAAAAACCGCCGCGGGAAGGCGAGAAGCCGATGTTTAGTCCCGGTTGGCCACGGGCACGGGGAATAAAGAGCCAATGGTCCCGGTTGGCCACGGGAACGGGGAATAAAGGACCAATAGTCCCGGGCGGCGAGGTCAACCGGAATTAATTCCCTCCACGCGCGGCAACGCGTTTCCCAAACCGCGACGTCTGATTGGTCTGTCGCGGGTCTCCTGGCGACCCGGGAATAAAGACTCATTAGTCACGGGGCGCGACGCTTGGGGACTGATGCTGGCATACCGAAGGCCATTTTTCTACCAGTGACCCACTCATCCTCCCATAATTTTGCACTTAGAAAATCAAAGGGTTTTCTTTATTAAATAGATAAAACATTTTTATTTCTTTAAATTAATATTGATTAATTCTATTAACAAACATTTGCACATAACCCCTCAAATAATTTTTTAATACTATTAACAACCATTCGATGGAAAACCACTTGAATTATTTCAAATTTACCTGAAATAATTCCGGTGTTGTCCAAACTATTCTCCGATATCCGTATCGTCTCAAATGCGTCATCGAACCTAAAATGTGCCACCCTACGGTTCACGAATAATATAGACATGACCGAGACACCTCTCCAATCAAATCAATAGTGGGATCTGAAGATCTTTGATGACTCCTATATATTCAATGATGAATCTTGTGATCGTGTGAACCATCAACATCGTAACTAATTCCATTTGTCTCGCGATATTTTACTTGTACGAGATCCGATCATCAGTATCAACCATACCTTATTCGATCTCGTTACCGACAAGTACTCTTTTACTCGTTCTGTGATATGGCATTCTTGTGACCTAGTCATGTGCTTGCAAGCGGTGTCAATGTGATATTACCGAGAGGGCTCAGAGTACATATCTCCGTCATTTTGGATGGAAAAATCCCACTCTTGATCCATAAGTCTCAACTAACACTTTCCGAATAACTAACGCCACCTTTATAGTCACCCTGTTACGTCGTGACGTTTGATGTCATCAAAGCACCCTACCGATATTAGTGATTGACATGATCGCATGGTTTGAGGAATAAGGTTACTTCGTATGCAAGATATACCAATATAAATTAAATGACTTGATCGTATTGTTATACTTAATTTGGGTATATGTTCATCACATCATTCTCCTAATGGCATGATCCCGTTATTAACAACATCCAATGTTCATGATCAATAAACCTTGATCATGAGTTAATCAATGAGCTAGTTAAACAAGAGGCTTTACTAGGAACCATTGTTTTTTTATTAGACACACATGTATAATACAATTCTGTCATGAGAAATAAACATTCATCATAAACAAGGAATAATATAATAACCACTTTATTATTGCATCTTGGGCATATTCCCTTCAAAAATTGGAAGAACACATAGTTGTAAACAATATTTTAACCTTATTATAGATATCACATAGGTTCCTGAATATTATTTCACATTAGAACAATTAAAAGCTCCTTGTTAAAATAATATATGATAAATATTCTGGCTACATTGATCATATAACTCCAACGTCTAAATAATTGTCATTACATTAAATATTTTAGTATTCAAAAGATAACCCTATGAAATAAAATATTTGGCATTTATAAGTCCAAAGGCAATTATGAAAATTATAAAATATGGATAATGAGGTGGCGTGATCAGTTACCTCATTAATAATATTGACGATTACCTTTCTTCAAAAAAGTGAGAAATGGTGAATAAATTAGTCCCGCTCTCCTATATGCATTTTAAAATGTGCAACTTAATCTTACTGGGTCCATAAGCATATTTGATGGTAACTAATTGGGGAGTTCACCAAAGGTAGTTATATGATCTACGACTAAGACTGTCATATGTATCTTCTCTTTAGCCGGATATCATATTTATGATAATGATATCTGCATCTATACTCTGATCTAAATATAGCCCTTTTTAAATTCACAAATACTCTTATATATTTAACACATAGAAGTATTCATCAATTTGTGTGCAATAATATTCACATGACCCAACAAATAAGTCTAAGAAAATGCAGATATGAAGAAATAAGATAACACGAGATTTAACTAGCTGCCTTTACATGCAAGCGTGTGCATGGTCAACTGTCATACTCCATAAATATGTGTAAGAAAAAATGCAGGTTCCCGCATAGAGTTTCAGAAGACCAGACAAAGACTTTGTAAAACATGGGCCGCTTCAAGAACATAAGACCAATCTTACTGCCTTTACACCCAACAGTTTTTTTATGAGAACTCAGTCTGAAAGTTAGATTACTAAAAAGTAGTAATTGATAGAAGATACTCATGAGTAAAAAAACATTAGAAGTAGTGAAGAGAAGCCTCCTAAATCTCTCGGTGTAGAAAATTTGGGGGAACTTCAAATCTAGGAGGAGCGCACATCTGGATTTCCATCATTAGCAGCTCTATTGAACCAAGCTATAGCTTCATAGGCCGCTATAATGCATATAAAAGTTTAAGAAAAAAATCGAATCTATCAAGTTGTTTAAGTGTTGGAACAATTAAAAAAATGAGTGAATGACACAATTAAAAAAACTAAGAATGTGAAATGACTAAAAATTAATTATACACGAGATTCAGATTGCTATATATAACACATATTGCATATTCCAATGTTGTGGAGTGAGACTTACATTGTAGCCTTCTCTTCACAAAATCTTGTATTCTCACTTTGGACCCACACAATTACCTTGTAATTCCCTTGAGTGAATGACACAATTACCTTGCAATAATCATCCAAAAAAACAGGGTGTAGAGAGGATGGCAGAGGACACGCTGCAAACAAAGGAACCACTGGTGGCAGCCTCTCATTGCCATTTTCATGCACGCGCAATCACCTCGCCATTGCCAAAAGCTAGAGTTTTGTGCGGTCTCGGCAGATGATGGCGTGTAGACACACGTTCGTTGAGAGACCCCAAGAGGAAGGTATAAAGAGTACAACAACAAGTTTTCCCTCGGAGAGAAACCAAGGTTTAATCGGACCAGTAGGAGTAAGAAATCACATTTGAAGGTTGATGAGAGCTGATGTTGGCAGGACGCACTACCAGGCTGAGCAGCAACGTGGAACCTACACACAACACAACCAAGATACTTTGCCCCAACGAAATAGTGAGGTTGTCAATGTCACCGAACTTGCCGAAAACAAAGGATTAGATATATATAGTGTGGACAATTGTGTTTGTTTGCAGAAAAAGAAATGAGAACAATGATTGCAGTAAAAAAGACCAGTGCTTGCAGTAGGTTGTATTATGAGTGTAAAAGAATGGACTGGGCTCCACAGTTCACTAGTGGTGTCTCTCCGTGAAAGATAAATAACATGTGTGGTCAACAAATTACAGCTGGGTAATTGACAGAAATGAAGGTTGCACCGTAGTGCATATGCAAGACATAAAGATTACTATGTGATTCATGCAAGCATTACAACAAAATACATAGACCGTCATCCAACTTCATCTATGACTAATAATCCACCCTCTGAATATCATCCGAACAAACATTAGGTATTAAGTTGCAAGAAACAGATAATTGCATTAAGCAAAGTGTGTAATAAAAACAATAAAATCATCCTTAGAGCAAGCATTCGTGTTTTCTCCCTAATGGCAATAGCGCATCCTCCATCTGTCACGTTTCTATCACTCGAGCACAGATGCAAAGGAGGCATGAACCCACTATCAAGCATAAATACCCCCTCTTGGAGTTACTAGCATTTACTTGGCCAGAGCATCTACTAATAATGGAGAGAATGCAAGATCATAAATAACATAAGCATGAAGATAACATGATAAATTGATAATCATAAGATATAGCATTCAACATTCATCAGATCCCAGCAAACACAACATGTAGCATTACATAAAGATTATCTTGATCATGTTAGGTAGCTCACAAGATCTAAACATGAGGTACAAGGTGGAGAGAACAACCATCTAGCTACTGCTATGGACCCGTAGTCCAGGGATGAACTACTCACGCATCACTTCGGAGGAGGGCATGATGGTGTAGACCCCTCTGGCGATGAATTTCCCTCCCGGCAGGGTGCCGGGGAGAGCTCCAGAACCCTCCCGATCTCAGGATGACGATGATGGCGGCCTCGGGTGTTTTTCTGGGACGAAGTGGAATATATATAGGTTTTATGTCTCGGGAGTAATAAATAGGCGGAAGGGAAAAGGCGGTGAAGGCCGGGGGGGCCACACCACCCCATGGTGCGGCCGGGGGGCGCCGCCCTATCGTGTGGGCCCCCTGAGGCACCCCTTCAGGTCTCTTTGGGACTCCGTGGAACCTTCGGGAATTCTAAGACTTCCGGGCTTCAAATTTTCCAATTCCGAAAATATTTCCAGATCAACTTTTCTGAAACTAAAAACAATAGAAAACAGGGAACTCTCTCTGTGGCATCTTGTCAATAGCTTAGTCCGGAAAATCGATAAAAATGACATAAAGTGTATAGCAAACATGTGGGAAATAATAAGAAAACAACATGGAACATCATAAATTAATGATATTTTTATGACGTATCACCGGTTTATAGGATAGATAACCGTTTTATGAAGAAGGGGCTCTCGAATGAGTTGCTTGATCGTATCGTTCGTAGAAAGCTCAAACCGTTGTATCCTTGGCATCATCTTTCTTGGTTATTATTTGGGTTTTTTCCACCTGTGGTTTTAGAGTTTGTCTTGTTATTCTTGTCAAGCTCAAGTTCATCAAAAACGGATTTCGTATAAAAAACTTATTGCGTTTTTGTTATTGGAGGTTTTGTTGGTTCCTATCTTATAGAGAGGTTAGACTTTGCTCATTTGGTTTTATTATAACTTGTTGTACTATGATGTTTCTCTGCATATTCTTCTAGTGCTCGTTGTTGCGATTTCAACGAGCCCAAGAACGTGGAAAACGGAGTCCGGATGCAAAAGATATGACCGATTTTGTATCAGTGTTTTGGTAGTTTTCACCGGTGGCGGAAATTCCGGTCAAGAGCCGGAAATTCCCGGCCAGGCCGGAATATTCTGGGGCAAATATCCAGCCCAGACCAGAGAGCGGGCACTCGTGCTCCAGGAGAGTCTTGGACCGTCCGGAAATTTCTAGGCTTGAAATTTCCGGTCCGGGGGGGGGCGGAAATTTCCGGGGTAAGTGCAAAAATTCCAACCCAGACGGCTATAACGGCCATATTTCGTCGGAGGCTATAAATAGCCTTCCTCTTCCTCAGGAGGAGGTTGTCTAGACCATTTTCTATCTCCTCTATTGTTGACATTCAAGAGCTTGGATTTATCTCAATCCCTCCAATGATTCTTGTCCCTTTTTAGGGAAAAGAGAGAGGAGATCTAGATCTACTTTTCCACCAATCAATCTCTCCTCTTAGTGAGGGGAATCTATTGGATCTAGATCTTGAGATTCATTGTTTATTTTCCTTGTTCTTCCTCCTTCCTACCTCCATAGCATTAGTTGCTTTGGTGGGATTTGGGAGAGAAGTACTTGGCCACTTTATGTGTTCTTTCCATTGCATTAGGTGCATTGGCTTGAGTTCCCCACGGGATTCGTGAAAGAGAATTTTGTGATCTTATTACTCTTGGGTGCTTGGTCACAGGAGAGATCGTTTCTCTTGGGTGCATTGAGCACCCTAGACGGTTAGTGCTTGGAGCTTTCACCTTGTTGCAAGAATCTTTGTTGAGATCCTCCAATTGTGTTGTGGAGATAGCCTCAACCTTGTGTAAGGTTTGGTCAACGCCTTCAAGTCGACATCATAGTGGAAACGAGAATCTCCCTAATCGGAAAAGCTCAAGGAGAATAAGGTGTGCACATCCGTGCTATTGAGGAGCGCCTAAGTGGCTCCCCACCTATCCAATGAAGACATACTTCCCTTGGGAAGGAACTTCGGTAATCACATTGGTGTCTCCTTGTGCTTTGGTTATTTCTATACTCTAACTCGTTACTTATGCATTTACTTTTGTAATAGCCATCTTGCTTGAAGTCATCCATCTTGCTATCACTTTGTCGTATACCTTGCTTAGCATAAGTTGTTGGTGCACATAGGTAAACCAAGCTTGTATAGGTTTTGCGCTCGATAGATTAAACGCTGGTTTTATTCCGCATTTTATTCAAGCCTAAACCGTAATATTTTAAAGTGCCTATTCACCCCCTCTCTAGGCGGCATCCTTGTACTTTCAATTGGTATTAGAGCAAGGGATCTCATTGTTAGGCTTCACCGCCTTGAGAGTAATGATGTCGCTTAGTGAATTAGTGCATGATTCCACATTTCATTTCGATGGCACAAACTATGATGTTTGGAAATTTCGTATGCTCATTTATTTCCGGGTCATGGACCCACATATGGAGCAAATTGTATAGATTGGTTTTTCTCCTCCAAAGGATCCTCAAAATCCAACTTTAGAGGAAGAGAAAAACTTATCTCTCGATGCTCTTGCTATTAATGTGTTTTTCCTTCTTGTGAGCCTTGTAGTTATTAAGCCACTCTTTCCTCTCCGGAATGCTCATGAGGTATGGACAAAGCTTCAAGCTAAATATGGAGTGTCCAATATCGTTGAGGATGATTTCTCTCCCTCCATATCCGATCGTGATGAGTTCTCAACTTCTTCTACTTCACCACTATGTGGTAAGCCAATGAGATGGTGAGTAGTTATAGGCTTTGCAATAATGATAGTGAGCTTATTATTGATGATCATTCATCTCTATCTTATTGTCATGCCTCATCTTTGGATTTAAACACAATTGTCACTGTTTTACATGCTTGTGTTGATAGTCCTTGCATATCATGTCAACATTGTGTGTCTAAATCTCATGATGATATGCTTGATTTATCTTGTTCCCATGATAAAAATGATTGTGTTTCCTCTAGTCTTTGTGTGGCTAACAATGAAAGGAAACCCAACTCTGTATGGAACAAGATGTGGACTTGAGTGGTGCCTCAAGTAATGTTCCATCATCATATACCACATTTTGCCTCATGGCCAAGGATTAAAGGGTACCTTCTACTTTGAACCCCAATATATCTCATGTTGATAGAGATGAGTGGATAGCTTTGTGGTTAGCTATCCTTGATGGTGAGACCAAGAAAACTGTGAATGCTCTCCTAGTACAACTTGATGAGGCTAACTCTCTTATAGATGAAAAGTAGGATATCATCGTGACTATTGAAAGTAATAATGGTGGTCATTCTATCAAGGACAAAGAGCTTGAAAATGCTTTTGAGAAAGAGCGTTCCCTTAGATCTTCTCTTGAAGAGAAACTATCTAGTCTAGAAGAAACCTATGCTCTTAGTTTCTAAGCTTATAAGGGACAATGAATTATCTCTTGCTCTTGCTAATGATCTCAAAGATAAATATGATGATGTTTGTGCTACTAACTCTATTCTTACGAAGCATCTATATTAAAGGAGAATGTTGATTTACGGGCTCAACTTGAGTTGGTAACTAGTAATTATGGCAAATTGGAAGAAACTCATGAAAATATCTCAATCTCTCCTGCGGATCTTCTAGTATCCCATGAGAGGCTAAAATTAGCTCATGAGGCTATTTTAACTAAGGTAACATCTTGTGATCCTCATGTGGACAAATGCACAACCTCTACTCTAAATGCTATATTTACGTGTGCTAGTCCTAGTAATTCATCCTCTCGTAATGTTTCCACATCTTGTGATGAATTTCTTTCCTTGCCTTGTTCCTCTAAAAATGATGTATCTACTTCATGTAGCTCTTGTGTTGATACTAACCTTGTAGAGGGAGTCATTGAGCTCAAGGCCCAAGTCACTTCTTTGAAGAAAGACTTGGAGAAGTGTCATAAAGGGAAGTCCACGCTTGACAATATGTTGAGTGTCCAAAAATCCCCCAATGACAAGAGATGACTTGGATTCATTTCCAATCACAAGAACAAGTCCAAGGTTGTCAAGAAGAAGGGCCATGAACAAGTCAAGAATTTGGCCAAGATTGTTTCCTTCAAGTGCAAGGTTGAAGGGCATCATGTTAGATCATGCCCTTTGAAGAAGAAGCAACTTAGTTAGAAGCAACAAGGTAAGCGGCCAAAAGTCCAACCTCAACCTCAACTTCAAGTTGAAGAAAGGCCTCTTCCCATGAAGACTGAAGCTAATGCTTCTCAAGTTGAGAAATAAACTAAGAAGAATGGAAGGAGACGTTGTTGCTATTTATTCCGTGAAAAGGGCCATCTTGCTTCTTCATGCACTAATGGTACATTATCCAACCCTATCATAATTTATGACGTGTATTCCATTCGTAAGGATAATGTGGGCAATGTGTTTGCCAAATATGTTGGTAATCAAAGTGGTGTCAAGAAAAGAACCATTTGGGTTGTCAAGCCTATTGTGACTAACCTCTTAGGACCCAACTTGGTTGGGGACCAACAAGCTCAAACTTTATCAATAGGTGTTATTGGAGGGCATTGGAGACTTGGCTATATCATGAAGAATTAAGGGATCTTCATCACTTGTATTTTCCTCAAGACAAGTCATTTGGATTATCATGTCTCTATCTCATATTCTATGATCCTTCTTGTGGTAACTTGTATTTACATTTTATATATACATTAAAAGTTGCTTTCCCCTTTGCATGTGTTGGTTTTGTACCTTGCTTGTATTTTGTATATGTTGTGCTTACTACTTACTTAGTATGTGTTTGTCAGTTTGCACAACATGTATGTGTGAGTTTGCTTTGAGCCTTATTGTATCTTGATTGTATCTTATTTGGCTCTTTTGAGTGATTAATGGACTATCCTTTTTTGGGTTAATGATATGCCTTGGCACTTCACAATCCTAAAATGTATGTACATCAGCAATACCATTTAGTGTTGATATTTGAATATTCTCTAGCCTATATGTGGTATGTCATGCTCATGAGAAATTCAATTCTAGAATGTCTATGAATTATCTCTAGTTGTTCTTTATTTGCCTCTTGTTAAGAATATAAGGATTCTCATATTATGGGGGCGTAATATCCTTTGTGAATATTACAAACCTAAATAATGTGAACATTTGAGGTTTTGCCACCTAGAATTGATATTGTCAATTATCTTATTCCTATGTGGCATGTGTGCTCAAATAAGTTTCAATTTTCTTAAATGCTTTTATTTTCTCATCTTTCGGATCTTGTTTGTGAGAGAGTTTCTTGGTGAAGTTTTCCTCAAATGTGCACTAGTATGTATTATCTCGGAAACCGGTTGCTTCATCTTATATTAATCATTGCTTTGCATGATCATTCGACTATTGAAGCCACTAAGAATATCTATTTAAGCATGGTGTTTTAATTCCTATCTTTTTTCATATGGTTTTATTTTGTGAAAATGTTCATGCATATCTATGCAACATACCACCGAGAAATAAATCCGTGCTCCTTGTCCTTGACAAGTGATAATCTTATTTGTGGTAGAATTTATTGATCATATTTTACTTAGACTATTACTTTTATTTTCCATATTTCTTGCCAAGGAATTTCTTTGTGCTAACTCCTATTGTCTTCCTTGCCTATTGAGAATTCCTTTGTTTTACTCGTATTTGTTTGGTGTTATAATTGTTAAAGCTAAAACAAGGATCCCATTTGCGTGCGTATTGTATTAAAATTCTAAATTATAAATAATGCACAAATCACGGGGGAGCTTTCCTGTATTATTCAGAACACTAGTTTTCTTCTTTTGTCTTTAGATCTCTCTCAATTGGTATTTAATCTCGATGACGTGTCTTTAGGGAAGACAAACCTTTTCTTCTTGGTACTTTGTGCCATCATGAAAAGTGTAGAAGGTTTGGTTTAATTGTTGGAAGCTTGCTCTTTTGGGGAGTTGGTTATCTTACTCATTGATTTATTTTCAAATTGATCTATTTTGTATATTGGACTTCTTTTCATTAATGAATCTTTCTTTTGATATCTCTTTTGGGAGTTCAATATCTCATTTCTTGTTGTAACCTCTAATTGGTTTCTTTGAAGTGTCAATTGATTCTTTGTGATCTCGTTTTCACTTGTCTTTTGGTTCTTGAAAATCTTTGCATGCATATTTACTAATGTATTTGTTATGTCATGCTTACTTTCTTAGATCCAATATATAGGGTAAAATCCACCGAATCCTAATCGGCTAAGGTGTGCATGAAATTAAATTTCATATCTATATGCACATATTTATGTGGAGCTTATCTTACGTATTGTAGTTTGTCTAACTACTTTGGACCCAATGTGTTTGGGAAACCATTTTGTGCTTAAATGTGTTTTAGGTACATTTGAGATGCATTGGATGCTTGCCTCATTCTCAAGTAAGGTGTTTGCCACCATGATCTTATCGGAGTCAAGCTAGGATGATGGATTAACTCTTATCAAGAACAACATCTCCAATGCAATCTTGGTAACAAGTATCTCTCATGCATACTATTCTTGTATTCAACCTTTTGTAGGTTGCATCTTGGAATGCAAATTCTTTATTTGTAAAATTATTATCCCTTTGTGATACTTGATTCTTTCAAAACATTGCAACTATCTATTTTTCCCTTATTGGTATTTGTGATGTCTTTGGTGTGTTTGTCTTGGAAATTCATTTATCCCCATTTAAGATAAAATTGAGATATTTGCTATGCTTTCCATAAAAAAATAAATCTTATTGACGTATATATGAATTTCTCTTGGATATCATGTTCTTCACTTTCGTAACTATTTTGTGTACATGCTTCTTTGTGGATACATATTGTCTTGATTTGTGCCCACTTAGAAACTTATAGACATGATAGGAGTTACATATCTTTTTGGTATCCTATTCCTTTTGAGTCCACCCTTCTTATACCCTTTTCATTTGGGGTGACTCCCGAAAGTATTTTCCTTATGAGAGCTTGTCTTATATTATTTCATCTTGTGCACTCATTTCTTTTTGATTTTTTTTTGCCTCTAATGCTTACCTTGGTGGTCTTGTTGGTTTCCTTATGTTTGTTTGAGCCTTGTCTCATGGTGTTCCGTTCATTTGGTATCTTTTTTCTCAATCATTCATTTATTTTCTTCAAGTGTTATGCCTAGTTTGCTTTTTATGCTCTCTTGCACTTGTTTTGTGTTTTAGATGATATTGGGGGAGTGATTATCCCATCTTTGTGAACTTTGTATTAAAATGCAAAAACTATATATAGTGCATGAATATTGGGGAGCTTCATGATTTTTCTTTAGAACACTATTTTGCTAAAATCATAAAATCTTTGGTTCCGTTGGTTTTTCGGATCCTTTGTTTGTGCTCCTCCTCTTGGAATAAGTGTTAAAGGAATATAATATTATTTGCAATCTTTGGATCCTCAATATAATTTGATATCCTTATATTGGGGAGCTCTTACTATATTGGCCTTCTACATTTTTCCGCCCATTTCGGAAATGAATGCCAATGGGGGGAGTAGTTTAGAGGGTATAAGGGAATTTGGTTTAATGCTTTGGTTTTATTCTTAAGAATTTTTTCCTTCCATGCTCATGCATCCATGTGTATTTCTTTGCATGTTTGCTTAATTCATTATATAAACGCTCGTAAAAGGGATTGTCATCGATTACCAAAATGGGGGAGATTGAAAGTGCATGGTGCCCCACGTGTGCTTTTGGTAATTAATGACAATCCTTATGGACTAATATTTTCATTGAGATATCCTTTTAGGTTTTCCATTGACACTTATAATTAATATATTTGATATGATCAATAAGAAGAATTTTCATGCTATTATTGATCATATTGCAAGTATGTCTTGAAGAAAGAGATTGTGTGAACATTCATGTTTACCTTCAAGACATCATCATCCTGAATAAAGAGAAGATACTTGGTTGATCAAGTGGAAGTGAAAGTTCAAGATGAGCATCAAGAAGAGTTCAAATACTTTATGTTTGCCACCCATATGGAGATTATTGTCAAGTGAAGATGGACATGTGAGAAGCTCTCCCATATTATCTTATGGGGGGCAATTTACAAGTCTTCACAAAGCGAAGCGCAATCAAGAAAGGTTTTCCAACTTGAGATGATTAAGATCGTCATCATCTAGCTCAATTGGAATGCGCAAGGCAAAGGTGACCTTGATAGGTTTTCTATTTTACCGGTCTCATGATATTAGTAGGGAGACCGGGTTATAGGATAGATAATCGTTCTATCAAGAGGGGCTCTCGAATGAGTTGCTTGATCGTATCGTTCGTAGAGAGCTCAAACCTTTGCATCCTTGGCATCATATTTCTTGGTTCTTATTTGGGTTTTCTCCATGTGTGGTTTTAGATCTTTTCTTGTTCTTCATGTTAAGCTCAAGTTCATCAAACATAGATTTTTTATAGAAAACTTATTGCATTTTTGTTATTGGAGGATTTGCCGGTTCCTATCTTATAGAGAGGTCTAGACTTTTCTCATTTGGTTTTATTTTACCTTGTTGGACTATGATTTTTCTCTGCATATTCTTGTAGTGCTCGTTGTTACGATTTTAAAGAGCCCAAGAACGTCAAAAACAGAGTCCGGGTGCAAAAGATGTGAACGTTTTCGTATGAGTGGTTTGGCAGTTTTTAGCGGGGACGGAAATTCCGGTCGAGGGCCGGAAATTTCAGGGCAGGCCGGAATATTCCGGGGCAAATATCCGGCCGATACCAGAGAGTGGGCACTCGCGCTCTAGGGGGGTCTTGGATCGTCCAGAAGTTTCTAGGCTTGAAATTTCCGGTCTAGGGGCTGGAAATTTCTGGGGTAAGTGCGAAAATTCCAGCCCGGACACCTATAACGTCCATATTTCGTGGGAGGCTATAAATATCCTTCCTCTTCCTCAGGAGGAGGTTGTCCATCCCATTTTATCTCTCCTCAATTATTGACATTCAGGAGCTTGGATTTCTCTCAATCCCTCCAATGATTCTTGCCCATTTTTAGGGAAAAGAGAGAGGAGATCTAGATCTAATTTTCCACCAATCAGTCTCTCCTCTTAGTGAGGGGAATCCATTGGATCTAGATCTTGGGATTCATTACTTGTTTTCCTTGTTCTTCCTCCTTCCTCCCTCCATAGCATTAGTTGCTTTGGTGAGATTTGGGAGAGAAGTACCTGACTACTTTGTGTGTTCTTTCCATTGCATTAGGTGCATTGGTTTGAGTTCCCCACGGGATTCGTGAAAGAGAATTTCGTGATCTTGTTATTCTTGGGTGCTTGGTCACCGGAGAAATAGTTTCTCTTGGGTGCATTGAGCACTCTAAACGGTTAGTTCTAGGAGCTTCCACCTAGTTGCAAGAAGCTTCGTTGAGAGCCTCCAATTGAGTTGTGGAGATAGCCGCAACCTTGTGTAAGGTTTGGTCAACGCCTTCAAGTCGACCTCACAGCGGAAACGAGAATCTCCCTCATCGGAGAAGCTCAAGGAGAATAAGGTATGCAGATTCGTGCTATTGAGGAGCTCCTAGGTGGCTCCCCACCTCTCCAACAAAGACGTACTTCCCTTGGGAAGGAACTTCGGTAATCACGTCGGTGTCTCCTTGTGCTTCGGTTATTTCTATACTCTAGCTCGTTACTTATGCATTTACCTTTGTGATAGCCATCGTGCTTGAAGTCATCCATCTTGCTATCACTTTGTTGTATTCCTTGCTTAGCATAAGTTGTTGGTGCACATAGGTAAACCTAGCTTGTATATGTTCCGCGCTTGATAAATTAAACGCTAGTTTTATTCTGCATTTATTCAAGCCTAAATCGTAATTATTTTAAAGCGCCTATTCACCCCCCTCTAGGCGGCATCCTTGTACTTTCAACAGTGAGGTTGTCAATCTCACCGGTTTTGCTGATAACAAAGAGGTTAAATGTATGGTGTGGAAAACTATAGGAGAACAATGTGAAAACAGTAGTAGAAGTGTGAAAAGAGTGGAAACAGTGTGAAAACAGTAACTGCAGTGGTTGAATTATCAGTATGAGAAAATGGACCGGCGTCCATATTTCACTAGTGGTGTCTCTCCGTAAGAGATAGATAACATGTGTGGTGAACAAATTACAGCTGGGCAATTGATAGATATTGAAACATGCATGACAAGATGATTACTATGTGATTCATGTGGGCATTACAACAAGACTCATAGACCGTCATCCAACTGCATCTATGACTAATAATCCACCCTCAGAATATCATCCGAACAAACCTTGGGTATTAAGTTGCAGGCAACAGATAATCAAAATAAGCAAAGTGTGTAATGTAAACAATGTAAACATCGTTGTTTTCTCCCTAATGGCAACAACACATCCTCCATCCGTCACGTTTCTGTTACTCAAGCACAGATGCAAAGGAGGCATGAACCCACTATCGAGCATAAATACTCCCTCTTGGATTCACTAGCATCAACATGGCCAGAGCATCTACTAACAACAGAGAGCATGCAAGATCATAAATAACATACACATCAAGATAACATGATAGATTGATAATCAAGAGACATAGAATTCAACATTCATCAGATCCTAACAAACACAACATGTAGCATTACAATAAGATGATATCGATCATGTAGGGCAGCTCACGAGATTTAAACATGAAGCATAAAGGGGAGAGAACAACCATCTAGCTACTACTATGGACCCGTAGTCCAGGGATGAACTACTCACGCATCACTCCGGAGGTGGGCATGGTGGTGTAGAGCCCTTCGGTGATGATTTCCCCTCCCGACAGGGTGCCGTGGAGAACTCCAGAACCCTCCCGATCTCGGGTTGACGATGATGGCGGCCTTGGGTGTTTTTCGTGGAAAAGCGGGACCTATCTAGGGTTAACTATCTGGGGGGGATAGATAGGCAAAATGGCGATGGCGATGTGCGCCCGAGGGGCCCACACCACCCGGTGGCGCGGCCAGAGAGCACGCCGCCCTATGGTGTGGCCCCCTCCGGGTCTCTTTGGGACTCCGTGGAACCTTCAGGAATTCTAAGACTTGTGGGCTTCGAATTTTCCAATTCCGAGAATATTTATAGAACAACTTTTCTGAAACTAAAAATAGCAGAAAACGGGAAACTGGCTCTATGTCATCTTGTCAATAGGTTAGTCCTAGAAAATCGATAAAAATGATATAAAGTGTATAGCAAAATGTAGCAAATAACATGAAAACAACATGGAACATCAGAAATTATAGATACTTTTATGATGTATCAGTGGCGCTCTGATGTGTTTCTCTGGAATATGACGAACCCCCCTTGGTTTTTTAGGTCACGGGTGTTAAATAGTCGAAAGCGGAGCTCAAGGGGGTGCCTGGGGCAGCCATACCACCAGGCGGCGCGGCCTAGGGGGCGCCAGCCCATGGTGTGGGCCCCTCCTTGCCCCCTCCGGATCTTCTTCTAGCTCCAGGGGTCTTCAGGTAAAATAATGACTTCGGGATCTTTTCCGGGCAATTTCCTGAAACTTGATTTTTCTGCACAAAAACGAGACACCAAGGTAATTCTGCTGTAAACAACGTTAGTCCGTGTAAGTTGCATCCAAAACTCACAAGCTTAGAAGAAAACAACAACACAAGTGTTCGGAAAAGGAGATACGTTTTGGACGTATCAACTCCCCCCAAGCTTAGCTTATTGCTTGTCCTTAAGAAATTCAATTAACAATTGAGTGCGATAAAAGAACTTTTACGAACACATTTGTTTCATATGATGTAAATATTCTCACTACATGATCAAGTGCTTAGGAAATTCATAATAAGAAGTATGCAAATGAAGTCACCTAATAGTTATGCAAACCATGAAAATATTCCAACACACTAACGAGCAACATGAAATATATCAATTCACAAGATTGCAATGCTCATAATTAGATATGATAAAGTGGTATCTGTCTTGCCCTTAAAAGTGGAGAAAAACATAAATGCTAGGGCACCTCTGAGGTTCAAGTGAAGACTAGAAGTAAATATATCAAAGATAAAAGCATCAAAGTTATACCACAATCAACCGTGTTCTGGGACACACACATTATACTAAGAATGGCAGCTATGCTCTCAAGAAGGTGCATAAAGTGAGAAGGTGAATACTCAACGTAAAAGTAAAAAAAGGCCCTTTGCAGAGGGAAGCAGGGATTAACATGTGCTAGAGCTTTTTAATTTATTGAAAACAAAAGTAAAATTATTTTAGGAGGTGATTGTTCATGTCAACGAATGGTAATAGAGTCCTTGTTATCTTCTATACTAAACAAGTTGCGACTGGTCTTGAGTTATTTATATTAAGCATTTATAGCATGATCTTTATATAGTATGACACTCCTCCCCACCTTTCTTTCGCAAATCATGGCTAGCCGAATCCTCGGGTGCCTGCTAACAATCTCATACCATGGAAGAGTGCCTGTTTATTTGTTTAGATGTTATAATGGTCTAACCAGCTCTTTGCAAAATTAGTGACGAGCAGATGAAGCATGCAAGTCGGGGTACTTAATTAATATGGAAGATAACAAACCCAACTACTACTTCCTCATGAGCTAAAACGGTGTCACAAAGTGAGAAGTATTTTGAAGGTTTTAAAGGCAGCACATGGAAATTTACTTGGAGTGGAAGTGAAATACCACATATAGGTAGGTATGGTGGACACATTTAGAAAACTTTGGATTTTGGGAGTTGGATGCACGAGTAGAGCTCATACTCAGTACAGGTGAAGGCTAGCAATAGACTGGGAGCGACAATCAAGAGAGCAACAACTGTCATAATCATACTTGCGACAAAACAAAATTAACAGGGGCATAAAAGTGATACAAATACTCGGAGGCAAAATAAATCATCAAGGCTTAATTGACATTTTGTTTTTAGTCTTATGCATGCGTGAGCATGTGCCAAGTCGATTCAAGCAAACATTCAGAGGGAGATACCACAATGTCATACAGTTCTATGAATAAAACAATGCAAGCAAAAAATTTATACGACATGCTATCTACTATTAGTAAGTTGGAACTAAACATGAGAGAGCACAAACTACTAACCATCCATTAAATAACATACACCTTACACGAATAAACTAAGCATGTCCACATGGATGAGTATATGTACAAAAATGAAAACAAATAGAGTTCATACCAGCCTCTCACCTCAACTTGGATTGTCATAAATCGTCATCATTGCTCTTCACTTGTGTGCATCGAATGATATAAAATGATAATCAAGCTCCAATGGAGACACGGAAGACCGTTGAACTCTGCAGCAAAATTTACAAAACCAAAGAAGACCAACAAATATTTTTGGGTTTTCGAATTTGAAACAAGAACAAAAGGAAAACAAGCAAACAAAGCAAAATCTTTTTGGCTTTTTGAATATTAAACCGAAACCAGAATTCAAAGAAAACCAATGTAAGAAACTAAAGAAACAAATAAAGAGAAACAACATAAATATTTTTGGTCTTTTTGCGTTTTGGAAAGCAAGAGCTAAAACAATAAAAACAAACGAAGCGTACTGAACGAAAATATGGATATACAAAGAACCGACATAAACATGATATGTAGATGAGTGTGATGTTGGCATACCTCCCCTCAAGCTTAGACTTTTGGCCTAAGTGGAGATCAATCATGACATGGGTAGTAACCCCACGACGGTGGGTCAACCCTAGCATGGTCGTACTCAGGCGCCCATGAAGAAGATGAAGCAGCAGACGCAAAATCATAACCAGGATGTTGGTACGGAAACCCCGTAGAGTCGGAGGGCTGGACGAAATCATTTTCGTCCCCCTCTCCAACATCCTCTACATGCTTGGGATGCTCCTCCATGTATGCATCAAATTCTCTCTCTGAGAGTGACCATCCTTCCTTGACATTAAGGTTAAACAAAAGAGGCGCAAGAAAATTGACTACTCTACCAGATTTAGTTACCCTCCACCTTGATTTCTTGGAGAAAGTTATTTCATAGGATAAAGTGTCCAAGTTAGCATAGGAGGAAACACATTTATGTTGTATCATGGAATTAAGATCAAGCCTCTCTACGGAAAACTAAAAGTCTAAGTGGTGTGGCTCCACACCATGCAAAGCTAGTAAACGAGAAGAAATGAGAACTCCACAAATTCCGCCCTTCTCGCGGTTAGCAGCAAGACGAAAAGCAATTAGAGCACCAAAATTATTAGACCTATCATGCTTCAACGCAACCGAGATAAAATCTAGATCATAAACAAATAACTTGTTTATATTTTTCTAGCAAGCACACATTTGGCATTAAAATAGGCAAAATATCGAATAGATGGAAGTTGAATGTTTCAAATTTTACCACTCTCTTCTGAGAAACTTCTCTCTTGGCAATTTTTTTTATATAAATCCATCAGTGGTTTGGGCTGCCCTCTTATCTTCTCCCGTGATCCCCACTGTGGCACCCTAATAGCTGCACAAAAATCATCGAAAGGCAAGTTGACAGCTTGATTATAAATTTTGTAATGAACCATGGGGTTAGGAGAGGACCAACTTAACCTAAAATCCTGTACCACAGACATAGTTAGTTTAATGTGTTGCATCGGTTCACCCTCAATGAAATGTTCCAATCCTGCATTAGAGACAAGAATTCAGAAATCTTACAAGATTCCCGCAGCATGCATAAATTCATGGCATGGATAAATGGATGGGAATACTCTTTCTTCTCGGTGTACTTGCATGACCTCATGCACCTCCAACTCATTTTGGTTAAGTTGGTGTACATTATGCTCCATCTCTAATTTTTTTGACAATCACCATAAAAATCGATTTTCGAGCAACTATATGATAGAGACTACTATAAAGACTTGTAGGAGACCTATACATGCATCAAAACTAATTTATTTCAACCTTAATCAAGCATGCAAACTCACATAACTTGTCACCTACAGTACCAAAATACTCAAGAAATACTCCACTAAAGAAAATTCTACTTGGATAATCAGAGGAGTCACATACCGAAGAGAAAATGCTCCAAATTTCAGCAACAAAGATGGGCTGAGCAAGGAGATCCAAAAATCACGAGGAAGAACAACAAGAGCTTAGGATCCAGGGATATTTTTGAGTTGGTGGAGAGAGAGGAGTGTTTGGCAGGAAGGAGAGTAAGTGGAAGGCCAGGGGGCCCCACACCATGTGTTAGCACCACCTAGTGGTGTGCTTGCATTGTGGGTCCCCCAGGTACCTCTCTACCTCATTTTTAACGTAAAAATTTAATATAATTTTTCTGGAATTTTTCGAGAAACTTTATTTTCGAGGTATTTTCAGAATTTAAGAAATAATTATAAACCAGGAAAACAATTATGGAATGATGGAAAACAAAACCAAAACCAATTCTACAGAGGTTCTAAAACATTCTAATGTGAAAATAACCAGTGAAAAAAAGGTGGAGGTGGTGAAAACAAAATTATGGGTGGTGAAAACATGTGCAACAAGGTGAAAACAAAAGTAAAAATGGTGAAAACAAACATAAACTTGGTGAAAACAAAAGTAGGCAAGGTGAAAACATAGTGAAAACATTGTTTTCTTCATTTCAAACCACTTTGTTAACAAGGATGATCAAGTCTTGTTACCAAAATAACTTTTATGAAGCAAAACTTTGTATATCACTAAATGATTATGTTACCTCAACTTTAATGGACATAGTCTCAATCATAATAATTTCATATTCTTTTGTGGCATTGGAATAGGACAATAGAATTCTCCAATCTTGATGGTCTAAGTATTTTCAACTGAATTTAGACCATATTTCCTATCAATCTTTTTGGGAAAATAAACGGTGTGGTCTTTATCATTGACATTAAAAGTTACTTTTCCTTGGTTGAAATCAATAACAACCCCTGCAGTGTTAAGAAAAGGTCTCCCAAGAATAATAGACATATTATTATCTTCAGGTGCTTCTAGCACAACAAAGTCAGTTAATATTAAACAACTAGTAGCCATTTGAACAGGAACATTCTCACATATACCAACGGGAATAGGAGTAGATTTACCATCCATTTGCAAGGATATATCAGTGGCTATCAATTTTTCCAGAGAGAGTCTCTTATAGAGAGAAAAGGCATAACACTAACTCCTTCTCCCAAGTCACATAAAGGAGTTCTAATATAATTATTTTTAATGGAGCATGGAATAGTGGGTATACAGGATCTCCAATCTTCTTTGAAACCTTACCATTAAAAGAGTAATTAGCAAGCATAGTGGAAACTTCCTCATTAGGAATTTTCCTTTTGTTAGAGATCATATCTTTCATATATTTAGAACGAGGAGGCAATTTAATAGCATCAATCAAAGGAATTTGAAAAAAAAGGTTTCATCACTCACAAAACTTGTTATAATGTTCTTCTTCCTTTGATTTATGTTTCTTATTTGGAAAAGACATTGGTTTTTGTACCCAAGGTTCTCTTTCATTACCATGTTTATTAGCAATGAAATCCTCCTTAGTATACTTTGCAGTTTTAGTTTGCTTTTCAGGTTCAACTTCAGTTTCTTCCTTATCAAAAGCATCACTTTTATCATTACCACTTTTATCATTACCACTTTTAGTTTCAGCATCAGAGATAGATATACTATTAGGATCTTTAGCAGGTTCAGGAGATTCTACAACAGTTTTATGTTTCTTCTTCTTTTTCTTAGAAGAAATATTATTGTTTTTAGGTTATTGAGAATCTTGTTCAATTCTTTTAGGATGTCCTTCAGGATACAAGGGATCCTGAGTAGAAACACCACTTCTAGTAATTATTTCATAAACATGTTTTTCTCTAGAAGCATTAGCTAGCAAATCTTTTTGCACCTTAGTAAGTTGATCAATTTGAGTTTGAACCATATGAAAATGTTTGACAACCATTTTAACATCATTATAGGTTCTCTCAACAATACCATGCAAATTATCAATAGCTCTAGAGTTTTCCATTAGATGATTTTGCACTCTCATATTAAAATTATCTTGCTTAATAATATAATTATCAAATTCATCTAAGCATTGATCAGGTGGTTTAGAATAGGGAATATCTCTATTATAAAAATACCGGAGGGAGTGTACCTCAACTGTGGGTGGATGAGGAATTGGTTTACATAATTCTTCTATAGGTGGTAAATTATTCACATCTTCAGATTTAATACCCTTTTCTTTAAGAGATTTCTTGGCTTCCCTCATCACTTCATCATTTAATTCAACCATTCCCATCTTCTTGGGTGTTGGTATTGGTGTTGGTTCTGGTGTTGGTGTTGGCTCATGTATAGTCCAATCATCATTATTCTTGCTTCTATTAGCCAATAATTCCTGAGCTTCCTCTGGAGTTCTTTTCCTAAAAACACAACCAGCACAACTATCAAGATATGTGCTAGATTCAACAGTTAGTCCATTATAAAATATAGCTAGGAGCTAATTTTTAGGTAATGAGTTTCCAGGGCTAGCTCTTATTAAAGAACAAAACCTTGACCAAGATTCATGCATTCTCTCTCCTTCAATTTGCTTAAACTTAAAGATATTCTGCGAAGCAGCATTTGATCACTAGCAGGAAAATATTTTTGAAAGAAAGCATTAACCAAACCCATAGGACTATCAATAGATCCAGGTGAAAAATTGTTAAACTAAGTTTTAGCTTAATCTTTCAAAGAGAAAGGGAAGATCTTGGTAACAAAGTAAGTGCGCTTCTTAATATCATCAGAAAATAAACTACTCAAAGATGAAAGTTCATTCATATGTTCCATAACACTTTTATTTTCAGTACCACAAAAAGGTTTTTCCTCAACAATAGATATATAATATAAATCTAGAGAGAAATCATAATCCTTAACTTTAATGTGTATGGGAGATGTAGCAAACTTAACATCAAGAGAAGGTTTATATTTAACAACACGTCTTGCAAGAAGACTCTTAATAGCACTTGCACTAGTAGTAGCTTGAACTTCTTCAATAAAGTCATCATTAAGTTCAATGTAAGTTTCCTCAAGATCATCACTAGGACTTTCTCTAGACTCAGGTGAATTAACAGGTGCACCAACATTTTCATCAGGAATTTCAGTGTTTTCAATTTGTTTAGATCTAGCAATTGTAGCATCTAGGAAAGTACCATCAAAAGTATCAGAAGCATTTTCGGACTCCGCAAAAGCAGCAATGTGTGTAGCATGTGGTGGTGTAAGAAACTTACTCATTACAGACGATGAATCAAGAGCAATAGAGGTGTTCAGATTTGTACCTCTCCTTGTAGTGGATGGTAATATAGGGACTTTCCCATCACGAGTTTTTTACATGATGAAAAATTTGCAGCGAACAATATCACGTTCAAGTGAGCAAATAAATAAAGCTATGCTCCCCGGCAACGGCGCCTGAAAATAGTCTTGATGATCCACAAGTATAGAGGATCGCAATAGTCTTCGAGGGCAGTAAAACCCAAATTTATTAATTCGGCACAAGGGGAGCCAAAGAATATTTATAAGTCTTAATAGATGAGTTGTCACTTCAGCTGCACCTAAAAGTAGACTTGCTCGCAACAGTTTATTAGTGGTAACAGTTTTATAACAGCAGCAGTAGTAAAATAACAACATGAGTAAAATAGTAACATCGGTAGCAATTGTGGGAAACAACAGGATTAAAGTATTGTAGGCATAGGGAATGGATGAACAGACGTTGCATGGATAAGATAGCTCATATAATAATCAAAACATGGGCATTGCAGATAGATAATAATAAAACATCCAAGTACTAGGCAAACCATAGGCATGTAGTCGTACGCGCTCGCAATGAGAAACTTGCACAACATCTTTTGTCCTACCAACCGTTGCAGCGGGGCCTCAAGGGAAACTACTGGTAATTAAGGTGCTCCTTTTAATAAAGCACCGAAGGAAAGCATTAACACTCTCTGAACACATGTGATCCTCACATCGCAGCCATCCCCTCTAGTTGTCCCAATTATTGTCACTTCGTGGCCTCGGGTTCCGGACAACGATATGTGTAAACAACTTGCAGATATGATAAAAAAACATACTTATACTCATGAAACAATAACATGTTCAGATCGGAGATCATGTCACTCGGGCCCTAGTGACAAGCATTAAGCATAACAATTTGCAACAACGATATATAATAGTAACAACGGATACTAGGCACTATGCCCTAACAATCTAGCATTATTACATGAACGATCTCATCCAATCCCTTCCATCCCTCTCAGCCTATAGCGGGGATTACTCACACATGGATGGGGAATCATGAATGATTGATGGAGAAGTGGTGGCGATGACGATGACGATGATCTCCTCCGAATCCCCGTCCCGGTAGGGTGTCAGAACAGGAACTTCTGATCTCCGAATTGGGTTTCGAGGTGGCGGCAGCGCTCTGGTGTGTTTCTCTGGAATATGACGAACCCCCTTGGTTTTTAGGTCACGGGGGTTAAGTAGTCGAAAGGGGAGCCCGAGGCAGCCACACCACCAGGCGGCGCGACCTAGGGGGGGCGACAACCCATGGTGTGGGCCCCTCCTTGCCCCCTCCGGCTCTTCTTCTGGCTCTGGGGATCTTCGGGTAAAATAAGGACTTCAGGATCTTTTCTGGGCAATTTCATGAAAGTTGTGATTTTTCTGCGCAAAAAACGAGACACCAAGGTAATTCTGCTGAAAACAACGTTAGTCCGTGTTAGTTGCATCCAAAACTCACAAGCTTAGAAGAAACCAACATCAAAAGTGCTCGGAAAAGGAGATACGATTTGGACGTATCAACAACCATCTAGCTACTGCTATGGACCCGTAGTCCAAGGATGAACTACTCACGCATCACTCCGGAGGCAGGCATGGTGATGTAGAGCCCTCCGGTGATGATTTCCCCTCCTGGCAGGGTGCCGGGGAGAGCTTCAGAACCCTCCCGAACTAGGGTTGATGATGACGACGGCTACGGAACTTTTCGTGGATGGAGGCTCGGGTGTTTAGGGTTTTCCCGATGAAGAGTATATATAGGCGAAATGGCGATGTTGGTGGGCGCCCGATGGGCCCACACCACGTGGTGGCGCGACCAAGGGGAGCATCGCCGCCCTATGGTGTGGCCACCAGGCGGCCCCCTCCGGGTCTCCTCCGGACTCCGTGTACGTGACAGAAAAATAGGACTATAGGATTTTGTTTCGTCCAATTCCGAGAATATTTCCAGAACAACTTTTATGAAACAAAAAAACATCAGAAAATAGAACTGTTGCTGTGGTATCTTGTTAATAGGTTAGTCCGAGGAAATCCATAAAAATGCTATAAAGTGTATAAAAAACATGTAGCAATTGGCATGAAAACAACATGAAACATAAGAGATTATAGATACGTTTGAGACGTATCAGCATATTTGACAAAATTCCATCCGGTTTGCTAGCGAAGCAGCGACCCCATGGGCATGCCAATAGCGGCCCAACAACGTCTTCTAACTATTGCTTCGGGCATGATAGATGCCGTACCTGCCGCCGCGCTAGTGAAGAGAGCTTGGAGGATATCGACTGGAAGTCAGACGGGAAGGAGAAAAGGCCAATTACGTGTGTTTTATGGAAGGTCTAAAGGAAGGTTGATGGAGATTAGCTCGAACGCCATTATTCTGCCGCCTTCAGTTTCAATACGCAACTAAATAAGAAGTTGGAAAGACGGCTCTAGGCCGAAGCAGGTCACACGAGAGGGCTACTAGGCCAGATTATCCGTCCAGCTTCACGACCCAGTTTACCTGAAGGCGCTGAAAACGATATGCGGAACATGAGCCCTGCTTATTGTTGCCGCGGTAAAATCCCCAGGGACGCTCGGTGGAACGACGGAATTGATCCGTGACGTCCAACATAACCATCCGATGGCTGAGAGCCTCAAATCACTATGGTGGCTCATATGTTGTTGAATTTTACTATTTCTAAATGTATATGAAGTAAGATATTAATGCATGTTGATATATCTTGGTACGATATTAATTGCGTGGCTAATCATATGGTATGTCGTTGGTTGAGTCTAAACGTATTCATGGACAATGGCATTGGTGGATAATTAGCGCGTTAAACGCGTTCACGGCATGAACAATGGTTGACAAGACCGTCTTACTTTATTCATTGATGTCATATTAGAGAAGACAAAAAAAAGAACACGCTATACACTGATTTACTTTTTGTGTTATCTCTAATAATAAGTGTTTCCTGGTCCTAAATTTATGATATGATTACAATTTAATTAATAGACGAGTGACTATGAGAAGTCAACTTGTACCCTCTCCATCTTATATTAATTGTCTTAAAGTTTGTCTTATCAAGAAAGGAAACCAACTTGATTTCATTTCTCTCCTTTCAAGTCAGCAATGATCTTATATGTCGGAGTTAAAATATCGTAAAACGCTGAAGATAAGCCGGGGGATCGCGACACTCGATCCCCCGCACGCGCTGCACGCCATGCGTCCATGCTGGCGGAAGGAATAACCCCAAGCGGCCCACCCTCTTTCCTTATCCTTCTGTGGCTCTCTCCACCACTCCTTCCTTCCCCGTTCTTTTTTTTTACCAACGAACAACCGCCGTGGATGGCGCCGCCATTGCTCACGCTTAGGCCGCGCCGCTGCTTCTCCTGTTGAGGACGCACCGCCGCTGCTCTTGGGAGGCCGCGCCGACTCTATTCCCGTGGAGGCCGCCGGGGGGCGCGCCGCTGCTCTGCGTCGGGAGGTGGCCGCCATGGCGGGCAACGGGAAGAGCTCCATGGCGGCGACCGGAGGCGCGCCGTCGATTCTTGGGGAGCGCTGCCCGGCCACGAGTCCCGCGTCTCCGCCGAGCCAAGAGGCGGCGGGCCGGCAAGAGCGGGTTACAGGCGAGGCGGCTCGAGTGGGCCGAGATCGAATCGGTCACCGACATCTTCTCGTCCCGCTTGATCGGCCAGGACAGGTTCAGCACCGTCTACCTCGCCTTGCTCACATCCTCACGCGCTCGGCGCCGTCAAGGTGCAGCGGAGCAGCGAGGCCTGCACCTCCCGTGACTCAGCCCACAGCTCCCGCACCGAGATGCTGCTGGTGTGGTTCCCGCAGCACGGAGGTGCTACACGGGGGTGTGCGGCGGTGCTGAGATGGAGCACCGATGGTGCTACAATGGTGCTTCCGTGGTTTTTCGTGTTTCGGATGATTTTTAGAATTTTGCTACAATCATGTATTTTTGTTGCTATTTTTGTACATTTTTTTTGCTACGAGAACTGGAGCAATATCTCCGGCGAGGTCATTGTTTTGCTATTATTATTCCAATTTTTTGCTATTATTATTCCAATTTTTTGCTACAACAGTATAAGTTTATTGCTATGAGATTGTCCGGCGAGAGTCTCCCCGACGATGTCTCCGGCGAAGTTGATTTTTGCTACAGTAGCACAATTTTTTTGCTATAATAATTCCGGCGAGGTCTCCGGCGAAGTTTTCGGTGAGGTCTGACATTTTCTTTTAATTTTTCACGAAACGTTTTTTTTTGCTACATAGGATAAAAGCGGGATGTTTTTTTTTGCTACGCAGAACAAATAGGAAATTTAGGCAGAAAAAGCTACACGTGGCAGCACGGGGACCGGGGATGAAAAATTTGGATCCCGGGGGACGCCCGACACTGTCCTAAATTTATGGTATGATTACAATTTAATTAATAGACGAGTGACTATGAGAAGTCAACTTGTACCCTCTCCATCTTATATTAATTGTCTTAAAGTTTGTCTTATCAAGAAAGGAAACCAACTTGATTTCATTGCTGATGATAAGGAAACCAACTTGTCTAATTTTTTGCTACAACAGTATAAGTTTATTGCTATGAGATCGTCCGGCGAGAGTCTTTCCGACGATGTCTCCGGCGAAGTTCCGGCGAAGTTGATTTTTGCTACAGTAGCACAATTTTTTTGCTATAATAATTCCGGCGAGGTCTGACATTTTCTTTTAATTTTTCACGAAACGTTTTTTTTGCTACATAGGATAAAAGCGGGATGTTTTTTTTTTGCTACGCAGAACAAATAGGAAATTTAGGCAGAAAAAGCTACACGTGGCAGCACGGGACCGGGGATGAAAAATTTGGATCCCGGGGACGCCCGACACTGTCCTAAAATATAACCATCGTAAGCTCAAAAGGATGTGATTGTTTGGATATCCGATTCTGTGTTTTTTATATTGGTGTAGATATAGATAGAAATAAATCCTAATTTATCCAAACTGATTGCAAAAAATTATGGGATAAAATTTACTTATAGGAAACAGATAATGGAAGCTAACAAAGTGCCACAAACAAAGCCCCTCCCTCATCGCGCGCACGTTCTCCTGGTAACTCGATCGGACGCTGGGGGGCAGCTCCCATCGTGTGGCAACAAACTGCTACTACTCCGATCCCTAGTCCCCCCCCCCCCCCTTCCTCCCCCCACTTCGGACCTAGAGCTGCCGCCCGCCTCACTCCGGCCCCTCCGCCTCCACCCCGCCCCGCCTCATCGTCCTGCCCCTTCTTCCTCGCCTCACGGGACGTCCACGCTGCCGTTTCCACCCCGTCCCGGGCCTTCCAGTTTGAGGTACGAGCTAGGTTTTTTTTTCCCCATCCAGCGAGCGATTCTCTCAGTCAAATCGATCCCACTAGGGATGGAGGGAGGGGACCTTCACAATTTCTGTGTAGATCCGCTCCTGATTGCCCCTCCTCGACTAATGCCCTAGCTTCTACTGTTCCGCTGCAGGGGGGAGGGCGGCGACGGCGAGCCGGTGGTTCCGACTCCGGTTGATGGTACAATGAGCGGCCACAACACCCGCAACAAGAACAAGCGCCCGCGGGCCAGCGATGACTCCTCCGCCAGCCCCTCCCAAGCCGTCCTCAAGTACGCATTGTCTTCTCCCCTCCCCTTCCTTCGTGGAGATTCGGTATATTTGACGAAAACAAAGAAACGGGTCAGCTTCCAATGTTTCTGCTGCTAATAATCTGTATACATATGCAGGAGGATACATTCCACCGGCACCGTCACGGCCGACGACATCCGGCAGCTCTACAACGTGCGCAGGCCGGCCTGCCAGGGCTGCCACGGGAACACAAAGGACTCGCCCAACTGCTTCTGCGGCCTGGTGCCCGCAGGCGCCGGCGGGGCGAGGAAGGCCGGCCTGTGGCAGAAGCACGTCGACCACATCCGTGGCCTAGGCGCAGACCCATCCAAGGACCTCCGCGAGTCCACGGACACGCCCGCCGGGCTGACAAACCTGGGAGCCACCTGCTACGCCAACAGCATACTCCAGTGCCTCTACATGAACACCTCCTTCCGCTCGGGCATTTTCTCCCTCGAGCCCGAGACCCTGGAGAAGCACCCTGTGCTCGACCAGCTCGCCCGCTTGTTCGCGCAGCTGCACTCCAGCAAGATGGCGTTCATCGACTCGGCGCCCTTCATCAAGACGCTGGAGCTCGACAACGGCGTCCAGCAGGACAGCCATGAGTTCCTCACCTTGTTTTTGTCTCTGCTGGAGCGCTCACTGAGCCACTCCAAGGTCCCTGGCGCCAATGCTATGGTGCAGCATTTGTTCCGAGGGAGTGTGTCACATGTGACCCGGTAGGTAAAATACCCAAATGTATTTCGAGTCAGACTTTACTAGTCTCAGTTTTCGCATTATCTGGTCCTTACTGTTTACATGAGAAAAAATTGTGCTCAGGCACAAACTGTGGTTTTGTTTCGATTACTCACATACTTTGTGCTCAGGCACAGACATGCTTTCAGTCTGCAAGATCTTTGTACACAATGTACCATACTATTATAGTGCATTCACAATTTCACATCAAAACAGCCTGCACACTTACAAATATGACATTGCTTCTACTGCTTAATTTTGTGAAGAGCTGATGTCAGTCATTATATATGCTTTAGGTGTTCAACATGTGGAAGGGATTCTGAAGCATCTTCAAAAATGGAAGACTTCTATGAACTGGAGTTGAACATTAAAGGCTTAAACAATTTAGAACAAAGTTTGGATGACTACTTGAGCGTGGAGGCACTGGATGGGGATAACCAGTATTCTTGCGAGTCGTGTCAGAAGAGGGTTGATGCAACTCGCTGTATCAAACTCCGCTCGCTTCCTCCTGTCGTTAATTTTCAGCTCAAGCGTTATGTATTCTTGCCAAAGGTGATATACCCTGCTCCGAGACTAGTCCATTTTTTTTTCTTTCCCATACGTTCCGTCCACTTCCATCTTGTCTGCTTTCTCTCTTTTTGTGCAAGAAATTTGTCTAACTTGTTTTCATCCCCAGACAACAACGAAGAAAAAGATATCTTCATCATTCAGTTTCCCGGGACGATTAGATATGGGAAAGCGGCTGTCAGACCCTTCATCTAGTTACAATTATGACCTCGCTGCTATTTTGATTCACAAGGGAAGTGCTGCTAATAGTGGGCACTATGTGGCACATATAAAGGATGAAAGTAGCGGCCAGTGGTGGGAGTTTGATGATGAGTGCGTATCTAAACTTGGTTCTCATCCTTTTGGTGAAAAGCCAGGCAAGTCATCTGATAAAGCTGATCAGAAATCTCAAGGTACTTCTACAGACGGTTCTGTTGCAAATGGAAATAACAGTAGCAATCATAAGGCTGCACCGACTTCTGCTATCGGAGAGATGTTTTCTTCCACAGATGCTTACATGCTAATGTACAAACGTTCGAGTAAGGATGACAATGGTGTTGAAAGCAACAATAATGTGGAGGCCAATACTAGTTCACTTCCACAACATTTTATGGACGAAATTGATGCATTGAATGCATCGTATGTAAAGGAATGTGAGGAGTACCAAAGTAAGAAAGATAGCTTTTTGGCCTCCGTAACAGAGAGGCGCCAAGAAGTAAAATCTGTTCTTACAGAAGCACCTGCTACTCCAGACGATGATTCTTATTTTTGGATTTCAGCTGAGTGGCTTCGCCAATGGGCAGATAGTGCTACCCCTCCCTCGTGAGTTCCATAGAGTGTCCTTTCTATTTATTTTTCCTGTATATTAGAATGCTTTATTATTTAGTGCCGTGGCAACAAAGTCTAAACAAATGTCTCTTACTTAGTTCTGTATAAATTCATACCTTCTTGCTGTTGTGACCATGCCGTACTGCTGTAATGTTAGCTTATCATGGGCCACACATCTGTGGATTGATAAATAAATCTGGGTGTTAATTGCATATAATGCTTCAATTTGTATCACAAAACATCAAGTATCTGTGTATGTACATTGCATTTATTTATTGACTTTACACAGCAACCCTCATGATAGATCAAGGTCTTGTAATGGCATCATCTGCCTGTATTGCTAGGGTTAACCTATGCGGATCATGTACTAAAGAATTGGTCTTGTAGTTAATTTAAGCTATTGTTAGTTGCTGATATTGTCCATTTTTGAGCCCTGGGTTAGATCAGATTTTCTTTACGTGATATAAACCACTGGTAGCCTTTTGAATCCTGGGATTTGCTTTTTCCATCAGAATATATAGAATAATTATCTAATTGTTGGTCCTGTAGACAATACTTTGGCCATCCGAATGCAACAAACGATTTTGGATCTGTGTTAAAAAAATACTTATGATTGTCATTTTGCATCACATAAACCACATAGTAATGATCTAATTGTTGGTCAAAGCCTTGTATTAAACTCTTAACTTTTACCAATCTAATTTGCAATCCAAAACATATTATGTGTTATATTGTGATTTTGCATCACATAAACCACATAGTAATGAACTAATTATTGGTCAAAAGCCTTATCTTAACTTTTAACCAATCAAAACAACGCCTTTTATACTCGCAAGAAGGTATGAAAGTGGTCTTCTCTCTAAAGTACATCTCAGAGAATTTCAGCATCACATGTGTGAGCTTAAGCACATTTTACCCAATGACTGATAAATTAACTAGAAGTACGCTTTACATCGCGTGTGTACACAATTCATTATCAGTAACAAGAAGCGAACCATGAAGGAATTAAGGTAGTGCAGAAAATAACGGTAGTGAACCATTTTGGCACACTCATTGGTTTTGTAAAATATGTTCTCTCCTGATGTACGTGCTATATGTAGAAATTCTCTAGATTTTCCCCACTGAAATTTTGTATGACTACACTCATTATCAAGGCTGTTAAAAACAGGGTTGAGTTTAAACTGTAGTTCATTTCTTGAACAAGATTAGCAGCTACGTTTCCAGTTGACGAGGAACTGTAGTTGCCGCTGGGTTTCACCTGAAACTGTTTTTGGACCTTATTACAACATTCATTTTGGTTCTGCAGCTCCATTGACAACAGTCCAATTCAATGTGAACATGGAAAGGTTCCAGCATCTAAAGTCACATCCATGAAGCGATTATCGGCTAAAGCTTGGGAAAGGCTACTTTCCAAGGTGAGAAATTTCCCTGCTTAGTGGTTTTCATTTCTTAGAATTGTTCCCCTCAGATTTCTCATGACTCATGAGTAATGTTTGCTATTCGTGAGAATGTCTTCAATTCTTTGCAAGAACTCTTCTTTTCTTGCCCAGTTCTGAGCTATTAATGTTTCTGGAATAGTCTTGTGAATATTGCTTACATTTTTTATTGGAAACATACTAGTATGGAGGAGGACCAACACTCAGCAAGGATGATGTTTGCATGGAGTGTCTTAAGGATGGAGCAAATACTGCAGTGTCTGCTGATGTCTACCGTGATCGAAAAGCATCATTAAAAAATCTTGCAGAAATAGCGCTTACTGGAAAAATTCCAGATGGTCTTTGTTACTTTGTCTCGAAGGCATGGTATGGAAAGGACATCCTTGTCTCAATTTCTGGTCTTGGTTCTGTACGTGACTCGCAGAAATTAATATTGTTTTACTGCACTTAAAATTATTTCCTCGCCTGCTGCATTTGTGGAGCTATTTATATATAAATATAATATTCTGCTTATAGTCCTTTCCAATGTCAATCTTGTAATAGTGATCTTAGTGTGTGTAAGAATTTTTATCTGTGGTTCCACTAACAAGAGTCGTATCGAAAGTCTGTATCTTTGTCTTTAGCTTTTATATTACCTTTTAAAGGTTGTTGATCGTGTTAAGTTTATTTTTGTGCAATACCGCAACCATTGTCTGACATGTTATATTATGTAATGTAATGCCCTGGTATATATTTCTTGTAGACGGACAATGCATCACCATGGTGTGGTCAATCATCACAGTTTTATTAGGATATTCATTTTAACCAGTTACCAGTTATAATCTAAGTCAATAAATTTCACACTCCAGTCATACTGATCTACTTACCTTGTTGCTACCAGGTTGACCCATTGGCTGCGAAGAAAAAATGTGGATATGAATTCTGCTGTTGATAATGGACCAACAAGTGCTCTAAGATGCAGCCATGGGCATCTTCTTCCAGAGCACGCTCCTGGAGCAAAGCGGGTATCTGTGCCAGAGAGCCTATGGCTGTTTCTCTATGAAACCACCAGTGCAAGGAAAGCTGACGATATTGTGACTTTTCCGTCAGATTGTCAACCATGTGAAATTTGTGACCAGAAATTGTCAGTTGTCGCTTCTGTTGAGGATAATCTTAGGTGAGCGAAGATACCATAGTACAACAAATTTGTTAATGTTGGATAATGGGCTGTTCACTTAAAGTGGATGGTTAATATTACTTTTCTTTTGGCATCTCATTTATCTCTCCAGAGCAGTGAAACTGAAGCAACGGCAGAAACATGAAAAGTTACTATCTGGGAAAGGCTTTGCACTTAACCCTGGGCAAAAGTATTATTTGGTTCCTTCCTCATGGCTGTCAGAATGGAGAGCTTACATTACAGCGACTGGAAAAAATGTTTCGTCATCACCAGAACCTCTAAGTCTCGAATCTGCTATAAATTCACTTAAATGTGAGAAGGTAAACTAACTCTGTCTCTGTTCTGCTGACTAGTCCTGTATGCCGGTACATGTATTTGGTTCTGAAAAGGCCAGGAAAGAAAGACTATAACTCTAGTATATAAATTCGTAGAGTCAGATCAATCATCAATGCTAAGCTTGGTGTCAGGATAAATGGCTTGAAGTTAATTTGCTATTTTTCTACTGTGAGATCATTTGATGACTATTAGTAATTTTTGTAAAGCAGTGGTGAAGACATCAGTTCATGATTACTTGTGAACTGAATCATGGTGAAAGCTGTTTGTCAGGATAGTTTGGCCAAGGATTTGCATGTTTTGTACAGAATAAATTGTTTAATCTACTTGCAAAGTACTCCCTCCGTTCGGAATTAGATGACTTGTGTTTATCAAAATATGGATGTATCTAGACATCTTTTAGTATATAGATACATCCGTATTTAGACAAACACAAGTCATCTAATTCTGGACGGAGGGACTAGTGTGCTATACCAGTTTGGTTCATTGAGTGGGGTCCAAGAGTCTTACGTATATAATGCTGCACTTTTGCATTCTATTTATGTCTGCCACTGAATTAATATAGAAATGTAACAATTCTACAAAGCAAAGATAGACTCTATAAGATTATAATCCTTAGAGAGCAAGACTATAAGCACACGTCATAACTACCTTCAAATTTGTGGCGTGTCACATGTTTTCTGCTCTTGCTTAAATGATGTATGAATTCTCAGTTCACAGTAAGTTATTATTTTGTTGATGTGTTGTTTACTA
Organism: Alopecurus myosuroides; assembly: GCA_028641055.1. Taxonomy (NCBI): domain Eukaryota; kingdom Viridiplantae; phylum Streptophyta; class Magnoliopsida; order Poales; family Poaceae; genus Alopecurus; species Alopecurus myosuroides. The sequence continues at coordinate 61,433,101 of CM054057.1, read as the reverse complement.
GAGTGCTGTGAAGATTTTGATTGGTCACCGGGCGACACTTTTTTCAATTTGATTTCCCTTTCAAATGATGTATATTTGGTTGGTAGCTGATGCATGGCTGCTTTGCATTTTCATATGTTTAGCATGGGTCTCTAGTAGACTCCATCTATTTTTTTGACAGTAATTTGCAACATCGCCACCTTTGTTCTCTAGTTATAAAGTGTATGCAAACTAAATATATTTTTATTGATTATCTTGATCATTTTTCAGCATTCAAGATTGTTGCAAAGGCCTTTGGATCTAGTTTGCAAGCGTGGGACCATCACTCAGAAAACATCGAATGTAAGTTCATGTGTCTTCAGAACATCTCTCTTTCCTGTAACTTCATAATTTTGGCCTGTGCAGGATGACCTTATTAATTACTCCCTCTCCGTCCCAAATTAGGTGTCATTCATTTGTCAAAATATGGATGTATCTATACACTAAAATATGTCGAGATACATCCATATTTTGACAAATCTATGACAATTAATATGAGATGGAGGGAGTACTATAGATGTGTTCCTCTATCTCAGTTCCTCTAATGTCGATCCCTTGATTAAAAAAAAGTTGTCTCTTGGAAGCTGTCCACGCAAGTACTGCTCATTGGCTAGCTTGTTTTGGGGAGTGAAGTTGATGGATGATCTCCCAGATAGAAAATTTGAGCTTCAGCTTTTTTTAGTTCAAATGCACCTGTGAATATCCGCTATGATGCTCTTTTTCTCCTTCGGATATGAGTTTTTTACTTGTTTCTAAAATTTGGTATGGATCTGGAAAGGCAAGGCTTATGAATATAAAGGCATAGTGAGCTCTTGCATTATTATATTAGTCGCCCTACACTTCTGTTGCATTTATCCAACAATCTTTATTTAGGCCCTTGATTTGTTGAGTGGCTTTGCAAGATGAAAACAAATAGTCTGGACATTGTGGATTAACTATATTATTTGGTCTCCAGACTGATGGATTAACAATGATCTTGGAATCTGATTGGATATATTTCTCCGAGGAGTGGAGTGTAGCAGATGCAAATGGTGCATGTGCTGAAATTGTTTTTAGCAAGAGCTCTCAAGATAAACTGCACGAGTCACCTGAAGCAAGGGTAATTTTGGATGAAGATCTGGACCAGTCTATTATTGATGCAAATGGTGATTGGGAGGACAGTAAACCCTATGTCAGAACTGATCCTGAGGTAAACTAAATGTTCTGGAGTTGTTGTGCTAAGAGCTAGATATCACTGGATTTACATTTATTATTTGCATTGTTGACCATAATGTTCTTATGTTAATATGTCTAGTTATCAGATGGGCAACGCATTGCCTTGCAGGCTTACACACTTGATTAGTTGAAATATAAGATTGTAAACACAACAACAATACTGTCATGAATAGACAATGAACAGAAACTGGATAAATAGAAATCGGAGCAAATTAATAGCATTTGGCATATACATGGGCACAACTTATGCTGTGGCGAGCTGACACAGAAGGGTTTTGTAATTACCCTTGGTGGAGAATGCGCTGTCAAGGAGGCACACGCTGTCCAGTTCACATGACATATCAGCAACCTGCAAAAAAGAGCGAGATCCTGCGGATGAAGCATTAGTTAGTTGTCCATGCAGGTTTTATTTCAGTCCATCCGCATAAAATTTGGTTGACAAAAGCAGAAGGGTTGAGGGTGTGGGAGAAGAGAGAGGGGAAGTCAACTAATAAGGGTTCAGGCAGCAGCCATATTTCTGGCCAGAAGAATGTAGATAGACCGGTGTGAACAGTGCACTCGGTAGTCTGGTGGAGAGTGTCAATGTGTTTATCTATGGCTGATGATAGGAAGGTTTAGGTGTTACTATGAGGGATTTGGAAAGGGCAGTGATGCACGAGCAAGTGTTGCGAAGGTAGTTGGGAGGAGTGTAGTTTGTAGGCAAACTTTAGGAGGTGACCTGTATTTTTGGATATGAAGTTTTTTTTAATTCTATAACATTTTTGCAGAAAGTAAATATGCTTGTAATAGTTCATTTAAATTCAGCAGTACTTTCAAACAGTTGCATACTTGCACATATATGATGTGTACGAAGTGTAGATACCATTTCCCCATATTTCTTCTCAATTTTTCTTGTGAATTTTGTATGCTAGGTTTGCGAAGAATGTATTGGAGAAATCGAGAGCTCTGTACTGGCGGAGAAACTCAATTACCAGGACGAAGATATTCATGTTTATCTTGTGCGTGGAAAAGAAGCACCAAAGTCAATTAGAGAGGCATCTTCAGCTGTTCCTGTTACAGATCGCCGGACTTCAAAACGTTCACGGAGAACAACCACAGGGAACTCAATTAGTTTGAAAGTCTCTGGTTCTACAACAGTCTATCAGTTGAAACTCATGATATGGGAATCTTTAGGGGTATGGAACCTTCTGACTGAAGAGGCTTATTTAATGTTATTACTTCAACAGTTAATCCTCGTGGTTCCAATAATTTAATCTGCCCCAAAAAATAATTTTAAAATTTAAAGCTTAACATCGTTAGCTGCAATCAATAGTTACCAGTGTGATTAGTCCCCATTAAAAGTACTGTGGTTATCAGTTGGCACCGCACCATTATACCATCATAGTGGAGCACTGGAGCTATAGTTTACACTTGGTGTTGAAATATATTGCCACCTTTTTTTCAACAGCTTAGCTTTTGGTTTAACCTGTAGGTGCATGCAATTCAATATGGCATCGGAGTCTTGATTTCAAGACCTGGCCAACACACTACTTATAAAAATAGTTGTGGATTGCATTGATCCCATTAAGTTCTTGAGGAGCCTAGGTCTGAGGAGAGTTTTGAAATATATTGCCCACCTTCACCCAACAGCTTAAGTTCTTGCTCAACTAGTCAGCGCATGCAACTCGATAATTACGGATCTCATTGTATTGGCAAGTCAATCGTCAAAGAACCTAGCGTTTACCTAAGGGGGGTTTAAAAAATTCCAGATAATTATGCAACTGTGCAAGAAGTAATCGTGTATATGTTCCAAAGTCTATAGTTTTTTGCTTTCTCTCCAATTTGCTGAAAAGATGGGTAGACATGCACATGCCGCTTTTATGTCTAGGTGCAGAAATCTTGGTTTTTTATATTTTAATCTTGGTCCAAATATTGTTGTTATCATATTTAGATTGTTAAGGAGAACCAGAAGCTTCATAAAGGCCCTGATGAGCTTGAAGATGATTTCGCTACTCTTGCTGACAAGGCCATTTTCCCTGGGGATGTTTTATGGGTCAAAGATTCTGAAATGTTTGAGAACCGTGATATAGCAGGTGAAGTAACAATTATGAGATTTAAATATCCCTGAAAACATGAGATTGCTGATCATGATATTTTGTTTTGCTATGCTATTTCAGATGAAATTTCAGGGCAGAAGGCTGATGTACTGCCGGCTGAGGAAGGCTTTCGTGGTACACTATTGACATCAAGTGTATCAACCCAGCTTTGTCAGGACATAACCATTGAGTGAATGAGTTCTAATGCCACCTAAATAGACGTACATGTATCGACATCGCAGCTGGTGACGCTTGCTTAGAGGTGATAAAATCTTCTTCGCTTCATATTTTCTCTTAATAGACATCATGGGCTAAAAACTATTGCTACTGTTTCCATTTTCCTTCGTTCAACCGTGGCTGAAACAAACCTAAGCTAGCCTTTGAGCTTGCTCCTAAGCTCGAGCTCAGCTAGGACAAAACTGAGTAGTCTGGAGCCTGGCCTGACAAAGTTCGCTAACCCGACAAGAGACAAGGACAATGCTATCCCATATTGAAATTTAGTAAGCTGAACTTCGTGTATGTGAGCTGTTAAAAAAACAATGTTGACTCATATATGAAAATTGCGTAAGTTTGAAAAGCTCGAGTCAAGGGACTCACGCTCACCTTCCCAAATATATGTGGTATTCCGAAATTGAATGTTGACTCATGTATTGCATTTAATAGTTGAGTTACTATTTAGCTATCAGCCCTTGCTAGATATGCAGCATGTATATGCATAGCTTTCATTTTTTTTGCCAATTAATAAGCCTAGCTTCTATTAATGGTCTGCGCTTTGACTTGTGTAGCTACCAGCAAATTGTCTTCTTTAACTTAATCATAGACCAAGTGCTCATGGATTACCTTTTCACCCTTTCTGTTTTCCATTTTAAGACCTTGGATACACCATGAAATCTGTTGATAAAGAAGAATACCTGGTCAGGTCACATGTTGATGTTTATATTCGTGATGAAGAGAAGTGCCCGGTTAATAACGTATGCTCACTCTTGTATCCAGGAATCTGAGGGCATCGCCAAGCGCCGCGGTGGGTTTCTGCTATTTGTTGAGGCTGATTGTTTTGTCTATTCTGTCTGTTGTATCCCCATGTCAAATTGAGGGGGATAAAGATAAGACATTGATGTAATTACTTTTTAGGTAGTTAACTATTTGTGGCTCTGCGTCCAGTCTCCAGTCAGCGTAGCCTTTATTATATTTTGTCGCCGGAGCTACGGGGAACTTCGTTGTACCTGATGTGGGATGACTGTCAGATGTTTGGCCAAGGGAGCCCTAAACTATGTAGTGCAGTTAGTTGCCTTTAGTTCTTATGTCGTGTTGACTGATATGTTGGTATTCTTATTCCCATGGAGATCCAGTTTAAACAGCAAGCAGCGAAAACAAGGACATCGAATTTAAACCGTCTAATTGTATTTGAGCCAGACGAGGGCAACATATCCATTTCACTGATATCGTGCTATCAGCGACTAGTTCACAGAGAAGATGAGAGAAAAACATTGCTTGCGAGAATTGACAGCAAGAAAATGAAATGTACATGGTCGATTGTTAGCAAGTAAAAAAATAGCACATGGTTGATTGTTAGCAAGGAAAAATATAGCGTGCTATAGGTAAATACGCTACTAGCAATGATATATAGCGCTATAACGTGCTATTAACAAGACATTTTACACTGATTGGTTTAGTAGTGCGCTATTTTTTTTCCATGATTGTTAGAAAACTCTTATGATTCAGAACTTCCTACAGTCCATACTCAAAACACAAACTCCAGGTCCAGTAACCGCCCGAAATGTGGCATGTTTGCGGGTGCTGGCAACCTGCGTTAGAGTGGAACATCCACAGCGTTACACGTTTTCACTACACAGATCAAGCCAATAATTAAGAACAGCGTTTCAGGTACAACTTGCTAATACAAACAAGCACTTCCACCACAGATTCGTCTCCTATTTACTCATCACTCAGTTCAGAATGGTCCTCGCGACCTTCGAGAACAGAGAGCGTTTCCGTTTCTAATGTCAGCCAGGACACTGAAATAATCATCTGCTAACTAATGAAGCATCCTGGGAGTAGCTATAAGATCTCCACACTGACGTACGTATCTATATCTATAATCACCGTTGCGAGTTGACCAAACTTTAGTCAAATTTAACAATCCACAACTTAATTGAACTGAACAACGCAGATGCTATAGGATTTGTCCATGGTGGGCAATGAGTATTACTGCTACTGAGGTGTTCAACTGAAGTACTGCACCATTTTTAGAAGCTACATGGACATTTGGGCGCATCAAATTTTGTATATTTTCACAAACTTTCGATGTATGCAATACCTGAACTAGCTGGTCAGTAAAGATATACAATGACATGACCTAAATATTTTGTAAGGCAAAACAACAAAAGAACACGGGGGCAAAACAACAAAAGAACACGGGGGACAAAACTGGTGCAAGAATCTTAGCCATGGCAGTGACAAAAGAAAATTAGATACCATTACACCTATAATGCATAAGTGAATATATTTTCTTAGAGAAAGAGGAGCATCCCAATTATCTCTATAATCCATGCATATAGGTAATCTAGTGGTCTCAACAAAACAAAAAGCCATTTCATCTCACATTTTTAAGATCATAAAGCATGGAATGCAAGATTCTAGGTGACCAAATATCAAAGATGCAACCGAACAGATCATCCTTTCATATGCTACTTTCTCATTGACAATCCGAAAGACCTTCTGCTGACACTGTAATTGTATATGAGTCAAGTGAGACAACACCTTGAACCGGGATGGTCAAGCGAGTAGGTTGGAGGAGCCGGGCAGCACGGCAGCCTTTGAAGGAGTAATTGGGGGGGGGGGGGGGGGGGGGGTGTGTGTTGAACTACAGTATTGCACCTTTTTCAGAAGCTACACTGAACACTTGGGCAGATTAAATTCTGTACATTTTCACAAGCTTATGATCCTAAACTGACTGCAAAAAATACAGTATAGCCTCTTTAATCGGATATGAGGAAAAGGGCTCTCATCGCCTAGAAGTCCATCTGCAGCCACTTGTTGTAGTAAACGCAGGTGGCCGGCGAGACGACACCGTCCGGCGAGCACTCGTCGATCCTGGGGCACACCCCGCAGGGAATCGCCTCTACCATACCGCCCTGCGGCGCGCCGCCCTTCCGGTAGCACGCTGTCCCGGCCCTGACCGCGCTGAACTCGCCCTCCCCGGTGCTCGTGCACTGCTCCAGCACCCTGTCGAGCACCATCGTCTGCAGGATGTCCCTGATCTGGTCGACCGTGTACCCTGCCCTGGGATCATCCCTCTCCACGCCCTTGTGGACCATGTCCGGGGTGGCGGCTCCCAGCCTGTCGACCTGGTCGAGGCACCTGCGGCGCACGGCGGCGACGGCGTCGGTGTCTAGCTGGCCGTTGTGGTACCAGGTGCCGCCGGTGATCTCCGAGGCAGGCTCGATGCGGGCGTCCATGAAGACTTTCTTCCGGCGGTTGCGGACGTCCGTGACCTCCTTGAGAATACGCCGCTGGACGAGGGCGCGGGTGAGCTTGCTGAGGCCCTGCGCGGACAGATTCGTCGCGTTCCGGAGGTCCTGGCTCCTCATGCCCTTGTTGCCCGCCGCGTAGATGAGCTTGTAGACATCACGCTCCGACGGAGGGAGCTTGTTGAGGATGGCGGCAGAGATGGCCGGGACCTCCGGGCCGTCGGCGTGGACGGACATGGCGGGGGCGACGAGGGGTGGGCGGCGGCGCAGCCGCAGGTGGGGTTGGAGCTCGTTTAGATGCAATTTGTTTTTACGTCGTTTTTCTTTAATGGGATTAGGTCGGTTTATCTGCCAGTATTTGACGAATCCCACGTCGGTCTGGTGGCGGGCCGGCCCAGTAAATCTGCTTTTCAGTGTCTTTTTTTTGCTGGTTATCTTGTTTACTTATTTATTTATTTTTATTTTCTGAATCTTTTTCAGTAATTATTTTACTTTCCCGATCTGTCTTTTTTTTAATGTTTCATATTTATATTTTTCTCCCTCCGTATGTTTTAGTTTTTAGTCTATATTTTTTTAGGAAAAACTAAAACATCTTACATTTTCATACATAGGGAGTATGTTATATATATTTTCATGTTTCCTTTAGTAAAAATTCATATTGATTTTTCTTATTGTAATACATAAACTTTTCATGTTTACTTTAGTAAAAAGTGGAGAGGTTTGTAGAACAACATCAAATTTCCCTTAATTGGATTACCCAAGGTTTATCGAACTCGGGGAGGAAGAGGTCAAAGGTATCCCTCTCAAGCAACCCTGCAATTACGATACAAGAAGTCTCTTGTGTCCCCGACACACCTAATACAATTGTCAGTTGTATAGGTGCACTAGTTCGGCGAAGAGAGAGTAAAATGCAAGTAATATGGATGATAATAAGTGACAATAGCAATCTGAAATAAAAATGACAGCAAATAAACATGTATCAGAACTGATTGTAAAGGTGTATCAATGCTTAGAAATAAGGCCTAGGGATCATACTTTCACTAGCGAATACTCTCAACAATAATAACATAATTGAATGCATAAATATCTCTCTTCACTATGCTACTCCGAACCACTCTCGGGTTGAATAACGAACAACAATTCATTGCGTAGGGGTACAAAGCACACCTTAAAGTCACATTCCCGTATCTAGTTAACTCGACACTGTCACTATAAGCTCCCTAGAAGGTACTAGACAAACACCACAATTTCATAGGGTCATCCAACACAAGATATAAATATCATGCTAAACCACACGGTGCACACGCAGTCACCTTTACACCGTGATCAAAGTGTCTACGGAGATCTCATAACAAAACCACTTGAGTAGCATAACAGATGAAGAGTACATCTATATATTCAACTAGATTACAAAGCTCATGAGCACATAAAGATCACACCATGGAAGAGAGAGATGAGACACATAGCTACGGGTAGAGCCCTCAGCCCCAAGTGAGAACTACTCTCTACTCATCATAGGAGACACCAATGGCGATGGAGATGGCGGTGGAGTCGATGGAGTTGGCTCCGAGGGCACTTCCCCGTCCCGGCAGGGTGCCGGTACAGAGATTTCTATCCCCCAAAACTTGTCGGTGGCAGCGGCGGAGCTACGGAACTTTTCGTGGAAGAAGGCTGATTTAACTAGGGTTAATGTATTGGGGGGCATATCTAGGCGAAAGGGCGATGCCGGGGGGGGGGGGGGGTGGCCAGGGGGCCCACACCACATGTTGGCGCGGCTAGGGGGACCCGCGCCACCCTATGGTGTGGCCACCCTGTGCCACCCTCCGGGTCTCTTCGGGATTTCCTTGACCCTTCGGGACTTCTAAGACTTATGGGTTTTGAATCGTCCAATTCCGAGAATATTTCTAGAACAACTTTTCCGAAACTAAAAACATCAGAAAACATGAACTGGCTCTGTGGCATCTTGTAAATAGGTTAGTCCCGGGAAATTGATAATAATGACATAAAGTGTAAGGAAAACATGTAGGGAATAGCATCAAAACAACATGGAACATCAGAAATTAAGGATACGTTTATGACGTATCAAGCCCCCACGCTGAAATGCTTGGACGAATCGCCTGGTGTAAAGTCTACCAGTTTAGTATCCTGAGCTGATTTGAATTTCAGTTTAGACTCAGTTGATGGCTTTTTGTGCGAGGTCATATCCTCATGATCAACCTAAAGCTTGTATAATATCAGTTCTTCATTTGCACATGTGACTGTGCATGAGTTGCATCGCCTTCCTCACATTCCAAGGCTATGTATCTATGTCCATGAACTGTAATGTTTCCATTAGGACTTGGCATCTTCAGTTTAAGATAAACATAGCAGCGTCTCGCCATAAACTTGGCATAAGCTAGTAGCCCAAATAGAGCATGATATGGGCTTTTGAACTTGACAACTTCGAACACAATCATCTTAGTCATGTAATTTGAAATACTCCAAGTGAAACTTCAAGATGAATTCTGCCCATAGGCCATGGGGACTTACCAGGGACAATTTCATGAAAAACAGTTGATGATGGTTGGAGCTGGTTCTCCTGCAGGTTCATCCTTTTGAAAGTATCATAATAGAGTACGTTTATGCAACTCCCACCATCCATGAACACTTTATCGAGTTTATATCCTCCAACTTGTGGAGCCACGACCAAGGAGACGCTTCCTGGGTTAGCAACTCTTGGAGGATGATCTTCTCGACATCCGGTTATAAGTTGCTCTGACCAGTTTAGCCATCTGGGAACAACAGGGGCCACAACGTTTACTGTGCATTTCTGTACTTTTCTGTCCCTTCTGCACGAACTAGTAGTGAACACGTGACATTGTCCAGAACTAAGTTGCTTGGGATTGGTTTGAAAACCGGAATTTTCCCCTTGCTAATTTCCACCTTGGTTGCCTTGGCCTTGGTGACCCTGATTTTGATTTTCAGGTCGTGAATTTACTATTCTTGGATGGCCTCGTCCCATTTTTCCTGAGTTACCACCTCCATTATTCCCAGGTCCATAGTTTCTGTTTCCATTAGGTCTAAAACCCCGCATTATAAAACAATTCTCCCAGGAGTGGTTTGCTATATTTCCATTCTTGCTATGACGAGGGCACAATCCTTTCAAGGCTTGTTGTGCCTGGGCACAATAGTTTGGCCGAAAATTCTAGTTCCCCCTGAAGTGGTTATTATCGCGCTGGTTTCTACAACCTGTATTTGTGTTGGCTATCAGGTCTGAGGTGTCTTAACCGTTCTTGCGCTTGTTGTTATTCTGGTTCTGATAATTTACATTGTTCTGGTTCGGGTTCTGGTCACCCTTGCCTATGTTTTTCTTTCCCTTTCTAAACTTCTCATCATCCGAGTCTGCATCCTTTATCTTATCAGACTTGGCATATTTAGTAATGGCATCCATCAATTCACTTATATCGTTGATGTATCTCTTGATGTGTCCCGGTTTATGTCTTAGGGGGTCAAATTTGCAGTTCCTCTCCAAAGCTATGACTGCCTGCTGAGAGATAATACCAACTGATGAATGAATTATTTCTGCAACGCGTCATGACTAGTGTTGGGCAGACCCGCCCTCCTTTTAAACATAGTTTTCTAGGTCTGTGATTGTAGTTGGGCACTTGCACGTTCCTTGAAATTTTATTAGTAAACTGATATTTCAGTTCTTGCCAGCTGTTAATCGAGTTTGCGGCAAGTTTTTTTTTTAACCAGGACCTTGCAGGTCCTTCCAGCATCATGCTTAAGTACCATGCGCATACATCGTCACTTACCTCCAAAATCTCCATGGCCATCTCGTAGCCTTCTATCCAGTCTGCTGGTTCTATATCCATAATGTAATTAACAATTTTGCGAGGTCCTTTGAAATCAGCCGGTATCCTCTCATTCCTGATTGCAGGCCCTAGACACTGAATTCCAATCCTTCGAGTTCCGGTTGCTGCCAGGTTAGATACTAGGTTTTGGGTTGGATCTTGAACATGATCCAGATTTCTATTCTCAGTTCCCGCTTCTCTGTGTCCCATATTTATAACTTTAGGAGCGTGCAAAACCGCCTGCCTGGGCTGAGCTGGCTTCTGTTGCCGGTTTGCATTACTGATACCGGCTTGAACGGGCCAATTTGCATGTTGTCTCCTCGACAACGAGTTCCTACTGTTGTATGGTATAGAGTCAATATTTTCCTGGTTACTGTAATTCATCTAATGAACCACTGCAGTTTGCAACATCTCGATCGCCCTCATAGACTCTACTCCCAGCGGGTTATTGTCATCAACTGGAATTTGAGCTAAACTGTTAGTCCCCACCCAGATGTTATCAATCGGGTTTTTGAAGTGCCCCTGTGATGTATGGAAACGCTCAGGTTGCAAAGGTATGTGCTGCTGATATACCGGATTTTGTACCGGGTTAACATGCTGCTGAAACGCCGGCTGGAAACGTACATGTTGAACCGGAGGCAGAGCCGGTTGGTTTGGATGAACCAGAGGTGGAACTAGATGTTGTATTGTCTGAAACGGCTGAGCCGGGTTTGAAGGACCCAGAGTGCTTGTTAGGGACTGGAAAAGATTCTGAAGGTTTGTCGGTCTGATTCCTACCGTGAAACCGGGTGTTTAGCCGGGTCTGGTGACGCCTATGCTGAATTTAAGCCAATTCCCTCTACCGGGAACTCAGATGAAGTCCTTCCGCGTCCAAACGTGCTGCTTCCTCCAGAACATCTTAGCATGCTTTATTTATGCAGATTACCTCCTTTTGAATCTCCTCACAAGCACAAGTTAGTTCATGTCGGAGGCTTGATATATCCTCGTTACGTTGAGCCACGTTCTCTGGCGTAATCGGTGTTTCCAAGAGCTCATTCAACGAGTCCATTGTTGTCATCAGATCAGGCCTGGGTACGTATAGAGTTGGTGCCGCTGGATCGACCACCGGATCAGCTGGCCTAGATCCTCTCTCTCTTAGAGCTCCCTTGACAGGATTTGGCCCTGAAACTGTATTTGTACTTAAATTTCCACTAGAATCATACCTGGCGTCAGTTTGCCAGGCCGGTCCTGCCATATAAATGGATGTGTGCTTGACTGTTTCCTCGAAGCTTTTCTGTTCCTGTTCTAAGTTCCCTCCCAATCAATCCTCAAAGAGGTTGTGGATAGAACCTTTTTCAGCCTGGTCATCATTGTTACCGACCGAGGATTATCCATCTGAATGCACAATCATGGCTTCTCCAAAAACTGAGTCAGACTCTTGATCTGGCTCCGGGCAAGTTCCTCCAGCGAAACCGATGAAGACTTGGATTCCGCCGAAGGGAAGTTGAAAAACCGATTCAACAAAAGGGAACTCTAGTCCCCATCTATCGTGGTTGTAGTAGTTTCTGCGCGGACTCTTCCTGACCCGGCCGATCGCGAGCCTCTCGATCCCTGGTAGGGCTCCTTAAAAAAAATGACGCTTCCGCGAGCCGGCCCCACAATGGGCGCCAACTATTGTGGGGCTGTCACGGCAAGTGTCCTCATGTGAGAACTAGTTTGTGAGGCCATTACTACTGATCAAAGTATCAAAAGGGTTAAGGCTGAAATGAGGGACACGAGTTTACCTAGGTCCGGCCCCTCTATTGAGGGTAAAACCTACTCCTGCTTTCTATTGAGTCTTGGGCCTTCTGGCTTGGCTATCACACTCAGCCGAGTCATGTTGGGCCTTGGCCTCGTCTTCCTTTCGGTCCATCGGGTCTTCAAGCTTCTAGTCGGTTCTCCTTCCTTGAACCATCTTGGTATGAGCCAGAACATTAACTATGATCCGGATGTGACTAAATCTGGTTCATGGGGGAGCATTGTGGGGCACCCCCTTATCCATTCCCCCAACAATCGATATGATGGATTTCATCTTACACGAGATCCACCTTGCTATCTTTAATCGTAAAGTGCCTCCATATGCTCCTTTCATCATGAGCCTCATCAAGTCCATGTTTCCTGAAGATGAAATCCTTGAGTCAGATCATGAGCCTCATAAGGATGTCTAGCTGTACAAGAAGAGTGCCCAGGTTCAGCAGGCGTCCCATGACGTTGGGGCTACAGGGAGTGGCCACTGTGACCATTGCATGAAGGGTGTTGCTGCCAGAAGGGGAGCCAAGAAGAGATCATGGGTGGTGCATGCTATTGAGAAGGTTCTTTGCATGAATGTCCGAGTCCACAAGGAAAACTACAACACCTATAGTGAGTGTCATGCCATCCTCACCAATCAGAGTGACATCATGTCTGCTTTGAACATTCCCAATGCTCCTCCTCCTCCTCCTCGTCCTGCTCAACAAGGATGTGAACTCGGATATTGGTGTGCCTGATGATGGTGATCTAGAGACTGCTAGCGAGGAATTTGCTGATGATCCAGAAGATGGTTCCAAGAATGAGGGAGTTTGACCCATGAGGCACTAGACTTGGTATTCCTCCTATTTGGTATCCTCGTGCCAAAGGGGGATAAGATGTTTCTTAGGGAACGAGATTTGCATGGGTGAGCACAAGTTTTGATCTTTTCTGCTTTGTTCTCTTTATGCTTATGACCTTTGTTCTGTTATTTGTGAAACCTTAAAATCTTACTCGTTTGTATGTTATCCATTGCAAATACATGTGTTGTCATGACTCCCCAAAAGGGGGGGGGGGAGGAGAATAAAAGCTCATGTCTCCTCTAATTGTGTTTTGGTGGTAATGACAACACAAGTATCTTTTCTAATGTGTGTTTAAGTGTTCACAGCTGAAGATGATTTTTTATCCAAATATAAGAACCCTCCCTGCATTGAAATGATTAAAGATCAGAGTCAGGGGCGGAAATTTCCATAGGTGGCCGGAATATTCCGGGGCTTAAGGGTTGGAATTTCTGGGGGATAAATCCCGTAAATTTCCGGCCTGTTGAAGATTGGCCTCAAAGGACTTGCACGCCCATCTTTCCTGCTCTCTAGAATAGGGGCGAATATTTGTGCTGGAAATTTTTGGTGTAAATCTCCGGCCAGTTGAAGATGTAGACAAAGATGCTGAAGCTCAGCCTACCCGCACTCAGACATGGGGGCGGAAATTTGGTCAAGGATTTTTGGGGGTGAATTTCCGCCCCCTGGATTATTGAAATATCCGGCATGCGTGCCTGAAAGTTTCCGGCACTTATCCCGGAAATTTCCGGCCCTAGAATCCTACAACATCCACATTCCGGGAAGAGCTATAAATAGTTGTCTCCTTCCTTTGAACAACTTTCTCATTTATTCCTCTCACTCCTCCATCAATACCAAGCTTTAAATGCATAGATCTCCCATCTCAACCAACCAAACTTGGTTCTCTTCAAGGATTTGGTGGAGAAGATCTATATCTACATATTCACCGAGCCACAAATCGATTTCCCCATTCTCCCCTTTGGGATATTGTACATCTCTTGGCTGCTTTGTCGTCCTAGAGAAACCCTAGTGCTTGGAGCTTCCACCTTGTTGCAAGAAGCTTCAGATCGTTGAGAGCCTCCAACCATCTTATGGAGTATCCTCAACCTTGTGTAATGGTTTGGTCAACTCCTTCAAGTGGATCTCATAATGGAAACGCGAATCTACCTCACCGGAGAAGCTCAAGGAGAATAAGGTGTGCACATTCATGCTATTGGAGTCCCTAGGTGGATTCACACCTCTCCAACGTAGACGTACTTCCCTTGGGAAAGAACAACGGGAAACATATCCTTGTCTCCTTGTTTACACGTGTGGCTTATCTTGTGCTTTAAATATTACTTCTGTTGCGTACTTTGTCTCGTATCACATATGTTGTTCACCTAGTCACACATCTAGATAACCTTGTGTTTTTACTTTTTTATCCCAATCTTAAAAGGAAAAGAAGAAAATTGTTAGTCACCTATTCACTCCCCCTTTAGTTGGACATACCGTACTTTCAGCCTTCTCACCACTAGCAGCGTCATCACCCTCGTATTTCTCCTCAAACTCATTATCGGACACTTCAGCGGTCCAGTTGATATTCTTGCTGTTCCAGTTTTCATAGACAAAAAGAAGTTAACGATTCGAGCTTCATTAGTGAGAATAGTATGACGAGACTTATTGGCCTGATAGTTCTCCTTGTAAAGTTCCACAACCATCCAAATGATCTTGTCAATGGCCCTCCTAAACCAAGGGCACTACTTGGGAACAACAAGATGTGAAGAAGGGGCCTCATCATGTGCAGACTGCTTCATCCGAGCATCACGAGAACCACAATCACTAGCACTACCATATTGAAAAGCATGGGCCATCTTGTTGTGCATCTTAGCAGGCTTGTGTTCCTCAAATCTTTATCATGATCATGATCATCAGGAATGGACCACTTGGACTTGATTATCATTATCACATAAGGAGCATACATGGAACTGTTTTCGCGCATATTTGCATGTTCATGGAAGGTATAGCCCATCACATCAATTTTCCAGCGGTCATGCTCAGAGTTCCCATGGGAGAAAACATCATAAGAATGGAACATTAGGTTGACAAGGCCACCGCGGATGACATCATTGTTGCCGGCGCTCGGAGCCATGGATCGACATAAGATCCAAAGTAATATGTTATAGAGAGCAAACAGTCAAATGTTGGCTCCAATGACGCCATCAAAGCCATAAAGGTGGATTTTTTTTCTTATCATATTCAACCCCTTCGACATGCATGCGTTCACCACAACAGAGAGTATCCCCATTGAAAGGATAGCTAAGAATTTCTGCAAACTCCCTAAGATTGGACACAATGCGATGAGTCCCCGACATCCAAGTCATTCCATGATTCATGGATGAGTAAAATTGCATTGTAGCATAGAACTTCTGTACCAAGGTAATGTTGTAGTCACATTTTCTTTCCATAAATGACGCAACCCAAAAGGTTGAGGAACATTAATAGCTTCACCAAATTACTCATCCTTTTTTTGAAGCAAAAATAATAGGGAAGGCCCATAATGCATATTTTTCGTTTTTTATAAAAAATCTCAACCAGTTTACAAGTGAAAGTTCATAAGGTGTGAATCCATTGTATCATACCATATTTAAGAGAGGGTTTAGTCCTATGTTTAATAAGATAAATGAAGTAAGAAAATCCTGAAAACAAGAAGCCACATGGATAGGCTGGCTATAAAAAATACATCTATTTCTATGCTTCCAGATACTCCAACAGTGAACTAGAAGAGATTCCTTGAAGAGAATTAATTTGTATCTCCTCCTTACATCCATGAGCATATTAATAATCTCCATGTCAGTATTCCATTCAATATTCAGTTTCCACCCAAATGGCTGACTGAAGTCACAAGCAAAGAACAGATGGAAGAAATCCCAATTTCTCTATTAGGAAAAAGCACACATTCATAGGATTTAGTATGGAAATTATTTATACCCAAAAAGTTCTCGGGTATTTAATCTCACCTGTAATAGAAGCCAAAAGAAAATCTTATTCTTGGGAGGGCACAAGATTTCCAAATCCATTTGAAAGGCTTGTGAGCAAGGGGTTCTGGGCTGAGAAAATTGTATACTCTCATACATAAATATTTTTTTTTGGATATTTTGAGTTGCCAAGAATATGCACTCTCACTAGAAACCATCCAACACAAGATTATTACACTGTTGGGCTGCAATATTAGAGAGGCAACTGAAAAAAATATCATGTTTAGTCGAGGTAACATAAAACTTATGAAGTGAAATATTTTCATCTTTGACAAATGAAAATAATTGCGGGTATTTGGATTAGATGGGCTGATCATTCCATATATCATGCCATAGTCTGATAGTGGATGCGTTCCTAGGATGGCATGATGAAATTCCTGTAAACTAGGGTAATAACCTTAAGAAATTTTCCACCAAAATGACCCACAAACAGCAGTGCATTGAGGTAGTTTTACATTTGAATAATAACCCTGCCATAATAAGGTTAACCCAGGAAATATTTGACTTATTCATGAACTTTAAGCCGGGCAATATTTTGCTTTCTCGAATTAATAATCCTAGAACACCTGCTTTTTTGGTTTTACATACTTGTTCCCATTTAGTTAGGCATTTCCCTCTTTTTTAATATCTTTCCCTCTCCAAAAAAACCTCTTGTTGCACCTTCTATATAGTCCAGAAATCCAAGAGGAAGCTTTAGACTGCACATAGAAAAATTGGGATTGGATGATATGATAGATTTGACCACAATCAGCCTTCCATCGTAGGACAATGTATCAACAATGCCTACGAGTCTTCTATCAATTCATGGATAATACCGACCAGATTCTCCATTCTAGGCCTAGTAATACCCATAGGTAGTCCTAGATATGTAAATGGAAGTGATTCCAATTTACAATCCATTATATTAGCAAGTTCCTGACTTTTATTGGGAGGGACATTAATTGAGACAATAGAAGATTTTGCATAATTGACTTTAAGCCTAGTTGAAGCAGATTTTTTTTTGTAGAAGTGATCTGAGCCCTAATAATTGAGAAGAGCATGTAGTTAAAACTAAGAGTGTGTCATCTGCATAGTGAATAATAGGGTAGCCCATCCCAAATGAATTAGGCAATGGGGGTTCCAACTGGCCCGCTCTCCAAGCAAAATTAATAATGTATTGCAGCAACTCTATAGTGGATACAAAAAACATGGGAGTGAGTGGGTCTCCTTGCCCGACTACCCTTTTGCAAGTAATTTTCATGTCAGGAACTCCATTGAGTAGAGAAGATATAGATGTTTAGAAAAGAATATACTTAATCCAATTTACCAACTTGCCACCAAAAACCATGTGCTTAAGCATAATAAAAATTGCATTGTATTCAACATTTTCAAAGGCCTTCTCAAAGTATAGTTTAAAGATAATAATCTCCCTCTTTGATTTGTGGTAGAGGTGGACGTACTCAAATGACCAGGAAATACAGTCATGTATTGTTCTGCTCTTAGTAAAACCATATTGATTCCTATGAATGGCAGGTATAATCATGCTCTGCATTCTATTGTCTAGGAGCTTGGCGAGGATCTTCAATGTGAGGCTCACTACAGATATTGGTCAGTAATCACTAATAAATTCAAGAGATATTATTTTAGGAATCAGGGTGATAAAGGCTCTATTAATGTTATGGATGTCCAAATTTCCCTCATAAAACTTAAAACAGAGATTGTAAAATTGTTCATTGACTGTGTCCCAACATTTCTTCAAAAAGGTCCCATTAAACCCATCATGTCCTGGAGATTTATCAGATGGCATCTCTTTGATAATACTATCAATGTGATCCTTTGTGAATGTTCCTCCCAAGTCCATAAAATTAATAATAGGATTAGGAGTAATGAGATTATTCAAATAAAATTGCATAGATGGATTATCAGACTGCCCAATCCTTTCCTTGAAAGTATGCTAACTATGGGCTGCCTTGGGATCATGATCCGTAATGATCCTGTCATCTGCAACTAGCTATATAATTAGACCTGGAACTTTTGGTGGCATATGTATGAAAATACTAGTATTCTCGTTGCCTTGTTTAGCCCATTTGATTTTGGCTCCATTTCTCCAATATATTCTCTTTGGTTCCAATAATTTAGTTAGATGCAACTTTAGAACAATTCCGAAATTTGTCTCTAACATAAAGATGGGCCTCTAATACGCTAATCCATCAAGCAGAGTAAGTACAAAGGTGCAAGAATCAATGACTTTGTTTAACAGTGAAATATTTTTATTCCATTTCTTAAGAACATGTCTAAGAGATTTAAATCTAGCAGTAATATCCTATGCAACATTCTGGCATGTACCATTCTGCCCCTAGTTAGCTGGCAAAATATTAAAAAAAAACCCCGGAAAATCCATCGAGAAATCCTCAAATCCGAGCATTGGGTATATCAGTCCCAATTTGATTTTGGATAGGAACATGATGTGAGGAAATCTTGACCAAAGGAATAGCTAAAGTATTAGGGAATGATGTAGTCCAATTGGGAGAAGTGAAATCCAATCTAGTTTTTCCAACAGAGGGCTAGACACTATAGCTAAAGTACTCGGCCTTGGTTGCAAGATAGTCTCGCGGACCTCCCTCCGACCTCGGCAGTGGTCCTAATGCTCTGTTTTCTGAATGTTTGATTTTGAGGAGTTGTAATAATTTGTAATGTTAAGCTGCATCATGTGTGTGTAATTAAACATGTAGCCGGCTGCCGTGTTAGTCGATTTTACTCGAATTTTGTGTAGCATTTGTGCTTGTGAGTATTCATTATATTTGCCAAATGTTCAAAAGATATGGTAGGTTCATACGAAATTTTTTAGCTTTAATTTCAAGGCCAGGGTTCAGTCCGGAAGGATGATTTGTTTGTCTTAATTAGCCAAAGTGCACAATTCCCTCTTTTTTGAAGTTGGTTTTGTAGAGAGAGAGAGAGATACTTTTCTATCTTAGGGAATAAAGCTAATTTCACTCGATCCATGAATTTTTCTATAAACAAGCTAGCTAATTTATAGAGCGGAGAGGTTCAAGCGATTCATGAATTTGTAGATAAAGATAAACAAGCTTATTTGCAGTTGGGCCAGAAGCGAAAAAAAGAAAAAGAGGTTCAAGCGATGGGACCTCCTATGTAGCGCTTGTTGCGAGTCCTATTAGGACTCGCTCACACTCGAGCCGGCCAGCGAGAAGGGCTGCTCGCATGCTCTCGTTACATGGGCCTGGCCCATTTGCGCGACCAGAGACACCTCGTACGCTAGCTTACTCAGACATCGATCCGGTACGCTAGCTCACGTTTGGCTAGCTCAGTTTATAAAAAAGAAGTGAGTTTTTTCTTGGAAAATGAATACTTTTAGAAATTGTGAACAAATTTAGAAAATAAACAAATTTTACAAATTGTTTTTTTTCATAATGAACAATTTTTTAAAAAACAAACAAAAAAAAGAAAAAAATGTTCCTTTTAGAAAAGTGTTCATATCAAAAATTAGTTCATTTCTAAAATTAGTTCATTTTTTAAATTGTTTAGTTTAGAAATTTGTTCATTTTCAAAATTTGTTTATTTAGAAATTTTTTATTTTCAAAATTTGTTTATATTATATTTGATGATTCAATTTTTAAAATTATTATTTTTTAAAACAATTTTTTTGAACAATGGTGAACAAATTTTGAAATTATTCAGATTTAAAAATCTTTATTCAGCCTTGAAGAAAAGAAACTAAGAAAAAAAAACAGGAAAAAACGAAGACAGAAAAACGAGCAAGGAACGTACCTTAGATGGGCCGGCCCATGAGGGGTGTGCTGGCGCAAGCGATCGATACTGAACCGTTGCTCAAAAAAAAGTATCTAAGCTCGGAATTGGTAATTTGTTGTCGGACTCGCCGGCGGTATGCTCATAAAAGGGGAGTTTAGCCCTACATACGCACTATTCGCTGACTTGCCGGTCTAACCCTAGACCTCTCGCCAAGATCCAGCCAGCGCGATCAAGCTCGATGACGACGTCCATGGCGCCTCACCGTCTGCCGCGAGGATGCACGTTCTACCCCAAGGAAAATGAGCTCACCGACCTGTACCTCCACCGCAAGATCTTCGGTGAAGCCCTCCCCGGCGACACCGTCCATTTCATCCACGTCGCCGACATCTACTCCGCCGAGCCGGAGAAGCTGGCGGAGCTGTTCGATAGGGCGCCAGGAACCGGTGAAGGAGACATCCACAAGCAGCCCGTATGGTACTTCTTCTCCACCGTGCGCGCCGGCGAAAGCAAGAGGAGCGCACGCGGCGGTCCAGGGAGGAAGGCGCGCAAGATTGACGGCGAAGCCGGCAAGCACTGGCACTCGGAGGGCGGCGAGAAGCCGGTGAAGGGCGGAAGTGAATTCGGCGGCTATCGGCACGCGTTCTCGTACATGGTCAGGAACGCGTCGAAGCTCTCCTACTGTTTCAAGGAGTCGCCGGCAGCCAGCAAGATTAGGCCGGGATGGTGCATGACGGAGTTCGGCCTGGACGACGCCGGCGCCGGTCTGGTGCTGTGCAAGGTGTGCGTGTCGCCCCACAAGACGGATACAACATACGAGTCGGTAATGAAGGCCATGGAGGATATCAAGAGGAGGATGGCTGGCGACGATCGGCCCCAAACCCCGCAGATTCAGGCGATCGAAGACGACATGATGATGCCCGCCGGGGTAGTCGAAGATCCGGCAGAGTTCCAAGACGAGCGCACGTGGGAGGAGCTCCTCCTTGGCGACGAAATGCACATGCCGGAGCCTATCCCCCGTGATAGTCAGCTGGAGAACGAGGCCGCCTGGCCAACTCACGAACAACTACTTCCTATGGAGCCCGGCTTGACGTCGGCGCACTTCTCCGAGCACGCCGGAGATGAAACCACAATCGGAGGCGAAGACGACATGATGATGCCCGCCGGAGTAGTGGAGAACGGCAGCGTGGCCAACATAGTCCAAGATCCGGCCGCGTTCCAAGAGGAGAGCACGTGGGAGAAGGTGACCGCCTGGCCAACTGAAGAACAGCTACTTCCTATGGAGAGCCAGGAGCCCGGCTTGACGTCGGCGCACTTCTCCGAGCACGCCGGGCTACTTCCTATGGAGAGCCAGGGGCCCGGTTTGACGTCGGCGCACTTCTCCGAGCACGCCGGAGATGAAACCAGAATCGGGGGCAAAGCGGTGGGTGGAGGGCCGGAGTGGTACGGTTTCGCCAACCATGAGCCAACAGGTGAAGCTGCCCAACCAAGCATGTTGGAATGAAGAATTGAGATGCATGTTGGAGGAGCTCTTGGGCTACGACCAAATGGACGTTGGAAGATAGTTTCTGGGGTATGTAGGATAGCTTAGCAGCATGTAAACGAGTTCTGGGGTATGTAGGCTAGCTTACCAGTATGTAAAAGAGACGTGGGATATTTATTCTGTATAACACTTTGTAAAAGATACTTTGATCTGTTCTTGTATCATACTTCTACTTGTAACCAAATTCTCTCAAAGATTATACAGTATGTTCTTAATTGCATCATATGTTTATAGCCCGTTATTGCACTCAGACATTTTCCATACACACAGAGTATTTATTGACAAGAGCATAGAAGGTTTTGCACAGAAAAAGAGAGGAGAGTAGTTGCTCTTCAACTGGGGGCAACAGTGTGATTGTCCTATTTATCAGACATACAAACATTTCTCAAAATGAACCATCAAGTATTTGCACTTAAAAATATTTTTACATTGGCAGATCCACGTGAGATGCTGTGCAGGCAGCACTGTACTCTCTGTAATCAGCAAAGGATCTTTTTTGCATGTGATCTCAACAAATTCCCTGAAACAAATTCCTTTCTCAGATTTTACATAGTCACAGGAACCATCAAGGTCGCAGTTATAAAGAACTCTGCCTCAAACATGGAAATGTTTCTCAAATGATTACTGACTTATTACAACAGATCCACATGAACCATCTGAGCTGCAGTTGCACATATTTTCTGTTTTCAGATCAAATACCGATTGACAGCAACTTTCATGTACAATCCAACAGACAAGTATTCACCAGAGTGAACATGAACATGAACATGGAGTAGAAAAATATCTTTACAATGCTCCAAGCATATCATGGTGATTTCAGAAATTTTATCTAGCTGGTCTCACATTTCACGGAAGGTCAATCATCTGCCTCATGTTTCTTCAGAGAAGGTTGGGCAAATGGCTGCTCCAGTTCTTCAAGCTGAATCAAAACAATTAAGAGATGTCAATGTTCTTCCTTTATAGAGCACCAGATTCATGAACAAACCAAACAGGAAACATGAGTGAAACCCATTTTGTTCACCTTTTAATCGAATCGAGCGAATATTCTATTGAGGAAAGATATCTCACCTTCCAAATTAAACTTTCTTGACTGTTCTTTTGCAACACTCCCAATAACATCTACATCAGCCAACAAAGCCTCCTTGCCAGTTTTTAGATTCTGTTTAAGTGACTGGCATACTGAAATAGCCTTTGCACAATATGGGATCGCATCGCCAACATTGGATGCTAACTCAGAGACCAAACATATGCAGAAGTTTGTAGAATTGAATTAGGTAATTACCATTGACAGCAAATACCGATTGACAGCAACTTTCATGTGCAACCCAACAGGTATGTATTTACCATTGTGTGAACATGAACATGGAGTAGGAAAGTCTCATTACAATGCTCCAAGCATATCTTGGTGAATTCAGAAATTTTACCTGGCTACTCATATTTCAAGGATGGTCAATCATCTGCCGCAAGTCTCTTCAGAGAAGGTTCGGCAGAAATCAGCTCGTCATTAGCTTGTTTGATGCCTCTGCTAACACTACTTATTGCTGCTGCTGTAGGCATAGTTTGGAAATGGACGCTGCTGTTTGACCCAGCCACCTGCGAATCTAAAGATGCAGCTCTTGCCATACTATTGCTAACATTCTGCTCACCAACCCTCTTCACAATCTTATCTATGCCACAGCTTTGGATAGACATTGCTTGCTCCAGTTTTTCAAGCTGAACCAAAACAATCAAGAGATGGCACTGTTCATTACAAGCAAGGAAAATCGTCTTCTTCGTTTATATATAGATTTCATGAGCAAAACCAAGCTGGTAACATCGATATAAAATCTAGCTTCTTCACCTTTTTCTGGAATTGGGCCAACATTCTGGTAACGGAAGATATCTTATCTTCTTGACTGAATTTTCCTGAGGGTCCTCCAGCAGCAGATGCACTAATATCTTTATCAGCCAACAAACCTTCCTTGGCATTTTTCAGATTCAGTATATGTAACTGGCATAGTGAAATAGCCTTTGCACAATATGGGATCGCATCCCCAGCCTTGGATGCTAACTCTAAGACCAAACATATTTGGAAGTTTCTAGACATGAATTAAGGAATTTTGCAAAGGAATAAAGAACAAAAAGACCGAACAATAGAGCAGCCTTTTCCTCTAGTGATCACAGTTCATACCCGTGTAAGATTTGGATCAACTCAGCTTATGTGGGCTAACAAACAGAGAGACCTTTAGCAAGAAAAAACCTTCAGCTACACTGAGGAAATGTGTTCCCTAACCCCAAAGATACAACCCCAGATACTATTACTACTACTTGGCGGAGTTATTGGCATTTTTCAGATTCTGTATATGTTACTGGCATAGTGAAATAGCCTTTGCAAAATATGGGATCGCATCCCCAACCCTGGATGCTAACTCAAAGACTAAACATATGCCGAAGTTTCTAGAATTGAATTAAGGAAATCAATTAACATTGGAAGAATCTAACTCAAAGACCAAAGTATTCCAATAGACCAGCATTTTCTACCTGACATCTCCCTCTGGTGATCACAGTTCATACCAACATATACACCAACATATGGATTTAAGCAAGTGAAGGCACCCATGCAAGTTTTGGGTCAAAACAGCTTATTTGAAACCATACAGGGATAACAAAATGAGAAACCCTTAGCCACCAAAACCTTCAGCTAAATTGAGCAAATATATCCCCAAATGTTACTACTGTACGGCAGAGTAATTGGCTCTACTATCACAACAAAAAGGATACAACTGAGCAACTCGAAGGTCATCAGGTCTGACCAACACTAGTAGGGAAAGGGCTACCAGTGACGAACAAATATCAGCTACCGCTGGCGAACTCTTGTTCGCCAGCGGTACAACGCCAGTGGTAGCAGGTTACCGCTGGCGAACAAGGGTTCGCCAGCGGTAGTGCAGGTTACCGCTGGCGAACAAGGCCTTGTTCGCCAGCGCTATGTTCGCCAGCGGTAGTGCAGCTGTTCGCCAGCGCTACTGGTTCGCCAGCGGTAGTCAGGGTGTTCGCCAGCGGTTCAGTTCGCCAGGGGTAGGTACTGTGTTCGCCAGTGGTAAGTTTCACAGGTTTGTATTTTTTCTTTTTTTTTGTATAACAGTTTATATATTCTGATTCTGTATATATTCCCAGGTCCAAATACATTCAAATTCTATAATTTATAAACTTTCACACATATAAATCACTGATAGCACATCGATAAATCATAGATACATATGCATCCATCCATAACGAATTTAACACATCGATAACGATATTAACACATCTATACATATGCATCCATATCCAATTCTCATAAGTACAAATACAACACATTGATCTCAATAATATGTCGGAAGATTTCGAACCCAAAATATAGCCATCTAATTAGTTCAACGATTACAAAGGTATGACTACTACATATCTATGCAACGTACGCGCGATATAGAGATCAATCGCAAAGAAGACTAGCTAGATATACGGTCCGCCTCCGCTTTAGCTTCCGCCTCCGCTTGCGATCTTTCGCTAGGGCTAGCGCGCCGTCCACTTCTTCATCTCTCTGTAGACCAAGATAAAAGCATTAGACCGGCAAAGGAAATCACAAGTTCTTATTAGGAGCAATTCGTAACGAATCGAATACATACCGTCGATCATTTCTTCCTCGATGTTGTGATCTTCTGTTTCTTCTCCGGCGGGAACGGAAGAGCACCTTCTAACGAGTTGAATGGTCTCTCGTCAGTCTGCTCTAGCACATATTGTCGCAACTCTTTGTTAGATGGTGGGGTACCGTTCCAGTGGAAGCTAGATCCTGAAGTTACTACATCCTTATAGATGATTGTGCAGATCTTGCGCTGGATGCGACCAAAGTTTTGTCTGTACTCAGCATCAGACCATTCCACGATGCTGCGAGACCATTTGTCCACAGCAGACATGTATTGCAGACTATGTTGGTCCTTCACGATCTCCGTCATGTGTTGGATGAGGTACCATGCCTCCATTTGGCCGCCTGGCGCCTGCTTGGGGCAGGGAAACTCTGTTCTGTGTCTGAACACATATTTTCCTTTAATTTGTTTCTTCCTGTCGCAGAATCCTTCCCCCCTGATGTAGCCATCCATAGCATCATTGAGAACAGACTTGATGAGGGTGTAGTTCTTCTCCTTCATCGTACTCCCGGAGTCGAGATATACTGCGTGCGCGTCTCTCGGGTAGAGCATGATGAGGGTGCCGTATTTGTTTCTGCGCAAAACAGGAGAGTCCATATATATAATCCTCAAAAATTGTATATGCGCGAACTTATGTAAAGATGGGAAATATAACTTACTCAGGAAAGTAGGGCACGAGGGTGATCCTCTTGTTCATATGGTTAGTGAGCAACACTTGTTCGAGGTACTTTGTCGCTTTTGCCCTACCCTTGGGGTTGTTCAAGTACATGTCGTGCATGTAGTAGGGGTCTGCTAGCCCGATGTTTCTGACATTCTCTACGGATAGCTGATGCGCCAAGCTGAGCGTAAACAGACGGACGATTGACGAGTGGAGTGCTTTCATGTGGAACATCCGGAAAATGTCGTCAAATCTAATGATGATCTTGTTTGCGTTGCCTTCAGTGACAAATCCCGCCGTAGATGGCACCTTTGCGACCAAAACCGGCAGCGTTGGATTTTTCTCTTTGAGAAGCACCTCCTCCATATATAGTACACCGTCATGGACGCTACGCATATCACCTGTCAGCAAGGCGACCAACCTCGGCGGAAGCATCGGTTTCCCCATCTCATGGATCTGATGCCAGTCGGTTATGGGTATCCTATCCAATACACGTCCTGTCTGCGGCTTAGACTTGGTCCCCTCCACCGGTTGGCTCATCGATGCAACGGCAGGAGCCTTCTTAGTTCTTTTCCGTGCATACTTGATGTTAGGCTGAGTCTTATGAAATACATCAGCTACCGCCTCTTTGAGGGCATCCTGGCTGATGACTTCTTGCTCGGGGACTGCCGGCTCTTGAGAAGAGAAAAGACGCTTTGTGCATCGATATTTATCCGCCTCCTCCGCTGGCAAGAGAAGTTGATCAAGATCATCCAGGCCGGGCGCCCCCTCGTAAGGATCGTCGACGAGGTAGTCATTCGGGTTCTCATCTTCGTCGTCGTCGTGCTGCACGGACTTTGCAGGTGAGAAATCCTTGTGTTGGCTCGGGTGCCCCGACCCCTGGACCGGTGTTGGAGTGTTGGCAGGAGTACTTTCCAAACGAATTAGTGATTTCGGCCAGGTCAATGGCCAAACCAAGCATTGCTCCAGGTTCAACTCGCTGTCGGCTGCGGGTGGTTGGTTCGGAGGATCGAGAGCACCGCAACCAGGGAGCACCCGACTTAATGTCACTCTGAACACGTCCTCGGGCATACGAACGCCGTGGGATACGCGGTTCAGAGGTGTGATGATTTTTCCTTTGGCGACGTCCTTTAACTCGCCGTTCACATTAAGGAGCAATGTGCATCCCGTCTCGTCGGCCTGCGAAACGTCGCGCGATCGTTGTTAGAGACTGATGCCGTCACGAATCAAGTCATAATATATAATTAAGCAGTGCACGTTGAATTACCGTGAGGGCATTGAGCTCGGACAAGGGGGATGGACCGCTAAGTGTCGGCGGCGGCGTTGATGAGATGTGGCGGGGCGGCGACGGATCTTTGCGACCTTCCGGCTGAGGGTTGGGGGTCGGCTCGTTCCGCGCAGCAGACGCCACGACGGGGGCCGCGTTCTGCGGCGCCACGACGGGGGCCGGGTTCTGCGGCGCCACGACGGGGGCCGCGTTCTGCGGCGCTGGCTGCACAATTTGGGCTACGTTTATCTGCGGGAGCGGCCCTTGTCCTCCACCTAGCATCCACGGCGCTAAGGACTGAGCGACGGTCGAACAGATGGTAGGGAGGAGCTCATTGAGCCTCTCGTTCACAAGCTCGTCGACCGTCTTCTCCGGGCCCTTGTTCCGCTCCTTGCGCTTTTCCCTGGTGTCGGGGTAGTATTGCGCATGCCGATGACCCTTTCCGAGGCCATGCACATGGCTACGATTCGGCTTCTTGTCAAGGGGCACTCCCTTCATCGCGTTAAGCGCCCTAATGAAAGGGGTGTCATACGGGTCCTTGTTCGTCGTCGCCGAGGACCCCGCGTCAGATTGAGATAGGCGTTCTTTTTCTTGTTCCTCGATATACTTATCCTCGAGCAGCTTGACCTTCTCGTTCAACTCAAGATCGCCGGGCTTTTTGGGATCTTCCCTGTAATGGGCCCTGACAAAATTTCTCACCTGCGGGTCGGTGATCTTGTCAAACGGGTTCGGCCCTTCTCTCTTCGAATCCTCCTTGGCCCATACTTTCTGCTTCCCAAGGTAACCCCGGCTTCCGAGATTGTGAGGGCCAATGTTCTTTTTTCGCTGTTCTTTCCCCCATTTAGTCAGCGCAATCCTTTCCGGTTTGAGTTCGTCGATCTTGAATTGGGCCAAGTCTTCCTCGGAAATGGAGGGCCACATCTTATGGATCTCATCAAAATCCTTACCCTTCGCAAGCATCTGCCGCAAACTGGATCTCCAAGTCGTAAACGCTTTGGCGAACTTGTTCAGTGCTAAGGAGTTGACCAGATTCTTCTTCAGGTCCTGGTTGTCGTAAGGATCCGGGAATTTATACCTTGTGTGCAGCTTCTCAATCAGCAGGGCGGCATGAGCCGTGTTTTCTTTAGCTTTGATGTGCTCCATGTTAACGTTGCCGAAGTCTCGAGCTATGCAGCCTATCTGGTTTCCATAGCCCTTGGCATAACTCTCCGGCTCGATGGGAGCACCGCTGGGGTCCACTTCCGTGAACTCTTCCCGCATGGTGGCGAGCATGTTGTGTCGCCTCTCTTTGCGCCTAGCCGCCGCCTCGCTACCGGAGGCGGTATCCCCGGTGCCACTACCGGTTTGATCACCTTCTGCGCCCGATGTATCGTTGTGTCGCTCTAGCTCCTGGCGAACGGTTTCGTCCATCTCGTCGTCTGCATCGTCGCCCTCCATCTCTAGATCCGGGTGCGGATCTACGGGTCCGCCTCCGGCGCTTAGCATAGAAAGCCACGCATCGTCGTTGTCTCCGCCGTGTCCGAGACCAGAACCACCCGCCTCGTCGTTGTGAGCCATATCTAAGGAAGGAGAGAAAACCCGAAATAAGTTCAACAAATCCTACAATTTAGACGATGTACCCCATATGAGTCCAAATTTCTCGGGCACTCTAAGTTGTGATATTTTTAGCAAAGATCATGCCAAAATTCACGGAAAATTTCGGCATGACCTTTGCTAAAAATATCACAAATGGAGTACCCAAATTTGCCGGAACGGAAATTAATCAACATTCCAGCAAAATTGGGACTCACGTGGGGTACCTGCACATAAAATCCCACCCCTCATATAATAGATCCCACCCCTCATATTATCATCGTCATCCACACGAAGGTGGGCACATCCATCACCACCATCCATCACCACCATCCATCACCACCATCCATCATCACCACGCCATATCCATCACAACCATCCATCACCACCATCCATACACCACCATCCATCACCACCAACCAGATTCATCACTTGAATATGTTTAAGTGAATAAAAACCATTGTGTTGCATGCTAGCTGTATCATCACTTGAGCAAACCAAAAAGAGAAAAAAAAACAGTAAAACAGGATAACCAGTTGGTCCAAGTGCGACACCAACCGAACAAAAGCACACCAATAACCAGCAAAAGCCAAAGCAATAATAGGTTTTTAGGTTCCTGTATATTGTTTAATAGGTTCAGTTAGGCTGCTGTATATGAACTAACCTAGTGGAGCACCAGAACCTTGCGCGATATCGATGCTATGCTGATACTAAAACTAACAACTAACCTAATTTTTTCCTCTTTACTAACAACATCACATTAGACGAAAATGAAGTGTGGAAAGAAATATACAGGAACCTAAAAACCAAAGTTTTGACATTTCATTTTCATATGACATATAGATTATCTACCATGGATCTTCTGCAGATTATCAAATAAAATCCACATATGCAGATTATCAATTACTATGGGCACAAATCAGTGGTATTCTTTGACTGCAAGGAAACTATAGAATGTAAGGTAATTGACATGGCAAGAATGGAGAAATTGCTACATCATGAGGTCACTGATGCCATAGTGTTTGCCACTGCAGCAGAACCTACAACTAGCACAGTAGAAATATCATGATAAATTACAAAGGTATTGGATAGCTACCAAGATGTATTCTTTGAGCTAGACCAGTTACCTCCAACAAGAGATTATGATCATCAAATTAATATGCAACCAGGGCCTAAACCAGTGAATAAAAGGGCATGTAGATTACCCCATTGCCATAAGGGAGCACTAGAGAAATTCATTGCTTAAATGGTCAGAACTGCAGTCATTTTAGCAATCTATTGTTTCTGTGCAACCATTTTAGCAACAACACAAGCACAAGACTTGAACAATCAGAGGAAGCAACCATTTTAGCTAATTTTAATTACTGCAAGCACAAGCACAAGCATCAAAATATTTCCCTAAAAATGACAAGTGGTAAAGCTACTGGTTTGGCAAAATATTCAAACTTCATTGCAACAACTGCTATTGCAGGACAAGTTTAGCTATGATAGATGGATCTGCCGAGATAGCAAATTCTAGTTTCTGAATGTTGTGGCATCTGTTGGTATGCAATATATCGTGCTCAGGCAGTTTCAGCCAAACATAAACCTGAACATACTGCATTGTTTCATTCTGCATTTAAATTGGATCCATGAACACACCCACAAATATATATGAACTATGAACAGACATGTACCAAGAATTGCCAATTCATTTCACAAAGGAAATTGCATCACACCAATCTATGAACTATAACACAGAAAAAAATCTACAGATGTACTCCCATTTCAACAAATAGCAAAATTACCTCTCACAGGTGTTCTATCGAACACCTAGCGGGCAGGAGACGAGGAAGGAGAATCGAGGGCGAGCACGGCCCCTCGGCGCAGCAATGAGGCCGAGGAGGGGTAGGGGCGTCGCCAGAGAAGGAGAGCGTCGCCGGAGAGGGAGGGAGGGGCGCGCGATGGCTCGGGGCTCGCCGGAGACTCGGGGCAGGGTTGGAAGTGTGGCTCGGGGCGCAGGGGTGGAGTGGCAGTGGGCGGTGGAGCTCGTCGGAGAGTGGGGCAGTGGAGAGTGGGGCAGTGGCCGCGGTGGAGCTCGTCGGAGACTGACGGCGGCGGCGCGGGGGTAGTTGGCCGAGGGGCGATCGGCGTCGTGTGTCGTCGATGCGAATCGAGAGTTGAAACGGCTAAGTCCCGCGCGCGAGAGTGATGTGTGCAGAGAGGAGGTGGGGGGCCCACGCGTAAGTGACTGGCGCTGGAATACCGCTGGCGAACACCACTGTCTGTTCGCCAGCGCTACGACCATACCGCTGGCGAACAAAGTACGGTTCGCCAGAGGTAACATAGCGCTGGCGAACAGGCAGCTATGTTCGCCAGCGCTATCTTTTTCATTTTATTTCTTTATTTTGAGAAGCATTACTGTTTTTTCTTTATGTTTTATTTTGGTTTCTTTATTTGTTTAAATTATTCAAATACATTTCATTTATAATCATTCAAACACACAGTACAAATTAATTTCAAACACATTACAAATAATAATGTTTTTTTTTGTTTTCTTTATTTGTTTAAATTATTCAAAGACATTTAATTTATAATAATTCAAACACATTACAAATTAATTTCAAACACATCACAAATAATAATGTTTTTTTTGTTTTTCATTATTCCCTTTATGTTTTCAATTGTTTTCCAAATACTTGCTCTTTTATATTTTCTGTTTCATTTATTTTTATTTTTGCTGAAACAAAAATGGAAGAAAAAGAAGGCTTTTAGGTTAGCAAAATTTCTAGGAAAATTAGTTTAAGATGTTTAGAACAATAGCAAACAATTGCCAAGACTTGTTTTCAAAAATGTTGAGATTTGCTTGCTGTTTGCATTTGAACCAAAATTTGAATGAATTTTAATATTAATTAAACCTTAATGAAAACAACATTTTAATAGGGTGACCCCTATGATTTAATTTGTTTAAATGAGTATAATTGATTGGTGATTTTCATAAACTCAAGTTGGGTGCTGATTTGAAAATTTGACTTGAGTTTGGAAGTGATTTGGAATTAATTGATTGAATTAATTGTTTGATTAAACCCAACAATTTAATAAGTGAACAACATGGAATAAAATGGAACAAATTGGTTGTTTTCATTTGTGATTTCTATTTCAAATGTTGTAACAGAGCAAGTATGAAAACAAATTTCTATTTGGTTTCCTTTATGTTTCAAATAATATAATTCCACACATTTGAAATAAAGAACAAGGTACATTAAATTTATAATAAGTGCACATCGATATCAGACTAGTTGATCCATGCATATACATAGTTTCGTCGCATACAATTGGCAGAAAAATATATACATAGTTTCTCATCAGTGTTTGATTTTTTTGCCTTTTTTGGTCGAAGTTGCATAATTTAACCCCACATTATGACTTCTTCTTCTGAATGGAAGACCATGCCTAGGTAGCGTAGTTCTGCTTCTTCTTGTTGTGTATGTTGCATGACTATCATCATCATCTTCTTGATCATCGTCAATATTTGGGTCGCCGAACGTGTCGAACTCGTCCTCATCAACGACTCCATCCATTCCGATGATATTTCTTTTCCCTCTCCTCACGACAACACGGCTAGGCCTTGCGGGGTCTGTTATGAAGAAGCATTGTGACACATGCTTAGCCAATACCCATGGCTCATTTTGCGCTGTGACATTCGCGCTTGATGAGGTTCCGGCTTCGGGAATAACCATGGTTGTAAAGTATTGGTCTTCTTTCCTGACGGTCGACATCCTAGCCCATCTGACGCGGAACATAGGCACCTTCTCTCCAGAGTAGTTAAGCTCCCATATCTCCTCGATCCTTCCGTAGTATCTTAACTTTTTGTCACCGGTGTAGGATTCCATCGTTACCCCTGAGTTTTGATAATCGGAAGTTTTGTCTTTCTCCTCTGTGTAGAAAGTGAACCCGTTGATATCATATGCTTGAAACGTCGCTAGGTTGGGAGCTGGGCCATGTGCCAAGGCGTACAATAGTTTATTTTTCGCACAATCCCTTGGCGGTGGATTAGCGACGATCACATCTTTAAACCAACGCAAGAAAGTGGAGTTATGCTCTCTGATTATTTCTCCTTCGGTCCTCCGCTTGCCTTGTTCACTGTACTTTTTCATAATCGAGCTCTTGTGTTTTTCCACCCAAGTATCGACCATGTCAATGTGTTGGAGAGCTACTAAGTTTGCCCTGTTAAAGTCGGTGCGTCGACAAGCCCGATCCACATGCACTTCTCTACGTCCATTTTTGTGACCTACTCCATCGAGCTTGCCAATGTGCTTGTTTCTGGGCAGACCAACTGGGTCCTCCACGTCCATATGATTCGTGCAGAAAGAGATGCACTCTTCGGTGAGAAAGCCCTGAACGATGCTTCCGTCCGGACGAGCTCTGTTGCGAACATATCCTTTGATGACCCCATTCATCCTTTCAAACGGCATCATGTTGTGCAGGAACAACGGCCCGAGATGGATGATATCGTCCACGATATGGACCAACAGATGAACACATATGTCAAAGAATGATGGTGGAAAGTACATCTCAAGCTCGCATAGTATCACGACAATCTCTTCCTGCAGCCTTGAGATCTGCTTCCCCGTGATCGACTTTCGAGATATAACGTCGAAGAAGTTACAGAGGCCAAACAGGGTTTCCCGGACGTGTTTGTCCATTATTCCGCGGATCGCAACCGGAAGTATCTGCGTCATCATCACGTAACAGTCATGAGACTTCATCCCGCTAAACTTTTGTTTCTGCGCGTCGAGGAATCTGCTTATTAGCCCTGAGTAACCGCTAGGTACTTTGACTCCGAGAAGGCACATCATCAATTTTGTGATCTCGTCCGGACTAAGAGTGAAGCAGGAGGGGGGGCAGTAATAGTCATTCCTCTTAACCCTTTTGGCCTTGCGACCCTCCGTCTCCTCATCACACGATTGATCGCCGTCGTCATCATCCGGGCGTCCCCCCTGAAGATCTACCCTAATACCAAAATATTTCAGGTCGTTTCTTGCTTTCACCCCGTCTTTGGTCCTCTCCGGCATGTTGAGCAGCGTGCCAAACAAACTTTCAAACACATTCTTCGTGATATGCATCAGATCAAGGCAGTGAGGCGTATCGAGAATGGGCCAGTATGGCAAGTCCCAAAACACCGACCTCGTCTTCCATACATCCAGAAGCGGTTTTGGCGCCTTTTGCTTCTTTCCAGGCTCTGGGCATTCCTTCCAATCATTCAGCAAATTGTAGATTTCTTCGCCGCACCTCTTACGTGGAGGTCCACGGAGCTCATCCTCACCGTTAAAAAGGTCTCCTCGCCTTCTCCACGGGTCTTTGTTGGGTAGCCACCTTCGATGGCCAACGAAAACTGTTTTCGAAGACCCAGGATCTTTCGGAAGTTGCATAAACGTGGGGTCATCCATGCACCTCACGCAACCGTTATGTCCGTGGCACACCTGGCCCGCCACATATCCGTAGCCTAGTAGGTCGTGAACCGTACAGAGTAAGACAGCTCTCATTGGGAAATATTGTTCACCGAAGGCGTCCCATGTGTTCACCCCTTCCTCGGCCCATAGCGTTTCCAGCTCATCTTTAAGCAGCTTCAGGTATAGATTTATGTCGTTGCCTGGTTGTTTCGGCCCTTGAATTAGCATACTCATGTGAATATACTTCCTCTTCATGCACAACCAGGGAGGGATGTTGTACATCCATACAAACACGGGCCAGGTGCTATGGGTGCTGCTCTGGTTGCCAAACGGATTGAGTCCGTCGGTGCTCACACCCAACCTGATGTTCCTTGCCTCCGCCCCGAACGTTGGATATTCACAGTCAATTGCTTTCCATTGACTTGCATCTGAAGGATGTGTCAGAATTACTTTTTCACTTCGATTTGGATCTTTCAAAACTTTATTCCTCCTTTTCGCGTGCCAGCGCATGAGCTCTGCTTCCTTGCGGTCCGCGAAATACCGTTGCAGACGGGGAATGAGCGGAAAGTACCACACAACTTTCCGAGGAGCTTTCTTCTTCCCTTTCTTGTATCGAGCGGCGCTGCAAACTGGACAAATGGTTTTGTTCGCGTCCTCTTTCCGATAAATGTAGCAATCGTTGATGCACACATGGTATTTTTCGTGAGGTAAATCAAAGGGGCACACGACTTTCTTGGCCTCGTCGCAACTTTTAGGACAAGTGTTGCCCTCTGGAAGGACATCGTGCCAGTATTGCAGGCTTGCATCGACGCTTATGTCGCTCCATTTGTATCTCGCCTTCATCTGCAGAACATCGAGGGCCACTCTCAGGCGGGACTCTCCCGGACCGCAGCCTGCATACAACGGTGTCTTCGAGTCTATCTCTAGTTGCGCCAGCTTCGATTGCTCTCTAGCAGCAGATATCGAGTTAGTCGTCTTTCTCAAGAGCAGTTCTTTCAGATGAGGGTCACGCACAACTTCCGTTAGGGGTGTCCCTGTGTCCTCGTGATCTTCTTCCACGTCTTGTTCAACATCTTCTCCATGATCATGTGCTGGGTCATAAGGCTGATCTTGGTCCTGCTGTAGTTGGTCCTGCTGTAGTTCTATTCGATCGTTGCTATTGTCCTGTTGCACATCATTTCCTACCGCCGCCGCCCCATGGACTTCATCATCTTCATCATCACTTACCCACTGACTGTTATACCCATCCATGAAACCATACCTTAGGAGGTGACTGAGCAAGTCTCCGGTAAAGGGATTGAGCAAGCCCCCTAGTTTGCACTTTCGACATGGACATCGTATCTCCTTGCGGCCATTTTGTAACATGTCTTCTGTCGCGTGTCTCAAGTAACTATTCACGACACGTTCACTCTTAACGACCACCATTATATGTCGCCTGCACGAGAGCGCGCGCCGATATAATTAATATTAGAACCAAACATAATATATATATATATTGCGATATTCACGGAAAAAAATCGGCATGACCTTCCTACAAATTGGAGGTTAGAGGAGTGCCAAACTATGCCGAGACGGAAATGAATCAACATTCCGGCGATAGTTGGCTACTCAATTTCATTCCACAACAAATTGCGCACACATGCATTTATCGTCTCCATCACACGACCATTGTT
Organism: Alopecurus myosuroides; assembly: GCA_028641055.1. Lineage (NCBI taxonomy): Eukaryota > Viridiplantae > Streptophyta > Magnoliopsida > Poales > Poaceae > Alopecurus > Alopecurus myosuroides. The sequence continues at coordinate 61,397,346 of CM054057.1, read as the reverse complement.
GAATCCGGTGAAATTTCACACATATTGCATATCGCGTGTATCCGGACAAAATTTATATACAAACTCATTTAATTATATATTATCATTCATCACACCTCAAATGAATAGATGCCCACACGATGATATCCGGAGAAATTTGGAGCTTTGGAGAGAAAGGGGTTAATTCTAGATCTAGATGGCTAGGGAGGGAAAATTTGGGGTAGAAATGATGTTAGGAGGGAGATAAACATATATATACCAACTAAAATAAATTTAGTTGGTTCAAAATAAGGTAGGAGGGTGAAGAAATTGGCATAATTTCGAGCTAGAGAGAGAAGAGGGAACAAGGTGAAGAAGAGAGAGTGGAGGGGAAAGTGGGTAGGTGGGGGTGCCACTTTGTGGCAATATCTGCGGACTACCGCTGGCGAACAGATGCTTCTGTTCGCCAGCGCTAAGATGCGTGCTGGGCCCACATCTTAGCGCTGGCGAACAGAAGCATCTGTTCGCCAGCGGTTGTGGGAGTAGCGCTGGCGAACAATACAGGCCGTTCGCCAGCGGTAAAATAAGGCAGCGGCGCTACCATTTCAAACCGCGCGCAGGTGGGGCCCAGGCATACCGCTGGCGAACAAGGATGGTTGTTCGCCAGCGGTAGTGCTGGCGAACAGGCATAGTTGTTCGCCAGCACTATTAGCGCTGGGCAACAGCCATTCTGGTTCGCCAGCGGTATGGTGGTGGCTATAAGCCATTCCCTACTAGTGCAAATGTTCCAAGATGGCTAGAGCTTCCAAGTAGTAACCAATTGCACTATCTCTGTCCTCTGCAAAAGTGAAAATCAAACATGAGGCCATGGGGGACCATTCATCTGGGTAATTTACTGGTAACTAAGATAGCTGAACTACCTCTTTTCATGGAGACTTCAGCGAGAGCATAACATATATTAGCTTTCACCATCACTTTTTCTGGGATCTTTACAACTATCGCTCTTGCAATATCTAACATTTTCCAGGCCAGATGCAAATCGTAATTAGCTTCATTGCGTGTCATGTTCACATCCTCTTGATCTTTGGTGTTCAATTTTTCTCCTATAAAACGACTATATCAGCACTTACAACAGAAAGAAGAAAAAATATTCTTTATTCATAAAAATGGAATGGATTTATTGTTCCTAGCGTCTGAATCAAGCATGTACCCAGCCTAAGGAGAAAAGCAATTTTTATACTATGGGACTACTCGTATTAGCTAGGAATAACAACGAGATGGATACAAACACGCAAATTATTGACCTTAATCAGCACACTGTGATCACATAATATATTATCACATTTAAAACAAATAGTTGGAACTTTGATGGAAATTTAATCAATTATTCACATCATTGCTTTGCTTTCATAACACATGGTTGCTAAAAAGAGTAACTCTAACAACTATGCTTGCTAAACAAAATAAGTAGAATGAAGCTGGTGATTCATAGACCCATACATATTTAATCTGGCATTGCTATTCCATGCGTACAACTAAGAAATAAATTAACATTCACATATAGAATTAGAAGGAAATAGCTGAAATTTGGTCAACCATAACAAGCTTTCCTGTGAGCAATA